>CM075809.1:74315578-74983803 GCA_037975025.1 Excoecaria agallocha | reverse complement strand
AGCACCATCATAAGCGATGTGCCATCAATAGCAGCATCATCTTACGGCTCAAGGCATCAGCTACGACATTAGCTTTGCCTGGATGGTAATCCACTATACAATCATAATCTTTAAACAGTTCTAACCATCTTCGCTGTCTCAAGTTAAGTTCTTTTTGAGTGAGCAAATATTTGAGACTCTTGTGATCTGTATAGATTCTGCACTTTTCCCCATACAAATAATGTCGCCAAATTTTCAAGGCAAACACTACTGCTGCTAACTCTAGGTCATGGGTTGGATAGTTTTGTTTATGTGGCTTCAACTGTCTAGATGCATAGGCAATTACTTTGCCATCTTGCATTAACACACAACCCAAGCCAACTCTAGAAGCATCAATATACATAGCATACTCCTTTCCTGAAACTGGCTGTGTCAAAAATGGAGCCTCTGTCAGAAATTTCTTCAATTGATCAAAACTTGCTTGACAACGGTCAGTCCACTCAAACTTTATACCCTTTCTCAAAAGTTTAGTGAGTGGTGCGGCTATAACTGAAAAGCCTTTCACAAAGCGACGGTAATAACCTGCTAAGCCCAAAAAACTTCTCACTTCTGTCACATTTCGAGGCGGCTTCCATTTCACTATAGCCTCAATTTTAGCTAGATCCACTCTAATGCCTTCAGAAGATACTACATGACCAAGGAAAGAAATTTCCTTAAGCCAAAAATCACATTTGCTCAGCTTAGCATACAACTGATTTTCCCTCAGAGTCTGTAAAACAATTCTCAAATGCTCAACATGTTCAGCTTCATTCCTCGAATACACCAAAATGTCATCTATGAACACAACAATAAACTGATCCAGGTAGGGTCTAAACACCCTATTCATAAGATCCATAAACGCAGCCGGTGCATTTGTTAACCCAAAAGGCATCACCAGAAACTCATAATGCCCATATCGGGTTCTAAAGGCTGTTTTGGAAACATCTACATCTTTAACCCGAAGTTGATAATAACCCGAGCGCAAATCAATCTTGGAAAACACTCCAGCACCCTTCAACTGATCAAATAAATCTTCAATTCTTGGTAAAGGATACTTATTTTTTATTGTTACCCTGTTTAACTGTCTGTAGTCTATGCACGTCCTCATAGACCCATCCTTTTTCTTCACAAATAAAATCGGTGCATCCCAAGGTGACGTACTAGGCCTAATGAAGCCTTTGTCAAGCAACTCCTGTAGCTGAGCTTTTAGTTCTTTCAATTCCAAAGGAGCCATCCTATATGGTGCCTTCGAAATAGGAGCTGTACCAGGTAGAATGTCTATAGACAATTCAACTTCCCTTTCAGGTGGAAGACTAGGTAAGTCTTCAGGGAACACATCAGGAAACTCTTTCACCACTGGAATCTCTTGAAGATTCACATTTTCTATTCTTGAATCAAGCACAAGTGCTAAGAAAGCTTCACACCCTTTTCTCAAAAATCGCTTAGCTTGCATAGCTGATATTACATTAGTTATGGGTTCAGATCGAATGCCCTGTACTAAAGTTTCTTCACCATCAGTACCAATGAGAGTTACAGTTTTAGCTTCACAATTAACCACTGCATGATGTCTAGACAGCCAATCCATACCAAGTATAATATCAAACTCCCGAAATGGTAACTCAATAAGATCAGCAAAGAATTCTTTCTCTTGAATTACAATAGGACACTGTTTATGCACTCTATTAACAGCAAAACTGTGACCCAAAGGGTTGGTTACACATATATCATATTCCAGTTCATGTACAATAGACTCATTTCTACCCATATCCCCAGTGCAAATATAAGAATGAGTGGAACCAGGATCAATAAGTGCATGCATATCAGAATCAAAAAGAGAGAATGTACCAGCTATGACTTCTGGAGCACTCTGATCCTCTCTAGCTTTCATTGCATAAGCCCGAATAGGAACAACTGGAGCTGTGGGCCTGTCAACTGATTCAGAAATGTTCCTGGACTGGGATCCCTGATAACTCGATCCCCCACGTCCTCTTCCCCTGCCTCTACCTGAAGATGGTGCATTAAAAGTTTCTCTACTGCCCTGCTGTCCCATATAGTGTTCCCTCTTCGATGGACAACTAGCCATGAAGTGATCGGTACCCACCACATTTGAAACATGCCCCAGACAATTTCCTGCAACTACCCCAATGTTTCCTAGAACAATGAGGACACACTGGAGGTTGCCCCCCACTCTGATTCCCTGAAGCTTGTTTTCCCTGTTTAGACATTGCAGAAGATTCTTGTCTCCTGTCCCTTTTTGCAGAACTATAGCCAGATTTAGCTGGCTGATTTCCTTGTGCTCCTCTAGCTCTCTTTCCTGTAAAAGATCCACCCTTGGACCCACCTCTTCTCTGTTCTCTCTCCCTTTTTGCCATTTCATTCTTTTCAACTCGCAAGGCTGCTGTAACCAGTTGAGTGAAGTTAACCACTTGCAAAGATGTAGACCCAATCAACTTTTCTCGGATACGATCATTCAATCCATCTTCAAACTGTCTACATTTAAAAGCATCAGTTAACATCTCATCAGGAGCATATTTGCACAGGTGACTGAATTCTTTCTCATACTCAGCCACAGACATAACTCTCTGTTTCAAGTGGAGGAATTGCTTTAACTTCTCTTGCTTATACTCCTCAGTAACATACTTTTTCTTGAATTCAGCTGTGAAAAATTCCCATGTAAGGGGATCTGGTAACTGAGGTTGCTTCAATACCAACTTCCACCAGTCATAAGCTGCACCCTGTAACAGAGACACAACACAAGATGCTTTATGACTCACTGGACAACCGATTTCATCAAAAATTCTCTCTAGCCTTTCCAGCCAAAATTCAGCTTCTTCAGACTGTTCAGATTAGTGCCTAAAAATTCTTCAGCACCATGCTTTCTAATTTCAGATATTGGAGCTTTAGGTGCTGTCATTCTTTGAAGAACTTGAGCCATATCCTGAGATATTTTAACAATGCTTCTGTAGGGACGGCTGTTGGGACCTCATTTGGATTAGAGGATGAAGGTCCAATATTGGAAGGATTAGTTCTAACCAGCCTATTACTTTCAGCCGATTCCTCAAAAGTATCTCTAGAGTTCTCCATCTTCAATCTATAAGAAAAACAGGGACTTCTGCATCAGGCCAACAAAACACTATATCATACTATAGAATTCTAGGTTCATTTTTACCCAGAAAAGGCTAAACCTAGGGCTCTGATACCACAAATTGTAGCACCCTCTATGCAAATACCCCATTAAACATGTATCATGAATACTATTAATCATGCTTATACTACATGTTCATTTAATCATCATTTAGCCATTAATCATGCCATATGATTTCATATGCTTATATTTGTGCTACAAGTCTATTCATGTTTTTCCTTTTTATACCTATTATCATGCATACTAAACTATATGAAGATTACTTTATGCATATCACATGCACACACATCTGTCTTAGCTTTACTACTAATGAGTTACAATATTCCACATAAGTTTTATACATATCATAAGATAACTGGCCCATATACAAAACATATGATAATTGTATTACAAAAAATCCTACATCAAAGTTATAAGTCGATGGTTGGCCCTTCCTGATGCAGAGAACGTCTCTCAACAAAAGTCTTGCTATTTGAACCTACACGGATAAAATAACCCGTGCTAAGCTATAAAGCTTAGTGGGGAATATCTACAGATGGATGACCACACACACAAGGGTCATCAAACATACATATACAATGTATACAATTAATAACATATGCAACATATCATGTCTTTAATACCAAATACTTTAAAGCATAACATATTCTTCCATGTTCCTAATCATTGAACCCAGAAGAGTAACAATTATGCTCATATTCATAATTCATATAGACAGCAATTTCCCATGTAAACATATTCAAATAAAACATAATTCCTGTGGTAAAACAACATTATGATCCACAATACCAATCTTTAGTCAAATCACTTTAACTGTTTAATTTCTTTATCATTACTATGAATAACGTTTAGCCTGCCTTAGCTTTATCGGTGGATAACGGGAACTATGGATACACATCGGTATCAAAGAAGGATATCCGAAGATATCAAATCTATAGACCCAAACGGGGCCAAACTATACTATGGACCGATCAAGCATACCCAAACGGGGTAGCCTATCAACCCAAACGGGGCTGATCATGATCCAAACGGGATCATACATATATACTATGGACCCAAGCGGGCCAAACTATGGCAGCTGCAATTTCCCTGTAGGCGCCTATCTATCCACATCTAAAACTGTATCACAGGCAGAACTATATTCGTGTTCAATTCACATATTAATACTGTATTTATAGTATAATGTTGTACACATATACATAGTCTTATATAACTATGAATTCTATGGTGTATAATCAGATATATGCACAATTCACATGCCAAGTTATACATCTGGCTTATTCAAATCTATATGACTATATAATTTGCATCATAACATATAGGCATGACATATAATCATCATATCATATACTCGATCATGTTTTCATTAAGCATTTCACATGCTCATAGTCATGCTAATTCATCCTCTATCTCATAGGGCAATTACATGCTTATATACTCATATACATAATCATAAATGTACATACCTGTGGGTACATTCGCATATAGTTGATTTATTCTTATGAGCATGTTTCCAACACATATATATATACCTTTATCATTATTCAAGTTATGTGCTATACAACATATCAACATGTTTCCTTATGGGCATATACACATGCCAAAGTCATACTATTATAGTTCCTATTTTACAGCATAGGTACATGTCAATATGTGAACTTCCATGTCATAAGATTTACATGTGTATATATATCAATTTAGCATATGACCATCATGCACAAGACTAATCACATGTATAGGTTAGATATTTCATCACTAGTCTTTATTCATATACACAATTGAATGCATCTGTATTCATATAAATCCTTCATTGATAGTCATACTACATGTCTTATTCAATTAACTTTACTATCACATAAGCAACTATCTGTCTCAATCAATTTAAAGATCATATAATCAAGTGTAGCAATGATTTGCACAATATTGCAATTTCTGTTATATTGAGCAGTCTAAAATAAGTCTGGATTCAATCCTAGATTACATGTACTTAGAGACAGATTTAAACTTAGGTTTCTTCATATGAAATATAGGTATGGAAGTCTAATTTTCAATGCAAAAAGAATCATTCAATTTGTTGTTCTATAGCTCAACTTATGAGCAAAACATTCCAGACAGGTCATTCAGTCGTGAAGGGGAGTTCGACTAGTGAAGGGCTTCACGAGTGAAGCAAATAAGGCAAATCTCACGACTCGTGAAGGAGTTCACGAGTGGAGAAGAAAGGCTATACATCATGACTAGTGAAGAAGCTCACGAGTGGAGAAGAAAAACTGCACTTCACGACTCGTGAAGAGCTTCACGAGTCGGACTAATGTTCACGACTCGTGAAGTCATTCACGACTCGGCAAGAACAATTTTCTTCTTCAACCTCACATCTATAAAATTTCAGAAAAACGTAAATTGAGTTCTGTAAATCCCACACAATTCCAATAATCATCCTCACATGCAATATGAACAGCCTAAATTCCCATACCTTGGTTGACAAATCCTATATCTTCAACCTCTAGCAATGTCCTTTCCTTTGCTCCTTCTTCCCTCCACTTCTCCTTCACAAATATCATCATCATCAACTTTTAAATTTCCAGCATATGTACATTTTCCTCAGTTAACTTGAAAAGAAGAAGATGGAGATGATGAAGGGTTAAATTAAGAGTTTAATTACCTTAGTTTACTGCACTAAACTCATGATTAACCCACAAACATTATCACCTAATTGCTTGAGATAATTGAATGAAAATCAAAGGAAGAAGAGATAAACAATTTTCTGGTTTTCTCTCTTCAAATGCCGTTCTCAAGATCTCAACCAGCCACCTCACAATCCACTAACTTCTTATCTTTATATCAACAAGCAAAATTCTCTCTATGGTCCCTTGAAAGTTTGCATGCCACACAAATGCCACAAACCTTTATGCTTGTAAGACTTTAACCCCTCCACTAACTCTTTTTCAAAAAATCAACCTATCAATTTATTCATCCTTTCAAATTAACCTATAATTAAATGCTTTTATTCCCAATTGGCCACTAATATGCCACATTTACAAATTAACCCCAAATTAATATCTTTTACTTCAATTACACCCTCAAATACTATTAAACCATATTCTTTTATTTTATTTTCATGCAATTAACATAATAGCATGCTAATTTATCCCCTTAACTTAATCATACAAATATGCAAAATTAAATTAGGGTCATGTTAGGGGTCTTACACTTCAGCACCATGCTTTCTAATTTCAGATATTGGAGCTTTAGGCGCTGTCATTCTTTGAAGAATTTGAGTCATATCCTGTGATATTTTTTAACAATGCTTCTGTAGGGACGGCTGTTGGGACCTCATTTGGATTGGAAGATGAAGGTCCAATATTGGAAGGATTAGTTTTAACCGGCCTGTTACTTTCGGCCGATTCCTCAAATGCATCTCTAGAGCTCTCCATCTTCAATCTATAAGAAAAACAGGGACTTCTGCATCAGGCCACTAAAACACTATATCATACTATAGAATCCTAGGTTCATTTTTACCCAGAAAAGGCTAAACCTAGGGCTCTGATACCACAAATTGTAGCACCCCCTATGCAAATACCCCATTAAACATGTATCATGAATACTATTAATCATGCTTATACTACATGTTCATTTAATCATCATTTAGCCATTAATCATGCCATATGATTTCATATGCTTATATTCGTGCTACAAGTCTATTCATGGTTTTCCTTTTTATACCTATTATCATGCATACTAAACTATATGAAGATTACTTTATGCATATCACATGCACACACATCTGTCTTAGCTTTACTACTAATGAGTTACAATATTCCACATAAGTTTTATACATATCATAAGATAACTGGCCTTTATACAAAACATATGATAATTGTATTACAAAATATCCTACATCAAGGTTATAAGTTAATGGTTGGCCCTTCCTGATGCAGAGAACGTCCCTCAACAAAAGTCTTGCTATTTGAACCTACACGGATAAAATAACCCGTGCTAAGCTATAAAGCTTAGTGGGGAATATCTACAGATGGATGACCACTCACATAGGTCATCAAAACATACATATACAATATATACATATACTATGAACAACATGTCCAACATAGCATGGCAACAATAACATATACTTTAAAGCATAAAGCATATTCTCATGTGCATAACATTGTACCCAAAGAGTAACAAATATTCTCATTTTCATAATTCATATAGACAGTAATTTCCCATGTAAACATATTCAAATGAAACATAATTTCTGTGGGTAAACCAACAATATAATCCACAATATCAATCTTTAGTCAAATAACTTTAACTGTTTAATTTCGATCATTACTATGAATAACGTTTAGCCTGCCTTAGCTTTATCGGTGGATAACGGGAACTATGGATACACATCGGTATCAAGAGGGATATCCGAAGATATCAAATCTATAGACCCAAACGGGGCCAAACTGTACTGTGGACCGGTCAAGCATACCCAAATGGGGTAGCCTATCAACCCAAACGAGGCTGATCATGATCCAAACGGGATCATATATACTATGGACCCAATCGGGCCAAACTATGGCAGCTGTAATTTCCCTATAGGCGCCTATCTATCCACATCTAAAACTCTATCGCAGGCAGAACTATATTCATGTTCAATTCACATATTAATACTGTATTCATAGTATAATGTTGTGCACATATACATAGTCTTATATAACTATGAATTTTATGGTGCATAATCAGATATATGCACATTTCACATGCCAAGTTATACATTTGGCTTATTCAAATCTGTATGACTATATAATTTGCATCATAACATATAGGCATGACATATAATCATCATATCATATTCTTGATCATGTTCTCATTGAGCATTTCACATGTTTATAGTCATGCTAATTCATCTTCTATCTCATAAGGCAATTACATGCTCATATACTCATATACATAATCATAAATGTACATACCTATGGGTACATTCACATATAGTTGATTTATTCTTATGAGCATGTTTCCAACACATATATATACCTTTATCATCATTCAAGTCATGTGTTATACAACATATCAACATGTTTTCATATGGGCACATACACATGCCAAGGTCATACTATTATAATCCCTATTTTATAGCATAGGTACATGTCAATATGTGCACTTTTATGTCATAGGATTTACATGTGTATATATATCAATTTGGCATATGACCATCATGCACAAGACTAATCACATGTATAGGTTAGATATTTCATCACTAGTCTTTATTCATATACACAATTGAATGCATCTGTATTCATATAAATCCTTCATTGATAGTCATATTACATGCCTTATTCAATTAACTTTACTATCACATAAGCAACTATCTGTCTCAATCAATTTAAAATCATATTATCAAGTGTAGCAACATTCTGCACATAATTGTAATCTTTGTTACATTGAACAGTCTAAAAAACAAGTCCGGATTCAACCCTAGATTACATGTACTTAGGGACAGATTTAAGCTTAGGTTTCTTCATATGAAATATAGGTATGGAAGTCTATTTTTCAATGCAAAAAGAATCATTCAATTTGCCGTTCTATAGCTCAACTTATGAGCAAAACATTCCAGATAGGTCATTCAGTCGTGAAGGGGAGTTCGACTAGTGAAGAGCTTTACGAGTGAAGCAAATAAGGCAAATCTCACGACTCGTGAAGGAGTTCACGAGTGGAGAAGAAAGGCTATACATCACGACTCGTGAAGGAGCTCACGAGTCGGTCTATAATTCACGACTCGAACTAAAATTCACGAGTGAAAACCAATGATCCCATAAACAGATGCACGACTCGTGAAGAGCTTCATGAGTCGGACAATAGTTCACGACTCGGCAAGGATACAAACTGTTCACCAAATTCACTTCGATAAAAACCCGTAAAATGCAATCTTAATTTCTGTCAATCATAACAATTTCCAGCAACTATTTTCCACATGCAATATGACCAGCCTAATTCCCATACCTTGGCTGACAAAACCTATATCTTCAACCTCTAGCAATATCCTTTCCTTTGCTCCTTCTTCCTTCCTCTTCTCCTTCACAAATACCATCACCATCATCATATATTTCCAGCATAATTACATTGTTCTAAGTTAACTTGAAAAGAAGATGAAGATGAAGATGATGGAGGGTTAAATCAAGAGTTTAATTACCTTTAATTTACTGCATTATACTCTTGCTTAATCAACAAACATCATCCTCAATTTGTTTGAGATAAAACAATGGAAATAAGAAGGAAGAAGAAGAAGATGATCTATTTTCTGGTTTTTCACTCTTCAATTGCCGATTTCACACAAATACTTGACACCTCTAAATTCCACTAACTCAAGCCTTTTATACCAACATAACAATCCCCTCTTTAGTCCCTTGAAAATTTGTATGTCAAACAAATGGCACAAACCTTTATGCATGCTATAAAATGACCCCTCCACTAACTCTTTTTCTTAATTCAACCTATCAATTTAATCATTCTTTCAAATTAACCTTGAATTAAATGCTTTTATTCACAATTGGCCATTAATATGCCACAATTACAAATTAACCCCAATTAACACCTTTATACTTCAATTACACCCTCAAATACTATTAAATCATATTCTTTTATTTTATTTTCATGCAATTAACATAATAGCATGATAATTTATCCCCTTAACTTAATCATAAAAATATGCAAATTAAATTAGGGTCATGTTAGGGTCTTACAATTATGCTTCATTTCACTCAATTAGGCACATTTAACCTATAAAACAAAGAAAACATAAAAAGTAACCTAAAACATAACACAATACATAAAATAACTAAAGAAATAATGCAATATCACACTAAATAACTATACTAAATTGCATTGCATCAGATATTATAGAAGTGCAAATGGTCTTTTGTGAGTAGGGAGAGATTAGAGACCCGTATAGGGAAAACTCTATCCATTTTTTAGTAAAATTTTAAAGTAGTACAGATAGGATAAGTTATCAGTTTTCAGTGAGATTTGAATTTAATAAGTAAGTCTAAAATCATAAGGTTTCTAACATTCAGATCCGGTTCCACAATGGTTCAGGTTTTGGGTGTTACAAAACCTCACCCATACATTTTTAGATGTCTATAAAACATTGTAAACATATGTTTAAACCATATATATATGTATGTATGTTGTGTTGTTTAATGCATAACTCATGATTTAAAAGTTCAAATGACTTGACTTTTAATGCTATGAAAACTAGAGACATAAAGGAATAAATTTCTAAAGATTATTTTGCCTAAAAACCTTATTTGTTATGTCTTATTGGCTATACAAAATGAACTTGGAATTATATCCTTAAGAAATCTGGAAATGATGCATTTCGTATCTCCAATTTCATTTGAGATGACCTACTCGATTGTATTAAAATCTAAAAAGTCATGTAATATCCTATTTCAACCAAATAGTGAGTTTTACTTACCGAAAAGTCACAAAACCTCACCCAAACATTTTTAGAAGTCTATAAGACATTGTAAACATATGTTTAAACCAAATACACACACACACACACACACACATACATATACATACATACATACATACATACATACATACATACATACATACATACATACATACATACACACATATGATTATACGATAAATATTGATTGAACCAAGCACATGCAAGGTGAATTGACAGTGTATAGGTGGTATTTGTGTACAAATGAATTTGAACATGTATTTTATGACTATAATTGAATATATTATGATATAATTAAGCTATCAAAGTTATGAAGTAATTGAGTGAACATGTAGTATGTGTATATATATCTATAGTATGATGTGGATGTGTATACAAGGATTGCAAGTATGTAATTGATATTTATACATCATCATCCATTATGAGTATTTGATATGTATATAAGAGTGTGCATATTGATATGTGATTGAGGTGGAGTGTAAGTGACATGAATGAATATATGAGTGAATTGTATTTTAAATGCATGAGTGCTTGAAATGTAAAGTAAAATAGTAAGTAAAGAATTAATCTTATACTTAAATTAGACATAGGTGTGGATATATATATATATATATATATATATATATATATATATATATATATATATATATATATATATATATATATATATATATATATATATATGAAATAGTGATTCGATACTTTTTTGGTAACTAGCATTGGCTCCATAATGGTATCTAGCAATTTGATACCTTTTTGGTATCTAATGTTGGCACCATGATGTTATCTAGTGATTTGATACCTTTTGGTATTTAGAGTTGGCACTATAATGGTGTATAGTGACTTGATACTCTTTTGGTATCCAATGCTTCCATTGTCCACACATATGTTGAGTTCAAGCTATAAAAGTAATTATAGTGTAATTAAAGTGATGTGGTATGTTAGTGGAAATGACTACAAATTAGTGAATCATTGATATATTAGTGAATGTCATTGTTAACTATAACATTTGTATTCAGCTAATGTATATGTGAAACTTGAATATGTAGTGATGGCATGGTAAGAGTAAGTGAAATTGATGTGTATAGCTCATATGTTATATGCTAACTAATGGAAAGAACAAGTTGAACATTTAGAACTACGTGGTTTTGATTTCTACTATTGGGATATGTAGTAAGCTTGGAATACCAATTCCAAGTCTGAAGCAAAACCTAGATGACTTAATAAGTGCTCAAGTGTCAGTGACAATCTAAAGAATGAAATACTGACATGGGGTCCATAAGTGTTCATGCCTTAGATATAAGTGAATAAAGTGACTTAGTAAAGGTGCACTAAAATGAATGTATAATCGATATTAACATATAGTTAAATGTAACAGTAGTTATATACAAGATATTAAAAGTAAGTACTATATAAATAAAAAAAGAGAAGATTAATATTTGTAACTAAACAATGAACTCGTAGAGTAAGTTGATTATATTGTATAATGGGTTATGTGTTTATTTATATATACTTGGTAGTATATCACTAAGTAAGGCTTAGTATGTAAATTGTTTTTGCAACATTGGTATGGAACCAACGACTCGATCGGTGATAAGGCCGGGAGTTAAAGGAGGATGTGTTATGAAAAAGGTGTAGACTAGTGATGTATCCTATTAAGTTGTAAATAAATTTGATAATTTATGAAGTGATGTATTGATGAACTTGTTACGGGACTTAATTATAATAGTAAGGTAGCAAACTCAATACCTTTTGGAGTACACATGGGTGTTACAAAAAATATAGTGTAGCTTTTGTATTTCATTTCAGTTCAATTTAGCCCCTATATTTTAGAAAATGGTATAATATAGTCCATTCGTTAAATAAACGTCAATTTTGACCGTTATCTGGGATTTTTTTCATCCATAGTCACTGAACTTATGGCCAAATTATGCAATGGTAATAAAAAATTTACTTTTTCATAAAAATCATTGAACTTTGCAAATTTATATAACAAAATTACTTTGACCAGTTTTTGCGAAGAAACAGACCGGAAAGTTTAGCTGGCATATCCAGTCAGCACAAAATGCCACATCATCATGTCCATGTGGACTTGACCGTACAGTAAATCCTATTAGAATGTGACATGTGTCCATAATGTGTTGACTGGATATGCTGGTTGTACTTTTCGGTTGTCTTTTGCCAGAAACCGGTCAAAATAATTTTGTTGTATAAATTTGTAAAATTTAATGATTTTTTATGAAAAAAAAAATTATTACCGTTGCATAATTTTACCATAAATTTAGTGAATACAGATGAAACTAATCCTCGTTATCTGATGTCTGACCATAACAGATGGCCTCTAATTCAGCTAATTTTTACGCTTGATATTTTTTTCCACCTAATTACGTGGATGAAACACTCACAAAAAAGATTAAAATTCTCTCTTTTCAAAAAAAAAATCACTAAATTTAACTCATTTTACTTCTACTTCCATTTGAGCTTGCCACCAGCATTTTCCTTCGATTGTCTTCACCGCCAATTTGCTTGCCATTCTCTTTAGTGCGTTGGTTCTCTTATTCTTATTCTGTTGGTTCTTCATTCTCGATCTTTGATTCTTTAATTCAAACATTGCACCAAAATGAAGTACATGAGGTATATTATACTTTTTGATGAAGTAGAGGGACTCATGTGCACCTTTCGTTTCGTTTTTTAAAGTAAAGTTATGCCTTGAGCTTTTTTTTTTTTTTGTAATGGACTTGCATTATGAAATATATAATTAGAACAAATAAAACAAATATATAGTGCGGAAAATACTTACTTATAAACCTGATCCATAACCCCACTTATAGATCAGGCCAATTTCAATTAAAATGCCTCATAAGATATTTCTATTTGATTTATCTTATGTAGCATTTTAATTGAGATAGCTACATAGGATTAGTTTGGTCTATAAGTGGAGCCATAAGTATTTCACAATGCAAGCCCGTTACAGAAAATAGAGTTTTAATCATTTTTCAGCATAGTTATAAATTTTATGACTCATTTATGTGTTTGAAAGCCACCGTTACTACCATAAAATTAATAACCGTGTCCATGCTTCTGATTTCTTTAAGTCCAATTTGCCTTTTTTTTTTTTAATATAAAAAGAGAGAGAGAAGAAGAAGATTAGTTTTACAGAATAACATTGTAATTTTTCCATAAATTTTATGAGACCAATGTGTCAACATTTATGTGTGATGAATGTGGGCATTATTCTACAGTTTCCCTCCAATAATTAAGAAATCAATCCAGCTTATGATAAACAATAAAGCTTCAAAAACTGGCCTCCTCAGTGCTTGGCCGCCTCAAGAAATACCGCAAACTGTTAGCAAGAACCTGCAAAATTTCATAATCCCAGGCTTTTATCAAATATTTGTCATCCCCCTAATGCTCACACTACACAAGTACATATCCTCTCTTGATAGCATTTAAAAATACAAAGATTAAATAGACATTTTTGGACGGAATGCTACCGTAACATAGCGAAAATTCCATACCATAACGACACCTCTTGCAAAAGTCTTACCTGTTGAAGAGGCTTAATGATGGCTTTACCCTTGTAGCTAACATGAAACTTTGCCTTCGCCAACAATCCCTATGTACCAAAACATGGAAAAACAATCTGCTTGTGACAAACTCATCTTCCTTTTTCTTTTTTTTTTTCCCTTTTAAATAATAGAAAGATGGAATAACAGTAGTACCTCAGTGTCAAATTCTCCTGATTCAACAGCAATATTAATGTCAGTGATAATCTTTACAAGATCAACCAACAATCCAGGACGATCTGCAGTCTCCACATACAGCAAGCTGCCAAAAGAATTCTAAGTCACAACTTTTGATAATTCATTCTGACATATTAACCTCTTACAAATAATACCTCTTCAAGGAGCTAACCTCGTTAAAGAACATACTAGCAACTTTTAGACTCGTGCAAGTAACATATTGGAAAATTCATTTAAGAGTTTTAGCTACAGGAAAAGAAACTAGGAGTAGCTATCTCTTGGGAAAACAAACAGTGAAATAACTAAGCAACCTGCAGGACAAAACAGAGAACTTTAGTTATAAAAGGCTTATTACCTTCGATCAGGACCGTCATCATAGATGCTTATGTGGGTTGCTATGTCCACATCAACCTGAGGGATTGCAAATGTGATAAAACTAAGCAAAGGTTTTGAAGAAAGTTAAGGCTGCTCTCAATGATTGACGCACACTTATAACTTTCAATTCCTCATGAGATCAATTTCTATCACATGAATGAAGAAAGTAAGAAGACAAGAAATGTGGGTATAGGATTTGGCATATAACATCATAATCACAACAGTTGATTTGCTGGAACAAATATTCTACAATGGTGCAAAGAAACAAACTACAGCATGCCATTAATTAAAGATAAGCAAGACAAGTAAAGGACCTGTTGTTTTGGTGGCTCCACACCAAAGGCAACTCCCATTGCTAACTGGGAACTTGACTCCTGGAACACATTGACATCATCAAACCCATTTGCAGAAAATTATCTAACAGGAATATCTCTTCAAAATGACACATCGAAAATAAGAAAATTACAGGGTGGTACTGAAGCAAATTATTTATTATTGTCAATCGAATTGCCTCAAGCAGCTCTGGATCTTCAATTTTTCTACCCGTATCACTGAAAAGGAGGCTGTCTTAGAGAAATAAAACTCATTCCAAGCAACTAGCAAGAACTGGTTCACAAAGCCAATTCAAAATATGGGAGAAATAACAAATCATACTTCTTTACAAAAAGATAAATTACAATTTTCATAAATGGGTTTTCATTACATGCAATTTTGACTAGAAGAATATTGATCCTGCCTTCCAGATAGTAGCAGACTTTTGTAGTATTATCAGTTATAGTTTTAAGCAGCTAAACTAGCAGAAATGGATGCTGCAAAGACCGGGAAAAGGAGTTTAAGGAGGACACAATTAAACTTCAATAGTATAAAAAACATGACAATGTGATAAGTGCGATACAGAGATTATGATGCTGAAGCGGAACTGAATACTCCAAGAAGAGGTATGGAGACATGGAAGAATAACATAAACTCTACACTTATTGACAGCAAATAAGAGCAAAGCATGAGTATGCATAGCATGTAACTTACGCTTTAGTGATGGAGAATTTGTTATGCTTCCCAGAGGAATCTAGGAAGACATTAGCCTTCAAAACATTTAGCCCGAGGTTTTTAAGTGCATTCATCTGTAACACATTTGCCAATACTTTGATCACAATTATCTCTATCTGCTAATGACACTATAATGATACATCACACAACCAAACATTTCTTTGATCAGAACATCAAGTTCAGAAGAACAAAAAAAAGGACATAAAAATGATTATGTCAGTGATTAAATAAAACCATACAGTGTCCAGAAGAGCTCCAAGACGATCACCAAAGGTTATCTCCACTACTGTTGCATCTGGATCAGAATCTTGGTCAATTATTACTTTGGGAGTGGGAACAGTGTCAGTCTCATTATAATTTCCATCCTGATAACAGTGTTTCCCCAAGTAAGAAAGCAAATGAATTAGTAAGTCCATGTACATTATTATCCAATAAACAGCAAAATCGTTCCACACCTCTATTGTTGCAGCCGATGATGCTCGTGGAATGATTATGGTCCTATGAGATGAAAATCTTGCAACAATTGCATATATATAATTAGCATGATATACAGTAACAATACAACGGCAGAAGGACAAGAGACCAAGCATTGAGGTTTTTACTTGCTATTCTGATGATATACCACTGGTTTTCCTAATTATTAGATGCTACAATATGCTAATGCTAAGAAGTGGAGAAGGTTTCAAACTGAAGGTGTTTTTCAATTAGTTAGAAGAAAATTGTTCCAAGTTAAAGCTGTTAATCTTCTGATATAGTAATGAGAAATGTTCAGCAGTCAGTTTAAGCAAAACTTTACAATCAAAACGAAGCTTATGGACCTCAATATGAAGCATTCCCCAAGATTGATCATGTAGGAATGCAAGACTAAGCTCGATACATTGTAATATAAAAACTTAGACTTGAGTAGTCCTATATCCATCCAATATCTGTGTTTCAGAACCCAAAAAAATGATTTGTTTTCCATTTTAAAGATCAAATCTTCAAAGCCCATAAAGTAAAAAAGGTAAAGCCTTGAACAAACATCAGGTATTCACTATAGATAAAAGCCAGTAGAAAACCATAGATTAAAAAAAAGCTGCAATAAACTAAAAACAAAAAAAGCCATATCCAGAACTGAGTTTAAAATCCAGAAATCAGTAGTACATAAATCTGAAGAAAGAAGTGAAGCAAATTGGATAAAAAGTCATAAAACAGTGAAGCAAAGATAACAGTCATACCTTGTTGTGGGTTTGCATAAAATGTGAATTCGGGTAGCATCCCAACCAAAACAAGATTGAAAATCCACAGATTTGGGTTTAGAGTAAAGAAGAGAGAAATTAGAGAAAGCCATAGCCACAGACATTGTGTCTGATCTCTGTTTCTGCGTGAGTAGAGAGTAACGCAGAGAATCAAAACAAGGGAAATGGAAGTTATGGGGATATCCGTCAGGGAAGGATGTAATAAATATTTTTATTTAATAATAAAAAATATTAATAGGAATTTATCTGAAACGTCCATCCCTAATCTCTACTCTCACTTTTTGATATTTTTTAAAGGTTGTTATGGATCGGATTTGGTTGCTCCAAAAACGACGCCTTCGGTTTATGGACAGCTCCCTGTCCCCCGTCATCACTTTTCTTTTCTTCCTTTGTTTTAGATCAGATTTTTATTGCAATAAATCTTTTAACTGATGTCATTTTTGGAGGAAGAAAATAATACACAATTAAATACCTAAATTAGCAAATTGATAAACTCTTTTTTTTTTTTAAACAATATTAGGCATCAATATTTGGATATGTTGGGAACTATATGCGTGTGAGAGTTGCCATTGAAGCTTGTCAACCTATTTAGAAGTATATTTTTCCTATTCGGCTATGTTTTCTTCATTTCAAAACAAGAACTAGAACTCTACTATTCATATTTGGATGCTTCTTTCATATAAAAGGGTATTTTCATCTCAAATTAGGAAAAAAAAAAACACGAGATTGGGAGAGTAAGGCAAGTTTTGGAGATTGGAAAAGAATTCTCTGTATTTGAAGCATCAAACACCAAGATTCTCAACTCAATTCAAGTTTCAAGTTTGCTTTAGTTATGTTATTGAATTTGATTTGTTATTTTGGATTTTTTAATATGATTACCATAAGATAAATTTCTTTTAAGGTTATCTTTGATGTAACTTGAATTTCTTTTTTTATCAGCCCAATTAGCTTTCGTTACTTTTGTAATTGTCTATATGATTATGCTTAATACTTTCAATTAACTGGCCATTGATTGATTGATTTCATTCTTTAAAATTAGTACAGAAGGAAGATTTTAGGATTGAAATTGAATTATAAACAACACAATAACATAGTTTGAATGGAAATGATATAACTTAGCTTGTGGATAATCATAATTCTAAATTCATTTATTAATTATAAAAGGTTAATGAAAATATTGATGAATAAGTTCAGCATAGTTTGGGAGAGAATGTTAAATAACTTAGGATTATTCTTTCATTGTTTAAGTAATTAAATTTGATTACTAATAGATACAATAAAAAATATAGATTCAAATGAACTCAAAGGTACCCTTGCTTCTCATCTATTGATTCCATTTACTCTTTCAATTACTTGTGTAAATTTTTTATACAATTTTCATTTTTTTAATCAATTAAGTTATGCTTGTCCAAATAATAGGGAATTATTATAATTTTGATACTTAGTCATCATTTGAATTGACTTTGTACACTTGCGATAATTTTGGCATGATAACTCATTCACTCTTTATTATTTGAATTGACTTTGTATACTTGCGATAATTTTGGTATGATAACTCATTCACTCTTTATTATTTAAATTGACTTTGGATAATTGCGAAAATCAATAACAAATTTTTTGTGCCATTGCCAAGGATTGATTAGATTAATATAGATACCAAATAATTTAGTATTACTTTATATTTTTATTCTTAATTTAATTTCTCTCGTACCTCTATTTTGTAGGTGTATGAAAAAGATCAAAGATTTTTGAAGTATTGCCATTTGATCTTGAAATTGATTGCACTTTCAAGTCTAGGTTAAAGGAATAAAAAAGAAGCAAAGAAAACAAAATAAAAAGTAGTTATGGGAGAGCAAGTTAGATGAGTGTTTCACAACTATTCAAACCTAACTATTGAAGGAGCAGCCACAAGCATTATACAACCTACCATTGAAGCTAACAATTTTGAATCAAGTCATCCGTACTATCTATGTTTCAAAATTAATGTCAGTTTGAAAGGCTAACCACTAAATACCCAAATTTGCATATTTTAAGATTTTAGGCTATTTATGGCACATTTTAGACTAATGGAGCTTCTGATGAAGCTATTAGACTAAGAATTTTTCCTTTTACACTTACAAACAAAGCTTAAAGATGGTTGGAATCTTTACCAGGAGGGACAATTCATGTCAGCTCTATATGATACTTGGGAAAGGTTTCAAGACCTTTTAAGGATGTTTCCACATTATGGAATAGCATATTAGATGGTTCATAATTTCTACATTGGTCTCAATCCCAACACTCAAATTTTGGTTGATGCAGTAGAAGGAGGAGCTTTTATGGGACTGAAAATGGATGGTATAATAAAGCCTTTTGAGAAAATTGTAATGAATAATTATCTATACAACTTTTCCAATAGAAGCACCTTCAAGAAAATCAATGGAGCTTTAGAAATTGATGTTTTTTTTTGCATTTAATTTTAAAATAGATGTTTTATTTATAAAAGTTGATAAATTAGGACCAAATATTGTTCAATCATATATGTAGGTCTATAAAACGTGTGCTGGACAACATGGGGCTAATGAATGCCAAGAGGAAGTAGCTTTCACTCGGCAAAATTTTGGATCAAGCTCATTATATAGCTAATCAAGGTTGCCAATAGCGTAACCCGTATTCCAACACACACAATTTTGGATGGTGAAATAACCCTAACTTTGCATGGACTAACCAGGAACAAGTGCAAAAACCTCCACCTAGATTTTAGTAGCAAGAGAGGAAGGCTTCATTGGAAGTTTTAGTTGCTAACCTCACTAAAGCAACTGCTAATACCATGGTTGATGCGAAGATAACTTTTCAGAATTAATAAGCTTCTATCAAGAATCTAGAACTTCAAATTAGTCCGTTGGCATAAGCCATGACAAAACTAAACTCAAGGTAATTTATCTAGCAATACAAAGATAAATCTAAAGGAAAAATTGAAGGCAATTATATTGAGAAATGGTAGAGAGCTAAAGGAGTAAAAGAATAAAGAGAATGAGGTGTCAAGAAAAGCAAAAATGAACACCAATGATAAGGAGGAGGAAGAAGATGTTAGGAAAAAAAGGAATATGAGAAAGTCAAGCCATATATTCCACAGTTCCTTTTTTTAGCGACTTTAAAAGCATAAAGAAGGTAAGAATTTCTTTAAATTTTTAGATATTTTTAAAAAGCTGAGACATTAATATTCTTTTTGTAGAAGCATTAGCAGAAATGTTAGCATATGCTAAATTTTTAAAGGAGATTTTTACCAAGAAGAAAAGATTAGAAGAATGTGAAACGGGGAAGTTAATAGCTAAAATGGTGACATTTGTGAGGTTTCAACATATGCCATAGGAGAATATGCCATAGAAGAATATGCACATGTTTAAGTGGTAACAGAGTTGAAACATGTATGATTTATGAGGCCTCGACATATGTTCTAGAAGGATATATGCAAGTTTAAATGATATTATAATCAGTATAAGCTTGATTAGTAAATGTATTGTAGGTTGGAAACTGGAGGGAATTGTTATAAAAGATGAAGGATAATAAGGTCATTTCACTTTGAGGCATGCATGTGCATTATTAGAAGGAGGTATACAGTAAGGTTTAAATTAAAAAGAGGATTTGAATTGGAAAATAATAAGAAAACATAAGAAATAGGGGAGCTAAGTGGAAATCACCTAGGACCCATAAGTGGGCCTATGTGGTAGGGCCATCTAGCTTTCTCTAGAGAATTCAAAAAAAAAAGGAAGAAAAAGCTAAGAAAGAGTTCATGTGATGGCCGACCACCCTAGGAGGATAAAAACCACATATTTTCCTTAAATCAAATTACTTTCACCATAATCAATCTCCTAAATTCAGCTATATCTTGAGAGGCGAGAGAGAGTTTAGTGGTTAGGCAATTTTAAGGTAAACTAACTTATTTCTTTCCTTTATTTTGTCCCATGTGTTAGGGACTGAAATGTAATGGCCTCAACACCAGATCAGCTGTGAACAGTGTTTTTTATGGTAAATAGTACTTTCGAGCTAGAAAGTACATCCAGAAGTCAAAAATATTTTATTGGACCATTGGAAAGTATTGGTCATGGTGAGTCAGGGGTGAAAATTTGAAGTGAAACAGAGATCAAATAGACCCCCAAAAATAAAAAATACGAAAATTTAATGAGTCAATTTCCTTAGTAAGGAAACTGACTTAGTTTTGCATAAATTTTTAAAAATAGTAAACGAACTCTGAAAATTTTCAGATTTTGCATACATTCTTTAAATTTTATGTAGAAAATTTTGGTGATGAGAATTGAATTTTTCAGTGATATCAGCAATTGTCGAATCGGATTGATAAGTTTGAATTGGATTGATAAGTTTGAATTGGATTGATAACGGGCTCTGATTGAATCGAAAATTTGCATACTACCTATTTTGCTGAGATAAGAGTGATGAAATTATTTTTGAAGTAATTTGAAGGTGAAAAGTGAGAGAATTTTAATTGGGCCTTAAATGGTCTAAAATGAGCCTTTAAATTTAATTAGGCTAAGCCCACCTATTAGGCCCATTTGGGAGGTATTTAAGAGCTGAAATTTCTGAGAATAACCCAAAAAATTCTCAGCTCTCTCCCTCTCTCCCATAAGGCCGAACCACTCTCTCCTTTATTCTCTCATATTCCTTTAATTTTACTCCAATTCTTCATTAAATTCCAAATATAAGAACTGAAATTCCATCTCTTTAAATCACTAAAATAGTTTTAATTACTTGATTTGAGCAAAGAAAGCTAAGAATTCAAGCCAGAAAAAGTTTGGGATTTGAAGTAAGTAATTGTTTTGGGTTGATTTTAATTTGTTTTTTAGTGTTTTCTTATAGTTTTTGAGGTGTAGAGTTCAATTATGAGCTTAAATTATGCATATGAGGAACAAAAAATAAGGTTTAATGAGCTTTATTGGCCGGCCATGGTAGGTAATGAAGAAAAAGAAAAGCTTGCAAGGAGCAAAGGCAAAGGAAAGGAAGTTTGGACACCCTTGAGAAAGGAAAAATTGTAAATAGCTAAGAAATCTTGATATTTCTTATTTATTTGAATTATTTTTCCTTTATGTAATTAAGGAAAATTTGTTAAATTGCTTAATTATTGCAATTAATGTGAGAAAATTGAAATTGAACCATGAAAAATGTAAATTGAATGCTTAGAATGAGGTAGAAAAATTTTTAGTGTAGCTTTACTATAATGGCCGAATATTCCTTAAGAAAAATTTAAGTGATTTTTGCATAATTTTAATAAATAATAGTCCAAATTAATTCTAAATATAATAATTAGTGCCCATGAATTTTTAAAGAATTTTTGAAATTAATTTGAGAATTTTAAAGTTTATTAAATGTGTATGTATATAGTAAAAATAATGAATTATTGTGAAATCATTCATAAAATGAGTGAAAAATGGTAGTAAATATAAAATAATGTACATATGATTTTTTATAGAATTTATTTGAATTATTAGAATATTTTTGAAAAATAAAAGTAAATATGTTTAATAGAAAATATTGAATTATTAAGGAATAATTCAATAAAAAGGTAAAAGTTGGTGAATTAATATGAAATTAATTCATAATAAGTGAAAAAGAAATGATAAGTTAACTGACAAATTTTTCAAAATTTAAAAAGGTTAATACAATAATTATAATTGTGCCCTTAAGAATAGTCAGGCAGTAATAACTAGCTTAGGATATAATTGGCTAACCATAGAAACATCTATATCGCGATGCAAGTCATGGTGACTTGATTTGATATGGGTAAGATCCCTGATCTCCACAGATTTAGTGTATAAGTGAAAGTGTAAGTAAAGTGCTCTATGAGAAATTATTTTTTTGAAGGTCATTTCTCTATTAGTGGTGGTTCATGGGGTCTATGTTCCATGTATCCGATCTGAGTATTTCTTCCGGACAATTATAATGAAAGTAAAATGCCAAAAATGTGAAAAGATAATGAAAAGTGACAATTAAAAATGAAAAAGGAATAAAGTGAAAGAAAATAAAAGCTTAGGGGCAAAATAGTAATTTTCTCCAAAAGTGTAGAAATTAAGCAAAGTAATTAAGAATTGCTTAAATAAGGGTAAAATTGTCAATTAGTGGTTAAATGGCTTACAAATAAAATTTTATAGTCAACAGGGATAAAAACGTAATTTTGCACAAAATGTCAAAATAAGTGTAAATTGATGTAAAGTACCTTAATTATTAGCTTAAAGATAAAAAATAAGATTAATAAGGGCAAACTTGTAATTTCACGATAAAAAGGACGAATGTGAACAAAATTAAAAATTTTGTTTGTAGGTTCAGTAAAGGATAAGCATAAAATAGACAATAATGTGATACGACTAATTTGATGCTAAAAAAGAAAAGTTAACAGTTTTGCAAATTTTTGGTTTTTAAAAGGTTAATGTAATGATTATATATTATTTAATCAAATTAAGTAACTTGTAGGAAATGTTTCGATTATTAGTCATCACTGGACATATTAAATGCTCAGCGTGTAGTTATTATTGTGTGCAGGCACGCATGAGTACATCTTACAAGATTTCTTTTGAGTGGATTAGGACTTGTTTGTAGAATGGCGTGTATATATGTAAAGGGAACTTTTGGATTTATGTATATGTAATATGTGACAAAGAGTTTATATTATGGAAGGATTGTGATGGATATGATTTAAGTTTGATGTATGATATGTATATGGATGATGGTAATATGGATGTTATGCAGGTTAAGCTATAAATGATATGAAAGTAAATGAATGTTGAATGATATAAGATATTGTTATACCTCTGAAAAGCCGTGTGATCATTTGCTTTTTAGGAGGTTAGTGTAATATACGGCCATTATATTGCAAAAATTTTATTAAGTGCATAGTGATTTAAACAGTTATAGATCATCGGCGAACCTTTAAAGAATTATCGAATTTAGGTTATAAACCTAAGAGTTTAAAAGTAGAAATAATAAGTTATAAGGAAAATAGTTGGTGGAAAAAAATTTTTGGCCTATGATGTACCAGAACAGTGCTAGGTGGGATAAGGATGTTACATTTAGTGGTATTAGAGCCACGGTTTAGATGGTTCTAAGATCGAAGTGGGTATTAATGCTTGATTTAATTACATATATACATGCCAATTGCTATTTTGAGAAGGTGTTTTGGAATTAATGTATTATTGCTCCCTTCTATTTTTATAGTGAAAAGATATCTGGAGAACACAGCCGTGAGGTGGGAGATAATCGAAGTGAGGCCTCCAGCAATGTAGGACAACAAGAGGCTCCACAACAGCAAGCACCTCCACCAGTAGCACCGCCTCCCCCTCCTTCTCAGCTAGACTTCCTTAACTTAATGTCAGATTATATTCAGCATAGAATACAGACTGCCCAGGTCCAAGCACAACCTTCAGCAGTGCAGATTCAACCATCTGCTCCGTCTAGAATAAAACCTATTCTGGAGCAATTAAAAAGACTCGAGGCTAAAGATTTCTCAGGGCATGATCCCTTGACATCTGCAGTTGCAGAGGAATGGTTATACAAAATTAAGAGACTATTTGAGATTACCCATAGTCCCTTGGAGGAGAAATTTGAGGGTATAGTTGCCTTACTTCAGGGACCCACATTTATATGGTGGGATTCAGTCAGAAGGTATACTCCTGCAGACCGATTGAACTGCGAGTTCTTTGTTGAGCAGTTCGAGAAAAAATATATTGGGTCTGAGTATAAAGCCTCTATGCATGATGCTTTTCTAGAGATTGAGACATAGAAACCGTACAGTGGCAGAGTATGAAAGAGAGTTTGAGTGCCTAAGCGCCTATCTTGATGAGAGCCAGGCCATAGAAGAGAGATTGTGTCAGCGGTTTGAGAGAGGGTTACACATTGAGTTGAGGCAGATTATTGGGGCTCAGTATTATCTTGATTTACGGTCTATGATTGAAGCGACTATCAAATTGGAAGCCACTCAATCTGAGCAAGCCGAAAGACAGTCCCGATTTCAATAAAAGAGGAAGTAGGGATAGAGTAGTGAAAAGACAGGACAGGGCAATAAGCAGAAGGGTCAGTAGGCATCTCAGGGCCACCCACCAGCAGGCCGGGGATAGGGTAGTGCCATCCGTAGCAAGTCTACAGCTACTATAGCTTCCAGTGCACCCCAAGGTAGAGATAGTGGGTCAGTGGCGCAGTGTGATCATTGTGGCAAGACACACCCTAGGGAGTGTAGATTTTTTACAGGAGATTGTTTCAAGTGTGGATCCCAAGACCATCGGATCAGAGACCGCCCTATGCTATATATTGCTTCAACCACCTCACCAGCATCTGGTACAGGGTCATCTACACCGTGAGGATGTGGTAGGGGAGCTGCCCCTAATACTTCAGTTTCTAGACCAGTTGGTCAATCATCTCAGTTATAGAGACGAGCAGTGGGTCATACATATGCTATCAGGATCCGAGAAGAGAAGGAAGCTCCTGATGTGATAGTGGGTAAGTTTCTTCTGTTATCTGATTCTGTATATGCACTAATTGATCCTAGTTCTACACACTCCTACATTAGCACGGAACTGTCACGGGATAAAAGGATGAAAGAGGCATGCTTGGACCAGGATATCTTGATGAGTAATCCTCTGGGGCATAGTGTAGTGGTAAATAAGATATATAGGTAGTGTCTTATCGATGTCCAGGGACATGTATTCCTGGAAAATATGATCGAGTTGCCCTTTTGCAATTTTGACATGATTCTGGGGATGGATTGGTTATCCGCCCACCAATCGACCGTTGATTGTAGAAAGAAGAGAGTCACTTTACAGTTTCAAAATAGTGATGAGATCACAGTTGTGGGTATGAGATCCGATTTCCTGTCTGATGTGATATAAGCTACTACAACTAAAAGATTGATTAGAAAAAGGTGTGAAGCTTATATGTGCTATGTAGTAGAAGCGAAGAAAGACAGTTTTAAGGTGTCGGATGTGCCTACTGTTAGGGAGTTCTAGGATGTGTTTCCAGATGAGCTACCAGGCTTACCACCTGATAGAGATGTAGATTTCTCCATTAATGTTGCTCTTAGTACTGCTTCCATTTCTATTGCTCCATATAGGATGGCACTTGCAAAGTTAAAAGAATTAAAGATTCAGCTTCAGGAATTGCTTGACAAGGGATTTATCAAACCCAACACTTCTCCTTGGGGAGCACCAGTTCTATTTGTAAAGAAAAAGGATGGGACTCTCTGATTGTGTATCGATTATAGGCAGTTGAACAAGGTGACTTTAAAGAATAGATATCCTTTCCCTCGCATTGAAGATTTATTTGATCAACTTAAAGGAGCGAGTGTCTTCTCCAAAAATTGATATGAGGTCGGGTTCTTATCAGATGGGGGTAAAGGAAGCCGATATTCCCAAGACTGTTTTTTGTACCAGGTATGGCCACTATGAGTTCTTGGTCATGCCATTTGGGCTTACAAATGCACCAGCAACCTTTATGGACTTAATGAACATAGTCTTTCACCCCTATTTAGATCAGTTTGTGGTGGTCTTCATCAACAATATCCTGGTGTATTCCAAGACAACAGAGGATCATGATAAGCATTTGAGGATTGTTCTGCAGACTCTGAGAGAAAAAGTAACTGTATGCCAAATTCAGCAAATGTGATTTTTGTCTGAATGAGGTATCTTTTTTAGGACATGTCATCTCTGCAGAAGGTATTAAAATGGATCCTTCAAAGATTGATGCAATCCTTCAGTGGAAGCCACCCAAGAATGTGACTAAAGTAAGGAGTTTTCTAGGATTGGCCAGGTATTATAGGAGATTCATCAAGTGCTTCTCCACCATTACAGTTCCTATGACACGACTGCTACAGAACAATGCTAAATTTGTGTGGACTGATAGGTGTTAAGAATGTTTTGAGAAGCTTAAAACTATGTTGACAGAAGCTCATATTCTTACTCAACCTGAGTCAGGCAAGGATTTTGTGATTTATAGTGATGCCTCCAGGAATGGTTTAGGCTGCATTATGATGCAGGAAGGTAAGGTGATTGCTTATGCCTCCCATCAACTAAAAACTCATGAGAAAAACTATCCTACTCATGATTTAGAGTTAGCAGCTATTGTTTTTGCATTGAAGATTTGGAGGCACTATCTGTATGGTGAGAAATGCTACATCTATTCGGATCATAAGAGTTTGAAGTATCTTCTTACTTAGAAAGAACTCAACCTTAGACAAAGATGCTGGTTAGAGTTAATCAAGGAAAGGCTAATGTAGTAGCTAATGCGCTTAGCAGGAAATTTATATCAAGTAATGTTAATACTTTTGAATGAATCTGTATAAGATATTGATAAGTGTAAATGATTAATAATGAATTTTTATAGCTTTTCAGGTAATGAATGCTAGTTTGAGTATGGCACCAGATGGAGCTATAGTAGCCAAATTGTGAGTTAAACCAGACTTTTTACATTAAGTAAAAGTGGCTCAAAAAAAAGATGATCGACTAATGGCTTTTGTAAAAAAGCTTTAGCATAGTAGTGAAAGTGATTACTCCCTGAATAGTAATGGAAGTCTCTGTTATAAAGGAATACTTTGTGTTCCCGCTCAGGAAGAACTGAAGAGAAATATTCTGACAGAAGCACACCATGGTAGTTATGCCATGCACCCTGGAAGTAATAAGGTGTACTAGGACTTGAAAGCCTACTATTGGTGGCCAGGCATGAAACGTGATGTGACTAAATTCGTGAGCAAATGCCTAACATGTCAATAGGTGAAAGCAGAGCATCAGGTTCCTTTAAGACTACTTCATCCTCTTGTCATACCATAGTGGAAATGGGATGAGGTGACCATGGACTTTGTGACTGGCTTACCTGTGACTTAAAAGAAGCACAATGCCATCTAGGTAATAGTTGACCAACTCACTAAATTTGCTCATTTCTTGCCAATGCGGATGGATTACTCCTTAACCAGGCTGGCAGAGATCTATATTAGTGAGGTGGTTAGGTTACATGGAGTGCCTACATTTATTATATCTGACAGGGATTCCAGATTTACTTCCCATTTCTAGAAGAGTTTTCACGATGCTCTGGGTACAAGACTTTGCCTAAGCACAACATTTCATCCTCAGACTGATGGTCAGTTCGAGTGAGTGATTTAGATATTGGAAGACATGCTTAGATGCTGTGTACTTGAGTTTGGTGCTAATTGGGAAAAACATTTGCCTTTGGCCGAGTTTGCCTACAACAATAGCTATCAATCCAGTTTGAAAATGGCTCCTTTTGAAGCATTATATGGTGGGAAGTGCAGAACCCCCTTGTGCTGGATTGAACTGAGTGAGAGGAAGCTATTGGGTTCCGATTTAATTCGCGACTTTGAAGAAAAGGTCTAGATCATTAAAAGCAGATTGAAAGAAGCCATGGATCGCCAAAAATCATATGCGAATCTAAAGAGGAGAGACATTAAGTTTCAGGTTTGTGATAAGATTTTTCTGAAGGTATCTCCGTGGAAGAAAGTGCTGAGATTTGGCAAAAAGGGCAAGTTAAGCCCTAGATTCATTGGTTTATATGAGATACTTCAACGAGTGGGTCACGTAGCCTACAGATTGAAGCTGTCATCTACTTTGGAGAAGATACATGATGTCTCTCATGTGTCCATGCTCCGTAGATACAGGTCTGATATGAGCCATGTGATAGCACCAGATGAGATTCAGATGCAGACTAACATGAGTTATGAAGAAAAGCCGGTGAGGATATTGGCTAGAGAAATTCGACAGCTCCAGAACAAGCAGATTCCGTTGGTAAAGGTCCTGTGGCATCACCATAATGTCGAGGAAGCGACATGGGAACCTGAAAGGGTGATGAGGCAGCAGTATCCTCTACTCTTCAATCTAGGTAAATTTCAATGACGAAATTTTTTTTAGTAAGGGAGAAATGTAATGGCCTCAACATCGAATTAGCCGTGAACAGTACTTTCTGATGGTGAATAATGCTTTTCGGGCTGGAAATTACACCTGGAAGTCAAAAATATTTTATTGGACCATCAGAAAGTATTTGTCATGGTGAGTCCGGGGTTGAAATTTAAAGTGAAACCGAGATCAAATAAACCTTCAAAAGTCAAAAATACGAAAAAGTTAGCTAGTCAATTTCCTTGGTAGAAAAACTGACTTAATTTTGCATAAATTTTTAAAAATAGTAAATGAACTCCAAAAATTTCCAGATTTTGTATACCTTCCTTAAATTTTATGTAGAAAATTTTGGTTATAATAATTAAATTTTTCGGTGACACCGGCAATTATCGAATCGGATTGATAAGTTTGAATCGGATCAATAACGGATTTCAATTAAACCGAAAATTTGCATACTATTTTTTTTACTAAGATAAGAGTGATGGAATTATTTTTGGAGTGATTTGAAGGTGGGACGTGAGAGAATTTTAATTGGGCCTTAAATGGTCTAAAATGGGCTGTTAAATTTAATTGGGCTAAGCCCACCTATTAGGCGTAAAGCCATTTGGGAGGTATTTAAGAGCTGGAATTTCTAAGAATAACTCAAAAAATTCTCAACTCTCTCTCTCTCTCCCCTAAGGCCGAACCACTCTCTCTTTTATTCTCTCATCAATTTATTCAATTCTACTCTAATTTTTCATTAAATCCCAACATAAGAGTTCAAATTTCATCCCTCTAGATCACTAAAATAGTTTCAATTACTTGATTTGAGCAAAGGAAGCAAAAAATTCAAGCTAGGGAAAGTTTGGGGTTTGAAGTAAGTAATTGTTTTTGGTTGATTTTAATCCGTTCTTTAGTGTTTTCTATAGTTTTTAAGGTGTAGAGTTCAATTATGAGCTTAAATTCTACATATGAAGATAAAAAAATAAGGTTTAATGAGCTTTATTTGCCGGTCATGGTAAGTGAGGAAGAATAAAAAAAGCTTGCAAAGGGCAAGGGCAAAGAAAAAGAAGTTTAGGCACCCTTAGGCAAGGAAAAATTGTAAGTGGCTAAGAAATCTTGATATTTCTTATTTATTTGAATTATTTTTCCTTTATGTAATTAAGAAAAATTTGTTAAATTGCTTAATTATTGCAATTAATGCGAGGAAATTGAAATTGAACCAGGAAAAATGTAAATTGAATGCTTAGAATGAGGTAGAAAATTTTTTAGGGTAGCTTTACTATAATGGCCGAATTTTCCTTAAGAAAACTTTAAGTGATTTTTGTATAATTTTAATAAATAATAGTCCAAATTAACCCTAAATATAATAATTAGTGCCCCTGAATTTTTAAAGAAATTTTTTAAATTAATTTGAGAATTTTAAAGTTTATTAAATGTGTATGTATATAGTAAAAATAATGAATTATTGTGAAATAATTCATAAAATAAGTGAAATATGATAGTAAATGTAAAATAATATACATATGAATTTTTATATAATTTATTTGAATTATTAGAATATTTTTGAAAAATAAAAGTAAATATGTTTAATAAAAAATATTGAATTATTAAGGAATAATTCAATAAAAAGGTAAAAGTTGGTGAATTAATATGATATTAATTCACAGCCAGTGAAAAAGAAATGAAAAGTTAATTGACAAAAATTACTTAATTATTGCAATTAATGCGAGGAAATTGAAATTGAACCATGAAAAATGTAAATTGAATGCTTAGAATGAGGTAGAAAAATTTTTAGGGTAGCTTTACTATAATGGCCGAATTTTCCTTAAGAAAACTTTAAGTGATTTTTGTATAATTTTAATAAATAATAGTCCAAATTAACCCTAAATATAATAATTAGTGCCCATGAATTTTTAAAGAAAGTTTTGAAATTAATTTGAGAATTTTAAAGTTTATTAAATGTGTTTGTATATAGTAAAAATAATGAATTATTGTGAAATAATTCATAAAATGAGTGGAAAATGATAGTAAATGTAAAATAATATACATATGAATTTTTATATAATTTATTTGAATTATTAGAATATTTTTGAAAAATAAAAATGAATATGTTTAATAGAAAATATTGAATTATTAAGGAATAATTCAATAAAAAGGTAAAAGTTGGTGAATTAATATGATATTAATTCACAGTCAGTGAAAAAGAAATGAAAAGTTAATTGACAAATTTTTCGAAATTTAAAAAGGTTAATACAATAATTATAACCATGCCTTTAGGAATAGTCAGACAGTAAAAACTAGCTCAGGATTAATTGGCTGGTCATAGGAACATCTATAAAGCGGTGCAAGTCATGATGACTTGCTTTGCTATGAGTTAAACCCTTGATCTCCATAACTTCAGTGTATAAGTGAAAGTGTAAGTAAAGTGCTCTACGAGAAATGATTTCCTTGGGGGTCACTTCTCTATTAATGGTGGCCCATGGGATCCATGTTCCATATATCTGGTCTGAGTGTTTTTGCCGTATTTGTATAAGGGGCATAATGAAAGTAAAATACTAAAAAAGTGAGAAGATAATGAAAAGTGACAATTAAAAGTGAAAAAGGACTAAAGTGAAAGAAAATAAAAGCTTAGGGGCAAAATAGTAATTTCCCCAAAAATGTAGAAATTAAGCAAATTAATTAAGAATTGCTTAAATAAGGGTAAAATAGTCAATTGGTGGTTTTTTTATCTTACAAATAAAATTTTATAGTCAACAAGGACTAAAATATAATTTTGCACAAAAATATCAAAATAAGTGTAAATTGATGTAAAATACCTTAATTATTAGCTTAAAGATAAAAAATAAGCTTAATAAGGGTAAACTTGTAATTTCACGATAAAAAGGGTGAATGTGAACAAAATTAAAAGTTTTGAGCTACATTGAAAGGTTTAGTAAAGGATAAGTACAAAATAGACATTAATGTGATACAACTAATTTGATGCTCACAAAGAAAAGTTAACGATTTTGCAAAATTTTGGTTTTTAAAAGGTTGATGTAATGATTATATATTATTTAATCAAATTAAGTAACTTGTAGGAAATATTTCGATTATTAGTCACCACTAGACATATTAAATGCTCAGCGCATAGTTATTATTGCGTGCAGGTACATAGGAGTACATTTTAAAAGATTTCTTTTGACTAGATTAGGACTTGTTTGTAGAATGGCGTGTATATATGTAAATGGAACTTTTGGATTCATGTATATGTAATATGTAACTAAGAGTTTATATTATGGAAGGATTGTGATGGATATGATTTAAGTTTAGTGTATGTATGATATGTATATGGATGATGGTAATATGGATGTTATGCAGGTTAGGCTATAAATGATATGAAAGTAAATGAATGTTGAATGATATAAGATATTGTTGTGCCTCTGAGAGGTTGTGTGATCGTTTACACTTCAGGGGGTTAGTGCAATATACGGCCATCATATTGCAAAAATTTTATTAAGTGCATAGTGATTTAGATAGTTATAGGTCATCAGTGAACCTTTAAAGAATTATTGAACTTAAGTTATAAACCTAAGACATTAAAAGTAGAAATAATAATTTATAAGGAAAATAGTTGGTAGAAAAAAATTTTTTTCGGCTTATGATGTACCAGAATAGTGCTAGGTGGGATAAGGGTGTTACATGAATTTTGTGAAATAAATAGATGTTTAAATTCTTATTTTCTATATGTAGAAGGAGAAGGAAGCAAAAGGAAAGAGAAAGAAATAAAGAGAGATTAAAAGGAGTGCTCTTATGGCATAAAAAGGTATGGGAGTTCATATTTTCTTTGCCATGTGTTTAAATTGATTTAAGTTGATAAATATATTGTATATGACCTATAATTAATGTTAAGGTTAAGAAGTGATGTTACATAGCATGGAAATGATGATTTATGCCTTAGAAAGTTATATAGTGAAAATCTGCTTAAGGTTCACTTGAACTAATTTTATGTTAAAGGGTATAATTATTTCTGTAGATGTCTAAATAAAGTGATTTTAATTGAAAAAGAAAGATAATATATATATATATATATATATATATATATATATATATAAGAAATTGAGACCTAATTCTGCACTTAAAACCTTCATAATGTAGCTTGAAATTGAGTGATGTCTGTTGCCCTATCACAGGGAGCAAGCTGCACTATTTTATTAATATCTTGAGATTAAGAAGCTTAAATGGAGTGATTTTTAATTATTTGAAAACTAGAGATATAGGAGAATAATTTTTTAAAATAACACTTTGCCTGAAAATGTTGTTTACTAGGTCGAAAATGAAACATAAGTTAGACTCAAGAATCTATCTATTGAATTCTTAGGGCAGAATGGTGCTCACGGGTTGAACTAATTAGTTCCCACAATGTGCACCGTCCAGAATGGACTGCGACATTCCTCACAGCTAGTCTTAATTAGTCCCTACCGTGTGCCTCCCCTATTTCCTCTTGCACTTGATTTTTTAGGCCCGAATTGTCATCGAAACTTACTCGGATTTTCTCTAATACTTTTAAAGTATTTTAGACATAAAAATAGGGATAAGATATGACATGAATATGTATAAGTGTATAAATATGTACAATTGATGAATTTGAATGAACATGAATATTTGTATGCTTAGTGTCACATGTTAAATAATAAGTGATAACCATGTTGAAATGTATCTTAATTATGATTGAATATGAATCATTTAGTGATGTTGTTGTATACTTTACTATATGAAGTGACTCTATAGTCCAAAATGTATCAAATGTGATATTAGTGATTGATTAAAGACTTATTGTGAGCTTGAATTTCATATAGTAGTGGATAGATAGGCATGTCTATGAGGGATAGTGATTGCAATTGCTAGTATTGGCACTGAAAGGTATCTAGTGTTTCGATACTTATTGGTATCTAGTGATTTAAGACCTTTGTATCTCTAGTAATTGATACTGCTTATCATTATCTAATGTTTGTTCTCGTTATCCCACATTAATGGGAATTTAGGCAAATAAAGTGATATAAGTGATTAATGATGTAAACATTTTAGTGCCTTATCGTAAAGCTATTATTTCTCAATGATATTGTGAGTGTGTTTGATTTTAATAATTATAATGGTATTGAGGTATTGTTGAATGCATGAAGTTACTACTTTGAAAGTATGCATATGATGATGTGAGCATCGAGATAGGTTAGGTTACCTATTAAATGTCATTATGTAATTTATATTGGCATATTTTATTATTTATGTTTGAGACTTCAGCCATAAGTCTATTGAATTATTTTGCTCCCTACTAAGCCATTGCTTAGTATGCATGTTCTTTCCGTGTAGGTATACATGTGTAAAGTACTAATTCTCAAGTCAATATCTGCAGGCCACTAGGAGTAAAGCTTGAAGGCTAATTTTGGTATATAGTCATTTTTGTATTATATGATGTAAAGAACGTGTAATTTAAGTAATAAACAAGTTATGTAAATATTTTATAAGCATTTTGAGATAATATATGTTATATATGTTGTGATTTAGAGATTGAATGAAATTAAGTAAAGTGACTATTGACACTGGAAAGATATAATTTAAGAGATATAAAGAATATGTAAGTGAAAATAATGTAACAAGATGAATTTATTAGGGCTTGTGATGCTCTTTTATTCCTTCTAAGGGGATATAAGAGTGTCTTATGGTTAGTTCATAAATGGTAAGGTGAGATATAGAGGGAATTACTTCAAAAGATAGGGGTATTATGATAATTTCATTATAAGGCATGCACATGCGTGATTAAAGGAAGGCATAATGTAGGGATTAAATTGAAAGGAAGGAATTGAATTGGATTAGAAATAAGGAATTAAAGTCTATGGGGCGAAGCCACCTAGCCTTCTCTAAAGAATTCATGAAAAAAAAAGAAAAATCATAAGAATAAAAGCCATGATGGTCGGCGATTCTAGAGGACCCAATTTCAGCCATTTTCTTCCTAAGCAAACCAATTCCACCATAAAATAATCCCTTAATTTCAACTATATGGTTTGTGAGGAGAAAGAGTTTAGTGGTTAAATAATACTAAGGTAATAAGCTCACTTCTTTTCTTCTTTTATCCTATATGTTAGGGACTAAAATTTGTTATATCTATGATTTATTTCATTTAAAAGAAGAAGGAAGCAAGAATAAAGAGATTGAAGGAAGCACTTTAGATTGTATCAAAAGGTATGGGAACTCTTAATATTTTTGCATGTGTTTGCCAATGTAAATGGATTACAAATAGTAGATTGAATGTGTTGATGAGTTGGAAACATGGATGTGATGCTTATTTATGCATAGGAGATGTAATATAGGAAGTGTTTATGAGAATGGAAAATTTTATCCTAGGGTCTACTTGACCCAACATGACTATTTTGTTTATAAGTTAAGTTATAGAGCCTCAAAATGAGTAATCCTAATTGGAAAGTAAACTAAAATCAGAAAACTAAATTTCTTATGAACAAGTTAAAGATTGATTATGCCTTTAAGATTGTCAAATTTTAGCTTGAAATTTGGCAATATCTGCTGCCCTATCACTGGGAGTAGGTTACATTGTTTTAACAATATCTCAAGATTTAGAATCTAAAATGAAGTGATTTTTAATAATCTAGAAACTGAAGACATAGGGGAACAATTTTGTAGAAGATCAGTTTGGCCAAACATTTCATTTACAATGCCAAAAATTCATCACAAGTTAGGGTTGAAAGGCTGCCAGTGAGAAAAAAATCAACCCAGCTGGGTCACCCCATCAACCTAATCAAGTGACAAGCTTTTGGACCAAACATAACCAAACAACCCGGTAGGGACAGACCATGTCCCCATTGAGTCACCCCCCCTTTTAGCCCAAACTAGAGTTTTATGTCCCTAAATGTTACCGAAATCCACCCAAACTTTCTCAGACACATTTAAAGCATTTTAAACCTGAAAATAAGGATACTATGTGTCATTAAATACATGTATAACATAATGGAATATTGAAATAAAGTTATAAAATAAACTCTAACATAAGGAAACATAAGAAAATGAGTTAACTTATACTACCATTCAACCCACATATCAACTTTATGCATGTAAACTAATGTGACTAGAATATGCAAATACAAATGAAGATATAAACATATATGCTTAAAGATACATATTTACATAAGTATACACATGAATACGTATGATTAAAGATGTTTCAATTGAAGGATGCATACATTTATGAATGTTTACATTCTTAAGGATATACATTGATGATCAAAGCTACACTACTGTGATTATTTATGGATACTTGTATATGCACAATTATACACAGTAATAAATTAAACACGATGAATGAAATGATGTGAGAGATGAATCAATACTTGCATTTAGAGCTTGGTTGTTGATAAATAGACATGCTTATAGGATACAGTTGCAGTTACCATAGTTTTGACTCCATTTAGGTCCACAGTTTGTCCCTATTTTGGACCACATTATTGATCCCTTTGGGTCCATATATTAGATACCTTTGGGTATCCACGGGACAAAATACCTATGGGTATTCATATGATTGATAGCTTCGGGTATCCACAACACCCCTTATCCACACCTACAAAACTTAAGTAGACAATTAAAGGAAATGAGAAAGAGATAAATTATATGCTAATCAACAATGTAATGTATGATTGAACTTTTATTACAAGATTTTCATGGCATGTTTTTCCCCTTTGCTTGTTAAAATTTCCTTTGTAATTAATGTAAGTGTGTTATTATTACATCTCATTCATATTGGTGTGCGTAGGAATGACCACTGTAAGTTGTTGTTCAAATATTAACTATTCTCTATTAAGCTTTATAACTTAGCACGGATATTTATCTATATAGGTACCCAAACTAGGACTTGTCTATAGGCTCTTGATATGCAGAAAGGAGGCTATCACAAGAGTATGAAGAGTTGAAAGTATAAAGTTTGTACTTTTGCTTTTATATTTGTCCATGACATTTTGTATTAAAAAGTGATGTAATGTAATATTAGTAGGACTAACCTAAATTTTTAAAACTTAACAGTATATATATATTTATCAAATTAGTTGAAAGTGGAAATATGCATGTGAAAGGTTTAATCTTGATACTAGAATTTGTATATGAGTTTATAACATGTAAACTAGGTTTACTCCTCAATAATGATGTAAAGAACAAGTAGAACATGTAACAACCTCATCTGAACAGTCTTTTTCGATACGAAATTAAACGATAAGCCGAATTTTTTTCTTACATAAATTGCTTAACCAAACAATTTATTAACTATCAATACTTAATCACTATTCATAATCATACATTTTACTTGGCAACTTATAACTGTACATTTAACTAAATACTATTCATTTCGTCAAAAATTCGACAGCATAACGGCTATATACCTAATAGCTCCTCAAAAAATAGACAACAAACACAGCCTCTCAGAGGCACAACAGTCTTTAACCATTATATATATATATATATATAATTTAGACATTTAGTCACACATTAAACACGTCCATTCAAAATAATTTCCTAAAAAAGCCCATATCATCACATCCATTCAAATCTACTTCCAGAAAAAACACATACATTCATATACCCATCAACCTACTGAATAAATACAGTCCAATCCTTTACTTCAAATATCTAAATATATACGTGCCAAAAATACTGAATAATACAACTATTCCTTTCTCTTCAAACTTTGCTCTGTTGTGTAATATGCTCCAGCTACTCTTCAGAACCTATACACAGTAAACACTACGTGCTGAGCACTAAATATGCTTAGTGGTGACTATGAATCGAAGAATTTCCCAAAAGGCATAATTACTTTAATTATGCTAAAAATCATTTTATTCTTATCAAAAATACTTTTTAATATTTTAAACAGTATTTTCAAAACATTACTAAACTTTGATCTTAACCCTTTTCAATTATTTACAAAAATACCATTTTTGCAATTCTAATTACAAAATTTTCCATTACTATTCTTTCTTTCACTTTTTACTTAACTTTTGGCATATAATCTTTTAATTGGGTTTGACTTTGATTTTTTAGGCAGAATTTCTTATTTAATCAGTCCGATACGATTATTATACCGTTTGATATTTTACTTTGTTAATTGCCATTGTTATGGCAAAATTTTCCATTTAATTTTTGATTTTTCACTTAATTACGGAATTATTCTTTTTACACTATAATTACAGTTTTGTCATCGGATCACTTAGTTCACCTTGAATTTTTAAATGCCTATCAAAATATGCTTATCAATATCTTTGACATTCAATACAGAGTAACACAATTACTTTGAAAAACTTTGCAATTGGGTCTTTAATTTTTCATTTCATTACAAAAACACCCTTTTTTCACAATTATTATAAAATTGCCATTCTTTCATTTTTAATTACAAAATTGTCATTCATTTGTTTATTTTTACTTTTCAGTTGACTTTGACTTACAAAATTTTCATTCGGTCTTTAATTGAACTTTTTATACCATATTTAATTTTTAATCTATAATTTCTCAATTACTTATGGTATTGCCACTTTTGGACTTTTAATTCCAATATTGGCACTATTTTACAAATTTTTCATTTTCAAAGCAATAATTGGCATATAATATACAAATTGGTACTCATTTTGATTTTTTTTCATATAAAATTATGTTTTAGTTGTTTTTCTTTACAAAAGCTTATTTTTGGGCTGTTTGGTCATTAAATTACTATTTTACCCTTGTAAAATATTTTCTTTTCATTTTTGCTCATTAAGTACAATTTTTAGGAAAATTACGATTTTGCCCCAAAACTTTTCATTTCTTTCAGTTAAGTCCTTTTTCACTTTTAACTTTTACTTTTAGCTTACTTTTTGAAATTTTGATTTATTCTTATCAATATATCAAATAGGATATATGGGACGTGAACCCCACAGGGCCACATACATAATAATATTGAGAAAGGATCCCAAAGGATCCTTCCTCATAGAGCATATAACAATACGTATGACAAAGGCTATAGAAATCAAAGATCCTACCATAGCAAAGCATGTCTCCATGACTTGCACCGCAGTATAGGGTGTCCTTATGGCTAGCCAATTATATCCTGAGCAAGACTTTCACTGTCTGACTATTGCTAAGGGAAACATCACTTACTTTCAAAATACTTTTCAATGTCAAACAATTTCAAGTACTTTTTCAATCAGTACATTTTGTCAGTTAATCTTTTCAGTCACTTTTTCTTTTCTATTCTGTTGATAGACACTTTTTTTGTGAATTATTCTATAATAATTCATCATGATCACTTTACACTTAATACTTTTCAGTGTCTTTTCATTTCAATACATTAGTCGATTACTCTTTTAGTACTTTTTATACAATCTGTGAATTATATCATTATAATTCTTTATTTCTTGTCAATTTATGAATTATTTCTTAATAATTCAATATTTTAACTTTATGTTTCATTTTACCTTTTTGACTTTTAATAATTTTCTTACTTTTTCTATTCATTAATACAGTTGTTCGAAATGTTCACAATGTTTATATGGTTTGTGAATTATTTTATAATAATTCACCATTTTATTATCAAATTATGAATTATTGCTTAATAATTCAATACGATCATTATAGACAATATACTTTTTATGGTTTTTTATTTCAATAAATTAGTCAGTCACTCTTTTAACTAATTTTGGATAATTTATGAATTATGTCAATATAATTCATTATTTTTCACTTAAATTATGAATTATAACTCAATAATTCAATATATTTATTTTGTACATATTTAAATATTTCTTCAAAAATATTCAAATAAATTCTAAAAATTCTATAAAAACACATAAGAATATTATTTACTCATGTCATGCATTATTTCACAAAAATTCACTATTTTCATTAGTTATATAATTCAATAATTATTTCAAAAATATTCAAATAATTTCTATAAATTCCATAAAAATTTATGGACAAATTATTTCATGTTTACTATTAAATTAAGGCTTAACTTACCAAAAATAAACAAAATACAATTTAATTCTCTTTAAGCATAAATTCGTCCAACAAAGAAAGTGTGCTTCAAAAATTCTTTTAAATTCATTTAAGCTTCCTAACATGTTTATTTAGGGTCCAATTACATTATTCTAAAACCAATTTCAATATACATGCATTTTACAATTTTTACCCTAAGTTACATAATGAAAAATTCATCAAATTAAAGGAAAATTATAAGATTTCATAGTCACTTACCCATTTCTTTGTGCTTATCCTTCCATAATCTTCATTTTCAAGCTTTAAACCAAAGAAATTTGTCCATCACCATGAATTATCCAAGGAGACCGAAATTCCTATCAAATAAAACCCTATGAAATTGATCTCTTTTTCTGAAATTAACATCATAATTGAACTTTAAGCACCTAAAACTAGTAGTAGGCATCTTAAAACAAAATTAAAATCATTAATTTCTCTTACCGTCCTTTGAAACCTAAATCTTTTCCACTTGATTTCCTTTGCTTCTTTTCTCTAATCAAAGGAAAGAAGTTAATTTACTACTCTAGAGAGATAGCACTCACTTTCTTATGGCTAAATTTGGTGTGAATTAAGAGAAAAATGGAAGAAAAGAGAGAGTGAGAGAAATGGAAGAGATGGATTTGGCTAAGGGAGAGGAAGAGGAAGGTGGTGGAATTCTCTGGTATTCCATAGATATTTTAGGCTTATATACCTTTCCTAATGGGCCTAAATTTGGGCCAAGCTAATGGGCCTAACTTATTAAACAAAAGCACACTAATTATCCATTAGAAAATCCTAATTAATTTCTCCTATTTTCTAACTCCAAATCACTCCAAAATTAATTTCATCAATTTTATCACATCAAAAATAGGTTGTATGCGAAATTTCAACCCAATCAGAGTTCATTTCCGATCTGGTTTGATTAAATCTATCCGATTCAAAAATATCAATATTACCGAAAAATTTACTTTTTGCAATCAAAATAATCTACACATTATTTTAGGCATATCTGTAATTTTTGATAATTTTATACTCTATTTGCTATTTTTAATGGCTCGATCAAATCTTGATCAATACAGTTAATCTAAAATCGATTCGCTTCGTTTTTCATTTTTTTTTTATTTTTAGAGGTCTGTTTGACCTCAATTTCGCTTCAAATTTTAACCCTAGACTACCCGTGACCCATCCAACATCCTTTGCGTGTAATTAAAGACATATTTGTCAAAATTAAGAAATTCATATTTCATACTGATTTTATGGTTCTAGACATGAAAGAAGGGCTTTGTGCCATTGATTTTAGGAAGAAGTTTTCTCTACAACGAATGTGCATTTATTGATGTGGAACAAGGTAAGTTGACATTGAGAGTGGGATAAGAAAATGTAACTTCTAATGTTTTTAATGCTTCTACATACCCTTTTGATATTTTTGATTGTAATCGGATTGATATTATACATGAATGTGTGGAATAAACTTTAAATCAACTCAAATTTTTATGTTTTAAAGAGTTGTTAAAGATTGATGAAGTACACGTTATTGAGTTAAGAAAAAAAAGGTTAAAAAGAGATTTTGATAGAACTCATGCTTAAATGAAGCAAGTCTTTGAAAAACTTAAGAAGGAATCAACCCCTGCAGTACCTTCCATTATTAAAGCTCCTATATTGGAGCATAAGTAACTTTCAAGTAACCTCAAGTATACTTGCTTAGGAGAATCTTCCACTTTTCCTGTAATTATAACTACTAATTTAATTATGGAACAAGTGAAAAATTTATTTCATGTTCTAAGTTGGACAATAGCTGACATGAAAGGGATTAGCCCTAATTTATGCATGCATAAAATTTTGATAGAAGAAAATCACAAACCTTCTATGAACCTCAACATAGATTAAATCCTAACATGAAAGAAGTTATGAAGAAGGAAGTTTTCAAACTTTTAGATCTAGGAATTATTGATCTTATTTATCCTATACCATTAGTATAAAGGTTTAATCTTGATACTGGAATTTGCATATGAGTTTCTAACATGTAAACAAGGTTTACTCCTCAATAATGATGTAAAGGACAAGTAGAATAGGGTACAGTTATTATATGGAAGTCATGTATGGTAACAGGAGAAAGGCATTTAGAGTGAGCATTACACCATTATTCAGAGAAAATTACCTTAAAAACTAAAAGATCTAGGGAGTTTTGTTATTTATTGCAAAATATGAAATAATAAGAGTAGTAAAGCTTTATATGATCGTAGTGGTAGCATATCTAATGTTATTTTCTTTGTTTAAAATATTATGATTTAAAGAAGTAAAAAAATATCACTGCATCATTGCAATTAGCGAATAGATTGATCAAACATCCTTTAGGTGTAATTAATGACATCTTTGTCAAAATTAAAAAATTCATCTTTCATAGTGATTTTGTGGTTCATAACATGGAAGAAAGGCTTTGTGCCATTGATTTTAGGGAGAAATTTTCTATACACAAAATGTGCACTTATTGGTGTGGAACAAGGTAAGTTGACATTGAGAGTGGGATAAGAAAAGGTGACTTTTAATGTTTTTAATGCTTCTAAATACCCTTTTGATTTTTCTGATTGTAATTAGATTGATATTATTGATGAATGTATGGAATAAACTTTAAATTAACTCAAGTTTTTATGTTCTAAAGAGCTGGTAGAGATTAATAAAGAACAAGTTATTGAGTTTAGAAAAAAAGGATTAGATAGAGATTTTGATAGAACTCATGCTAAAATGAAGCAAGTCTTTGAAAAGCTTGAGAATGAATCAACCCCTGTAGTACCTTCCACTATTAAAGCTCCTATATTGGAGCATAAGTAACTTCCAGCTCACCTTAGGTATTCTTGCTTAAGAGAATCTTCCACTCTTCATGTAATCATAACTATTGATTTGACTATGGAATGAGAGAAAATTTTATTTCACGTTCTACGATCAGATATTAGAACTATAGGTTGGATAATAGCTAACATGAAAGGGATTAGCCCTAATTTGTTAATGTATAAAAGTTTGATAGAAGAAAATCACAAACCTTCTATGAACCTCAACATCAATTAAATCCTAATCCGAAAGAAATTGTGAAGAAGGAAGTTATCAAACTTTTAAATCTAGGAATTATTGATCTTATTTATCCTATATCAATAGTATAAAGTTTAGTCTTCATACTGGAATTTGTATATGAGTTTATAACATGTAAACAAGGTTTACTCATCAATAATGATGTAAAGGACAATTAAAATAGGGTACAGTTATTATCTATAAGTCATGTATGGTAACAAGAGAAAGGCATTTAGAGTGAGTATTACACTATTATTTAGAGAAAACTACCTTAAAAAAAGATCTAAGGAGTTTTGTTATTGATTGCAAAATAGAAAATAATGAGAGTAGTAAAGCTTTATGTGATCTTAGTGGTAGCATATATCTAATGCTATTTTCTTTGTTTAAAAAATTAGGATTTGAAGAAGTTAAAACATCACTGCATTATTGCAATTAGCGAATAGATAGATCAAACATCCTTTAGGTGTAATTAAAGATATCTTTGTCAAAATTAAAAACTCCATCTTTCATACTAATTTTGTGGTTCTTGACATAGAAAAGGGCTTTGTCCTATTTATTTTAGGAAGACCTTTTCGCTACACTGGATGTGCACTTATTAATGTGGAACAAGGTAAGTTGACATTGAGAGTTGGATAAGAAAAGGTGACTTTTAATGTTTTTAATGCTTTCAAATACCCTTTTGATTTTTTTGATTGTAATCGTAATGATATTATTGATGAATGTGTGGAATAAACTTTAAATCAACTCAAATTTTTGTGTTCTAATAAGTTGGTAGAGATTCATGAAGTAAAGGTTATTGAGTTAAGAAAAAAACAGATTAAAAAGAGATTTTGATAGAACTCATGCCAAAATGAAGCAAGTATTTAAAAAGCTTGAGAAGGAATCAACCCTTGTAATATCTTCCATTATTAAAGCTCCTATATTGAAGCATAAGTAACTTTTAGCTCACCTTAGGTATGCTTACTGAGGAGAATCTTCCACTCTTCCTATAATCATAACTATTGATTTAACTATGGAATAAGAGAAAATTTTATTTCATGTTCTAAGATCACATATTAGAATTATAAGTTGGACAATAGCTGACATGAAAGGGATAACCCTACTTTATGCACGCATAAATATTTGATGGAAGAAAATTACAAACCTTCTATGAACCTTAACATAGATTAAATCCTAATATGAAAGAATTTGTGAAGAAGAAAGTTATCGAACTTTTAGATCCAGGAATTATTGATCTTATTTATCCTATATCAATAGTATAAAGGTTCACTCTTGATTCTAGAATTTGTATATGAGTTTATAACATGTAAACAAGGCTTACTCCTTAATAATGATGTAAAGGACAAGTAGGATAGGGTCCGATTATTATCTATAAGTCATGTATGGTAATAGGAGAAAGGCATTTAGAGTGGGCATTACACCATTATTAAGAGAAAACTACCTTAAAAACAAAAAGATCTAGGGAGTTTTGTCATTGATTTCAAAATAGGAAATAATGAGAGTAATAAAGATTTATATGATCTTAGTGGAAGCATATATCTAATGCTATTTTCCTTGTTTAAAAAAGTAGGCTTTGGAGAAGTAAAAAATATCACTGCATCATTACAATTAGTGAATAGATCGATCAAACATCCTTTAGGTGTAATTAAAGAAATCTTTGTCAAAATTAAGAAATTCATCTTTCATATTGATTTTATGGTTCTTGACATAAAAGAAGGGCTTTGCGCCATTGATTTTAGGAAGACCTTTTCTCTACATCGGATGGGCACTTATTGATGTGAGAAAGGTAAGTTGACATTGAGAGTGGGATAAGAAAAGGTTACTTTTAATGTTTTTAATGCGTCTAAATTCCCTTTTGATTTTTCTATTTGTAATCGGATTGATATTATTAATGAATGTGTGGAATAAACTTTAAATCAACTCAAATTGTTGTGTTCTAAAAATTTGGTCAAGATTGATGAAGTATAGGGTATTGGGTTAAGAAAAAAATGATTAAAAAGAGAATTTATTTGAACTCATGCTAAAAAGAAGCAAGTCTTTGAAAAGCTTGAGAAGGAATCAACCCCTGCAATACCTTTCATTATTAAAGCTCTAATTTTGGAGCATAAATAACTTCCAGCTCACCTTAAGTATGCTTGTTTAAGAGAATCTTTTACTCTTCCTATAATCATAATTACTGATTTGAATATGGAATAAGAGAAATTTTTTTTTTCATGTTTTAAGATCACATATTAGAACTATAGGTTGGACAATAGCTGATACAAAAGTGATTAGCCCTACTTTATGCACGTATAAAATTTTGATAAAAGAAAACCACAAATGTTCTATGAACCTCAACATAGATTAAATCCTAATATGAAAAAAGTTGTGAAGAACAAAGTTTTCAAACTTTTAGAATTTGGAATTATTGATCTTATTTATCCTATTTCAATAGTATAAAGTTTTAATCTTGATACTAGAATTTTTTATATGAGTTTATAACATGTAAACTAGGTTTACTCCTCAATAATGATGTAAATGACAAGTATAATAGGGTATGGTTATTGTCTACAAGTCATGTATGGTAACAGGAGGAAGACATTTAGAGTGAGCATTACACCATTATTTAGAGAAAACTACCTTAAAAACTAAAATATCTAGGGAGTTTTATTATTGATTACAAAACAAAAAATAATGAGATTTGTAAAGCTTTATACGATCTTAGTGGTAGCATATATCTAATGTTAATTTCTTTGTTTAAAAAATTAGGATTTGAAGAGGCAAAAAACATCACTTCATCATTGAAATTAGCGAATAAATCGATCAAACATCCTTTGGGTGTAATTAATGGCATCTTTGTCAAAATAAAAAAATCCATCTTTCATACTGATTTTATGGTTCTTGACATGGAATAAGGGCTTTGTGCCATTTATTTTAGCAAGACCTTTTTCTCTACATTGGATGTGCACTTAATGATGTGGAACAAGGTAAGTTGACATTAAGAGTGGGATAATAAAAGGTGACTTTTAATGTTTTTAATGCTTCTAAATACCCTTTTGATTTTTCTGATTGTAATCGAATTGAAAATATTGATGAATCTGTGAAATAAACATTAAATCAACAAAAATTTTTATGTTCTAAAGAGTTGGTAGAAATTGATGAAGTATAGGTTATTGAGTTAAGAAAAAAAGGATTAAATAGAGATTTTGATAGAACTCACGCTAAAATGAAACACATCTTTGAAAAGCTTAAGAAGGAATCAACCCCTATAATACCTTCCATTATAAAGCTCCTATATTGTAGCATAAGTAACTTCCAGCTCACCTCAAAAATGCTTGCTTAGGAGAATCTTCCACTCTCCCTATAATCATGACTACTGATTTGACTATGGAACAAGAGAAAAATTTATTTCATGTTCTAAGATCATATATTAGAACTATAGGTTGGACAATAGCTAATCTGAAATGGATTAGCCCATCTTTATGCACGCATAAAATTTTGATAGAAGAAAATCACAAACCTTTTATGAATCTTAACATAGATTAAATCCTAATATGAAAGAAGGTCTGAAGAAGGAAGTAATTAAACATTTATATCAAGAAATTATTGATCTTATTTATCCTACATCAATTGTATAAAGGTTTAATCTTGATACTAGAATTTGTATATGAGTTTATAACATGTGAACCAAGTTTACTCCTCAATAATGATGTGAACGACAAGTAGAATAGGGTATGATTATTATCTACAAGTCATGTATGGTAACAAGAGAAAGGCATTTAGAGTGAGCATTACACCATTTTTAAGAGAAAACTACCTTAAAAACTAAAAGATCTAGGGAGTTTGTTATTGATATCAAAATGGGAATTAATAAGAGTAGTAATGCTTTATGTGATTTTAGTGGTAGCATATATCTAATCTTATTTTCTTTGTTTAAAAAATTAGGATTGTGAGATTTTAAAAACATCACTACATCATTACAATTAACAAATAGATTGATCAAACATCCTTTGGGTGTAATTAAAGACATCTTTGTCAAAATTAAGAAATTCATCTTTCATCCTGATTTTATGGTTCTTGATATGGAAGAAGGGCTTTATGCTATTGATTTTAGGATGAACTTTTTTCTACATCAGATGTGCATTTATTGATGTGGAACAAGGCAAGTTGACGTTGAGAGTGAGATAAGAAAAGGTGACTTTTAATGTTTTAATGCTTATAAATACCCTTTTGATTTTTTAATTGTAATTGGATTGATATTATTAATGAATGTGTGGAATAAAATTTAAATCAACTCAAATTTTTATGTTTTAAAGAGCTAGTAGAGATTGATGAAGTATAGATTATCGAGTTAAGAAAAAAATGATTAAATATAGATTTTCATAGAACTCTTGCTAAAATGAAGCAAGTCTTTGAAAAGCTTGAGAAAGAATCAACCGCTGCATTACCTTCCATTATTAAAGCTCTTATATTGGAGCATAAGCAACTTCTAGCTCACCTTAGGTATGCTTGCTTAGGAGAATCTTTCACTCTTCCTATAATCATAATTTCTAATTTGACTATGGAACAAAAGAAATTTTTTTTAATGTTATAAGATCACATATTAGAATTGTAGATTGGACAATATCTGACATGAAAGGGATTAGACCTACTTTGTGTATGTATAAATTTTTGATAGAAGAAAATCACAAGCCTTTTATGAACCTCAACATATATTAAATCCTAATATGAAAAAATTTATGAAGAAAGAAGTTATCAAACTTTTAGAACCTGGAATTATTGATCTTATTTATCCTATATCAATATTCTAAAGGTCTAATCTTGATACCGGAATTTTTATGTGAGTTTATAACATGTAAACCAAGTTTACTCCTCAATAATGATGTAAAAAACAAGTAGAACATGTTATGATTATTATCTACAAGTCATATATGGTAATAGGAGAAAGGCATTTAGAGTGAGCATTACACCATTATTAAGAGAAAACTACCTTAAAAACTAAAAGATCTAGGGAGTCTTGTTATTGATTTCAAAATAGGAAATAATGAGAATCGTAAAGCTTTATGCGATCTTAGTGGTAGCATATATCTAATGTTATTTTCATTGTTTAAAAAATTAGGATTTGGAGAAGTCAAAACATCACCGAACCATTGTAATTAGCAAATAGATCGATCAAACATCCTTTGGGTGTAATTAAAGATATCTTTGTCAAAATTAAAAAATTCAACTTTCGTATTGATTTTGTGGTTGTTGAAATGGAAAAAAGGGCTTTGTGCCATTGATTTTAGGAAGACCTTTTCTCTACACCAAATGTGCACTTATTAATGTGGAACAAGGTAAGTTGACATTGAGAGTGGGATAAGAAAAAGGTGACTTTTAATGTTAATAATGCTTTTAAATACCCTTTTTATTTTTCTGATTGTAATTAAATTGATATTATTGATGAATGTGTGGAATAAACTTTAAATCAACTCAAATTTTTGTGTTGTAAAGAGTTGGTAGAGATTGATTAAGTACAAGTTATTGAGTTAAGAAAAATGGATTAAAAAGAGATTTTGATAGAACTCATGCTAAAATAAAGCTTGTCTTTGAAAAGCTTGAGATGGAATCAACCCCTGCAGTACCTTTCATTATTAAAGCTCTTATATTGGATCATAAGTATCTTCTAGCTCACCTCAGGTATGCTTTCTTAGGAGAATCTTCTATTCTTCCTATAATCATAACTACTGATTTGACTATAGAACAAGAGAAAATTTTATTTCATGTTTTAAGATCACATATTAGAACTATAGGTTAGATAATAGCTAACATGAAAGGGAGTAGCCCTACTTTGTGCGCGTATAAAATTTTGATAGAAGATAATCACAAACTTTTTATGAATCTCAACATCGATTAAATCCTAATATAAAAGAAGTTGTGAAGTGGGAATTTATCAAACTTTTAGATCCAGGAATTATTGATCTTATATATCCTATATCATTAGTATAAAGGTTTAATATTGATACTGTAATTTGTATATGAGTTTATAACATGTAAACCAGGTTTATTCCTTAATAATGATGTAAAGGACAAGTAGAATAGGGTTAGGTTATTATCTAGAAGTCATGTATGGTAACAGGAGAAAGGCATTTAGAGTGAGCATTACACCATTATTTAGAGAAAACTACCTTAAAAAATAAGAGATCTAGGGAGTATTGTTATTGATTGCAAAATAGGAAATAATAAGAGTAGTAAAGCTTTATATGATATTAGTGGTAGCATATATCTATTGTTATTTTCTTAGTTTAAAAAATTAGGATTTGGAGAAGTAAAAAGCATCACTGCATCATTTGAATTAGCTAATAGATCGATCAAACATCCTTTAGGTGTAATTAAAGACATCTTTGTCAAAATTAAGAAATTCATCTTTCATACTGATTTTGTGGTTCTTGGCATGGAAAAAGGGCTTTGTGCCTTTGATTTTAGGAAGACATTTTCTCTCCACCAGATGTGCACTTGTTGATGTGGAACAAGGTATGTTGACATTGAGAGTGGGATAAGAAAATGTGACTTTTAATGTTTTTAATCGTTTTAAATACCCTTTTGATTTTTCTGATTGTAATCAAATTGATATTATAAATGAATGTGTGGAATAAAATTTAAATCAACTTAATTATTTTTTCTAAAGAGTTGGTAAAGATTGATGAAGTATAGGTTATTGAGTTAAGAAAAAAAGGGTTTAAAAGAGATTTTGATAGAACTCATGCTAAAATGAAGCAAGTCTTTGAAAAGCTTAAGAAGGAATCAACTTCTGCAATACCTTCCATTGTTAAAGCTCCTATATTGGAGCAAAAGTAACTTTTAGCTCACCTCAGGTATGTTTGCTTAAGAGAATATTCAACTTTTCCTGTAATTATAACTATTGATTTGACTATATAACATGTAAAAATTTTATTTCATGTTCTAAGATCACATACTAGAACTATAGCTTGGACAATAGCTGATATGAAAGGGATTAGCCCTACTTTATGCGTGTATAAAATTTTGATAAAAGAAAATCACAAACCTTCTATGAACCTCAATATAGATTAAATCATAATATAAAAGAAGTTGTGTATAAATAAGTTATGAAACTTTTAGATCCAAGAATTATTAATCTTATTTATCCTATATTAGATAGTAATTGGGTTAGTCTTGCACAATTTATACCAAAAACGAAAAGGAAGAATTACAATTGTAGCCAATGAAAATAATGAACTAATACTAACTATAATAGTAATAAGGCAATGTGTATGCATTAAATTTAGGAAACTTAGAAATGCAATATGTGAAGACCATTTTCCTTTACCTTTATGGATAAAATGATTAAAAGTCTTGCAAGATATAAATATTATTGCTTTCTAGATGGATCTTCAAGTTATTTACAGATTCCTATTACATCGGAAGACCAAGAAAAAACTACTTTCACTTGTTCATATGGTACTTTTGCTTATAAAAAATATCATTAAGCTTGTGTAATGCACTAACGACTTTTAAAAGGTGTATGATGGCTAACTTTTCTAATATGTTGAGGATTCTATTAAAGTCTTTATGGATGATTTTTATATTTTTGGTTCCTCTTTTGTCCATTAACATGCTAACCCTTACTAATCTTACAAAGATGTGAAAAAGACTAATTTAGTCTTAAAGTGGGAAAATATCATTTTATGTTGCAGGAAAGAATTGTTTTAGGTCATAAGATTTTGGAAAATGGAATTGAGATGGATTGTAAGGTCCCAACATATATCCTAGTTGTAATTAGGGACATCTAAGATGTATAAGGGAATAAATATAAAGAGATAAGTATAGAAAGTGTAGGAAAGGACCTAGAGGTGATTAGCTTAAAAGTCAAGGGCATTATAGTAAATAAAGTAATTGACATACACATGCATAACTAAGGATGACATAAGGTATGGAAACATGAATTAAATTGGAAATAATGAAAGAATTGAGGTGAAATTAAGAAAGTGTGAAAGAATTAGGGGTTAAGATGCAATTTCTCTAAGCTTGACAAATGAACCAATGAAATTATGAATAGTTTGTTTCTAGAAATCTTATGAGAATGGAAGAGATTTAATGGAATTAAATGAGGAGTTGGCCAACCATTTTAGGCTCCCAAAACACAAATATTTATGCCCTTTTCATCAACTTTCTCTTTAAAAAGTTTTGTGCTCATGGTTGCTTAAAGGGCTTTTGAGAGAGACTTTAGTGCTTGAGTAATTTCAAGGTAACCAATCTCTCTCTTTTCTTCCATTTTGTCTCACATGTTAGAGAGTGAGATATGTGACATAACAAATGTTTAAATTCATGATTTATTGTATGTAGAAGAAGAAGGAAGCAAGAAGAAAGAGAAAGGAGTTAAAAGGAGGTTAAAAGAAGTGTTTTGTTTCATTAAAAGGTATGGGAGTTTACGTTCTTGTTCTATATGCTTATAGTTGATCAAAGTTAATATATGTATTATGGATGACCTATAATTAATGTTAGAGTTAAGATGTGATGTTCTAGTGCATGAAAATAATGATTTATACCTTGGAAAATTGAACTAGTGAAATTTGCCTTAAGGATCACATGAACTAGATTTAGTGTAGAGATCATAACTCATTTTGTAGATGTCTAATTAAATTGATTCGAGCTGGAAATGAAAGATATATATCTACAACTTTGTAGAAGATATTAAAACTTGAATATGTCCCTAAAGTGCTTGAAATTGAGCTTGAAGTTGAATGACCTCTGTTGCCTTGTCATCTAGAGCAACTTAGACTATTTTATTATTATCTTGAGATTTATAAGTCATAATAGAGTTATTTTTAATGTTTTAGAAACTAAAGACACAGGGGAAAACCTTTATAAAAGCTAATTTTGCTTGAAAATATTGTTTAGTAAGTCTAAAATGGCATACAATCTGAACCTGAAAATCTACCTTTAGAATTCTTAGGGCAAAATGGACCTCACGATCACAACCAATCGGTAACCACCATGAGCCCTTCCATAATCGAATTTACACCTATCTCATGGTCATAACAAATCATTGGCCATCTTAACCCTACCTTGGTTTCTCCTATACTTGATTTTTAAATCCCAAATTGCCACCAAAATGTACCCGAACTTTCTCAAACACATTCATAGTATTTTGATTATAAAAACAAAAGTAATATGTGACATAAAATTAATGTAGAGCATGACAAATTAGTGAAGTAAACTTAAAGATTAAGCCTTAAAAAATAAGAATTTTTACAATTATTGAATTTGAATTAACATGATTAATGATATGCCTAGTGTTGCATGTTATCTGATAAGTGATAACCATGATGAAGTGTATTTTAAGTGTAATTGAGTATAAATTGTTTAGTGATCTTGTTGCATGCTCTATTGTGTGTATTGACTCTATAATTCTAAATGTATCAAGTATGATATTCTTAAGTGTTTAGTGACTTATCAAAAGTCTGAATTTCACATAGTAGTGGATAGATAGGCATGCCTATAAAGGGAATAGTGATCGTAATTGCAAGTGTTTTCACTAGAATATGTCTAATGTTTTGATACCTATTGGTATCAAGTGACCTAAGACTATTATGTCTCAAGTGTTCAATATTGCTTGCCGGTGTCAAGTGTTTGTACCCGTATCCACCATCAATGAAAATTCAAGCGATGAAAGTGATTTAGTTGACAATTATTGATAGGATTAATAATGTAAATGCCTTTGTGCCTCAGTGTAATGCTAGTGTCTCTTAGTGATATTTTTAGTGTGATTGATAAACTATATTGAAATACTCTTTAATGTATGAAATGGTTACTATGATTGTATATGCTTTGTAACATAAAAAGATATGCTATTATGCTATATGCATTAGTATATTATGTTATTTGTATTTAAGACTTCGACAAGAAGTCGATTGCATTATTTTACTCTCCATTGAGCCATTGCTCAGCAGTGTTCTTCCTATGTAGGTACATATGTATAGATCTGAAGAACCATTTTTCATGCTAACATCCCCAGGTCAAAAGGAGAAAATCGAGTGAAGACTAGTTTTTATATATAGTCATTTTTTTTTTGTAAATGTTCAATGTAAATGATTTGGAATATATGTAATTAACTTTTTTGTAAATACACCTTAAGTATGTTAAATCTATAAGTATATATGTGTGCTTGTACTAGCAATTTAATAAAGTAATATGTAAATAAAAAATAATATGAGCAAGCATTACATGGATAAGGAAAAAATTAAAGTGATTGATAAATTACCACCTCCTGCCTCTATTAAGAGAGTGCAAAGTTTGCATAAAAATGTGGGATTTTATTGCTAGTTGATTATAGACTTCTTTAAACTCACCAAACCTCTTTGTAACTTTTTAGTTAAAGATATGCCTTTTGATTTTGATGAAGAGTGTTTGGTTGCCTTTAACAAATTGAAAAAGAAGCTTACATCGACACCTATTATGGCATCATGACATTAGAAACTACCATTTGAGCTGATGCATGATGCAAGTGACTTTGTAGTAGGTGCAGTTCTTAGATAAATAAAAACAATAAGTTGCATGTTATATACTATGCTAGTCGAACTTTAAATGATGCGCAACTTAATTATGTAACTATTTAGAAGGAGCTTTTAACTATTATTTTTGCTTTTGATAAATTTCTTTCTTATTTGATAATCAATAAAACAATAGTCTTCACTAATCACTTGGCTATTAAGTATCTCCTTCAAAAGAAAGAAGCCAAACCTAAACAAATTAGATAGGTGTTGCTTTTACAGGATCTTGATTTTGGAATTCGAGATAAAAAAGTTACTGAGAATTTGGTGGTTGACCATCTAGATCAAAATTAGAGAGAATTAATGATAATGAGTGCTTAATTAATGAATCTTCTCTTGATGAACAATTGGATGTTGTCTTAATGTCTCAAATACCATGGTATGCTGATATAGTTAACTATCTAACCTATGAAATAATTCCTTTGGATATGACATATTAGCAAAAGAAAAAAATTCCTTTTTGATGTTGAACATTATTATTGGAAAGATCCATACTTGTATAGATTATGTGCTAATCAAATTATTAGATGATGTATTTCTGAACATGAAATGAATGATATTTTGAGACATTGCCATACTCTTGAGTGTGGTGGTCACTTTAGACATTCTAAGACAGCTGCTAAGGTTTTATAATGTGGTTTTATTGGCCTAACTTGTTTAGAGATGCTTTTTACTTTGTTTCTACTTGTGATAGATTTCAAAGAACATGTAACCTTTCTAGGAAAAATGAGATGCTGCTACAAAAAATCATAGAAGTTAAGTTGTTTGATGTATAGGGAATCGACTTTATAGGCCATTTTCATGATCTTATTCAAACTGGTATATCTTAGTGGCAGTAGATTATGTGTTTGAATAGGTGAAAGCAGTGGCTTTTCCAAACAATGATGTCAAAAGCGTTATAAATTTCCTAAGGAAAAATATTTTTACCCACTTTGGAACCCCATGAGCTATTATCAGCGAAGGAGGCAAATATTTTTGTAGTCATTACTTAGATTCCTTACTAAAGAAATATGGTGTGACTCATCGTATAGGAACATTGTATCATTTTTAAACTAGTACACAAATTGAAATATCCAATAGGGAAATCAAAAGGATTCTTGAGATATCTAATAGACAAATTGAAATATCTAATGGCAAGTTCTTTTAGGAAAGATTAGGCACAGAACCTTCATGATGCATTATGGGCATAAAAGACAACATTCAAGACTCCAATCAAAATGTCTCCATATCAATTGGTCTATGGAAAAGCCTACCACTTACTAGTAGAATTGGAACTTATAAAGCATATTTGAGTTTTGACACCCTCATACCCCTTAAAAGGAATATGAGAGTGCTACAAGTCCTAATAAGTTCATATTATTAATTTATCTTCTAATTACAAGTTCTTTACATCTCTTTAATAATGCCTTTTCATTATTAAAATTACCTTACTCAATTGCATATGTCTTTCATATCTCAACACATACAAATACATATATTAATTCAAAAATGCTCATAACATAATTTCATTACTTATACATTACATATATTACGTATTCTTTACATCGCATAATAAAAAAATGATTATACACCAAAATAAGTCCTCAAGCTTCGCTTTTAATGGCTTGCAGATATTGACTTGAAAATTTGGCACTTCTACTCTACACCTGTGTACTTACATGAGAAGAACACTTGTGTTAAGTAATGGCTCAGTAGGGAGTAAACTAATGCAATCGACTTCTTGATAAATTCTCAAACATAAATAATACAATATGCTAATGAACATTGCATAGTAACATTTGATGATTAACATACTTTATCATATCACAATACATATACATTCACAATAGTAATCCCATGCATTAAGTAACACCTCAATACTATTTGCTAATCACATTAACAATATCAATAAGAAACACTAGCATTATAATGAAGCACTAAAGCATTCACACTATTACTCATTCATCATTATTCATCAATTAGATCACTTTTATCTCATGAATTCCCATTAATGGTAGATAATAGGAACAAACACTAGATACTGTTGAGCAGTATCAAACACTAGAGACACGATAGTCTTAAATCACTAGATACAAATAGGTATCGGAACACTAGACACTTTTCGATGCCAACACTAGCAGTTGCAATCACTATCCCTTATAGATTTGTCTATCTATCCACCATTATGTGAAATTTAGGCTTTCAATGAATCTTTAATCACTCAAAAGTATTACATTTAGTGCATTTAGGACCATAAAGTCATTAACCATAATAGAGCATGCAACAATGTCACTAAATAATTCATATTCAATTACACTCAAGATACCATTCAACATGGTTATCATTTATCATGTAACACTGTAACGACCTAAAATTTATGAGTCATTTGAAAAATATTTTAATAGGTGAATAGTATTTTGATGTCGGCTCATGAGGGTCAATTATTGAGGACCCGATGAGTGTGTAAGTTTAAAAAATTAATAATTTTTAATTAAAGTATGATTTAAGCACTAATAAAAAAAAATTAAAATAAAGTCATTTATAATAATTATTTGAATAATAATAATAATAATAATAATAAGATACAAAAAATTCGAGAAAAAAAATAGTAAATTTGTGGCCACAAATTGAAAAAAAAAACAAACAAAACAGCAAAAGCCAGATATTTTGAGGACCTAAAATTGTAGCCATGAGATGAAAAAAAGGTGAGGCCATCATTTAAAAAAAATAGAAACGTGAAACAGAAAAGGGACTAGAGAGCGGGAGGGGCCGACGATCCTTTTGCCGTTCAGGGGGCTGAGCATCTCCGGCAAACACCTCATCGCCGTCGCTTCCTGGACAACCATTCCGTTATTGACCACGACATTTAATGCCTGAGTCTCTGTCTCACTTCCTCTTTCCAGTCGTAACTCTCTCCCTCCGTTCCGGCGAGCTAAGGCAGTAAGGCGAGCTTTCCGGTACCGACTGTTTTCCCTCACTCGTCGGCAATGGCTAAATCGGATAGAGGGGGGCTGCCGGCGGTTTTTGTGAGATCCCGATCAAAATGGATGGCGTCGAAGCGCGTGAACGCCACCGGACAACTACTGGTGGCTCCGGCTACGAGTGGACAACGGCAGGGTGCCTCCGGCCAGGTTCCGACGAACCTCTGGTGAACTTTCGGTGAGCTAAATGGTTAACAAAATGTAGAAAATCGAAAGGAAATAGGTATGTGATTACTAAATTTATTTCCAAAAATTTGATTAAAATTAAACATATGAATTATTGGCTAAAAACATTGGTTTATTGGAATCAAAGGCTGATTTTGATATGTTGGTTAGAGTAATTTATTTAATCGAATTGCCTATTTAAATTTTGACATATGGTTGTTGAATAAAAAAGTTAATAGAGGATTGTTGCTGAATTTAAGCGAATAGAATTGAAAAATTTACCATATAAGTCTGTTACAAATAACTATGTAAGTTGTAGCTATAAATTTAGCAAGTTGTTATTTTACCTATATAAAATTGATTAATAAATCAATCATACATAAAAGGATACAAAATATATTGAAGGTATTGTCTAAGTAAAATGGTTAAGTAAATTGTACCAAAATAAAAGTTATATTGCCCATCTGACTGAGCAATTAGCAAATTATAAACGAACTTGGATTGTGTTTATTGGTATTTATTGTGTTTGTTTTGTGATTATGAGCTATGGTAGTAGGAACTTCGTTCATTCAAGTAAATATTACTCGAGTAATTGTATATCTCATCAATTCTAATAACATTGCAGTAGATAGATCCGAAAGGTTAATAGAAGTAATAGATATACAGACTTCAATTCAATGAAAGTAATGTTGAAGATTCTTAAGTTAATGGAGTAGGGTAAGTATAGGTGGGACTAGTGAATGACTGAATTGGTAAAAAATTTACCTTCTATACTTTTGAGTTAATTAAACATGTTTACAACATGGTTGTACTTATCAAGTTAAGGTTTAGTATGATAAAATCACAAGATGATATTATTATATATGGGTATACATTTGGATTTAGAAAATATTTATATGATTTAAACAAAAACATATGAACACTTATCAATTGTTGTGAAAAGAAAAACATAACTTTTAAAAATTAATGGAGTTAAGTTGGTAGTAGTCATGTACAAAGATTAGTTATAAGCGAGTGTATATATAACATATATTTATATATACATAATAAAGTAGAACTTGGGTTTTTTAATTACAAAAACAAATTGACCTTTGCCTTGTTAATCCATGGATATTAAATTAGATGCGTTAATTGACACAAACAAATATGAGTTTTAAACTGAAATTATGTGTAAAGTCATATTGAAAGTTTAGGTTCCAACTGAAATGATCAAGATAAGTGGAAGTCATACACTAGAATTGCTTGTATAAATTTGGTAATAAATTCGTATATCATCCTTTGATATATTTTGTTTTAAGAAAGGGTATGATTGGGGTATTATTTGGATGTGTAAGCTTATGATCCCTTAAAAGGATGGAATTTCTCATTATGTTATTAAATCTATATCTATTTTTATATATATGTGACATTGACTTTGTTCTTAAAACCTCATACTAACAATCAATTTAATTAAACCTAGAATTAAATGCCTAGAATGTATAGATATACATGTATATGAGAAAGATGTGTGAGTGATAATCATAATGAAATGATTTATGGTTTATAGAAATGAATATACATAACTTAGGTAAGATTCATAATTAATAATCAGTCAATGGACCAAAGTCATGGTTTACTTATATGTTATACTATTAAATATTAAGCTTGTATGGGAATAAAGTGTGGCATAAAATGAGTAAAACATTGTGATCAAAATAATTAAGATGTGAAAATATAAATTGAATACATAATGGTCTAAAGGAATGCTTGATTTATGCGAGTTATGTTATAGCATTAAACACATATATGCAAGAATTATTAAGTATCAAGCTTATATGGGAATGGTTTACGGCATAATGAAATTGATATATTGTGTTAAGAACAAATAACGGTATAAAATAGAAGGATATCGAAATATTTGAATGCCCTTAGTGTTTAGTGGGTAACCAGGAGCTTAGGATAGTATGGCTAGCTATAGGGGCACTTACCCCACATATTTATGATTCTGTTACTGTTTTTGATATGAGTATTGTTATTGTATGGGACTGATATTATCCGGTATATTCTGATATGGGTATTGTAATTGTATGGGACTAATATGATGGGACTGATATTAGCCGACACATTCTGATATGATACTAGAGTAGAACATCATACCTTAGTGGTATGATCCCTCCAGCGTATGGGATATTTTGTTCCATTTATCCAGTCTAGTGGTGTCCTATTGTTGATAACTAGGGGTGAAATCGTAACTTACTCAAGTGAACAAAGTAAAAGGATAACTATAGTATTAAAGTGTTATAAATACGAGTAAAAGTGAAATAAAGTAAGAAACGAGATAAGTTAATTTAGAAAATTATGAAATGCCTTATGATATATATAAAGTGTAATGAATATGTGAATATTATAAATGAGGAGTTGGGTAAATAATAAGATTTTTTTTGGAATATAAAAGATATTAATATGACATTAGAAATGGACATTCAAACAACAGCTTAGTTTACTTGAGTATCAAATGAATTGAAAAATAAATATAAAGATGTATTCATGTGTAGGAGTAGGTTAAGGAAACTTGTTCGGTTATTTCTAAAAGTTTTATATAATTAAAACTAGAAAGTACTATCTACAGTGACAATATATATGATACACAAATCAGATATATATATATATATATATATTGATGTTTACCTGAAAATAAGCAATTTATTGGAATGTGGTATACGTGTGTATCTTTTGGATATTGAATTTTAGTCTAATATATATATATTAGAATATCTTACAAATGGAAGTAAGAATAATTAAATATTAATATACAATTGTTATCTTATAAATTATAGACTAGACAAGTAAAAGTAATTAATAAAGGGTTTATTGAGTTCGAAAGTTATGATTAAGTTTAGATGTTTTCTGTAATAAATGCTTATATGTATGAGAGTATGGAATTGCAAAAGAAATCATATTCATCTGTTTATTTAGTGTTTGTATGAAACTTACAATCTTTATATGTTTTATAAATTGGTAAGTGTTTAAAAATGTTAATACATTGTATAATATATCATTGGAGAAATAAAATTGGTAGTCACCACTAAGCTTTCAGCTTAGCGCGTGATTTTTCTTTTCCGCACGTAGGTTGATTCAATGTTCTAGATTCTCAATGTAATGGAAGGAACATTCAAATGTTGTTGCAGTTAGAATGGTGAACGATCAAGGACATAGAGCAAATATTTATGTTATTTTTGTATTTAAAAACATTTGGCATGTACACAGGTGTTATAAATTTATAATTTAAGTACAATTTATAAGTTTTTAGTTGAGATTTAAATTTAAGATTATGATATTAGCTTAAATACATAATCATGTTTTGTATAATCATTATTGAGTACAAAATATTTGAATATGGAACTACTGATATAGTGATAGGTAGTTTGGCTTGATTATTCTGAGGTGGATGGGTAAAATTTTTGTGTAGGAGTTTGATTGAGGATGTACGACTTTGTGATTGATTTTAGAAGTGATGTTTGTGCATTTTGTTTACAGGAGGCTGTGATTATTTAGGGAAGGTTCTGCCAAAATTTTTAGCAAAATTTTGGATAAAGAAATTAGGAGGTGAGTTTAAGTATAAATTATATTGATCTAATGATATTTAGAGTGTAGATCGGTTTGTGACATCCGTACTTGGTTTGTATACCATACCGGGTATGGGGTGTTACAAACACTATCAATAAAATTAGTCATGTTCATTCAAATTAATTAAGTATACATGTTAATATATTTATACATGTTTATAATTATATCCTCAATTGTACCCTTAACGTCTAGTATGCATACAATCGATGTGTAAACCTAGCAATAGCACAAACTAAACTATGTGCATCTAAGTTCTCATATTTAGGTTTACTTTATACTTATTTTTCAACATTCATTCATCTATTTCATGCATTTCATGGCATGTTATATCCTAACATTTATGTGTCAAAGTGTTCAAGAAGGTCCAATAAGTTTCGATAACATTTAGGGCCTAAAAAGGCAAATATAGGCTAAAATAGAGGATTGTCCTAACTAGAATAAGGTTATCTCAATCGGGTCAGTTGTGTTATGGTCGATCTAGAATGCTATAACTCGAATGGGTCAATTAGTTGGTTCAATCGGGTTGATTTAAGGCCTTGGTTATTTAACAAATAGCTTTTATATATTAACTTGCGTAGGGTTTTTGACATAGTAAATGTGATTTTTAGGAAATATGGTCATATAAAAAGTTGTTCTTATATGTCTCTAGTCTTTATAAAATTAAAAATTAGGCCATTATGACTTCTAAATCTTGATATATTCACAAAAGAGTGAAGACTACTCAAGATGATAGGGCAACAATCACCATTTAACTTCAAGCTGCATTAAGAGGACTTTAAAGGTAGAATTAGGTTTTGGTTTCTTTTAAAAAGTTGTAAATATATGTCTTATATTTCATATTCAACTAGAATCACTTCATTTGATTATTTGTAGTGCAAATTATAACCTTTACACTAAAAATGGTTTAAGTGAACCCTATGATAGAATTTCAGTAGGTTATTCTTTAGGACACTAATCACCTTCTTCGTGTATTTCAACATTATAATTGGGTTCTAACATCAACTAAAGATCATTTACAATATATTCACCAACTTAAATTAATTTAAAGTCATGACAAAAAAATATAAGACTCACATACCTCAAAATTGGCCAACTAGCTCTCTTAGTGCTCCTTCTTTTTTTCCCTTTGTTTTTGATAATTTCTTTAATAGCTATCATGAAATACCATTCAATTATTATTCAAAGATGATGAATACACACTCTAAAATAGTCACTAAATGAAGAAAAAAGGCAAAGAGAATCCACTTCATACCTAAAACCATATATTTACTCACCTTGTACCAAGTTTCCTCTCTTTTAACCCCAAGAGCAGAATTTTCAAGACAGTATTTTGTGAAGAAGTATCATAAAAAATTTGGAAATCCATTAGCTAAAAGGTGTTCGACCACTTCTTCTCCTTTTATACCAAGACCCTTGTAATACTCCAAAATTTTTATTTGACATGCAAAATACATTATAGAGCATGTACAGTAATCCCAAGATAGTTTTTAGACTCATCACGGTAGAATAGTATAGAAAAACTTAATAGTGCATAACTGTTAAACATGCTTGATCCAAAGTAATGGGAAGATGGGTGACCTCCTGGAAAGTTGTAGATAAGAGTCAATTGAGATAATATGGGTTAAATGGAGTCTAGTGATACAATTTGAGATGAAATTAGGGTTAAATGGGTCCTCAAATTAGATAGCAAAGTTTTTACTCAGTACAATAGAAAAGGTTGACCAAAGTTTGACCAAGACTTTAAAAATAACAAATGACCTCTAAAATTTACTAAAATTTTCAGATCTATATTAAATAAGATGTAGAATATTTTGGGGTAAAAAATAAATTTTTAGACAGCTTTAGAATTTTAGGTTTCAAATGGCTAGCTTTGCCTTTGGAGTTGTACGTATAGTGAAACGATGTTGTAATGAGCTAAAATTTTAAACATAGATTTCCACTTGTATGTTGGCATGTGGGGAAAATTTTTAGAACATTTTGATAAGTATAACATTTATTTCAGAAAAATGGTAAAAAATTGAGGTTAAATTAATTGAAGGGCATAATTGTTATATTAAATTTATTCAAGGGCATAATTGTCATTAGGGAATGAGGTCTATTCAAGTGTGTGAAGAACCATGAAAAAATGTGTAGGAACCAATAAATGAGTGATAAATGACACAAAAGTAACCTATGAGTTGTAAAGGAAAAAAAGGAATTTTGACACTTAATTTGGTGGATGTGTAGGCTGATGAGGGAACTCTAGAAGAGTTTCAAAATCTCCCTTAAAATATGCTCCCTTCCCTTTCTTTTATTCCAAACACGAAACCATCTTTTTCCTCCCTATTGTTCATCTTTTGTTTATTTCTCCATACACACACATCAACTCAAGCCCTACATATACCGAAATTAACAATCTTTAACATAGAAATTAAAGTGAAGCAAGGGGAGGCCTCAAATTGGAGAAGAGTGGGTAAAAGGAAACCCACCAAGTTAGGCAAGAACTTGAGTTTTAGTTTAAATTGATTAGAGAAATTGATATCTACTTGTAGAGCATGATTTCTAAAGTTGTTTAGTAGTATTAATTGCTTGAATTCATGGCTCAAACTTATGATTTTTCTCTCTCCTTAATTTGGCCTAAAGAAGAACCAAAAGGGAAGGATAAAGCCAAGGGGAAGAAAGTGAAGAAAGTAAAGAATAAGGGATTCTAGAGCTATTTTGAGGTTAGTGGGTACTTATTACACTCAATTTCATTTACATGGTTGAAATTTCCTTGAATTATACATTATGTAACTAGGTAAACTTATATAGGATTGTGAAATAAATTAAGAAAACATGTTAAAATTATGAATATAAGTGTAAAGGATGTGAATTGTAAAGAAAATCAAGTGGAAGTGAGAGGACTTGTGTAAACCGAATGAGGTACCTAAAAGTAACTTGTGATAATTTGAAGATTATGACATATTAAGCATAAAATTCATAAATTAATGCATAAAAAAGATGATAGAAGTGGTTAAAGTGAAAATAATTAGTAAACTTACACTATAAGAAAATGGACTTTTAACTACCAAAATCTAACGAAGGGATGAAAATCTGGTCATTAATATACACTAATAGTGAAGGAAATTATTTCGGTCGTTAAATATCAAATTTTTAACCAAGGGATTAAATTCAGTGGTTAAAAATTATAAATTCCGATGGGTAATATTAAAAAATAGCAAGATTTATTTTGGCTCCAAATTAATAATTTACTTATGGAAAAAATAATGCTTTTACACCCGTTACTCTTATTTTCATCTTCATCTCCATTAACCCTTAATTTAATTCATCATCATCATCTTTTTTGTTTTTTTCCTCTCAAATCCTCTTTCCCTCTTTCTAAATCTTGTTCTTTCTTTTTTAATTTCAAATGTACTCTCTTACTTCATTTCAATCCTTCTAAACCCTAACTCCTTCCCTTATCTTCCCCTCAATTTACCACTACCACCATGAAAGGAGCGAAGGTTGGTGCCATGGGGCTTTTGCTCAAAAAGAGGTTTGTATTCTTGTGGTGTGTGCATCCAGAAATTTCTTGATTTTCTTGTTTATATCTCATCATTTTCAGGATAGATTTAGCAATTGATTTCCTGTTTTCTTGTTTGTTCTTAATTGGTTGATATTAAAAGCTATAACTTCACTTCTTTATTCTGATTGCTGATTGGCATCTTGTTTTCTCTAGAAAAAAAGTCAAGTATTTAATTAGGTTTAGTTTTTGAGTTCCTTCATAGTCTTTGATTTGATTTTTAACCAATAACCTAAAGGATAAGTATTTAAATTAAAGGTCTTATTAACAAGAAAAGTGAAATTAGTAAGGATGGTTTCTGCTTTCTCCTTTGAAAGGCTTTAATCACCCAATGGTCTTTTTTCCCAAACTTTTATTCATATTAACATAACCAGTCTTGGATTTTAGTTGCAGTTATAGTTTCTAAAGGTAGTAAAAGAAGGGAATGATTTGAGAGGTCTTCTAAGATTTTTTGTAATAACTTCTTAAGAAAATAATCATTCAAGAGATGTATTGAACTATTTTATTGGTTAGGTTATTTATACAGAGGAATGGAAAAAATTGCAGAAAACTGACAATTATGTATTTGGCTACCTTCGTAAATGGTCTCATACTATCAACAATGCATTTTCTTTTTTGGAATAGAAATAATTGATATCATGAAGTTGCCATTGAGCAATGAGCACTATTAAGTATAGACAATAGATAACTGGTAACAAACATTCTTACTCCAGTAGGATGCAGGACTTCATAATTTGATGATTAACTGGGTGCAATATTTGTAAATATGCACCTAGTTGCATTCTTTGTAATTAGGCAAGTTTGAATAGTATTTTCTTGTAATGACTACTGTGTTCCGATCGTTTCTCAATATGAGAATCAATGAATAGTCTTAGAATTTAAGAAAAAACTTTAGATCTTCTGTATCAAAGCCCGATTTAGTTTCTATTTTAGAAAAGCAGCAGATATTCAATAATCATGGCTCACTCAGCTAGTAACTCTTATTAATATTAATCGACATATGTTCGGTTCACCATGGAATGACTGAGGAAAAAAAGAGGTTTTCATAGATAAATCCAATTAATAATGTTGATATGGAAGATTTCTTTAGTAGGTATACAAATGAATCAAATTCATAATGTTGATGTGAACATTCTATTTATAGAATGATATCTTGTGTTGTGGGTAATATTGTGAGGGTTATTATCTCCAACTCTCTGTCAGAAAAAAGAGCTGAAATGTACTATCATAATTGTGCAAATGAACTCTATCATATTATGTTTTTGTTTGAGAATATAATTATAAGTAGATCATAGAAACTATTATTAAACTATTAGCAGTTAAGTAGAGATGTTCCAGTAGAATTTGCAGTCGCATGTAAAATATTCATATTTTCTTATGACTTTGTTTTAAGTATATGGATAATTATTTGACAAATGCTGTCTAGATATTCATATGCCTGCTTATTCTATATTCATATTTGTAGATAGATTCAACTAGAAGCATGCGGATCAAAGTGGATAACTGGGACAATCTTACTGCTGGTATGTAACCATCTTCCCATTTTGGTTGCCTTATGTGCTTTTAAGTCTTTACCTAATGAGTAAACAGTTATTGTTTTCCTTCGTGCATGAATCTTAATGTTTTCCTAGAATCATAGTTTATTATTTTTCCCCCAAAATTGACTACGATCTTCCTTTGAACATTATATTTGTTTATGTATTATTTCTTATCACTTATCGCTACTTTATTTTCTCTTTTCATCTGGTAATAGATAAGCAAAAAGCTCAGGCATATTCAAAAGTGATTTCATCTTATTGTGGAAGGTGGTATCTGTGATGGTTTTCACTTATCTTTAAATTCTAAATCATTATACAATCTTGTAAATTTACCTTCTTTTCCAAGGGTTTGAAATCATTATACAATAGAGTCTGAGAATCAAAGATGAAAAAAAGTTATAAGTAGATATAAATTTTTATATCATGGTTTCATATTCAGGTGTTGATGGTTCACATGCCTTTTGGGCAATAATGTCTTAGCAGAGAAGAAAAATATTTAGAGGAGAAAAGTTCTCTACTACTTTTTTGGTCTCTCGGCAATTTCAAGTTAGTTTATCCTTTTCTTTATCCTCTTTTTTTTGTTTGACTTTTGGATATTCTTTCCAGAATTTTAAATTCAGGACTTGAGTACATTTCAAGTTCTTAAATTTGTCTTTATTCTGTAATTGGGATATCTAATATTATAAATACTTAGAACTGAATAAATAAATATATAAATATATATTAAATTTAAAGTTTGTTTGCCTCTTAAGCATTCTAATTTTTGCGATTCATTAAATTTCTTGTACATTGTTTAATAATATCTAGAAATTTAATTTTGTAACGATTGTCTTTTGTACTTATTGGATCACTCTTTGACTGTGTAGAGTGTTCTCTAAATCTATGTTTTTTTTTCTGAATTTTTGCTGGAATTCAATTGGTAGAATTTTTCCCTTTTTTCACTTATTCAGTCTCTAAAACTCGGTATTTAACATTGAAAATATTTCGATCGTTAATAATTTTAATGATCGGATATATGTTAATGATCGAAATATTATCGATCGTGGATTCTTTTAACGACCAGTATATACTTCAAAGATCGAAATAAAAATGGTTGTTAATTCTTTCAACGACAGGATTTTCCTTTCGTTGAAAGTTAACACCATCAATGTGGGGAAAAATTCGGTCGCTAAAAATCAAGAATCAACGATCGAATATGGTCCGATCATTATGTACATTAATGACTGGATAAAAATTCGATTGTGTATTCCTTTAACCTCGGGGCTTTTAACGACCGAATTTTTTGATCGTTATAGATATTTAACGATCAAATTTTGACTTTTAATAACCGAATTTTCCTTCATTAAATGTCATTTTCTTATAGTGTCAAAAATACATAAACATAATGATGGAGCTTAATGAAATTTAGAAAATTATAAAGATAAATGACTGAATATCATTATATAATTGGTTATTACGACATTCGAATTGCATATGGCATGTTTTGATGAAAGAATCACATGATAAGTAAATACACTTAATATGCCTGTATGCTAAACCTAGTGAAAATGGCATGTTTTGATCATTGTTATATATTACTATATACATACATACCGAATATGTTATGACAGGCATGTTGGGATATCACAGTGTTGTGTATTGATTGTTATATAATGTGATTAGTATGAAAATTTGATGAAAATATGGTTCAATGCAATAAAATAAATAGCCCAGTGGGTAATCCAGGACTGTCGATATAATGGCTAGCCATAAGGATTTATACCATAATAGAATTATGAGATTTGGTCTCACCATGTATTTGGATTGCCAACGTACACATGAATTAGGGGCACAGGGTCACGGTAACTGATCCGATCCTAGAAACGTAGGGTTATAGTAAGTAATATGGTTCCATGAGTAACTAGTCTTAGGGATGTAGGGTCACGATAAGTAATCTAGTTCCCATGATTACCCCAGTAACATTGGATTCCTCATCCCGCATATCCGGTTTGAGAATTTTCACTGGACATTATTAAGGGCAAAATTATAATTTTTCTTTTATTGAGGACTGGATGGTAAATTATATGTAAAAGATGTTAAGTTTGTGATTAAATAAGGTAAAAATGAAAAATAGAGTTAATTGAGTAAAAAAGGGTTAAAACATAATTATGTGAGAAAACGGGGTAAAAATGTAATTTACTACTAAAAAGGGGATTAAAAGGGTTAAATTGGTTAAATAAGTTAAAAGGAAAAAATCGTAAATACTGAAAATTTTAGGGACTAAAGTGTAATTTACCACTTCATGAGAAAATAAAAAACTAAAAAGTAATTTTACACTTAGAAGGAAATAGAAGTCAAAAGAAGCAAAAAGAGTTAAAAAGAAAGTCAAACAAGGTCAAACTGAAGAAAATAAAAGTATAGGTACTAAATTATAATTTGTCATCGTATGATAAAGTACAGGGACCAAAATATAAATTCTACACTTAGTATAGAATAAAAAGACAAAGAAAATAAAAGAATTAAAATTGAGGTCAAACTAATTCAAGAATAATGAAATAAAAGTTTTAGGATCAAAATGTAATATGCCATTTCATGGATACACATAAGGACTAGAATGTAAATTACCACCTAAGACAAACTAAAAGATAAAGGGAACCAAAAGAATTAAGATTAGAATTAAATGAGGTAAAATGTGATGAAAAGAAAATCCAAGGACTAAATTATAATTTTATGTACAAGTAAGAATCATGCAAGAATTAATACAAAAAAATGAGTATCAAAAGGACTAAATCGTAATTTTATGTACAAGTAAGAATCATGCAAGAATTAATGCAAAAAATGAGTATCAAAAGGACTAAATAGCAAAATTATGATAATAAAAAGACCAAGTGTTTATAGATTGGCACAAAGTAGTACAAAGGATAAAATGCTAATTTGCATATACGTAAGAAATGTTAAAGAATAAATTATAAATTAAAGAGCAAATTTATTAGATTAAGGGTAAAGTTATAATTTAGTGAAAAAGCCAAGAAATTGAGACAAAATATAAGTTGGTCGAGAAAAAAAAATAAATTCAAAAATTAAAATGAAAGAAAATGAAACTTTATAATAGAACATGTGAAAAATGAGAAATAGAAGTTATAATGGAAATTTTAAGGAAAAAGGAAAACAAAAAGATTATTTAAATTGGAAGCAGAAATTTAAATACTAATTTTGTAAAATACAAAGCCTAGATATCATATGGAGAAAACTAGATAAATTTGAATATTGTTTTGATGGAAGTAAGGATTTTAATAAAAATGTTATAAGTATGGGAAGTCTAAAAGCAATTAGGAAATTTAGTACAGTAGAATAGTATTTTAATCAACAAGGAAAGAAATTTCACCTGATATTGAACTGAATTATATAAGTTGCATGTCAGTAGGATAGAATTTACGAGCTATGTTGAGATCAGAATAAAGTTCAAATGAAGCGCAAAAGGTAAAATAATTAGAGAAATTAAGAAATTAAGTACATTAAAATATTATTATTCAGTCAGTAAGGAAAGAGCTTCACAATAATATTGAAATTGATTTACATAAATAGAATCCTCAGTAGAGTTAAACTTATAAACTATGACGAGATCAAAATAATGCTCAAATAAAGTAAAATAATTAAAGTACGTGCAAGACAAGACTAGCAGGAAATTAATTAAATTCAGGGATAAAAGAATAAATTGACATTAGAAATATAGATAACAATAATAGACAACAAAAGGGGATGAAAATATAAATAAATGTATTTAAATGAAATTTTATGTAGTTGTATTCACCGCTAGGCGACAAAATTGTTTAGTGCGTGGTTGTTTGACTACGCGCAGGGACATGTATTGAGGACGCAACGAAAGAGGAGCAAGATGGCAAGTACTTGTTTCATGGATTGGGACACGAAGAGTAGATAACTCATATTATAGGTTTAAATATGTGATTAAGAATGTATTATGTTTATTACGATTACGAACTTGTAGTGAATCTATTCATACAAGTATATTTTAGGTATGTGTATATGAAACTTTATACTTGTGTTGTGTTGATGAACTGGATGATTTTATAAGTGTTATGTTTATTATTGGTGTTTTGAAGTCGGAGGTTGCCTTTCGGGAGTGTCAATTTGCTATTTGCAGATTTAGGCAGCACGATTTACAGGCCATTATGCTACTGAAATTTGTACTGAGAGAACAATAATCAGGAGATGCCATTAGTAATAGTAAATAATACATGGAGATTATGAATGAACTAAGGGTGTTACATTTAGTGGTATTAAAGCAAGGTTTAGACGATTCTATGATCTGAGCGAACACGTTAGAAAGGATAAATGTTTATGTTGATTTATATACATTCCATAAAGGAATAAGTGACCTCAATATTGGATTTACCTGTCCCTTTTAAGTACATAACATGATAGTCATAACTATTGGTTTTAGGTGAATGAGTGAGAAAGCAAGCGATTATACGAGCGGGGCCCCATCCAGTCTAGTAGATTATGAGAAAATTCTCACTAGTTGGTTTAGCTAACTTAGGTAGCAGACCCCACCACCACCTCGACACTTTACCCATTTATACTTACATTTGCATTTGTTTATACATACAAACCTCCACATATATAGGCATATACAACTAGTGGTGAGTCTATTATATCAATGATCGAAGGGCCCAGCTCTCCTATAGCTATAGACATAGCATCAGCTATTATTTTGGCCACTCAAAAAAAAAATCCATAATGGTATGGTTGAACAATTTAAAGAGTGAAGATTTAGCACCATTGGAGGCTATGAAAGTTGACCATGGTCTAGAATGTAGCATTTGTAGTAGAAATACAATTTAGATTCAGATAAATACAACAAGTAAAGGTCACACAGAGATAAAAAGAGAACACTTAATGCTTATTATATTCCAAATGCAGTTAGAAAAGATAGTTAGTCTGCTTTTAATAGAGATGACTGTTTATATTATAAAGGGGGGATATGTATACCCGGTAATACACAGCTAAAGAGAGTGTGTTGTCACAAGCTTATAAACAAGTTGTGTACCATATAACAATAAAACATATTAAATACTCTAGCAAGTAGGGGTTGAACATTAGAGTGACGTAGTAGAAGCGTAGCGAATTAAAGTTAATAAAAGCAATTTAGTTAAATCAAAAGCTACAAGAGGCATTGGGAACTCACTTAGATTATAGCACTGCCTTCCATCCTCAAACATATGGATAGTCCAAGTGAGTAACACAAATATAAGAAGATATGTTATGGTGTTGTATACTTGAGTTTGGTAGCAGTTGGAAAAGGTATCTTCCATTTGCAAAAATTGCCTATAATAACAATTATCAATCTAGTATCAAGATGCTACCATATGAAGCAATATATGGAAGAAAATGTAGAACTCCTCTATGTTGGACTGAATTGAGTGAAAGCGAATTAGTAGGACTAGATTTGATCAGAGAAACTAAAGATACGATGAAGTTGATCAAAGACAACTTAAATGCTGCAGCAAATCGATAGAAATCGTAAGTAGATTTAAAGAAGAAAGACATAGAGTTCATTATGGGTGATAAAGTGTTTCTAAAGGTTTCTTTATGGAGAAAGATCTTGAGATTTGGTAAGAAGGGCAAGCTTAACCCTAGATTTATTAGCCCATGTGAAATATTGCAGCGGATTGGACCTATTGCCTACTGACTCAAGCTATCACCAGAGTTATAATTGATTCATAATGTGTTCATGTATCCATGTTGAGAAGATATCGATTTGATCCCTTCCATGCCATCACACCAGAGGAAATTTAATTGCGATCCAATTTATCTTATGATGGGGAACCAGTGAGGATTTTTACTAAAGAAGTTAGACAACTCAAAAGCAAATGGATTCTACTTGTTAAAGTACTCTGGATACATCACAATATGGAAGAAGCAATATGGGAACCAGAGAAAACTATGAGATAACAGCATCCCTAACTCTTCAATTTAGATAAATTTCGAGGATGAAATTTTTTTAGTGAGAGAGTACTATAATACCCCAAAATTTTTATTTGACATGAAAAATACATTATAGAGCTCGTACATTAATCCCATGACAATTTTTAGCCTTATCACGGTAGAATAGTATAGAAAAACTTAACAATGCATAATTGTTAAACGTGTTTGATCCAAAGTAATGGGAAGATGGGTGACCTCTTGGAAAGTTGTAGATAAGAGTCAAATGAGATAATATAAGTTAAATGGAGTCTAGCAATACAATTTGAGAGAAAATTGAGATTAAATGGGTCCTTAAATTAGATAGCAAAATTTTTACTCGGTATCGTAGAAAGGGTTGACCAAAGTTTGATCAGAATTTTAAAAATAGTAAATGACATCTAAAATTCACCAAAATTTTCAGATCTATATTAAATCAGATGTAGAATATTTTGCTATAAAAAAATAAATTTTTAGACAGCTTTAAAATTTTGGATTTCGGACTGTTGGCTTTGCCTTTAGAGCTGTATGTATACCGAAAATGATGTCGAAATGAGTTAAAATTTTAAACATGGATTCCCACCTGTATGATTGCATATAAGGAAAAATTTCAGAATATTCTGACAAGCATAAAATTAATTTCATAAAAATGGTCAAAATTTGAGGTTAAATTAATTGGAGGGCTTAATTGTCATATTAAATTTATTCAAGGGCATAATTATCCATAGGAAATGAGTTATAATCAGGTTTGTTAAGCACCATGACAAAAAGAGATATGTAAGGATCAATGAATGGGTGATAAATGGCATAAAAGTAACCCATGAGTTGTAAGGGAAAAAGAAGGAATTTTGACTCCTAATTTGGTGGATGTGTAGGCTAACGAGGGAACTCTAGAAGAGTCTCAAACTCTCCCTAAAAATTTGTTCCCTTTCCTCTCTTTTATGCCAAAATTGAACCCATCTTCTTCCTCCTTATTCTTCATATTTTCTTCATTTCTCCATACACACAAATCATCTCAAGCCCTAATTTCATATACATATACTAAAATTAACCCTATTTAACATAGAAATTAAAGTGAAGCAAAAGGAGGCTTGAAATTGGAGAAGTGTGTGTAAAAGGAAACCCACAAAGTTAGGTATGAGTTTTAGTTTAAATTGATTAGAGAAATTGATATGTACTTGTAGAGCATGATTTTTAAAGTTATTTAGTTGTATTAATTGCTTGAATTCATGGATCAAACTCAAAATTTTTCTCTCTCTTTAATTTGACCTACATAAAAACCAAAAGGGAAGGATAAAGCTAAGGGGAAGGAAAGTGAAAAAAGTAAAGAACAAGGAATTTTAGAGTTATTTTGAGGTTTGTGGGTACTTATTACACTCAATTTCATTTACATGGTTGAAATTTTCTTGAATTATACATTATGTAACTAGGTAAACTTATGTAGGATTGTGAAATTAATTAAGAAAACATGTTCAAATGATGAATATAAGTGTAGAGGATGTGAATTAGCAAAGAAAATCAAATGAAACTGAGAGGGCTTGTGTAGACCAAATGGCCTACCTAAAAGTAACTTGTGATAATTCGAAGATTATAACATATTAAGTGTAGAATTCATAAATTAATGCATAAGAAAGATGATAGAAGTGCTTAAAGTGAAAATAATTAGTGAACTTAAAAATATATGATTGAACATTATGATGGAGCTTAATGAAATTTAGGAAATTATAAAGTGAAATGACTAAATATCATTATATAATTGGTTAATATGGCATTCGAATTACATATGGCATGTTATTGATGAAAGAATCACATGATAAGTAAATGCACTTAATATGGCCGAATGCTACACTTAGTAAAAATGGCATGTGTTGATCATTGTTATATATTACTATATACATACAAGCCGAATATGTGATGACAAGTATGTTGGGATATCATAGTGTTGTGTATTAATTGTTACATAATGTGATTAATGTGAAATTTTGATAAAAATATGGTTTAATGCAATAAAATAAATAGTCTAGTGGGTAATTCGAGACTATAGATATAATAGCTAGCCATAGGGATTTATACTGCGGTAGAATTATGAGATTTGGTCTCACCATGTATTTGGATTGCCGACACATATATAGATTAGGGGCATAGGGTCACGGTAAGTGATCTGGTCCTAGGGACACAGGATTACGGTAAGTAATCTGGTCCCATAAGTAACTAGTTTTAGGAATGAAGGGTTACGGTAAGTAGAGTCCCTATGATTACCTCAGTAACATTGGAGTCATCATCCCGCATATCCAGTTTGAGGACTAGATAGTAAATTATATGTAAAAGATGTTAAATTTGTGCTAAATAAGGTAAAAAATGAAAAACATAGTTAATTGAGTCAAAAAGGAGTAAAACATAATTATGCAAGAAAATGGAGTAAAAAACGTAATTTAGCACTAAAAAGGGGATTAAAAGGGTTAAAATGGTTAAATAAGTTAAAAAGGGAAAAATTGTAAATCTTAAAAATTTTAGGGACTAAAGTGTAATTTACAACTTCATGAGAAAATACAAGGGCTAAAAAGTAATTTTACACTTAGAAGGAAATAGAAGTCAAAAGAAGTAAAAAAGGTGAAAAAGAAAGTCAAACAAGGTCAAACATAAAGAAAATAAAAGTATAGGTACTAAATTATAATTTGCCATCATATGTAAAGTATAGGGGCCAAAATGCAAATTCTACACTTAGTATGGAATAAAATACAATGAAAATAAAAAGGATTAAAATTGAGGTCAAACTAAGTCAAGAATAATGAAATAAAAGTTTAGGGATCAAAATATAATTTGCCATTTCATGGATACACATAAGGACTAGAATGTAAATTACCACCTAAGACAAAATAAAAGATAAAGGAAACCAAATGAATTAAGATTAGAACTAAATGAGGTAAAATGTGATGAAAAGAAAATCTAAGGACTAAATCGTAATTTTAATACAAGTAAGAATCATGTGAGAATTAATACAAAAAAAGAGTATCAAAAGGATCAAATAGCAAAATTATGATAATAAAAAGACCAAGTGGATATAGATTAGCACAAAGTAGTACAAAGGATAAAATGGTAATTTACCCGTACGTAAGAAATGTTAAAGAATAAATTATAAATTAAAGAGCAAATTTATTAGATTAAAGGTAAAGTTGTAATGTGAAAGAGCCAAGAAATTGAGACAAAATATTACTTGGTCGAGAAAAAAATAAATTCAAGAATTGAAATGAAAGAAATGAAACTTTATTGTATAACATGTGGAAAAGGAGAAATAGAAGTTAGAATGGAAATTTTAAGGAAAAAGGACAACAAGAAGATTATTTGAATTGAAAGTATAAATTAAAATACTAATTCTGTAAAATACAAAGCTTGGATATCATATGGAGAAAACTAGATAAATTTGAATATTATTTTGATGGAAGTAAGGATTTTAATAAAAATGTTACAAGTATGGGAAGTCTAAAAATAATTAGAAAATTTAGTACAATAGAATAGTATTTTAATCATCATGGAAAGAAATTTGTATTGATATTGAATTGAATTATATAAGCTGCATGTTAGTAGGATAAAATTTACGAGCTATGTTGAAATCAGAATAAAGTTTAAATGAAGCGCAAAAAGCAAAATAATTAGAGAAATTAAGGAATTAAATATATTAAAATATTATTATTCAGTCAGTAAGGAAAGACCTTCACAATAATATTGAAATTGATTTACATAAATAGAATGCTCAGTAGAGTTGAACTTATAAACTATGACGAGATCGGAATAATGCTTAAATAAAGTAAAATATTTAAAGTACGTGCAAGACAAGACCGGCAGGAAATTAATTAAATTTAGGGGCAAAAGAATAAATTGACATTGGAAATATAGGTAACAAGATCAAACAACAAAAAGGGATGAAAATATAAATAAATATATTTAAATGAAATTATGTGTAGTTGTATTCACCGCTAGGCAACAAAGTTGCTTAGCGCGTGGTTATTTGATTGCACGCAGAGACATGTTTTGAGGACGCAATGAAAGAGGAGCAAGATGGCATGTACATGTTTCGCGGATTGAGACAAGAAGAGTAGATAAGTCATAGTATAGGTTTAGATATATGATTAAGAATGTATTATATTTGTTATGATTACGAACTTGTAGTGAATCTATTCATTCAAGTATATTTTAGGTATGTGGATATGAAACTTTATGCCCATGTTGTGTTGATGAACTGGATAATTTTAAAAGTGTTATGTTTATTATTGGTGTTTTGGAGTTGGAGGTTGCCTTGTCAATTTGCTATTTGCAGGTTTGGGCAGCATGATTTACAAGCTGTTATGCTACTGAAATTTGTACTAACCGAACAATAATCAAGAGATGCTGTTAGTAATAGTAAATAATACATGGAGATTATGAATGAACTAAGAGTGTTACATTCCTACAAATTTTTGAAGTCCATTTGGTATTTTTTCTTCATTGGTCCATTTGTTTAACCAAAATTAACTTGATTTTAATGCTTCAACTTATTTAATTTCCCACATTAATAACAATATTATTTCTTAATTGCATTTAAACCATATCCTACCCCATATATATATATATATATATATATATATATATATATATATATATATATATATATTAATTTAAATAATTTACCAAGTTATCCTTAACTTTTAAATTAATTACCAATATGTCCCTTTACTTCTATTCAACTGTTTTTCTCTTTATGCTAGCTTCTAGTGCACTTGAAACATATATGAATATGACTAGAGTGTATATTAGGGCCTCACATGCTCAATGAGGTTACTGTAGGTGAAAAAATATTGTTACAACTCAATGAAGTGGATGATTTCATCTTTAAGCTTGTGAAAATGCCAAAATTTACAAAGAACGGACCAAGAAATGCATGACAAACATATTGTAAGATGGGATTTTTATGTTGGACAAAAGGTTTTATTATTTAACTCTCGTTTTAATCTTTTTCTAGGTAAGCATCGGTGTTGTTGATTTGGTCCATTCACAATTTCAAAAATTTTTTTCACATGGAGCTGTTAAAGTTCAAAACGAGGATTGAACTTTTAAAGTAAATGGGCAACAACTGAAACCTTATTTTGAGCGTGATAGAATACCATCAATTGAAGTCCTTCGACTTGAATAAAGGGAGTAACACCGTCTAAGTATAGATGTTAAGTGCTAATTGGTAAGTTAATTAATTTTTTTAATTTAATTTTAATTTATTTTAATTTTTTTAGATTTTAGTAGATTTTTTATTTTAATTAGTGTTCTTATGATTTTTATTATTGATTTTAAATTTGTTTTTTGTTTTCTTTTGGAGTTAAAAAAGAAAAGACAAAATGTAAAATTTAGGGAAAATGTGAATTGACAGTGGATTTCACATGGTCATACCATAGAATGGACTTTTGGTAAAAAAAAATCAACTTTTCCAATTTAAATTGGAAAAGTGATAGTGCCTTTCATTTGTTTAACTTGTGAAATAGAATTTATCACTTTAAAATAGGCAAAACCTTCCACCATGTTTAGTCGTGAACTAGAATAAAAAAAAATGAGAGAAAAAGTGTAACACCCTCTCCTAAACACCTATTTCTATCAACACATATCTCATTAGCATAATTATAACTAATTTATTTATCCTTTATATATATAGTTTTATTATACATAATACTCATGATAAGTTAAAGCATAACATATGTACATTACCATTGGAAATTAGCTTACAAAAGTGAATCTTTATACATTACAAAATTTCTAGTACAAAATGTTAATTTCAAAATTAAAGGCCTAAAATATAGACTTCATACTTCTCACTTCTCTTAAGACTTGTGTTTGCCTTCCTGATGTAGAATATATCCATGTGAAAGAGTCATAGCTGAAAAACCTATATGGATAAAACACCTATGCTAAGCTATAAAGTTTAGTGGAGAACAAATTATGTTGAGCGACCACTCACAGCAATCATTACCAAGCACACAACATGCATAAGATATAATATTACCCTCAATGGTTACAAAAGTAATTTCATAAGCAAGAAGGAAAAACAAAACTATATTATTATTCGAAGCACAAATTTAATCATACATAGCTCATTGATAACAATCATGTAATTTTTCTTTTGTTACATTTCTTATAATTTGCCTGCCTAAGTTCTATGGGTGTGGATAACGAGTGCTATGGATACCCGTAGGTATCAATCATATAAGTACCTTTAGGAATTAAAAACTATGGACACCTGAAGGCATCAAACCTATGGACATAATACGGTCAAAACTATGGTCCCAAACTAGAATGAACTGTGGATCAAAACAGGATCAGACTATAGCAGCTCCAACTTTACCCTATAGACATGCCTATCTATCCACAACCAAGCTCTAATCGCAAGCATCGAACCATTTATTATACAAGTCATTTATCCTTTTTAAGCCTTTACTATTCAAGTATACAATTGTCTATATTTGCTTACAATATTATAAACTATAATCAATCATACATATTCTTAAGAATGTAAGCATTCATACATATGTACGCCATTACATTAATTCATCATTGATCATATCTATCCATATTTATATGTAAGACAATATATAATCAATTTATATTCCTATGCAACCATATGCCCATGTAACACCCTACAGTCATTCGTAAATTCGTCCATTATGAGTTGTCATTGATGACATTTCATGGTTACTCAAGTTAATTATCCCACAATTTCATTGATTAATGACTGGTTTATTAACAATTAATTTTTAAGTTCAAGTTCCAATTACCAAATATAGATGCCATATTTATTCATTCATTAGTGTTCAATTTGATTTTCATCATAATTTCATTATTCAATCAATTAAGTTACTATTCACTTATAACGAATTTCGATAGCATAACTACTTATAAATTGTACTATCCAAACCTGCAAATTGATAAATTGACACTTCCAAAATGCACCATTCACCTTCAATACCATACATAGCACTTCTAATGACATTTATCATGGCAACACATTCACAAAATTTTCGTTCACATATATTTTAATACACATTTTCATTACTAATTAGCATTCATAAATCAATGTAATATGTTACATGCCGAAAAGAAATCAATGTAATATGTTACATGCCGAAAAGAAATCAAACTTATTACATAAAGTAGCTAAATTCCACATCCATAATACGACACATATACAACCATTCCATGTCTCTTTCCTCAAGTCCTTATATTGCCTGTCCTTTCACGTAGTCAAACAAGCCACGCACTGCCGTTGGCTGGTGGTGGATAAATTTACACGATTTTTCTTCTAAATAATTTATCATTATAAATTATCGTTTCACCTTTTGATGTTACTTTTTGTTGACTTAATTCAATTTGGTCCTCTTATTGTCTTAATTTACTCTTTCATTCTTTTTACACTCATTTTCTTATTAATTCTCACATAATTCCTACTTGAATGGAAAATTACCATTTAGTTCCTAAACTTTTTAATTTCCATACTTGACTTATTTTGACCTCAATTTTGGCATTTTTTTTGCTTCTTTTGACTTTTATTCGATTTTAGGTGTAAAATTTACCTTTTGATCCCTATGCGTCTTCACGAAGCGATAATTTACATTTTGGTCTCTAAGATTTTCTTCTTATTATAATTTCACTTGTATAACTCCAATATTAACTTTTTTGCTTCATTTGCCTTCTACTCCATCTTAAATGGTAAATTTATATTTTAGTACCTATATGTGCCCATAAAGTGATAAATTACATTTTAATCCCTGAACTTTTCTTTATTTATGATTATGCCCATTTTTTCACTTATTTGACCTTTCTAACTTCTTTAACCACATTTTTTATGCTACATTATGATTTTACCCCTGATTTATCATGTAGTTACATTTTTGCCCTTTTGACACTATTAATCATATTTTTTCATCTTATTTCTTATTTAATCACATTTATAACAACTTTTATGTGTAAATCACTATTTGATCCTTATCTTTTTACATAATTTCAATTTTTCCCCGTCCAAAATTATTAATCATATTTTTAAATTTATTTCTTATTTAATCAATTTGTGGCGTCTTTTATGCGTGATTTACTATTTGGTCCTTATTTTTTATATTTTTACAATTTTGTCCCCGATTTCCCATATAACTACATTTTTACTCATTTATGGTCTAATTATCAGACCTTACATAATAATACACATTCTCTTATTATTAATATCATTTACATACATAAATGGACTATGTACATTATGTACATATGCTACATCTTCCCAATTCCCAATTCCCATTCCTTCATCATTATTATGTATAAGCTCAAAATATATGTATTATGTATCATTTATACTTGGTGAAGACATGTCATTTCCCATAGATGTACCGTTCGGCCTCATGAAGAATTCATACATACCATATATTTCTTCATGTTATCTCATGCCATATACATTCTCAATGTCACATCAAGTAATCATATGGTAATATCCATCCATTATACATTTATAACTCTTAGTTATTTACATATACATTATTATGTTTACATGTCTAACATAACATCCACACATTGTATAGAGTTCTAGTCACTCATACCATACTCATTCATCATTATAAATATTATTTTATTCCAAATATTCTACTAATCATCAAGTTACTACATAGAGAACTTTAATATCCAATTCGGCCATAGTAAGTGCATAACCCTATACCATGTTTTTTCATACATTATTGAATCATATATATTCCTTTAATCATACTAAGTCTTCCTTTAAAACATTGTAATCAAATTATGCCCATAATTCTTTGTTACCTAAATGTTTATCATTATGTTCATATCACCAACATTATATCCATAAGGTATTTAAGGTCTTAATTAATTCTATTATGTTCTCTAATCATTATATAATCCATTTCATGCTTAATGTACCATAAATTATTAATCTATTATGTCATACAACATGGGGTATATTCGGCCTCATCTTGTTCCTCAATGTACATTATGAGGTTCCATGCAATTCCATGTCTCATAGGTTCCCTTAACCATATTTATCCTTTATTTTAAAGTATACCTACTAATTAGGCTTATAACCCTATATACTTGAGTGAACACCATTATGTTCCAATTATGTTCCATATGTACTCATGTAATTTAAGGCTTTAATTAGTCATATTATGTTTACAAATCTCTTTATTATCCATTTCATATCTTGCATACAAGTTACCATCAATTTAACACAAGTCATACTTTAAAAGACCATTTTGCCTCCATATAATTTATCCTTTGATGATTGGTTTCTCTACTAATTTCTTGCCATTATATGATATTACACCATTTCTCTAACATATCTCAATTTATTTCATATTTATAATAAGTTTACCATTGTTACATAATGTAAACTTATGAAAAATTTAAGGAAATTAAATGAATTAAAGTATAAGTTAGTGCCCACTTACCTCAACATGACTTGAAATCACCTAAGTAGCATTTTACTCTTTGTTTCCCTTTCTTTCCCTTGAATCCTCACCATGGACAAACTCTCCCTAAGTTTTTTCTCTAAATTTTCCTTCCTTTCTTCACATGAATTCTCCTTTTGTTTTTCCTTCCAATGAGCTCTTAAGATAATTAGCAATGACTTATTTATGTTTTAGAATTGTAGAGAGGATGAAATTATGTAAGATTAGATTAATAGAATTTGAAAAATATGTTTAGATTTCCTTATAGGTATGGTAGCAATAAAGAGGAAGAAGAGGGGAGATTTTTCTGGAGAAATATAATATTTTCCCCTTTTAACCTAATTTCACTTAATTTATTTACCTTTGGCCAAATTAATTTCTCTATTAATTTCCTTATTCAATTTCTGATTCCAAATGATCTTACCCTAATTTCTTATGGAAATTATTCCCTTGAACCAATTAAAAATGCCTTTTAACTCAGCTAATTAAATTAAACTCAGTTTTGCACCATTTTTTAGAAACTGATGTTACACTCATCAAAATGCTCTAAAATTTTATCTTGCATATTCAGATATATTTAAGAGAGTGTGATTAAAAGTTTAATTCATTCCGAGATCATTTCAGTATCGTTCGAGCTTCGTAGGAAAACTTAGCCAATCTGAAACTCAAAAATTCAAAATTTTCAAAAAAAAAATATTTTTCACTTTCAAATGCTAATTTAAACTATTTTTAATAGATCCATTTGATCAAGGCAAATGGAATAATTTTTGGAAATCTTTAGAATATTTTATAGCCCGATCAATCTCAAGGTCAACCCTTTTTACGGTACTAGAGAAATCATTCTAATTTGATTTGGGGACCTTTCTAACCTCAAATTGTTCCCAAATCGTACCATTGAACTCCATTTCACACTTATTTTCTCACTTAGTAGTTAAATAAAACTTACCACTAGGTCACCCATTCTAGTATTTTCCTGGGCTGAGCATATTTAACACTTATGTATTTTAAAATTTTTCTATACTATTCTAATGTAATCACATCAAAAACTACCTTAGGAATGTACTAAATTTATTAGATGCAAAATTTGGGGTGTTACATCCCAAGTGTCATTTTAATTTTACATGCATAATATAACATAATACACCTTTAATCTTATAAAGCATTTGTATAAACTTGGGACACAATTTCATATTGAAAGATTAAGTGTAAATTAGAATAGGGGAGGCACATAGTGGAGACAAAATGATCTCTATCGCGTGTTATAGCTCATCTCTAATATAAAAGCGTGTACATGGCTGAGACCAGTTGGTCTCTACCATGTACAATAATACAGTTTCAAAATAGAATAGTGTATAAGGTTGAGACTATTTTGTCTCCGCCGTGTACCCATCCTTTTCTCTATAAAAAAAGGTGTACATTGCTTAAACCAAATGATGTCGTGTACATCAGTCTAGCTAAAAATTAACAACTCCAAAAATCTGAATTAAGCTTGCATCTCAAATTTTAAGCTAGAAAAATGACTTTTTCTAGGAAACTTCTTCATAGGCATTTGTTCTTCTATACTTCTAATTATCAAGTCATTAATGATTTCTTCTCTAAAGATCCTAATAACCATGATATTTATAAAACATATAATCATGCTCTTAATGGCAAAAATGTCTATCACTTCTGTAATTTTAGCTTAGGTTTTAATTCATCTTGAGGACAAAACTAATATGGAATCTTTGCATGAGAAATTTAGACATGTGAACCTTTTCTTACTTTCCAATTAAAAATTACTCAAATTTCATTTCTATAACTCTTTTACTTAGCAAAACTAACTTCTTTGATTCAATTAAACCCTAAAATGAACACACGCAAATATTGCATTTGTCTCCCATCAACCCAATTAGTTTTGTAATGTCCCAAATTTGCATCTAACATACATGGCATATTTTAGAACATAAACAATAACCTTGGGTAGTTTTTGGAATAATTGGAGTTGAATAGAACAGAAAAATTTGAAAGTGTATAAGGGTTAAACGTGCTTAGATAAGGGAAATCCGAGGATGGGTGATCTAACGGGTAGTTTGAGTTAACATCAAAATATAAAAATAAATATTAAATGGAGTTCGATGGCACAATTTGAGATGAAATTGAGCTCAAATGGATCCTCAAATTAGACAGCAAAGTTTTTTACTCGATACCGATAAAATAGTTGACTGAAAGTTTGATCAGGACTCTAAAAATAACAAATAACCTCTAAAATTCATCAAACTTTTCAGATATATCTTAAATGATATGTAGGATATTTTGGTGTTAAAAAATAAATTTTACGGTAACATTAAAAGTGGTTGAATAGGATTAATTTGAGTGAACTAAATCAGAAATGGATTTCAATTGAGCTAAAAAATTTTACAAAGATTTAATTTATTATTTTAAGAATTACAAAATTAATTCTGAGTAAATTTGAGCTTGAAAAGAGAGAAATAATTAAGAGTGCATTAAATAGACTTAAAATTAATTTTGGGCTTAAAATAGGTTCAACCACTTTGGTTGAACTAGCCTAGCCTATTGAATTAGGGTTTATAAAGTTAAAAATATCAAAAACTACTAGAAAAGCCTTGAGATTTCATTATCCTTCCTTAATCCTCCTGAAATTAAATTTTTCTCCCTTACTAAACCTACTTTTTTCATCTCTCTTCCAATCTCTCTCCAAAACCAAACCTCATAGATTAATTTCAACCTCTCTATAATATTATAACAGTCTGCAATCTTTAATTTGAGTAGTAGAAGTGAGAGAAATCAAGGGCTGAAGTTTATGTTCAAATTTAAGGTAAGTAAAATTAAGATTTTTAATTCAAATTAAAGGTGTATATTGATGGAATTAGGTGTGTAGAGTTTATTTATGATGTTAGAATCAATTATTAAAGCATGATTTTTATGGAAATTGTATGGGTATATTCGGCCACCTTTGAAAAAGAATGAAAATGGTGGAATTTCATGGGTCTAAGGTGATGAGAATGGAATATTAAGTGAGGAGAACAAGATTTAAGGTAAGTGGATACAAACTAAACTCTATTTCATTTAATTTTTGAGTTTTGGTATGAAATTTGCCTTATGCAACTAAGTGAATTTAAAGAATAATGGGAAATAATTTAAGATAACTTAGTAAAATGATAATTTAATATGGAATAAGTATGAAATTTAAAATAAATTAAATATATAAGTAGTGATAATGATTTAGCCGAATTATGCCTTAGGTGGTATAATGAGTTATTTTAGTGTTTATATGTACATAAAGCTTAAAATGAATAATACTATGATAATTAAGTATACCATAATTGATTGGAACTTAAAATGATTCATAAATATAAAGTTTATCTTGTTAACATAAGGATGTATCATTACGTAATTAGATGAACTTGAGTATAAATGTAAAATAATTCAAGATAATACGTTAGAATAATAACTTAAGATAATTTGAATATAAACTAATATAGAAAACAAATTAAAAAGGAGAAATACAATGTTGTTTTAATTGGTTAGTAAAGAATAATGTAAGATAATTTAATAAATTATGGTATATTTAGTATGAAAAACATAATATAATACTTAGAGAATGTAAGAGAATTGGTTGGAATTAGAAATAATAAGTGTATATGATAATGTATAAATATACATAGTGATATACCTAAAGATGACTTAGGAATTATAAGTTAAAATGAATATGTAATAATACATAAATACATTATATGGCATCAGAAACACATATGGCAAGTAACCAAAGGAAGAATTACATTTTATGTATGAAATCCCATTAAGGTTGAATGGTAAATGTGACAATAATGTTATGTTTCTTTACCTTCATATGATATTTTATGTATTTACAATGAATGAATAATACTTAAGTATGATTAGATATCGCAATGTTGTGTATCAATTGTTACATAATGCGATTAGTATAAAAAATAAGTGAAAATATGGCATAATGTAAGAAAATAAATAGCCCGGTGGGTAATCCAGGATTGTAGATATAAAGCTAGCCATAAGGATTTATAGCGCAGTAACATTATGAGATTTGATTGACTGTGTACATTATGGATTGCCGGTATATACAAAGTATTGATACAGGGTCACGGTAAGTGATATGGTCCTTGGGATGCAGGATTATGGTAAGTAATATGATCCCATAAGTATTTGATTCTAGGGATGTAGAGTTACGATAAGTAATTCAGTCCCACCATTACATCGATAGTGATGGAATCCTTATCCCGTATATTTGGTTCGAGAATTTTCACTAGATACTATTAGGAAAAAAATCATAATTTTTCATAAAATTGAGGACTAAATGATAATTATATAAGAGAATAGGGATTAAGTAGTAAATCAAGCAACAAAAATGTCATAAAGATAATATAATAAGAAATAAGGTGAAAAAAATATATTAATAATTTTAAAAAGGGCAAAACTGTAAATATATAAGAAAATAAGGATAAAAGAATAAAATATGCAAGAAAGATGTCATACAGTCAATTAATTAAAAATAAAGTGAGAAATGTAGTTAATAGTTCATAGCGGGCAAAATTGTAAATACACGAGAAAATAAAGATCAAAAAGTAAATTAGGCATAAAAGGAGGTCATATATGTAAATAAATAAGAGACGAAGTGAAAAATATGATTGGAAACTTAAAAAAAGGTAAAAATGTAATTACACGATAAAGCAGGGGTTGAATTGTAATCTAACATCAATAAGGTGATTAAAGAAGTTAGATGGTTAAATAAGTGAAAATGGGCAAAATTGTAACTACCAAAAATTTTAGGGACTAAAATGTAATTTACCACTTTATGAGGAAATATAAGGTCTAAAAAGTAAATTTTACACTTATAAGGAAATAAAAGTCAAATAAGGCAAAAAAAATTAAAAAAAGGAAGTCAAACAAGGTCAAACATGAAGAAAATAAAAGTATAGGTACTAAATTGTAATTTGCCATCATATGATAAAGTACAAGTGCCAAAATGCAAATTCTACACTTAGTATGGAATAAAAGACATAGAAAGTAAAAAAAGATTAAAATTGAGGTCAAATTAAGTAAAAGATAATGAAATAAAAGTTTATGAATCAAAATGTAATTTGTCATTTTATGGATACACATAAGGACTAGAACATAAATTTACCACATAAGACAAAATAAAAGATAAAGAAAATCAAAATATTTAAGATTAGAATTAAATGAAGTAAAACGTGATAAAAAGAAAGTCTAAATCGTAACTTTATGTACAAGTAAGAATCATGTGAGAATTAATACGAAAAATGAGTATCAAAATGATTAAATAGCAAAATTATGATAATAAAAAGACCAAGTGGATATAAATTAGCAAAAGTAGTATAAAGGGTAAAATGGTCATTTACTTATACATAAGAAATGTTAAAGAATAAATTATAAATTAAAAGTAAATTTATTAGATTAAGGGCAAAGTCGTAATTTAGTGTAAAAGCCTAGAATTTGAAATAAAATATAAATTGGTCAAGAAAATGAAATTAAGTAAAGAAAATAATTAATTTTGGTAAAAGAAGTAAATTTAAGTAGCACATCAGTAAGATAGAATTTATAAACTATGCTGAGATCAGAGTAAAGTTCAAATAAAATGCAAAAAGTAAAATAATTAATTTAAGTGACGGTCAACAGCTAGTAAGTAATTACATAAAAAAAGGTAGGGGCATAAGTATAAATTAATATTGAAATTATAAATAATAATAGTTGGACTGCAAAAAGATGAAACATAAAAAGACCAAATTGACCAAGATTAAATGATGAATTCAGAATAAAATAATAAAATAGTAATTCTATTAAAATTAGTTTATTAAATGGAATTTTGTGTAGTTGTACCAACACTAAGTAACAAAGTTGCTTAGTGCATAGTTGTTTGACTACATGTAAGGACAGGTATCGGGGATGCAATGAAGAAAGAGCTAAATGACATGTACATGTGTCGCAGATTGGGATATGAAGATTAGATAATTTATATAATAGGTTTAGATTCGTGATTGCAAATGTATTATGTTGTTAAGGTTACAAACTAGTAATGAATCTACTCATATATATATATATATATATATATATATATATATGTATGTATTTTAAACATGTGTGTATGGAATTTTATGACTATGTTACTATGATGATATGAACAGTTTAGAAGTTTGCTATTGGTGTTTTGGGGGCAGAGGTTGCCTTTGGAAGTGCCAATTTAGTATTCACAGGTTTGGGCAGCACAATTCATAAACTGTTATGCTGCCAAAATTTGTACTGAGTAACCAGTAATCAAGTGATGCCGTTAGTATTAGTAAATAGTCCATGGAGATCATGAATGAATTGAGGGTGTTACAAGTTTACCATTCCAATTTACTACATAGAACAAGTACATGCAAAGTTGATAGTAGTTCCCAAACCTATAATGAAATCCAATAGCACCTCTTTAATCCTTCACAATTTCCTTTCCTTTACTCTTAGTTGCTTCACCTTCTATAGAGAATAATTCCATACGTAAATACCTAGCCATACTCTCCAATGCAATTCTATCATATAAACAAAGAAGAACATAAAGGAGAAAAGAATGAAGAACTCGTTACCTTAGAAATACCCAAAAATTAAATCCTTTCTCTTCTCTCAAAAGTTTTAGCAAAAATTAGATGTAAGAGAAAGAATATATGGTTTTAGAGAGAGAAAAATATTTGCATCTTTTTCCTTTGGGTGACCGACCAACATGCACCCTTTTATACCCTATTTTTCTTCTTCCTTTCATGTGAGAGTTTTAGAGACGCTAAGTGAAATGTAGGCCCAAGACAAAAATTCATTTAACTCCCTCCTCTTCTAATTTTCTTATTTCAATTCCCAATTTCTTTTCTTTATTTCAATTGAATCTCTACTATTATATTTTTTTCTAATTATACTGAAGCATGACTTAATATAAAATGACCATATTACCCCTATAGGTCCTATTATAAAATGAATTGATTAATCAAATGTAAATTAACCATAATACCAATTAAACATTTATATTTCTCCTAAGGCCTATGTTAGGGCCTCACAAAGAGAGACAATATTTTGGGTTTTTACGAGTTCTTATCATGATTTGGAATCCAAATTAAAAATATACTTTCTTTCTTATGTTGTTCACACATTATTCTTCTTTTCTTCTCCTTTCTCTAAGCAACTTTTTTTTATTTTAATTTTAAAAAAAAAACCTAGTTTCTCTTCCAGTTGGGGATTTTAGAAATTAGAGCAACATATGGCTAAAGAAGGTGTGAAAAGGAAGAGTGCAACAATATCCACTACTATGGACAAGAAGGTGATTGAGAAGTGGCAAAAATAAGGACATGTGTCTAAGAGGAAATCTATACCACCACAGGCCATCATTGAAGTGCAAGAAGTTATGGAGCTCCTAAGGCTAGGCGAGTCCAATTTTTAGTTTGGTACACCATTTCAACAAACCAAGTATGAACTTATTTACAATAGACCTCTTAGTTCCATGGAATACTATGATAAGAATATGCTTCAAATTTTTGGTTTGTTTGATGATGTTTATGCTTTAATGAAAGGAATTGGATAAGAGTCTTTCATACATTTCCAAAACCATAGTTACCATGACTTACCTTTGAAATTTTTGAGTTCATTAAAATGTGATGTGAGCCCACATTATATGAATAATACAAACACATTTACATTTAGACTTAAAAATAGGAACTGCAAGCTTAATTTACCAACTTTTAATTATATTTTTAAGTTACCTAACCAAGGTCATAGATCCTATCCCAAAGACTTTAGTATGACTGGTGTTTGGCATATTCTCACTAATAGTAATAGAGATTTTTAACCTGCAATGAGAAAATTTTCTCATTTGTTGCATCCATTCTGTTATATTAAGATGATTTTATACTATACTTTTTATAGTAGAGGTAATAACTAAGAGTTTGTCACTAAGTTCAAGTTGTTTTTTCTATATTGTATGCATCAAGGTATCCTGGTCAATGGTGGTGTTTGTCTTTTTAGATTTTTTTAGACACCTTAAAAAGGTGGTTGAGTAAGAGAAATGAAGAATTGTAGTATGAGGCTTTATTATAGCCATTGCAAAAAAAATTAAGATTAGAAAACTTGGCCCCTTTTTCAATTAGGGCTAGTTACATTGATTAAAAAACTCTTCAGCCAATGGAATTCTATAATATAGCATGCCAACCAATGCATGTTATTAGATAAAAATGGAAATTCAATTCCTATTAGAAAACAACAAATTTAAAGTGAGCATGACATTTTAGAAAAATATAATGAGCAAGAGGAGCTACCAATTTTACTAATCACTGATCAAAGTTCTTTCAGCACCAGTTTGACTATGGAACAGTTGAAGGCCCATATTGATGTAAGACTCGATGGTGTGCAAGATCAAATCACTAACTTAAGGGATTGAATGGAGTTTGTGATTTCTTCCCTCCTTCATTCTCTCCACCACCTCAGTAGTCATTCACATTGTGTTGTCCTCATTATTTAAGGTAAGTACTATAAATTTTTTTCAAATTTTATTTCATTTTTCCCTTGTTATGACCTTAATGCTTTGAGGTCAATTCATGTTTTAAGTTTGGAACTGGGTGTTTGAGTTTTGTGTTTACAGTTTATTTGTCCTTTGAAAAAAAATTTATTTTGTACAGCTTGAACTTTTGCTTAAAACTCAATTGACTTTTGAACTTGAATGAATTTAAGCTTAAATTATGATGACTACATCTAAATCAAGGCCAAGTTAAGCTAGTATATTATTGGATATTAGCTAAGTTAGGCCGATTCTTTTATATTTGAGCTTCATTATATTATTGAACAACTTTATAAGTCATGACTTTCTGGTCTAGATTGATTTATTTTAACAAGCACAAATGATTTTTTTCTCATCTTTTTGCATTTAATATGACTATTTTAACAATTTTTCTCAAGAGTAGGATGTGTGAGTTCTAATTAAGGAACTAAACTTGCTTGCAAAAGATAGTTGTTAAAATATTTAGAAACTTTTTTCTAATTTTCCTTGATATGCATGAGCTTTTAAATTAGACATTGGATGTTTAAAAACCAAATATTCAATTGAAAAAAATATTTATTTCTTTTCCTTTTGAGAATTTGTTTACTAATATTGGTCGATTTAAGTGGTATGACCATTTTTTCTTTAAGTAAGGTTTCGGTAATGATCCTTGTGAATAAAAAAGATCAATTTTGGATGAGTTTTACCCTATAGGGGCATTTTATAACTCGAAATTTGCCACACAATAAAAGAAGAAAAATGGCGATTCACATCATTGGTTAATTCAGGTGGTTCGGGCCTATGTCACTTAAGCAAAGTCTTGGTAATAAGTTTTGTGTATGGAAAAAACTATTGTTAGGAGAGTGTACACTCATAGAGCTAATATAAGCTTAAACAAAAGCCATTAAAATTTCCCCAAATGGAAAAGTGGCTCAAGAACTTTGAATAAAAAGGAATTGTTCTAGCTCCTATGTGTTTAAAGTTTTATTGCAATAATTTGTATGAAATTTGTTTATCTTGGTAGGTTAAGCATATTTTCTCTATGTGTTAGCTTAATTTTTATTGAAAATTAATTGTGTATTCAAAATATTGAACTTCTTATATCTTACTCTTGAAATTTTTTTTGGAGATTGTTATGTTTTTTGTGAATCGATGAGAAATTTTTGTAAAATGCTACTAGTTATTTATCATAAGCCAATTTAGCTTTTAAAGCCATTATTTAGAAGAAGTTGTGATTCGTTGGATTTGGAGTTTTAAAGGGGAGTGTAAAATATAATTATGATAAATGGCAAACTATGCTTTTGTTTTTCTTGGTTAAGATTGGTCGCTATCATCTGAAAATTTTGACTTTGAATTGTTTAAAAGTGTGGTTTATTCTTATTTACTCAATGATGAGTAAAGTTCAAGTTTGGGTTATTTTGTTGGTTTGTTTTATATAGGTAATATGGATCATTTTAAGTCAATTTTATGTTAGAATAGTAGTTTATTAGTTAATTTTCATTATCTTTTAATTACATTTTTTAATTCTTAGTTCAGATTATAATGTTGACTTAATTGTGTTAATCTTGGTAGTTTCAAGTTTAATTTTATTAATCTTTAATGATTAATAGAGTTAAAAGTAATTTGAATGAATAAAATTAGCGTTGGAAGTTTTAGAGCTTTAAAAAAAAGTGAAAAGTAGAAAAAGAGGAAAACTATAGGGTTCCACCACCTAAGGCTGTGGTTTTTAGACAAGCAGAAGATTTCACCACCTGAGGTGGTGCCACTGAGTAGAAATCACCATTTGAGGGTATGATGACGAGATTAAAAATGAGAATCTTATTTTTAGTATATTTTTCCTATTTGGCCTTGTTTTTTTCCTTTCAAAACAAGATCTAGAACTCTCCTATTCATATTAGGATGTTTCTTCCATATAAAAAGGTATTTTCATCTCAAATTAGGAAAAAAACACGAGATTGGGAGAGTAATGTAAGTTTTCAGGATTGGAAAAGCATTATGTGGATTTGAAGCATCAAACACCAAGACACTCAACTCAATTCAAGTTTCAAGTTTGCTTTACTTATTTTATTAAATTTGATTTGTTATTTTGGATTTTCGAACATGATTAGCATGAGCTATATTTCTTTTAGGGTTATTTTTTATGTAGTTGGAATTCTCTTTTTTTATTAATCTAATTAGCTTTCTTTACTTTTGCAATTGTCTATGATTATGTTTAATGCTTTCAATTAATTGATCATTGATTGATTTATTTATTTACTTAAGATTAGTACGAAAGGAAGATTTTGAGATTGAAATTGAATCAATCGCAACAGAAGAACATAATTTGAATAGAAATAATATAACTTGATTTATGGGAAATTCTTTGGAATAATCATAACTCTAAATTTATTTATTAATATCTATTATAAAAGCTTAATAGAAATTGATGAAAAGTTCAACATAGCTTGAGAGAGCATGTTAAATAACTTCAAATTATTCTTTCCTTGTTTAAGTAATTAAATTTGATTGCTAATAGGTAAACATAAGAAAGATAGATTCAAGTGAACTCAAAAATATACTTCTTATCTATTGATTTCATTTAATCTTTCAAATGCTTTTTTTTTTATACAACTTTCATTTAGTCTATCAATTAATTTTTGCTTGTCTAGATAGTAGGAAATTATCATAATTTTAGTATTTAATCATCGATCCTTATGGAAATGATAACTCATTCACTTTTTATTACTTGAATCAATTTCGTATACTTGCAAAAATCAACAACAGACATAAAGATGAAGAAGGCTAGTTCTAATTGAGTTGAATTGAAATTTCAATTTGAGTGAATGCTCTCATTCTGTGTCATTTGAGGTATTATTGGCCATAATGATAAAATTTGCATCAAGTTATTCCAAAGTACGGATGGGTGGTGGAAAAAAGCATGATGATAAGATTCATATCTATAATTCTCGAAAAAAATTTAACATAGGCATTAGATGGCTAAGAGAATTGCCACCAGCAAAATATAAGAGGTCTCTTAACAAAATTTCTAGTGAAGAGATGTTGGCGGATCATCATACAGAAGGTAACTACATGATTAATGGTATAGATTGTGGGAAGGAGGTAGCTGTTAAAGATTACTATAAGGAGAGATTTCTGCCTAATTTAAATGATAGTATGGATAGTGATAAGAGTGGTGGAATGATGAAGGGAGGCATCAATGGGATTGTCATATCTAACCTAGAACATTGCAGGATGGAGGAAGTTATGGGTATTAAAAATGTTTAAAATAGGCTTGATGATGTTAATGGGCCAAAAACATGGATATGGTGAGTTCTTATCTCCAATCCTACTAAGCATTATAAGTTGCCTAAGTTAAAACTACCGTGGGTTGGGCAACCTATATGCAGTTTGGGTCCTTATGGATCTAGTGAAATGTAAAAGGCCTATTTTTGTGTTTTTAATTGAAACTTTTTGTAGTGAAGATAAATTAGAAAGAATAAAAGTTAGTTTAGGTTATGATGGTATGTTTGGTGTCAATGCTATAGGTCATAGTGGCAGGCTTGTTCTTTTCTGAAAGGTTTAAAACTCAGTAAAGCTTATTGGATTTTCTCATAAGCAAATAGATATTGAAGTGAATTTGGAGGGCTCTCATAAATAGAGGCTCACATGCTTATATGGCTTGGCTAACAGAAATATGAGACATTAATCTTGGAACCTTTTTCACCTTCTATCCTCTAAATTACTTCTCTTTTGGTGTGTTATTGGTGATTTTAAGGATATAACCTCTCAAGTTGAGAATGCAAAGGCTACCTTCAACTAGATAAGCTTGTTATTGGGTTTTTATAAGCTATTGATGATTGTGATCTTACTGATCTGGGGATGGAAAGCTACAAATTCACTTGGTAAATAAGAGGGAACTCTATTTCTCTTATGGAAGAGAGGTTGGACCATGCTCAAGAAATCATTTTATTTAACCTTAAAAACCATAACTTAACTTTGATTCCTACTTTGATCAAAATTGCCATGAGTAGATTAAACAAGATTGACTTTTGTCATTATAAGAATTTAGCAATTTTAAGAATTGCATGGAGTCGAACAAATACAAGATAAAGGATTTATTCCTGCCAAATTCCAAAGGTGTGCAGTTAATATAATAATTTTTTATTAAAAATTAAATGAAAATTTTGATATAGTGAAGTAATATAAATTTTGAATGTTTATAAGTGGCAGGCAATTATGGATATTTTCGGTTTGTTAATGAAGAATTTTCAGAGTAGGCTACTAGAGTTATTTAGGGCTTGTTGAAAAGAGTGAAAGAACATAAAGAGGTTGTATCAATTCAAATGTAAAAGTACGGATAAAGAGAAGGAATTTAACTTGGATATTGATTTTGCTGATCTTAAGATTGTTTGTGGGTTTTTATTATGTAAGCTATATGTGGAATTATTTGGAATTGTGAATACTGGTTTAAAGTGTTGGTTTTTATAATGTAATATGTAAATAAATCCTTTGAAAATGTAATATATGTATATGTTATTTTGTTGTGTAATTCTACAGTGCAAAATCTAACAAAGTAAATTGTGAACAAACTTCATAGTTTTTACCATACATAATGAACTTCCTAAAAAAAATATTATAGTTGCTTTCATACATAACCAGCAAAAGCACAAGCAAAATAAAATTATTCTTAATTCAAATCAAATATAAAAAGACCAAAATGCTTCAAAAATCTACCTAAAAATTAATTTAATATCTATTTCTAATTCTCCAAACTTTTAATTCCTGCTACTAGTTGGTGGTTGAGGCTAGATCCTTGATGCATGTGAGCTTGAGCCAACATTGGATGCAATATTTATCATGGTTACAATCCTTGCTTTAGTTGTTGCTGCATTTCTTTTGCTAAGTAGTTGTGATGTGGTTATTACATTTTTGCCCTTCCATTTTAGTCTATATGGTCTATAGATTAGATCAATATTAGCTGCAGTTCATTTTTTATATTCAACCTAATACTTACCACTCTCTTAATTGGTCTTCCAAACTACCAATTAAGTAAAACAAATAAGACTTAATAATCAATTTTATTCAAGTTATTTACATTTAAAAATGTGGTTCCATTTGTGGGATCAATGTAGCATCCATGTCCTACTACTTTAAAAATTTTTTGACCTATATACTCTACTTATTGCTACAGGATGTGGTGCGATGAATGTTGACGATTAGTTATATTTTGGTTTCAATTTTTAGCATTAGTGATTGGTTATGTTTGAAAAAATCTTCCCCTTCCTCTTCCCTTATGAGCACCCTTACCTTTTCCATTATGAGTTTTAGTGATTGGTGTAGTAGGTCTGCCTCTACTTCTTCTCATACCATTATATGACTGTGTTGCTCCTCTATAGACAAAAAAATTGTCTTCACATATTGAAGATGAGAATTGTGGTCTTTGCATTGGAGTGGTGGAAGTTGGGACTTCATACCTATAAGTTAGAGCATAAGGTATATTTTATTGGTTTACTATACTACTAGAACTCTCACCCATTTCAGTTGGCTGCTTAAATAACATTTAAATCATTTAACAATTAACAAGAATAGTTTTAAATGTAAAACATTTTAATAATTGTTATTAATCATATTATTAATTTATAGCTTGTTCTATTGTGATCGGCTCCTTTACAATTTGAGCAATGCATAGTTGCACCTTTCTTTGAGGCCTTCCATAATTTTTTTGGTTTATCTGTTTCTTTTTCCTTAAATCTCTTCGCTCTCATTGGCATTGGCTTAACTTCTAAAGGGTCAATTGATAGATTTTGTCATTTTCATATTTGTTATTTGTTGTATAAAGTATTGTTAATCCTTGATGTAAGTATCCTTATGGTATTGGTGATCTACATGTTATTTTGGCTCCATATTCAAATGATACATTTCACATACTAATTGTGTATATGGAATGCCTCTCAACATCTATGATCTATAAGTACAAGTCTTTTTCCTCAAATTAATTATATGGAAATATCCACCATCCATAACTTCAAATCTACTATCACCATTCCAAGTTAGCATGCATTTTCTAAAGTGTTCAATGTTATCCTAAGGGGACTTTCCTTGCCATGGGAAGGAAGAATGTTAGGTTTCATGTATTCGCAAATCTCCTAATCTTAAAATGCCTATTTATAACCTTTTTATCGTATCTATTCAAGCACAGTAATGATAGACTTATGCTTTAGACCTAGAATTCAAGAATTTAAAAGACTCACATATATTATTCACTACTATATCACACTTAATCAACTCACTGAAATAAGCCTTACATTAATTCTCTTTTTATAAGACAATAGGTCTTCTATAGTGCCTTAACCTATTTTCCTTAAAAAGCTTCGATTTCATCTTTAAATTTTAACCCAAAAGCTTGATTTTGCACATCTCCAGAATTATTTCCTTCTCTCTTTACCCCTTCAAGTCTCCTTCCAATTAAACCAAATATGTCTAGCACACATTATATGCTTATGAAACACCCTTTTCTATGGCATATTTCTATCATCTAACATGTTACATAAATGTACTATAATCAAAATATCTAATCTTTACCTAACAACACTATACAAGAAACTTATACGAAATTTAAAACAATAACATATAGAATTTATTGTTAAAAATATAACTTCCATATGAGCCTCTTTAAAAATTACAATATTTAAATATATTAAAACATCTTTACATTACAAATTTCCAAACACAAATTAAAACCTTATAACTAAAAGAACTTAAAATGAAGATTATACTTTCAGTCTTTCCTATAACTTATGTTGACCATCCTACTGCAAATATTATCCCTGAAAATATGTTCTATCTTGATAACCTACACAGATTAAAAACTCATGCTAAATTATAAAGCTTAGTAGGGAACATAAAACATATAGATGACCTATTTCAAAAGTTGCCAAAACACATAATCATAAAAGCACAATTATTGTAAGGCCCCAATTATAACCCTAGTAAAAAATGCACGACTTTATAGGATTACATTTAATTAGGATTAAATTAATTAAGTGAATTTTAGATATGAGTTATAAGACTAGTGATAATTTTATTTTAATATATGAATTGAATGTACATTATTTGGCATAAAAAATTTTCAAGGGTGTAATTGAGATATAGAAAATAAGTTGGGGGTCAATTTGTAAAGGTAACTTATGTGGGGTTAATTTTAAAAAGTGGAGACAAAAATTTAGGGTTAATTATGAATATTAAATAATTGGGGAATGATTTACTAAAAGAAGAATTAAGAAGGGTTAATGTATGACATGCAAATTAATGAAGGATCAAAAAGAGACTTTTACATACACTTTAATAATTTGAGTCCTTGCATGTGAGAGAGAGAAATCCAGCTTTTTTGTGGGAGTAAAGTGTAATGGAAGGAATCTCTTAAAGAATTTCCAAATTTCAAATTCTTCATCCTCTTTCTCTTTCTCTCTCTGTCTCTTTCTCTCTTTTCATCTAAGGATCTTTGCATGACCTCTCTCTTTAATTCACAAGAAAACTTTAGTTCATGTTGTTGAATGAGGAATTTTTATTAAGAGGTAATGGTTCAAGACTTTTTCTTTCTTTTCTTCTTCTTCATTCTCATATTTCATGGTATTTTGATGGAGGATGAATACTGTAAATCAATGCTTATAAGAATGGATTTTTGTAGTTGAAGAAATGAGTAGTAGAAAGAACAAAGGGAAAGATGTACTTCAAGATTGAAGCTTGGGTCGGTGATTCAACCAAGGCATGAATTAGGGTATTTTATTTTAATACATGTGTGTTAGAGAATGAAGAGAATATATGGATTAATTGCATGATATTATGAGTATGGATTGTGAAAGTTAAATGGTTTGCCTATATGGAAGAATGCATGTACGGACCTTTGAACATATTTCTGTATTTCATAGATATCTTGAGTTTTAAAAATCTAATTTGATTAAATCTAATTGTTAATTCCTCCTAAGATTTAGACCAAAAATTTTGTTGAAGAAACCTATATTTGATTCTGCCTCTAAGTGCTCTTAAAATTAACTTGAAGTTCGAATTGAGCTACTGCCTAGTTGTTAGGAACATATTATTGTATTTTTGCTATAAATATTTGTAAAGAAGTAAAAATCCTTTGAAAAAAATTTCTAGTTAAAATAGACTCATAGGAGCACAATTTTCATGAAGGAGGGTTTTTAAAATTCTGTACCTATTTTATTCTATTAATTTATTAAGTGGTGATAAAAACTAAATTCAGTATAGTAAAGTGTTGTCTAGAGAATAGGAATAGGTTCTAGTAATTTAAGTGTATTTCTTGTTATAGAAGTCAAAATGCTATGAGTCAAATTTCAAGTTAAACTATACTCATATGTCTACAAGTTCTATGAATAAAGCATAGTTTTAATTATACATTTAAATAGGTCAAATTGTAACTTGAACAGAACTGATTACAGTACTATGTCCAAGAACAGTCCTCATTGTTTTTATAATATCTTAATATGTAAAAATGATATTGATGTGATTTTTAATGTTCCTGAAACTAGAAACATAATGAATTATGTTTGTATAAGATCATTTTGGCCAGAAATGGCTTTTGAGTAGGTCAAAAATAGCTCTAAATATAAGCTTGAAAATCTGCCTCTATACAGAATTGTTGGAAGAATTTACCATAATTATTGTATGCATATTTGGAATATTCTTAATCATTTAAATGGATTTCAAACATCTTTAGAACGTCATTTTGACTACATGCAAAAATGATCTTAAGTATTTTAAGCACATTTAAAAATGAAAAAGTAACACATTAAAAGAGATAAATTTATAAATATATAAAATAATATCATATTGTGAGCATATAAACATGACTACTTATTGAAGCATACTCATGATAGTGGTATGTTATTATTCACCCCAGTGACATAACATAAACATGCTTATACATTATAGTAGTATGATATTTCCATACGTTTAAAATGTCAATATATATTTATATGATTACCAAGATATAAATGCTTATGTACAAGTTGATTATAATGTTATATGAGGTTGAGAATATATGTTTATATACTAGGGATTATGTGTCTTTTAATATCACATGATTATATGATGAAGGTTATGTATAGTGATCACAAGCTAAGGTAAGTTATTATTTGTCCATTTCTGATAACATGAATATAATATTATAGGATGATTATGTAATGCCTATATGTTTTATGCTAAAAGTTTAGTCATACGGATAAGATAATAGAAATCATTGCTACATGAAGAAATAATTGATAAAGCATGATTATATGGAAGTATGTCAATTATAAATAATATAGTAAAGTACATGATCGCACTGTTTAAATGAGATTCTGTATCCATGTATATACACTAGAGATGGTATAACTCTTTATTGATTTCTTACATGAGTAAATTGTTTTGAATTATGCTATAAGATATGCATACATCCCTTTTGCACTAGAGATGGTATATATCATTTACATGATTAAAAACATGTACTAGTGGAAGAATATAAATACAAGCTCGATATATTAATTAAGTACGATCAAAGTATTGCCTGCTAGTAGAGTTTAATTGTGGATAGATAGGCATCTATAGGGAAAATTGCAGCTACCACCATTTGGCCCAGATGGGTCTAGAGTATAGTTGATCCCATTTGGATCATTAGCCAACCCCGTTTGGGTTGCTTGACCGATCTAAAGTATATTTTGACCCCGTTTGGGTCTACCAATTTGATATCTTCAGATATCCACTGTTTTGATACCTAAGTGTATCTACCGTTCCCTTTATCCACATTTAGAACCTAAGCAGGCTAAAAATTCAAATTATAGTGATGACTACCATATTTGAATTGAAGCATGATTTGCTCAAACGTTATTGTTGTACTATATGATTGGTTCTAACTATAGAAATTGTATCTCAAGTTTTAAATGTTCGGAGTATATTAATCAACCATATGAATTATGTATATTAGGATAGTTGTTTATCTTGGTTACCTTAATGTTTGTATGTTTGAGATGTTTCTAGAATTACATATTTGTTATCATTGATATGTATATAGTATGTTACATCTGATGTATGTTGATTTTGTATGCTGATGATCGTAGTGAGTGGTCATCCATTATGAATTATTTTTCACTAAGCTTTATAGCTTAGCACGAGTTATTTTATCTATATAGGTTCAGTAGATAAGACTTTTGCTCAGGAACGTTCTCTTCATCAGGAAAGACCAATACAAGATTGATAAGAGTTAATGTAGGGAGATTTTGTAATAGTATTTTGAAATATTTTGTATTATGGTTATTAGACATATGAGGAGGTATTTATATATGTGTATATGGAATTGTAACTAACTCACGATATGACTAAACAAGTATATGCATGCACGTAGAAACTAAAGTAGCACATATATAACATGGTATGCATGATGCTAAATATGAGATAAGCATGCAAATAGTTAAAGTAACATCCATATGAATATATATATATATATGACATAGCATGATATGAGTAATAGTGACATAATGATCTTAAGATTAATAACATCAAGCATGGTAGTGATGAAAAGCATGATCAATATGACTAATCGAATATAGTTAATAAGTTAATTGTATAAGGGTGTGACAATTGTTTTTAGACATATAAACCAATAATTTAATTAAAAGTTTAAGATCACTCACGTCAAAGTATTGTACAAATATGTTTAACTTTTATATACCACTTCTTCACTTATTAATGATTCACTTAACTGTCATACATTTACTTCCTTATATCAAATATTCATGTATCCTTGAGTTTTTACATCTCAATTTAACTCTCTTATTCCCTATCATTTGTACTTGTTTACTCTTGGTGTTTAATTAATCTTTCTAGTATACATGTAATACCTAAGCTAGACTTATAGAAAATCCTATTAATTAATAATGCAAGACTAAACATCATTAATCTGGCACTATACTATTTTCTTTCTTATTATATAGATTTTTAACCATCTGCACATGTTATCAATTTTGTACTTTAACTCGATAGGTATTAAGATACATCTACATATCCTCTTTTATATCTTTGTTATTTATAACTTTAGCTTATTTGTTAATTCTATGTCTCTATCTAGCAAATGATAATATTATCACTTAAATGTTTACCTTATCATACATGAAGTTACACATGTTTCAACAAAACTAAAGTATATAATAGGAACATGTTTATCAATCATGCACATCAATTATGCATTCACAGCTTGATTATTCTTATATGTAAAGAGTCACTCATGTCACTCATCAATGTTAAATAAGAACAGCTAACTATAGATTATGCTAATTAATAATCAATATGGTTATTCTAAATCATCAACCATGCACATATTCATATACATATAACCTGTCATCCTAAATATAGGAAACATTATACATCAAAAACTACGTACATGTGATATTAAAATACTATGTCTGTATATTATATGCAATTTCACTCATTATCTTATTTTTCCATATACCGTACATTGATTTGTATAAATATCATATGCAACTCAAGTTAAGAATTGTCATGTTTCTCTTTCATTTAGCTTTACATGGTACTTTTCTTTACTTTGCATTAAGCTTGCACTATTCTATAGAAGTGGATAATGGGTGGTACATATGATACCCGAAGGTACGAGTCCTATGGATACTCGAAGGTATCAATCGTATAGACCTAAATAAGGCTGAACTATACTATTGACAGATCGAGTGAATCCAAAAGGGGTTATTTATGATCTAAATGGGACCATCTCTATACTTTTTGATCCAAACAAGGTCGAAACTATACTATCACAATTGCAAATTACCCTTATAGGCTTGCCTATTTATCCATATCTAGACGTAACGTAGGCAATTAAATCTCTTTATTTTATCTTTCTATACTATACTCTTTTCTCACCATATACATATATATACTCATGCATAACTGTGAGCAAGATATACTATACATGTTCATGTATAACCTTTCTATGAGCAAGATATCATATTTATATACATACTTAAATATAATCATTTTGTACTTGTAATCCATATAAAGGCATGTATCTTATCATATACATATAAAGTGATACTTATCAATATGCTATCTTGAATTTCTTTATCCAGATAATATATGCATACTTATCTACATTACACATTACTTTAAGACATACAACATGATTTTAGAGTCTCATGTTAAATATGCTTATACCATTAATGTTTGCTCAAGCACTATAATATTATACTTGTGAGATGTAATCATAGGAGTTATGAATGTATGAGAACATAATATGTGATGGAATATGACATGGCATATATATGATGATCATGTAGCGGAAAAATAATAAAATTGATTATACATACCATGCAATCCGTAAACAAGAATGAATAAAAAAACATGCAATTTTAGGGTTTTAAAACTTACAACTTTAGATGCACTTCAAGACTTGATTTTGATGATGACCAGCAATTACGATGAACTTATATGCTTCAGGTCTTGATCACAATTGCCAAAGAAGCAGACTTTACGCCACTCCTCTCTATGTTCACACACACAATTGCAATGAAGGCTTAAAATTAAGAGTGTTAGCTCTATGTATAAATAATTGGCAATGGTAATGGATTGAAGCTACAAGATTTGATCTTGTACTTCCTTTAGGTTGCTATTGTTGCCCAAGAACACAAAAGAACAAGAAATAATCCTTTCCCCTTGTGTATTTCGGCCAAGAGTGTGTGAGAGAGAGAGAATCACGCCTAGGGTTTTTCTTTTGTTCACAAACTATATATCATTTATTTTGGTAAGTATTAATTCCGAAATTTACTACCTAAAGATAGTAAATTCAGCCTCAATCACTTCCTAAAATCAAGTGACATATATTAATTCAAACTCTTTTGAATTTTAAATTCAAATTAATTTGAAATAAACATAAGATATTTAATCAAAATAAATCACTTAATTTAGGGATGTGGTTGCCGAAATTCCTATTGAATTTATCCTTGGATTTTTCGGTTACCTTATCTCCATTTAATTAATTTATTTTGATTTAAATGCCATTAGGATTTAATATTCAATTAACTTAATTAATCCAAGATAATTAATTAATTGAAATTAATCCTATTGGGCCGAATTGATCTCTCTAATGGACCAAGGTCCAATAGCAATTTTAATACCTATTACATACATTAATTTGACTTTAATTAAAAGCCCAAATTAATGCCCAATCTTCAATTTAAATATTTTAAGCCCAATGCTTTGTGTGCTGTTATGCTTTTTCTAGAAGCTTAAATACCGCAAGTATACGGTGTACCGATTATAGTACTTCAGATATCGATCCCACGAGGAATGTTGATTAATATTGTACACTATTACTACTCAATTTTAATCTTGTTTACAATGCTCATTAATTTGCAAGTTAAAACTATTATTAACACTATACTACACTAAATTAAATATTATTCTACTTTAATGATAATCCGAGAAGACTTATGAATATGATGAATATAACATTTACATAATTATGGAATTTGATCTTTTTCTCTTATTTATAATTCAATCTTTATCATGCAAGCCAAGTTGGAATAATGTTCTATGTCGCAGCTCTCGCATCTAGACTAGATTATGCCTTAAACATGCATTTATGGTTCTAAATCGCAGCTCTCGCATCTAGACAAGAATTACATAAATACACATTCAAAGAATAAAAACCAACCTATAACAACTATCTCCACATGTGATCTCTCAAACTATGCTTTGATAATGAATTTCCTATTAACTTTCAATAAGACGTTGCTCTCGCTAACTCCCTTATTTATGACCATTTTGTTAATTTTCAGAGAAGGAATTGCACATCGAAGGTCGTCTTCCTTAACTTATAATGATACTAATAAAGTTTTAATAGCAAATACTACATATAAAGATAAACGAAAGAGAAATTATTAAATATGAATAACAACATTCAAGTTCCTAAAAAGAATTCACAATAGTTACAAAGAAGAAGAAAAGATTAGAAATAAAAGAAGGGATCTCTCAACCATTCTTCCTTTCACCAAGTGTAGTCTTCTTCATTGTATTTGCCTTCTCTTCAAGCCATAAAACTAAAATTATTATCCTACAATTATAATTTTAAATTAGAAAAATAAAATGATAGATCTCCCTCAATGATTATAACTTCTAGGGTATATATAATTTTCCAAGCATCAAGTCCCTTCAAGTGCCCCTCCATAGGTACGCAACCCTTGGTGAAAAGTCATGCCTCTTTAAAATTTGATTTGAAATTTGAATTGCATAACCACCATTTATATTTATAACTTCCTTGCCAAGCATTGTGACCCTTCAAACACCTTTCCATAGCAACATAACTCTTCAAGTATCCCTCTAGAAGTACACATCATTTGGTGAAGAGTGGTGTCCCTTTGAAGTGCCTTTTAAAAAAAATAACTAACTAACGTCTCTCTGTCGCGCCCGCGACACCTGTCGCGCTCGCGACAGGACACGGAGTTTCTTGACTTATTTTTACTCCTTCTCCACATTTTCTCCTTTTTATCCTACATAAACAAAACTTGACAAAATACATTAAACACACCTAATTCTAACATAATTTAATACAACTAAATATTATTTTGGTAATAAAACATGGATTAAATATGAGCTATTTAAGCTCATATCATGTGCGATCCTATAGGTCCATTTAATATTGGCAATGAATTAATAAATTAATTCAAAGGCTATAAATACTCTCTAGCAAGATATTATAGCATTCCAAATTAAATGAAAATGTAAATGGCATTTAGTGACCTAATGCAATTTTGCATTGTCTCTTACCCTTAAATATCAGAATTAATATAAGGTATGTAATTAGTCATCCTTATATATATTAATTCGTTCCTTGATATTTCAGTGACACTGAACTCTTAGATAAATAATGATTACTCATTATTTCATCTCGGTATGGCCATACACTTCTCAGTTCACTAATCAAGTGGCCGGTGATATTTTCTCTCTTATCGAGAGGGGTAATCCCTTCACTTCTCTCATGCTCTCTAACATGGATCAGTGCATACCCAAGCATACCTATACTTGTTACCCTGTTACGAGCACGTTAGGTGTATGTCAAAGTACACAGTAATTCATAAAGAGTTTCAAAGAGATTTTAGGTCTAAGAACTCCGATGCAAAACTTGCACATGAGAAACACTTATAACTTGTACCATGTAGTGTTCTCATGAATGGATCGAATCCAGATACCATGTTCTAAACATGTATTTATGATCACTGATTGACATTTTTGTCCTTATGATCCGTAAGACAGAACTCATCTTATCAGAGAGAGCATACTAGTCTTAATTCATTTGTTATTCCCATAACAATGACTGACTAGGGATATTTAGAATGAAGTCTCATTTGTTTCAAGGTCTTACAACCATGTGCCTCACACATGATAACTTAAACTGAAATAACATTCTTGGATAGATCTATCAATTGATATACACAGGAATACAATATATAAAACAAATGCCTCATTTATTAATTAAATGCTTTATAACAATGTATTGGGGCTAAGGCTTACAATAACAATATGTGCATGTTATCATTTCAAAGTGCATACCTTTACAATTCTCTATATCCATTTCCCATGCAACTTTATATTTAAGTCACATCATCACATGTTCATATTTGTTTGGCATGCTAAGCATATGTGATCAAAATATTACAACCAATAAGATTATTCAAAAGTGTATGTTATTCCTAATCCGAGGTTGAAGCCCAATCAGAAATGTTCATACTACCTTAATAACTAGACATACATCATATGTACTTGTGTATATCCAATCTCATATATTGAGCAAATATCTCTAAACATACCATGCTTGAATTATTTACAATCATAAAATAGCATAATGATGTTGGCACACTCCCATAGTTATACAATCTTAAGTAACAAATAAATTCATGTTGACTTATGTCTATTGATAATTATATAAAATATTGATACCATTCTTTCTTATGTTTATAAATCATTACATGTCACATTTATTTTTATGATTTACTCTATAATTGGGTAGGCAAATAAAGGACAAAGAATTTATTTATGTTCAAACTATACAGGCAGCCTCCGACCTCTATTTTGCAACTTTATATTATCATAACAAATAGCTAAATTAGTCCAAATGGTCTTATAAATGAATAATGGTATATGTCTCAAGTTTTTCATGCTTAAATACCATTCAAATTGAACATGTATAATAAGATTTATGACCCAATCTTTACAGACTATCCAAGATTACAATTTCTTCGAAATCAGTTTGTGTTACTACTTTGAAAATTCATAGAATAAAATGGGTGTAGAATTAGACTAATATTTCTTCATAAAAATTGTGTTCCTATATGTATAGTTTACCTAAAATTTTATCTCATAGAATTTTGACCTCTCTACCAATAATTATGTCCAAAATACTATAACCTATTCACTGTAACTAGGCAGCAGCTCACATTTCCAAAACCAGTTTTGTCACTATTTTGAAAATTCATGGAATAAAATAGGTACAAAATTATACTAATATTTCTTCATGAAAGTTGTGCTCATATATTTCTAGTTTATCTAGAATTTTATCTCATGGAATTTTGACCTCTCTACCAAGAATTATGTTCAAAATACTATAACCTATTAACTATAACTAGGTAGCAGTTCACATTTAACTTCGAGTTAAAATTAAAGATACTTAGACGCAGAATCAAACTCAGATTTCTTTTACAAAATTGTAGAGTCATATCTTAGGTATGAGTCCTATGGATACCCGAAGGCATCAATCGTATAGACCTACATGAGACTGAACTATACTATTGACAGATCGAGTGAACCCAAATGGGGTCGACTAACAACCTAAAAGGGGTTATTTATGATCCAAATGGGACCATCTCTATACTTTTTGATCCAAAAGGGGTCGAAACTATACTATTGCAACTACAAATTACCCTTATAGGCATGCCTATTTATCGACATTCTAGACATAGCATTTGTAATTAAATCTCTTTATTTAATCTTTTTATACTATACTCTTTTCTCACCATATACATATATATACTCATGCATAACTGTGAGCAAGATATACTATACATGTTCATGTATAACCTTTCTATGAGCAAGATATCATATTTATATACATACTTAAATATAATCATTTTGTACTTGTAATCCATATAAAGGCATGTATCTTATCATATACATATAAAGTGATACTTATCAATATGCTATCTTGAATTTCTTTATCCGGATAATATATGCATACTTATCTACTTTACATGTTACTTCAAGACATACAACATGATTTTAGAGTCTCATGTTAAATATGCTTATACCATTAATGTTTGCTCAAGCACTATAATATTATACTTGTGAGATGTAATCATAGGAGTCATGAATGCACGAGAACATCATATGTGCATGTTATCATTTCAAAAGTGCATACCTTTACAATTCTCTATATCCATTTCCCATGCAACTTTATATTTAAGTCACATCATCACATGTTCATATTTGTTTGGCATGCTAAGCATATGTGATCAAAATATTACAACCAATAAGATTATTCAAAAGTGTATGTTATTCCTAATCCGAGGTTGAAGCCCAATCAAAAATGTTCATACTACCTTAATAACTAGACATACATCATATGTACTTGTGTATATCCAATCTCATGTATTGAGAAAATATCTCTAAACATACCACACTTGAATTATTTACAATCATAAAATAGCATAATGGTGTTGGCACACTCCCATAGTTATACAACCTTAAGTAACAAATAAATTCATGTTGACTTAGGTCTATTGATAATTATATAAAATATTGCTACCATTCTTTCATATATTTATAAATCACTGCATGTCACATTTATTGTTAGGATTTACTCTATAATAGGGTAAGCACATAAAGGACAAAGAATTTATTTATGTTCAAACTATGCAGGCAGCCTCCGACCTCTATTTTGCATCTCTATATTATCATACCAAATAGCTAAATTAGTCCAAATGGTCTTCTAAATGAATAATGGTATATGTCTCTAGTTTTTCATGCTTAAATACCATTCAAATTGAATATATATAATAAGAGTTATGACCCAATCTTTACAAACTATCCAAGATTACATTTTCTTCGAAATCAGTTTGTGTTACTACTTTGAAAATTCGTAGAATAAAATGGATGCAGAATTAGACTAATATTTCTTTATAAAAATTGTGTTCCTATATGTTTAGTTTACCTAAAATTTTATCTCATAGCATTATGACCTCTCTACCGATATTTTTGTCCAAAATACTATAACCTATTCACTGTAACTAGGTAGCAGCTCACATTTCGAAAACCAATTTTGTCACTATTTTGAAAATTTGTGGAATAAAATAGGTACAACATTAGACTAATATATCTTCATGAAAGTTGTGCTCCTATATGTCTAGTTTATCTAGAATTTTATCTCATAGAATTTTGACCTCTCTACCAAGAATTATGTTCAAAATATTATAATCTATTCACTATAGCTAGGTAGCAATTCACATTTAACTTCGGGTTAAAATTAAAGATACTTAGAGGCAGAATCAAACTCAGATTTCTTTTACAAAATTATAGATTCATATCTTAGTGTAATTACCAACTAGAATTATCTAATTTATAGTTGTATAACTCGAAATATGCTCTAAAAATAGAAATTGGTTCCTAGTGAACTAACACGGATTTCTACAATAACTTTTTTTACTTACATCAACCATTAATTCCATGAGTAAAATGATTATTTCCAACAATCCAGCCAATAATACAACACACTTAGCATGAGTTCTCACATACCATTACACATGAAAAGTAAGAATTGTTCATAAATTCCCATACCTTAGTTGAAACCCACAATGTGCCACTTTCACTCATTTAAATTTTTTTTTCTTTGTTCTTCTTATTCCCTTCTTCTTCTACATAGAACATGCATTCATAAATATCTGAAAATTCTCCTCAAGAAATTTCTTCCAATCCAAAAAGAAGATGATGGAGATCAAGAGGGATATATTACCTTTAAAATCTCTAACTTTAAAAATCCTTGTACTAAACAACCATAGTAGAAATCTTAGAGAGAAAATACCTAAGTTTTTAGAGAGATAAGAAGAGGATAGAATCTAAATTTTCCTTCTTACCTTTTCCACCTCCCTATCCTTTAAGAGCCAATATATGAGTTTCTCCCTCCTTTTTACAAATTCTTGAAATTAAAAGAGAGAGTAAAGTTTTATTAAGCTCCCTCATTTTCTTGTGTGTTAAAAATATATCCCCCTTTCTTTCTTTCTTTCTTTCTTTCTTTCTTTCTTTCTTCCTTCAATATCCACCCCTAAAGTCATCATTCCTCTTTTAATTACACCTCAGCTATCTTTCTCTTATTATGATTGACCCAATGCTAATATTTTTATTCCAATTATATGCATGGTAAAATAACTATTTTACCCTCTTTCACTTAAGATAATTAATCCTCAAGTCTTAACTTGTAATACATCCTCTAATTAAGCTTATTTAGACCTTACTTCCATATTAATATTCATGAAACCTCCCAGGGCCAATGTTAGGTCATTTTCTTTTAAGAAACACCTATATGGTCTTATTACCCTTCTACAACCATCTAACCATCCCCTTTTCAAAGCATGAAAATAGATATTAAAATAGATAGAAAAATTATTTCCAAGTTTTGTTTCCTTATCTATCCTAATCCAACATGAACTTTCAAGGTTTGTCTCCTTAATTTTATTAACATAATCACCCAATCTTGAAAATTTTAAGTCTAGTCACCTATTAATTTCCCAAGCACCATTATCTTAGCTTTAGTGCATATAGTCTTACCAACATAAACACCATATTTCGCCCTAATTAAGTCCTATAACTTCTATATTTTTATCTCACGCTGTGACAATATCCTTTCTTTAAATTTTCTTGCAATCTATATTGATGTGCATAGCTTTTTTTTGTTCTTCTTAGTGCATTGTTGTATAAGTTGGTATTTTTTACCTTAAAATCCTCGAGTTTATATCAACACTTGCATAGATCTTATGGATAACCTATAGTTTTACATTTCACTCTCACTCTATGCTTCTTATTGGGTCTAAGCTTCAACTACACATCATTTTCCATACCATAATTTGCAATTGCTTGCCTAAATTGAACTGCATTTTTAAAAATCATCCCAATTTACTATATTGGAAGTTGGTAGTTAGGATTATAATATACTTTCCTACTCTTCCTCCTTTAAGGTAAATCAACTCCAGGTATCTCCTCTTCATCTATTTCATCCTTGTTGTCTTCACTCTCTAGATCTGAAAAATCCAAAAACTACTTACCATTAGCTAATCTGCTAGCACAAACCTCTCACCTTTATCCTTATTTATATCCTTAAAATCTCTATCATTTCTATCTTCTCTAATTGGAATCTCTTATGTCACATTAGCTATTTTTTCTACTATTTCTTTATCTCTTTTCTTCCATATAAACCTCTCTAAATCCCATCAATTCATCATCCAAATCATTATCATCTAAATCTTATTCAAGTTTACCATCAGAGCTACTATCCTCAACACCCTTAACATACTCACTATCATCACTTGATCCTTCTACTTCATAGCCTACTTCAACCTCCTCTAAACTTTCTACATTCCCAACATCCCCTTCATGCTTTTAAGTCTCAATATGTATATCCTCATTTTTATTTATCGGTGTTGCCTTGGAAGAAAATGTAGTAAGAGTATTAGTTGGGTTATTTTTACCCTTGTTTGATCCAGAGTTACCCCAAATTGAGTTAACATTTACCACAAAGGATTTACTGTAGTTCAACACTTATGAATTATTAACCATATGCATAACAAAGAAATCTACAGTATCATTTATTTTCAAGTCTTTCACAAGCTCTAACAGTTGCTTATCACTTTCCAATAAAAATAAATTATTTTCTAATTAGGTGTTGGTAGCAAAAGCCCGCAACTTCTGTATATCCTAATAACTTTATGTGATAAGCTAACTCAATAAAAAAAAGTGATCCTTCTTAATATACCACTCTTTAACTTTCAATTCGCTTAAATATTTAAGAACCTCATCATTTATAATAATTCTTCCATAGTGAAATCTTGCTTTAACAAAAACTGACATTTTATATGATCTAAAGAAAACCATGAAAAAAAAATCACATTCCTGAAAATCCAATCAAACTAAATAAAAACTCTAATTTTTTACAACAAATAAAAATAGTAATTTCTCATAATGTATTAAAAAAAAGATTGTTCAATTACAAAATCATAGAAGATTGAAGATGAGTGAAATTGTGTTTTTTTTTGGTTTATTTCTTCTACTTGTATTTATTAATCAACATCTCCACCATTTTCTCTCTACTTAGTAGGGGTGTTCAAATTTGGTATAACCTATCTAACCCATCTAATCCAATTCGTGTAACCTATTTTTCTTACAATTATACTGGATTATTATAACCCATACAACCCATTCTAACATTTTAAAAATATATATGTGAGTTATGGGTTATTATATAGCCCAACCAATTAACCCAACTTATAAAGGATTTTGGTTCAGCTTTACTTCTTGTGAGAGTTAACCTCTTTGTGGCACTTGAGAAAATTGTGGCTTAATACATGTGTTGTTTTGATTGAGTCAATTGAATGGAATGTTTTTTTTTTCAATTCATAGTAATTACAAATTTTATGTACTCTTAATTAAATATTAACTACCAAAATAACTCCAAATAATTATATTTTTGCCTTTTTATTTAAGTCAAATCGATAATATTATTAAAAAATAAAATCTCGAATTAAAATATATTATTCTATTCATTGTATTGAATTGAAATTTCTTTTAGAATTCTCCTAATTTTTAAATGGATTATAAGGTAGAAACTTTGGATGCTTCTATTTGATAGTTTTAGTATCCTAATTAGTAAAATATTTCATATTAAGAGGTTCAATAATGTTAAAGAAAAATATTTTTTAACTGTACAAAATAAAAAAATAATACCCATGATAAGATGTAAAATGTCTTTATCTAAAAAAAGAGAGTTGGCAGCTGTCGTTCCCGATCGGGTGATTTGTTCCTGCAATAAAGAGCACCCGATCGAACCAATCATTAGCACTTCAAAACTTAAGTTAGTAGCTTTCTAGAGAGATAATATTTAGAGAGAGAATCGCAAATATTCAATACCTGGTACCATTGTGCTTTTGGCTACTTATAGAAGATAAAGGAGGAGTACTTGAGTACTTGGGACATGATAACTAGTAGTTTGAGCAGTTGAGCGGTGAAGTGACAGGTGATGGGTGAAAGGCATGGGTGCTAATTTGTGTCAATGGACTGATAGGAGATGCTTATCCTATCAGTCCGATCGGACGTTGTGCCCTTCTGTCCTGTCTTTCAACTCACATTTTTTCCTTCTTGCTAATGGGCTTTGGGCCCTGCTAAACGCTATTGGACCCACCGATTGGGCCTTAGGAAATATTTTTCTATAGTTATCACTTGTACCCCCTCCAAATGGTTTGATCAGGCGAATTTAGCTTTTTGGCAAGATTTTAAATTTTAGAAGGCATTAACCTGAAGAGATGCACTCTATAACGTAATAATGATTTGATGACACATGGCGGCCATCCCGTGGAGAGGCATTTGGAGTATTCTAGAAGTTTTTTGCCTATAAATAGGTAAGTTCAAGGCAATTTTTCTTCATTTTTCAACGATCCTTATCAAAATTCCGCCAAATTTTCTTCGTGAACCTTTATTTTTTGAAACTCTAGAAACAATTCTTCACTTTTAGATTTTGGGGATTTCAGAGTTTCCGCTAGATTATCCAAGTAAGTAAATAATACATATTTGCCTGCCTTTAATTTTCTTCTCATTCATCACATTTTTTACTTCTCCCCTTCCACCAAAGATGGCTTCTAGCAGCAACCAATTAATAGATAGTAGTTTCATTGAGGAATACAAGGATCGAGAACCTTTTGCTCATCCTTCAAAATTAACAGAAGAGGAAGTGGCTAAAATTCCTTTACGGTATCATTTCCCTGCAGAGGTGTCCATGATGGCCTGCCCAAATTCTATGGCGATAATAGAAGGGCCTTTCGGCCACGAGATGAATGAATGGTTCATCTGCCATCTTTGGAGCCTGGACGCAGGAATGAGACTTCCCTTTGGTGCATTTGAAATAGCAATTCTTAGGGGTTACGAAATTGCTCCAAATCAACTGCATCCAAACAGATGGAGAACGATGGTTTGCTTCAAGATCCTTTGCAAGATAGAGGTGGTGGCTCCCACTCTAGACCTATTCACCCATTTCTTCTATATTACTGATTGGAGTGATAGGATGGAATTTTTTTTACTAGCCAACCGCAGAGGAAACTCTTCACTATCCCGTCTTCGATGAAGGGCTTCAAGGAGAGATACTTCTTGGTAGGGATGGCCGATGGGTTTGGAGTACCACTTAACCAATCGACAGGAGCCACCGTTCTCAAAGACTAGGCTGCAGTTAGTCTCTATACGAAAGTGACATCAAAAAACTGATGGACGCTATAGCGAGGCGAGGATAACCTTACGCTCCAACTTTCTCTTTGGGACGTTGCTAGGATCTTTAAGCTCTGATGCCAGTGAAGATGTAGAATGTAAGCATTATAATAGGAGTGAGGGGGAAGGCATATATTGACAATCATATATTGCATGTGCATTAAATATAATTGCATTGAAGAAGATACTTATCTCATTTCATCTCTGTGATGCAGCTACAGACATAATGGCAAATGACGATGATATTGCTAAGCAGCTGGCCGATCAGGCTAAAGCAAAAAGGAAGGCCGAATGAGCTGTAAAGAAGGAAAGGAAAATGAAGAAAAGTAAAATCTTGCTGGCTTCGAAAGTTCATTCTTCCAGAAAGCTCAGCAAATGCTCCTACTCCTTTCACTACTATCGCGACTGCTGTTGCTACTGTTGCTCTTGCCTTCATTGCTATTATATCTGTCATTCCAACGTCTTATCCACTTTTGACTATTACAAGACCAGCAATACCTCACATGGTCATGAAGGGATTGCATCCACTCAGGTGGTTATAGCTGAAAGATGAGTTCGAGGATGAAAAGCCACAACCATCTCTATGCCCATGATCATCTGCTCAAAAGAGAGCGATGCCAATAGATAAGGTTGCTCAGAGGAGGGCTGAAGAGGCAGCAAAAAAAAGCTGCCGAGCTGGTGGCTGCAGTTGATGCCCAAGTTGTTGCGATGGGCAAAGAGCCTGTCCAAAGCAAGTCCACCCAGCAGGCTATAAGGAAAACTCTTGAGAGGCGAAATCCATCTCTGGATGATGTTTTAAATGAGTGCTTTGGTGATGACTGGTTCGTGAATAACAGAGTCGTGTCCAGCTTCATCTACCAGGATCTTGCTCAAGAAAATGATTTCAAGGTGTTGGGAGAGCCCAACTTGCTTTCCTGAGAGTATGGTCTATTTCAACAGCAAAGCTTAGAGGTAATTCTCATGTCCTTCTTTCCCTTTTTTTATAGACTGTCACTTCCTTTCTCCTTTTTCCTTTTAGCTAATAAAAAGAGGCTTGCATCTACATGGTATGATAGCCTTCACCAGATCAAAATGGGAGGATGTTGTCCATCAGAGGAGGAAGGCAAAAGCTAACTGTGATGCAGCAAAAAAGGAGTCCCTCCTATAACACCCTTATCACTCCGTCATGTGACTGAACAGTGCACGCACACCGGTAAATTTTTTTTATTAACAAGAATACTTAATATAATAAATTCAACTTAGTTGTTCAATAACCTATAAGGATTCCGGATTATTGTTCATTTAACAAAATTTTAGCATCATAACGGCTGTATTTCTAACTAGCCCCCTGAAAAATCAGACAAAATACAGCCTCTCAGAGGCATAACACTTCTAATATAAACATCTCAACCTTCATAACTCCATCAATACATCAACATATCATATCCAGACCATAACCACAAGCATAAATATACATCCATATGTCTTTACAAAAATATGTCTTCATACACAACTGTCTGTTTATATACATGCCATAACTACTAAACATTATACATGTCAGATTATATTGCAACTATACAACACAATGTCTTCCTTGGATTGTGCATTATTGCTCCTTTGATTCGTTACCTGCATGCAGCAGAAACTACATGCTGAGCATAAATTATGCCCAGTGGTGACTAACAATCCTAGCACCTTCATATAATATTAAAATTCGATTATTTAATTAAACTTCTAATATAAACATATTTTACTCGAAAATCAAGGAAAACAGTTATTACTTACATAATTTACTTTTATTCTCATTTATTATTTAATTATTATCAAAATTCAATTTAATCCTTAAAGTTTTACTAAATTACAAAATTGTCCCTTTTTATCTCATATTTACAGTTTTGCCATTATAGACTTTTATTATCATTTTTCTTATACTATTTCTTCATTTATTCATCCTTTATGCCTTATTTCACCACTTTTAGGTAAAATTACATTTTAGTCCCTATATCTCAAAACTTTATATTTTAGCACTGTTAAGTCCCCAAAATTACCATTTTACCCTTGTTAACTATTTCTTATTCATTTTCACATATTAATTATACATTTGGCAAAATTACCATTTTGCCCCTACACTTTTATTTTCTTTCATTTAGGTCATTTTTCTACTTAAACTTCACTTTTATCTTTCTTTTCACTTCTTTTAACTTATTATCACTTTCATGCCCCTAGTACAGTACCGACAGAAATTCTCAGACAGGATACTCGGAACGTGGACCCCATGGACCCCTGACAGACTGAAAAATGACCTCACAGATCATTTTTCCACAGAACAAATATCAGATACAGACAAAAGCTATGGAGATCAGTGATCCTACCATAGCAAAGCAAGTCGCCATGACTTGCATCGTGGTTCAGATGTCCCTATGGCTAGCCAATTATATCCTGAACTAGGTTTTCACTGTCAGACTATTTCTAAGGGCATAATTTCATTAAAATCTCAATCAAAACTTTATTTTCTTAATACTTCTTTACTTACTTATACTTATTTTACTTATTAATTACTCGTCTCAATTCCCTTACATGATTTGTGAATTATTTTACCATAATTCACCAAAATCAATCATTTTCTCAACAAAATACACATTATTTCATATTACTTCAATAATATCATTACTTACATAATTGAAAAATTATCTTAAAAATTATCCTTTAATTCATATAAATTCCACAAAAATTCTTATATGTGTTATTTCATTTCTAACACCATGTAAAGGCTTAATTTCACCAAAATTCACTAAATAAACCTTAGTTTTATTAGATATACCATTCGGCCAACAAAGAAACCATACCACATATTCACTCAATAATTCATTTAAGCATTTATTCACACTTATTTAAGGTCTTATAACACTAATCTATCATTATTTTAATTAAACACCACTTTAGTCATAATTTTCTTAAGTCACATAAAGGATGTTCACTTAAAATCAAAGAAATTACTAGGATTTAGTAGTCACTTACATATTCTCCTTGCTTTAGGATGCTTATACTTCATTTTCATTGCCCTTAGTTTGATTGGATGGCTCTCCTCCTTGAATCCCTAATGAAACCGAAATTTCCATCAATAGAAACCCTACTTTTTTATCTTATTTGCTTAATTTGACTACATAAATGAACTCTAGACACCCAAATAAACTTAAAGATGCCAACAATTCAATTTAAAACCATGATTTTCACTTACCTCCTTAAGATACCTAAAGCTTTCCCTTATACTTTTTCTTACTTTAACCCTTCAAATCAAGGGTTTGAGGCTGGAATAAACAATTATAGGGGTAGGATTAAGGGTAGGATGCTTAAATTCCAAATAAAAATGAATGAAATTGAAGAAGTTTTGAGAGAAAAGTGGGAGAGGAGATTTCGGCCAAATAGAGAGGAGAAGAAGGAAGGTGAAGCTGCTGGCCTTCTCCAGAAATTTCACCCTATTTATACAAGGGCTTTTAGGTGTCATGGGCTTGAATTAGGCTATTGGGCCTAATGAACAAACAAAAGCCCATTAACCACCTAATTAAAGCTCTAAAAGATTTCTCCCACTTCCTCACTCCAAATCACTCCAATTTTGATTCCATAATTCTTAGAATATCAAAAATAGGTATTACATAAAATTTCGGGTCAATTGGAGTCCGTTACAGGTCCGATTCAACCGGACTGGTCCGATTCGACAACTGTTGACTTCGCCGAAAAATTCATTTTTTTGCACCAAAATATTCTACAGAAAATTTCATTGAGACATGCAAAATTTGGCAATTTTTGGAATTTATTTGCTATTTTTAAAAATTTATGTAAAATCAAGTCACCTTTCTTAGCAGGGAAATTGACTCGCTAATTTTTTTTCATATCTTTGACTTTCAGAGGCCTATTTGACCTCAATATCACTTCAAATTTCAACACCGGGCTCACCATAACCAATACTTTCCGATGGTTAAATAAAATATTTTTCACTTTCGGGTCCGATTTTCGACCCGAGTGCACTATTCATCATTGGAATTTACTGTTCACGACCAGACCGGTGTTGAGGCCATTACACCTCCTCCTGAGGTTGGAGGTGGAGGAGTTGAAAAGGGAGGTAGCCCGACAAGCTTAAGACCTTAAATCATGGTGAAGCAAAGTTGATCATCTAAAGGGAGACATCGTGCATCTTGCTACCGATAATGCTCAATGCAAGAGATTTAAGGAGGAGGCGGCTAGGCTGAGGGGTGAATGCACACATCTTTCTACCGAGTGCACTAAGGCCAACACGAACCGGAATAAGGTTTTATCAGATTGTGATCTTTTTTAAGGCAAGTGGGATTTCCTGCAGACTGCCTTGGCAGAAAAAGAAGTGGCATGGGGTAAAAAGCTTGAGGATGAACTCACAGCCCAAAGAGATGAGCTTCTAGAACAATTAGGAGAGGCCCAGGGGAGACTATTGACTCGGTTGATTTACGCAGTCGAGCAGTGCTTCCCTGAAGCTAAACTTAACTAGATGGAGGACCTCAGGAGTCTACCCGATCCTCCTTCTAGCGATGATGAAGAGGAGGCTCCTCAAGATGGAGCGATTGAGGGAATGAAAAGTGCAAACCCCCAATCATCCTAGCCTCACCCTAGCACACCGATTGACCCTAAAGCTGCTGCCTCCTTTTCGTCAAAGTCTATTGCTAGAGTGGTTGCCGAGCCTTTCCAGCCTCTTATCGAGATGAAGGAAAAGCCTGCTGCTGGCCAGACCATAGAACCTGCTATCAATCCAATTGAGGATCCTACCATAGAAATTATAGACATAGAAACTTAAGTTTTTATTTTCTTTGTAACGCTTTTCTTCTTCTTTTTGTAAAGTTGACGACGAAAATTGTTACTTGTACAATTTTTTCATATATAAATAGAGTATGATTTGCTTTCCAATTGTGACTTCTCACTTTACAATGCAATTTTTATTTTAAGCATGATTTATCATAAAATCAACTAAACAAAGTACTTCCTGAATTTGAAGATGCTTTACAAGCTTTGCAGTCAATAACTTAGAATCAGTGACTTATAACCAGTGATCAATTTATTCGATCTGATTGAAAGAATATAACTAGTTGATCTAGCATGAGTTGTGACTTAAATTTTAGGCTCATAAATGTCAAGCATAGTAAATGACTTTTCAGTCCCGCATTCACTTGGGATATTATCCAATCAAATATCATGATCAGTTGGCCGAAGGAACATCAAGCATAGCATATGACCCTTCGGTCTTGCATTTACTTGAAATATGGGCGAACAATTTCATATATTAACCCTCATATTTTTTGGTCTGAAATTGACGTCGAACCTAACGGATGATTTGGTGGAGATTAAATGGATGTGTCTCATATTTTTGATTCGGAATTGATATTGAACCTAGTAGACGAACTTGACTTGTAAATAAATGGACTCTAGCTTTCGTATTTTGGGCTCGAGATGGACATCGAACCTAGCGGATAAACTATGCTAATCGTAGCTAGACCTAGAGTTAGACAGGGTCTTCAACTTTTGCATTTTGGGCTCGGGATGGACATTGAGCCTAGCAAATAAGCTGTACTATTTTTGATACATCAAGTGGAATACAACATCAATCGAATTTAAGCCATCAGTCTTAGAATGGCTGAGATAGATACATCGATCGAAATCACTAAGATCATCAATTGGGATTTTCATCTACCGAGATCAATAATGTCGATAGGGATTTTCTTCGATTGGAATAAAATAGATAACCTACAAATAAATATCGAACCTAACAAATAAGTTGCTGTAAACATACCTTTTTCGAAGATGGAAATTAATTTCTTTATTGAATTCAAATTTTGGTACAAGATTACACATTGTACTTCTTGAGTACTTCGACGTTCCAGCTTCTAGGGATGTCCGACTCTTCTAGATTTCTGAGCTTATATGTACTGGAGCTTAAAACCTTAGAGATTTTATAAGGCCCTTCCCAATTTGGCATTAGCTTCCCGACTTTGGCATTTTCTGTGCTTATGCCTGCCTTTCTGAGCACTAGATCACCCACGTTGAAGGCTCTTGGCCTTACTTTTGTGTTATGGTATATAGCAACCTTTTGTTTGCAGGCAGCGATTTTGGCATAGGCGTATTCTTTCCATTCTTTAACCAGGTCTAGATCTTGGCATCTTTCTCGGGCATTCATCCGATCAGAAAAAAATACGAACTGATAAGTTAAGAGGTTGATTTCTACAGGTATCATTACCTCAGAGTCATAGATAAGAGAAAATGGTGTTTGGTGAGTGCTGGTTGACCGATGTCTAGCAAGTGTACTAGATCGGCTACTAATACAAGAAAATATAGATTAAGACCCCAAATATTGTACCCAAGGGAACATGAATTTCTAAAAAGAATACCTATGTATGAAGTAAATTAATCCGAGATTGTTTCCCAAATGTTTTTGATTTAAAAGCAAAAATCAAACTAAATATATAATTAAACAAAATAAAAACTAAAATTAAATTAACATGAATTAAAAACAAAATAATACCTGAAATTCTCTTGCTAAATGAACTATCCACCTTAACTTTCATTGTAATGACTTAAATTCAATAGAAACACCAGTGATTATAGAAAAACTAGTAACAAAGTCAAATATCTTTATTCAAGTATATCATTCTTAGTATTAAACTCATAGACAAATCTACTACTCAGCATGAAAATCTAGTTTTAACTTCCTAAATATTCATTGAACATTTTTTTCAAATAATTCAACTCCAATTTATTCTTAGTTCTTCCTCTCTTAGTATTAATCAATAAAATTAGCACATATTACCTCATATTTCAAATAATAATCATACATAAATATTAAAAAGTTAACCCAAGAACATGCAAATCATTAACTATGTCAAAACCAATTTTTAGTTATTTACTCAATAAACCAATAATCAATCTTAACACAATCAAAGATAAGAATATGCTTAAAACCAAGAAATAATCAACCGATATTGAAATTAAGCTCAAAATAAAGTCATAACAATAAAAATATAAGATTTCAAGAATCCATTAGCAAAAGAAGAAAAACTACTTCCTAAACATGTTTAAAAACTAAAACAACATAAAAAAAACTAAAATAAAGTTGCAAAGGAAAATATTAAGCAAAAACAAAAAAACTGGAAAAATAATATAAAACTAAAACTATTAAATTCTACTAGTTTATTCTACTTGATTCCTCTAATTGGTGCCTGATCTTTGGTGTTAGAGTCTTCTATTTATAGGCAAAATATGTTGTAGAAGCTTTCTAAACTTCCTCAATTCGAATAGGAAAAAAATCCTTCTTGAATTGGAAAAACGAAAATCCTTCATAGCATAGGAGTTAATTATGCGTGGCCACTCAATTTTTCCTTTTGATAGATGCATTGTCATGTATCCTTCCTTGTAGGGATACATGGCCACTTGATTTTCTTTGAAGTAATTAACGTGGCCACTCATCTTCCTTTGAAATGTTTCACGTGGCCACTCATCCTCCTTTGGCCATTCATCATTCTAGGCATATAGTCACACGGCAACTTAAGCACTTACTGGACTTCACATTTTTCTAGGCTCCTTGCTATCCGCTAAGATATAGGAGTTCAGTTAAATGAGCATCCATCTGGATGCTAGAGTCTATCCATAACGTTGCTCTTTCTTTCCTGGTTGGACCTCAAGGCATCATCCAGCTGAATATGCTATCTAGCTCTTTCCATCATATCGAAAAAGCTAACTGGTGGCCTTGTTGTAATCGATTCAAATAGTGGCCGATCAATGGTACCTCTGGCCAAGGCTGTGGTTGCCATTCCCATGCTTACGTTTCTCACTTTCGACATCGTGGCTTGGAACCTGTCGATGTAGTCTCTAAGACTTTCATCGATTCTTTGGTAAAGATAGCACAGATCGCTCACTGACTTTGGCGCTCACATCTGCATAATAAACCATGTGAAAAATAGCTCTTTGAGTTGTCAGAAGAAGGTGATTGATTCCTGGGGGAGCTCGTGGAACCAGTTGAGGGCATCTCCTCCCAAGGTGGTAGGGAAGATCCTGCAAGCAATCCTCTCATCATAGGTGCAAACCTGTACTTTAGTCAAATATTCTACAAGATGAGTGGCAGGGTCAGTTTTACCTGTATACTTGTCCATTACCACATCTCTCCACCTGGGAGGTAGCTCAGACTTTGTGATCATCCTGCAAAATGGGAAAGCTGTATTTCTACTGGTGTTCCCCTCAAACATGCTTTTTTATGCTCCATCAAGCTAAACTACTTGAGTTTTTGCTTGAACCACTTGTCCTCCTTGCTCATAGCCGTTGAGGTGAACTCATATCTACGTCCCTTCGATCGATTGCGATTTGGTGTGCACATAAAGGATAGATCATCTCCAATGGATGAGGTGGAGGATCTACTAGGGATGTATGGAGAGTCTCTGCTCAAGGACATTATCCCTTTCCTTTTATTATACCTGTCTGGGGTTCTAACCCCTGTTCTCCCACCATCGTGGGCTCATGGCTCATTGATGGAGATTCTTCTGTTTCTCCTTCTTCTGAAGTCTTCGGCCACAAAGTCTATTTCGTGGTCTCTTTCAGAAATTATGGGCATTTTGCCCTTTTTAATCATTTGGACGATCTTAGTGAAGTCACTAAGAATAGCGCGCATGTCCCTGAAAGTAACGGGGGTATTTTTTAACTGCCATAGAATGGCATCATCAAAATCTGGGAGAAGGTTACCCTTGGTAGGCGATCTATGAGATCTCTCTCTTCTCCTTGTGGGCCTAAATCTACCTTGTCTATTGCGATCATATTCTCTGGAAGCTGCATGCTCAATGGATCTTGAACTTGCCATGTCTCTCAACGAAAATACCAAATGATAAGACGTAGAATATCTTTATCTAAAAAATGAGAGTTGGCAACTGTCGTTCCCGATCGGATGGTTTGATCCTACAAGAAAGAGCGCCCAGTCGGATTATGTGTTAGCACTCCGAAGCTTAAGTTAGTAGCTTTCTAGAGAGATAATATTTAGAGAGAGAATCTCAAATGTTCAATACCTGGTGCCATTGTGCTTTTGGCTATTTATAGGAGATAAAGGAGTATTTGAGTACTTGGAACATGATAACTGGCAATTGGAGCAGGTGAGCGGCGAAGTGACAGGGGATGGGAGAAAGGCATGAGTGCTAATTTATGTCAGTGAACTAATAGGACGTGCTTGTCCTATCAGTCCGATTGGACGTTGTGTCCTCATGTCCTGTCTTCCAACTCACGCTTTTTCTTTCTTGCTAATGGACTTTGGGCCCTGTCAAGCGCTATTGGGCTGATTGATTAGGCCTTGGGAAATGTTTTTTTTCGTGGTTATCAACCCACAATAGTAAATGAAAAATGCTAACTAGGTTGCATAATTTCCTAGCCTCATGAGCCACGGTCCCAATAGTTTGTTAACTCACAATATATATAATTAATTTAATTATTTCGCTAATCACCTTGCTGTAAATAATTTCCTTTTGGTTTGCTATTACTGTACATTTAAAAATTGCATAAGATGATATTAAATTTTTGTCTAATTCCTAATCATAAAGGATTGACAATAGGTACTACTGTTGATACATGTTTAATAGATTGGGGCATTGGCCATATATTAACTTTCATGGTTGATAATGCAAGTTTCAATGATAATGCAATTAGATATTTATATGCATGCAATATTTATAAAAATAAAATTAATATTTTATATTTAAAAATATATAAATATAAATAATTTATAATTTATATATTTATATATTTATAATATAATATAAAAAATTAACATAATTCATATAACCTATATAAAATTAACCAATTCAACATAAAAAAAAATAATTCTTTATAATTCAGCTGATTTTAATTGAATTTCATCCATATAAAAATTTAGATAGATTTAATAGGTTATAATTTAAATTCTTATTTGAACATCTCTATTATTCAGTTTCTCTTTTAATTAATGATGTACACGTGTCAATTACTTGGGCATTCATTGCGTGTGCATTGCATGCTCCAAAGCCATGAATCAATCCACTCTAACTTTTGTTTAAAATTAGCAGAAATAAAGGGTTTAAATGTCGAATAGGTCATTCATGAAGTTCAGGTGTTTAAATGAATTTTTATGTCATAACTCCAAGTGGGGTTGACTAAAAATAATTTATTTCGGAAAAAAAAAAAAAAAAAAAAAAAACAGGAAGCATTGATACGCGGAAGACATGCATTTTCTAAAAAACAGTTAACGAAAGTGGAATATGCGGAACAGACACTTTCAAGAAAACCTTTGATCTTCTTCTCCGACAAGACAATTTAAGTCGGAAACTGAGTTATTACCATTCTCTCCTAACTAATTTATTTAGTTGCGTTGCCGTCGCTGGTGCGTATCTATAGCTTTCCATAGCTGTTGCTTACTTAATTACAGGGTTTTGTATCTGTTAATCTCTGCTTTTGTTTGTGTTGTTAATTATTGCTGACATGTTTCTTGTGGGTTTCATCAGCTAATTCATAACTATATATGTTTGCAGGTGAATTTGATTTGGTAAATTGTTAATCAAAATGGTAAATATGTAGAATTAATGTTACTTAACCCCAACGAACAATATAATCTTCTTACTACTCATATTTTATATTCTAATTACAGGGAGATGAGATTAAAACTTGCTTGGATTCTGGAACTTCATCAAATCCCATGCTTCCTAAGATTGAGACCTCTGATTTCAACTTCCCATACTCAGCCCAAGTCCTTGAGGTTTGCTTACCTTTCTTCATGTATTAAAGAGGACAAATTTAGCTCAAATTTTGTTTACTTTTACCTATACAATAAGTTTGTTATTTCTTTTCTTACCATTCGTCTTGTACTGCATTTAAAATCTCTCGAATTTTGCAATTATGTTTTGAAATGTCTAGTTTTGATTCTTTGCTGGGAGGGAGGATGTTATTCTATTAGGCTTTTCCAACTATAGATTTTGCTATGGCCCTACTACTTAAAATACGCAAATTTTTGTCTTTAAAATTATATTCATTACCCAATTGTGTTGCCTCCACAACTCTTATAAAATTGACCCTTTTGAAATTTTGTTCCAGATTCACCCATGCTGGTTCTTTAGCATTTTTTGAGTAGTCCAACATTTGTGCTTATATGCTACTATAGTTATTGTCTGAAATTGGTTTTCATTCATTATCAATGCATAATCCCTTACCAGAGACAATACTTTTCCTTTCTTTTATTATCTAACTATTTGTATTTTGCTGGCTGCGTGTCTGTGTGTGCATGTGCTCATAGTTTATAAGGTTCCCTTGAATATTGCAGGGGAGTGTTGCAAGTTCTTCAGGAAGCAATTTGAAATCATTTTTCGCTGGAATGGGATTCTCACTATCTCTTATTGACAAAGTAATAAATGAAAATGGTGAGGATTGCATGAATGCATCTTTCTAATTGTTTGCTCTTGTTTGATTCAGTGTGCACGGCACTAGAAAAGCATCATACTGCAAGGATTAATTTAACATAACTAAGTACATGATCCAAATTATTTGGTCCTGTAGGCATCAGCTATGTAACAAAGTCCTCATGAGATTAATTTGCCTATAGTTGTGTTTTTGCTGTTCTAAGAAGAATTACATGAGATACTAGAAGTGGTTTTGTGTACAATCTTTACTTCTGAGTATCTTATCTTATGTGTAAATCTAGGGGAAGATAATCCCGAGTTGTTGGAGATTCTTATGGAATGTTCTGTAAGTAACCAATAACTTTATGCTTCATCATTTCCTCCTTTTTGTATTCTTCTTTTCTTGTTTAACGAGACTTTTTATGCAGTGTTTGGATTTAAAATAAAAGATTTCGAACATGTTCTTTTTGAGCACAACCTATTCTTCCAACAGCTTGGTTTCACTGCCTGGATATTTCTCTATTTTCAACTTGACTAACCCTTGATGCTACTAATCAAGTTACTTGGCCACTCTTCTGTCTATTTGCAATAGATTCTGGGCTGCATCTATAGAAAGTTCAGTAGCTTCTAAGTCCTTTTTCAATGCATTCACCTTAAAACTTGTCCTTAATTGCAGCTTCAGTGTATTCAGCTGTCTGTCTAATAAAACTTTCTTTTCCTATATATTAAAATGGGAAAGAGATGGTTACAGATAAGTGGCAGCTTCATATGTTGAGAAACATTTTTTATGTGCTGTAAATATTTTTCATATCAGTTACGGTTTTAAATTAGCTAGTGCCTCATGTTGAAGATTTCTGTTCACGGTGAAAAGAATATTATTGTGAAATATCTTCTACAGGTTGAACAAATTTCAGTGTGAAACAATCAAAATTGTAACTTAATGCTCAGAAAATATCTTGTAAATACAAGATGAGGATTCAATTTAATTTTTGATTAACATGCTGCTTATGCGAACAACTTTCTGCATCTATGAATAATTGACCTGTTTTGGATGAGATAGGGTCCTCAAAAGTCAATCTCTGAGTCATCAGATTCAAAGGATGCCGCGTTTGACGATTACAATGAAAGCAATCCTCCAGCGTTTCCAGCAGTTGCTATACCAAAAGAGGTACCTGTGATCTTATCAAGTTCATGAGGAGTTAAATATGGTTCATCTTTTTTTGAAGATATTTAAGGCAAAATGCCAAGATCCCAGTACTAAAAATGTTTGAAACTATTGTTTGCCTATGTTGGCTCTTCCAATTCACTTAATCACTATTATTGATATTCATTCTCTTTCTCTGCAGCTCTAAAATCTTCTTAACTTTGTGCTGTTTCTTTTCTTGCAGTTGGTGCTTCTATCCACTTGAATTCTTTTTCCAAGTAATCTTGGAATAATGCATCGAATTAGTATTTAACATCTAATTTTAGAATTTTTCTTTTTAATTTTTTCATTTTGTAAGAGGTCTGAATTTTGTTGCTGTTAACTATATTTATTTGATTTCCATTTCTAATGTTGCATATTAGAGTGTGGTAGTGTACCAAATATTGCACTTTTGTTTGGTTAAACCTTAAATGTTTGCAGGAGCCAGATGAATTTGGTGCTGATGATGACAAGAGGGCATCCTTACTGAGGATGAATTTCTCTGTAATGGAAGTTGATTTTGCAATGGACAAGCTTGGTAGGTAAACATGTTGAAAGATTGATTTTGTTGGAAAATCTTTACTTTTATAGCTTCTAATGCTGCCATTAATTTTCAATGTTATTTACCATTTTTGGGTTCCCTATATCACCATATGATCCTGCATCAAAATGGATTCAACTATCGTCTTTCTTTGGCTAGCAAACGAGATGTTTCAGTAAAGAAATTGATTATTTGAACTTATGGAAGGAATTGCATTTGTCTCAAGGATAAATCATTGTAAAGTCTATAAATAATTGTGTCCAATATCAATAATCAATACAATGAAACTGGAGAGGCATACTCTGACATTCTTATAAATGCTGTGTTATGATCAATATGTTGGAATTGCAAATGGTGCTCTCTTTTTCTTGTGTTCAAAATAAGAAAAAAATATATCGGGTACTTGGGAGTGCCATGGCCGGATGTTTGTGATTCTCCATACAAGAAATTTGGATATATCTGATGCCATATTTGCAATTGCTGTTTTCTTTCTTTTTCAGGTGGAGATGCTCCTGTTGATGAAATAGTAGACTTCATTCTTGCTAGCCAAGTAGCTGCAAAACTTGAAAAGGAAGTTGATTTCCAGCCTGCTGGGGATGCTGAAACAAATCAGGTCTCTTTCATGACACATGTGGGTTAAAACTTTCCCGTGTGTCAAATGTAGCAGATACATACGATATCCAGATGTGCCAAACCCACCCTTATCTCTATAAAAATAAGGAATGCATCTTTGACTCACCAGAGATTTCAGAAATTGTTCTTTTGAGAGGTGTATTTTCCTGTTTCTTGATACACTCCTTATTGCAAAAAAAAAAAAAAGAAAAAAGGATTTAATAAGGCATTGGACTTGATACATTTCCTCCAAAAAAATAATATATTCTGGAAGTGGGTTTTAAACTACGGTGTTTCTGTGCTGGGAAGTGGGTTTGTCAAGATGAGTTACTCTTTACACCTGTTCTTTTGTTTCGCTGTTTTACGAGCCTTCTGCTGCATCGAGTAATTTTCATGTTAGAAGCATCCAATATTTGATTGGCCTTTTTGATTTTCAGGATATTAGTAATGACACATTGTTCAAGACTATGAAGAAAACTCTTTGTTTGCTTGAATTGGGTTTTTCTGAGAATGAAATTTCATTAGCAATTGAGAGATTTGGTGAGTAGTGACTTTCATAACTTTGTTCAACTATATGTTATTTATCTATACATAAGCATATACACTTCTTTTATGGAATTTTTGGTATTCCAATTTGCTAAACCTCTTTGAGTTACCTATCTTGTCTGAAAAGTCATGCTCAAATTCCTATGGAGTAGAGAAAATAGATCTGCAATTTCCTGTTTAGTTTATTTGGATGGATTTGCCATTCATTTTCTGTCTTTCAGGTGCAGAAACTCCAATTTCAGAGCTAGCTAATTCAATATGTGCAGAACAAGTTGGTGAGAAGTACACAATAGAACAGAAGGTGTGCTCTTTATCTTCTTTTCCTGTCTCCCAAAATTATCAACTTTTGTAGTTCATAGGTTTACTAATTCTTAATGTTTTTGCAGTATCTGTTTTTAATCTTACAAGTTAGAAATTTCTTGTCTTTTGGATTAAATGCTAAGCATATACTCTCATGGGCTTGGAACATGTAAAAAGCAAAATCCAGAGCCAGACTGATAGCTAGCATAAGTAAATGATTCTATCAGCTACTTCTCAATATTTTTGCAAAGCTTATGAATCATGCTATGAAAAAGAAGTCCCATGATAGTTCTACAGCATTTCATGCCAGATTTTAATTCTTTTAACATTGGTTTTGCTTAATACTAGCCGTGGACTTCAACATCCTTTTATATAACTATAGAGAGCCTTCAAAATAATATTTGGATATGAGTCCAATGTTAAGTTGTTCTAATTATCAATTAAAAGTGACTGTGGCTATCTATTTTTATATTTACCATAAGGTAAATTTTTTTAATTTTTTCCTAATCTTGTGCAGTAGTCCACGAAACAGTCTGGAAGGAATTCTTCACAAGTTTTAAGGGGCAGTGAATCCTTTAGTATGGAGGTTGAAAATGACCAAGGACTTGGCTCCTTCCATGATAAAATAAAAACCGAGAATTATGGCCAAGATGCTGCCTCTTGGTCAAGCAATCTAAAATTGGAGGAAGTTCGTAGAGGAAAAAGGCCAAAACAAGAGTTTGAGAATTATAGTTACACTCAAGTGGGGCATATTGGCTTTGAGGAAATCTGTCAGGGCAAAAGGCTAAAACCAGAATGTACTGAAGCCTCAGGCTACTATTCTCAACCAACCTTCATTGAAGAGAAAGTTTTCACAAAAATCACTGGGTTTGAAATTCCAAGAGCGCCAAAGTCTACTTCATGCAAGAGTGTCAATCGCATGGTAACAAAGCCTCCGTATTTTTTCTACGGGAATGTTGCAGCTGTTTCCTTTCTCACTTGGGGGAAAATATCTCAGTTTTTGTATGGTATTGAGCCTGAGTTTGTAAATGCGCAGTTCTTCTCTGCATTGAGTAGGAAAGAAGGTTATGTGCACAATCTTCCGACAGAAAATAGGTTTCATATCCTTCCAAAGCCACCGATGTCCATCCAAGATGCAATGCCTCATACGAAGAAATGGTGGCCATTATGGGACACAAGGAAGCAGTTGAGCTGCATCAATTCCGAAACAGCTGGCATATCTCAGCTCTGTGATAGGCTTGGAAGAATGTTAACTGAAAGTCGAGGTGTGCTTTCGTCCGAGCAAAAACAAGACATTCTTTATCATTGCGAGAAATTTAATTTTACATGGATTGGTCCTTACAAAGTGGGTCCTATTGAACCAGAATATTTGGAAATCATTCTAGGGTACCCGTTGAATCACACTAGGGCTGCAGAGATTGCTGTTACAGAAAGACTCCATTCACTTAGGTACTGCTATCAGATAGACACACTGGGGTATCATCTCTCAGTATTGAAGTGTATGTTCCCTAGAGGAATAACAGTGCTGTCTATAATGAGCGGAATAGGAGGAGCAGAGGTTGCTTTACACCGGCTCGGCATTCATATGAAGGGTGTTGTGTCGGTGGAAACTTGTGAAACAAAACGAAGAATCTTAAGAAGGTGGTGGATGAGTAGCGGACAGACTGGGGAATTGGAGCAGATAGAAGATATTCAAAAGCTAACTAGTAATAGGATCAATGGACTGATAGACAAGTTCGGAAGTTTTGAGTTGATAATATGTGAGAACCCATTCACTCACTCATCAAACTGTCCTAAACCAATTGGTGCAGCATCAGATTTTGACTTCACATTGTTTTGTGAGTTTGTTCGTGTTTTGCAGCGGCTAAGGAGCCTAATGGAAAGGAAGAGGTGATCAAATTTCCCTCCCTCTTGTACACATATGGCAATTTTGCTCTCATGTATGTGAACATGAAAGCATCATATATATATATATATATATATATATATATATATATATATATATACAAGATGACTAAAAGAGCAAGTTTTGATTAAAAAAAGAAGCTTTTATTCCTCGTTTCATTTAAAACAATCAAGTAGTGAAAGAAATTTACTGCATTTACATCAGTGCTGCACCGTGTCTCATACCCTACATTTTAGGTTGCTAGGCAATGGAGTATTCGCAAACTTAAATGTCGGTTGGAAATTGAAGGTTCTGCTTCCGGCAACTTCAGCAGGAGAGATCTATTTCAACTCATCTTTTGTTATCTTAATCCTCCAAGCTTCAATAAAGAAATGTTAAAAAGTGATATTTAGTACACAAGAATAAACATAATATATGGAATAAAATAACTCACCAGGTGTAGAAGCAACACCAAATTCTTGATGAGGATCCAAGCAAGTGCAACCTGAGCAGGACTGCATATCCATATTTTCTGGCCGAATTTTCAATTGCAGTACAAAACAATTTATTCTCCTTAGCAAAATCTTCAGCCAACCTTTTGATGATTTTTCTATTCAGTGTCTGTGTGTCATCAACTTGCAAAACATATTTGACAAAAGAAACAATTACTGGCGTACTTGTTGCATGTTTAAAGATTCAATACAACTTCCATACCAATAAACCCTCTGAAAACAGCCCCAAAAAGAAAACCTGACTAAGAAGCTATATGCAACTTCTCCAATTCCAAGTTCCCTGCTCAAAACAATGAGGTACAGATACAGAACAAAATTACAACAATGAGATTAGCGATATAGTAATTTAGGCAATAAAAATGTAAAGAGCAATCAGGCAGTGGATATGTTAAGTAGTAGACTCACTTGAACTGTGCCTGTATTCTAAGAAGAATATTTTCCCAGTTTAACTTGGGTGGATTATTTTAAAACAATCAACTTTAAAATAAAAGGAACTCTTCCATGCGTGCAATAGCTAACTGATAGTCTGCCATTTTTCCCAGTTTAACTTGGGTGCAGATATAGATTCTATTGAAGTGTGTATAAAGAAGAGGCGAAGGGGAACTTGGATCAGATCTGTTCATACTCATGATCCATGATTAGTAAGACATCAGTTTGGCGCTGCATGCAAACATGAGGTAGTTTTTGAGACCCAAGAATGCGAAAGGTTTATAGCATCAGCAAAACTAAAAAAACCAAGGATAAAAGAGAGTTGAAGAGATTAGAGACACTAAGTTGGAATGAACACTATGTTTCTTGATATCAACTTTGAAGATCTAACCTTAAACTGCCACTTATATGGTTTATGCCAAGAACCAAAATATCTGGGGTATACAGTATACAATTCCAGTATTATTTTAAAAGTTCTGATATTTTTTAAATTTATCCTTGTTATTATTTTAAAATTTAAGCAATCGTTGATTCATAAATTTAAGTAAAAAAAGATTAACTTGGACACAAGGGAATGTTTCAATGGAAGCAAAATGATTGTTATAGCAAGATTGTGCGTAAATTGTTTATACGAATTTTAATAATAAATATTTTTTGATGTTTAATAGAACTCTTATTAGTGTTACTTTTGTTAATCAAATACAAATATAAAATATTTTAGTCTAAAAAATTCACCCTACTTTATACATTCATAAATAAATAGTATGATATATAGATAATTAACAAGGGTAAATATGTACCGGTAACCAATAAATTAATAATTTTATTAATCAGTTTATTAATGTAACTCTTTTAATGGAACAATTTCTTTCGATACGGAATTAAGTGGTAAATGATAAAAAAAAAAAATTTCTTTTCCTATTCCAAAATTATTTTACTAGCAAACGATTTCGATACAATTTAATATCTTCAATTCATTGGATTATAACAATCTAAATTACTATTTATTTTACAAAATTTCGGCAACATAACAGTTAGAACGAACTTCCTAGCCTCCTGGAAAAAATCAAACAATCTACAGTCTCTCAGATGCACAACATAAAACATATTCATAATCTACACATTTGTTCACGGAACTGAAGTAACTATTTAAAAACTTCTGACTAGCATACATACAATATTGGACATAACAATATTTATAATTTCATAAACAATAATTCAAATACAGATCAGTTCTTTATTCTTATCATTTAAGTATATATATGCCAAAAATATTAAAATAATTATATAACTGTCTTTTCTTCTTTTTCAAATTCTGCTTCTATGTGTATCGAGCTCCCGCAACAGTTCAAAACCTGCAAGCAGTAAACACTACGTGCTGAGTACTAAATATGCTCAGTGATAACTATTAATCCTATAATTTTTCAATTAAAGCATAATTACATACATTATGCAAACTTTTATTCTTATTTATCATAATTTTACTTTTAATTTCTTTAACACCATTTTCATTATTTACCAACATTTTGGTTAATCTTTTTGCTTTAATTTTATACTTTTCAATTTACTTTACACTGCTCTCGTTTGTGATTCGATTTCAGATTAACTTTTACTTTTACATATTTTACTTGTACTTTTACTTAACTTTTGTCCTATATTTTAAATCACTTGATGCAGTTGTCATTTCATTGAACGAGTTATATTGATACTCATTTCTTTAATGCATAGTTATTAAAACCGGATCGATCGGTTGAATTGATTTAATCGCGAACCAGCAGACCAACCGATTGGTTCAACTGTAAAAAATCGAATTGAACCGAAAAAATCAGGTTGAACCTAGAAACAGGACATAACCGGATTTTTGGTTGAAAATTGCAAAAAATTATATTTTTTTGTATTTTCACCCCCTATATATATATATATATATATTTATTTATTTATTTATTTCTTTCTTTCTTTCTTTGTTTTTCATTATTTATTTATTTGGAAAAATTAGTATTTTAAATTCTAAATATGCCACTTAATAATTTAATGTACTTATTATATATTTGGTTCATTGTAATCAAATATATGTGTGTATATATATATTAAATTTTTATTATTTATTTATTTGAAAAAATTAGTATTTTAAAGTTTAAGATATCACTTAATAATTTAATATACTTATTATCTATTTGGTTCATTGTATATATATATATATATATATATATATATATATATATATATATATATATATAATTTTCATAATTTATTTCTTTGAAAAAATTAGTATTTTAAATTCTAAAAATGTCACTTAATAATTTAATATACTTATTATCTATTTGAATTTATTATAATTAAATATAATTATACTCATATATGTAAGGTTAATATTTTTTGTGTTTGTTTCATTAGTACTTCATCTAAAAAGGAAAATTTTTTCATAATATGATTGTATTTTTATGTTTCTAATATATAATATTCAAAAATTCATAATTAATTACTTGTAATAATAAAATTAAAATTATGTTTTGTAACTTATTATTAGGATATTTGTGACATATATTAATGTTTGATGGATATTTTTTTAATTTTTATACAATAGTATTTATAAAATTATAATAATTTATAATATTTTAAAAATAGAAAAAAACTCGGTTGAACCCGATTGAACCGGTCGAACTACTAAATCCCAGCCTCGTCGATTCTTTATCCGGTCTAGTTTTAATAACATTTCTTTAATGGCACTTTGTCCAATTACTATTTTATTTCTCGCTATTTATTCTTTTATTTTACCTTGGTTTTTTGACTAATTAACACATTATAATTACCAAGGCTTTCAACTTTTAATGCAAAATGATACTGTTATTTGGAATATTTTGCATACAGATCTTTATTTTCTTTTCTTTCTATATAAAAGCCTTTTTACGCACTTATTTTAAAATTATTACCTTTTTCATTATTGATTGGACAATTTTTTTATCATTTTACTTTTCATATAACTTTTACTTTCAAAATTTCATTACTTAGTTATATTCTCACTTAATCATAGCATTGTCATTTTTTACTTTAATACAAAATTAATACTATTTTTCGAATTGTTCATTTCTAAAACAATAATTGGTACGCAAAATACCATTTAATTCTTATTCGTCTTTTCTTGTACTAATTCATTTTAAGCCCTTATTCTTTACAAAGGCTTATTTTAATCTTTATTTACCATTTTATTCTTATAAAATATTTTCTTTTCATTTTTGCTTATTAATTTTAATTTTTAGGAAAAATTACAGTTTTAATTCCAAATTTTTCATTTCCTTTTAATCAAGTCATTTTTCATTTATAATCTTTACACTCAATTTACTTTTACAATCCTGATTTATTCATTTCACTGTGCTCCTAGTGCAATATGATAGGACTCTCAAATAGGATATACGGAGCATAGACCCTGAAGAGTTTCAGACATATCAGATTGAGAAATGATCCCGAAAGATTAAGTCTCACATAATAGATACAGTTACACTTGCACTTTTACTTTAACACTGAAACTATAAAAAATCAGAGATCTTACCCATAGCAAAGCAAGTCGCCATGACTTACACCGCGGTATAGGGTGTTCTTATGGCTAGCTAATTATATTCTGTATAAGAATATCACTATCTGACTATTACTAAGGACAAAAACAATCAATTATTCTGTAATAATTTATTATGAACATTTAATACTTTTCAGGCTTATAACTTTTGCAATTTCTTTCTTTTTAGCCAATTATTCTTTTCATACTTTTATACACTTGGTGAATTATATTATTAATATTCACCATTTCTTCTTTTTCTTTAACACTTTATGAATTTTTTCTTAATAATTCAATAATTGGCTTTTTAGCAATCTTTCTTACTTTTTTAGTCAGGATATTTAGTTGTTTGGATATATCAACTTTTATTCAGTTGGTGAATTATTTTATAATAATTCGTCCCTTTAATACTTTTTATGGACTAATTTATTTTGATAAATTAGTCAATCATTTATTTTATAAATTTTTAAACAATTATGAATTATATTAATATAATTCATTATTTTATTTTTCAAAAATTCATTATTTGACTTTTTCATTTTTTTTATGTCGGAGTAAATTAATTCACATTAATTTGCCATCATTTACTTGTTTATTGAATTATTTCTCAATAATTCAATATTTTTAATTAAACATATTCCATATTATATTTCAAAATATTATAATGATTCATATAAATTCTACAAAAATTCATATGAACATTATTTTATCATTTCTATTATTTTCACTCATTTTATGAATTGTTTCACAATAATTCATTTTTTCTCATTAGTTTCATAATTCAATAATTATTTTAAATATTTTCGTAATATATAAAAATTTCACAAAAATTTATATGTGCTTTATTTTACTATCATTATCATTTTTCACTTATTACATGAATTAATTTACATTAATTCATCATATACACTTTATACATACATCAATATTCAACTTAAAAAAAGTCTCTATAAATTTTCTAAAAATTCATGAACATTTCATTTTATACTTATTATCATTTTATGACATAATTAACAAAAATTCACTATTTTCATCAATTACATCACTCAATAAATATTCTAAAAAATGTTCAAATAATTTCTATAAATTTCATAACAATTTATGGATGTAATACTTCATACTCTCTATCAAATTAAGGCTTAATTTTATTAAATTACATAACATATAATTCATTTCTTTTAAAGGAAATTTTCAGCCAATATAGGGAATTTCCTTACAAATTTTCTTAATCCAAATTAGACATTATACTAAGTTTAATTAAAGTCTAATTGCACAATTATAACATCAATTATAATTTTTCTCACTAATTCAAAATTTTTCCCTTAATAAATTTAAAGAAACATTCAACAAATTTAGGAAAAATTAAATGATTTCATAGTCACATACCTTAAAGGTGAAATTTGCTTGTTAAAATGCTCATCGGATCGGTGGCCGTAGACTCACCGGAGCTCCGCCAATGATGATCCGACACTACCAACTCGTAGATCGGGATTCCTTAACTTCACTTTCGATGGTCACGCGTCAAACCGTCGACTCGTTTGGTCAGAAATTCACCCTAAAGTGCGGCTTCCTCCTCACGTCAATCTAGGCGCTGCTGACGATGAGAGGTAGATGGAAGGTGCCTAGCCGATCGTCTCACTTTAAAGGTCTCGCGGTGCTGTTCGCCTCACTAATGGTCGTCATATGTCATCGAAATAAGGAGAAATAGATTTCAGATGGCCACGCATAACACCATAATGTTATCCGAAATATCTAGGAATCTTTTTTTTTATCTCTTCCCTTTTCTTTTTTTATTCCTTCTCATCTCTTTTTACTTTACTTCTTTTATGGCCAACAGCTGTATCCCAAATTTTTAGGGCCCTTATATATATATATATATATATATATATATATATATATATATATATATATATATATTCACTAAAAACAAAAACTTATGGATAATTAAATTATCCAAAAGAATTTTCACTTGTCCTCATAAATTTTTTTCTTTAAAAGTTTCATAATTCTTATCACATCAAAAATAGCTGGAACACAATTTTTTGGCTCAATCTTAGTCTATTATCAATTCGATTCAAATTTATCGATCCGATTCTAAAACTACCGGTGTTATCGAAAAATTCAATTCTCATCACCAAAATATTCTATAAGAAATTTAAAGTAGATCTGCAAAATTTGACAATATTCGAAGTTTATTTGCTATTTTTAAAAATTTATGCAAAACCGAATCACCTTACTTACCAGGAAAATTAACTCGCTACCTTTTTTTTTTTGTATTTTTTGACTTTTCGAGGTCCATTTGACTTCTGTTTCACTTCAAATTTCAATCCCAAATTCACCATGACCAATACTTTTCGTTGGTCAAATAAATATTTTTGACTTTCGTATGTACTTTTCGGCCCGAAAAATACTATTTACTGTCAAAAATACTGTTCATGGCTAATCTAGTGTTGAGATCATTACAATTAATTTCAGTTAACCACTATATTGATTTCGATTTTTAACTCTATTTTTCGAATTGGTTTATCAGTTAACCACTAAAATATTTTAACATATAAATTTAATAAATTGTATAATTTGTAATATTATTTTTAATAGTTAAAAATGCTTTAAAAATAAAAAAATATAAATTAAATATAATACCATTAAAAGAACCAAAACAAAAATAAAATTTTCATAATTAATTATAAGAATTAAATATATTCAATATAAAACTAATAGTAGAGTGCTAATTATGCACATATAATAATAATAATAATAATAATAATAATAATAATAATAATAATAATAATAAGATAATTTTAATATTTATTTACTAAAAATATGTATTATAATAATATTTTAAAAAGTTATATATTATAATATTTATAAATTATAAAAATATTAAAAAATATAAGCGTAAATTTTAAAATATAATTTATAAAATGTATATAGATCGATTAATCGTTAGTCAACGGTTAACCATCGATTTTTAAAAATAAAAATCGTAAATTTAAATTTTTAGTTCGGTTAATAAAAAATTATTTCGATTTCATATCGATTTTTTTGTCAACTAAAATGTTATTTTTTTGGCTCGCCCCTAGATATAATATTTTTTTTAATTTCAACAAATGAATTAGTAATGAATACTTGATTAACTATTTATTAAACAATTAATATGATCTAATTATTATTATTATAATAATTAAGTTTGTTTTATTAATAGTCAAAATATGATTCTTATTTTTTAGTTAATTTAAAATATTATTATTTTTATTTCATACATTAAATATACAAATAGTTATAAATTTAAGTTTTTATGATAAATAAATGTATAATATAAATTATAAATAAACCTATATATGGGCTCATCAGGTATCAGCTCAACCCCACCTACCTATCCACAAAAATTTATGGGCTTGTACAATAATATTTATTTTTATTCCTGGCCTAATCTGAATCCGCATAAAAGTCCCATTTTATGTGGGCAAGTCTAGACTAGTTGATATTAGTCTAGAATAAATGCTGCACAACTTGTGAATTTTAATATATTTAGGGAGTTTCACAAAAATACCCAATCATAAATTATTCTTAATATTAGACATCAAATTAAACAATCATAATTAACGCTGCATTGTAAACATGCTCACGAAAGCATTGCAAGAAGCTTAACTCAAAAATAAAATATTATGAGCATATAAAAGCAACGAAGCAATCCATAAAATATAAATGAAAGGCAAAACTTAAGAACCCATCATACAAAGATAACATTTAGTGCTATGAAAATTTACATCAATTGTAACATCCTTATACCACTGTACTGTATGTACTGTGATATGATGTTAACACACTATGATAGTTATAATTGCTATGGTAAATAGTACAATATTTTTTTACATACATCAATTAATATCACATCAGAACAATCAGTTGACAGTAACAATAATAGTTTATAGATACTCTATATAGAATAGTACGAACACTTGTACATGAAACATATAATTATCTATACCTAAGTCAGTTGCTTTGTTTGAATATATACATGCCATGTTTATACTATCACTCTTGCTTTGCATCCCTGTTGTTGATCAACATCAGCTTATGGCCACTTCAATTTCCTACTTCCATAACCTGCACGCAGTAGCAACATTACGTACTGAGCATTAAAAATGGCCAATGGTGGATACAAATTCCAGACTTTCTATTAACAGATTCAATTATGCACACACATTATCTTCTTATTGTATAACCTTATTCATTCAACATTTTAGCTCACTTTTTTTTTACCCTTTGATATTACCAATTTTTTATTTAACAGTTGCTTACCCTTTATTTTACTTTGATATTCAGTCTATCATTACATTATTTTCTTGACTCTTACTTTATGTTTTAAGCAATTTTCAAAATATTTTCAGTAATTATTACTTTTCTTATTAATTTAGTTGGTTATTACACTTGGATAATTTTATATTAATTTTAACATACTCAATTGTAACTATTTTTACTTTATTTTGATTACACTTAATACATTACATTCATTATGATAACAGTAGCAGTAACTTTTGTTTTGATTAAATTTTATTCTTTAAATTAGTTAAAATTTTTACCTCAATTTACTTTCATTCTCTTTATATTTCCTTCGGTATTAATCTTTCTTTGGACCATTAAATAATTTACAGTTTGCATGTATTTATTCTTTTCTTATACTACAGTACTTAAGCCATTCACAATTCTTCTGTTCATTTTTTAATTTACAGTCATATACTATTTTTGTTATCAATTTCATCATTTCTTATATCTTTAAACATTAATCCTTAGTTTTACAATTACGTTACTCGGTGTCTCTTTATTCCAGTCTTGATGTTTGTATTATATCCATTTATTATCTATTTTTATTTTACTCTACTTTTCAATCTCTTAATTAAGGTCTATTTACGATTTAGTCCTTAAAATTTCATTAGATTGCATTTCAGTTCAGTTTTCACTTTAGTATTTGCAGTCATAATATTATCTAGCTTATTTTATTATCCCTTTTCATTTAATCACTTTAGTACGATTTGGACAATTCAGTTCCAATATTAAATTTGTGCCTGACAGTATGAATACTTTTTTAATTAAATTCTCATACTAATATTGTGTATATATTTTCGTTATTCAGTATTTTTTTATTCATTTTTATTTTAATTCATTATTTGTAGGCACCATTTTCGATTAGTTATCTACTATTCATTTTACTATCACATCAGTTTTCTTATACTTTTACTTTGTTAATTAGCTATTCAGTACTTTATCAGACATTCCAATATAACATTTATACTTTACGATTGATTTTCATTATGCTTTGTTCTTTTTCATTCCTTTATGAAGAATTCAATTCAATTTCTTTCTTTGGTTTGCCCCTAGTATCAATCCGGTAAGAATCTTTGAACCAGATACACGAGATCAGTACATTTAGAGTGATCCGAAGAAAAATTTAGAGGGATCAAACTATAATTTGCAACTCGAGAAAAATTTTAAGGGAACAAAATGTAATTTATGTACTTAAATTTAATTAAAGGTCAAAGAAAGTCAAATTGGTCAAAGTTGAGATCAATTTGATCAAAATAATAAAAAAGTCAAATATTAAGGGACTAAAATAGAATTGTGCATATATATTAAATTGTAAGTCAAAGAAAGTCAACTAGATCAAAATTGAAGTTAATTTGATTAAAAATTAAGAAAAGTCAGCTTTAGGGATTTAGTTGCAATTTTTCAAAAACTTTTGTAAATAATTTGAAGTGAGAAGGAAAAAGAAACTTATTTGATCAAAATTGAAATTAATTAGTGTGAAAAAAAATTTTCGGCTTACTGCTTATTTTCGTATCGAAAAAAACAATTACAGTAAGGGTATTATATTTTGTTGTATCAGAATAAAGATTTAAGCGATTCTAAAATCAGAGTGACCCAACGAAAGAGTGGTGGGCCCACAATCCACAGGTCCCTAGATCAGAACCAGGCTCTGATACCACAATATAACAATATCAACAAGCATCAATCACTAAAACATAATATCTTTTATCATTCCTGCAAAATATTACATACATTTCATTAAATTTATAACTTTAACTTACATAAGTGCTCATACAATCACATCTCTTACATGCACCTCTCGCTTATCCATTTAGTCATCAATGGCACCAATCTACTAGGTTACGTATACGAGTACCTAAGGTACATATCACTAATCCTCCTTTATAAATAGCGTCATTCTTAAAAATTTTGAATAATGCTATTTTAAAATATTTTTTTCTATATTATCTCTCTCTAAATTTATTATTCGATTCGACTGAACACTTCTTTTTATTGTAGATCTTATTTGGTTACTTAATTTGATCAGATTACTTTTCTTCGGTACAAACTCTTTTTTTTGGATATTTTGAAAAATATCAAATATGATTTCAATTTTGTAATTTTTTTTTAAAAAAATTGAAGTTGAATACAATTTTATTATTATTATTATTATTATTATTTTTACAGAATGTGCTCGTCCAAGCAAATACTGCCATTTGCCTTAATATTCGGCATTTTGTCAGCAAGGACATAGAAATACTAGCTGAATTATATATATATATATATAAGCTTAATAGTTAATGAATGATTTTGACTGGTTAAACATATAAATTTGACTTTTACATGAAAAATATTAAATAATAATAAATTTAAAAATAACCTAATTTATTTCGTTTAATTATAAATTTGAAATGTTTTTGAGAAAAAAAAAAAAAAAAAAAACATAGATGAGAGTAAGTAGGGGAAAGGAGATGGAAAAGCTAAAAGAAAGGTCCAACGCAAAGAAGTTTGAAAAATCTGCATGAAGACGTAGTCACTGTATTGACTGTTTGACATCCTCTCCTCTCCTCTATTCTTTTTGGTCTTACCCCAAACTTAACTCCCTCCAAACCACATCCATATTTTATTTCTTCAATATTTTTTTAAACAAGTTATAGTCTTTATTGACGTTGAATCTAACAGTTTAAAATCAGTTAAAAATAAATTTTATTATTTTAATTTAAATTTTATATCAATACTGAATTATATTAGTACTCGGATCAATGTTTTACCATTTTTGCCGTAAAATCATTTTCTTTATTATTATGATTATTGCAATAGAGGTTTAATATTTAATTTAAAAAAAATGTTATAACATAATATAAATATAACACAATAAATATGGAGAGAGCAAGTGAGTGCTTTCTTTTCCACCATAAAGAGTGATAAATAAATATAATTGTGTAGAAGGATAATTAATTTTTGAGGAATTGGGATTTTTTTATAAATAATTTTCTAATCATACTCCCTCTGTTTCAAAATAGATGACTTTTTAGAAGAATGCACAATAATTAAGAAATGCAATTAATTCACTATTAAAAGAGTTTGTTATCCTTACTATATTAATTACATTCACTAATAAAATTTTATCTTTTTTCACAATCAATTAAGGGTATATTTGATAAAAATTAATTAATGTGTCTTAATTATATCAAAACGTCATGTATTATGAAACAAAATTTTTTTCTTTAAACGTCATCTATTTTGATATATGATAATGGGTTTTTATTTGGATTAAAATTGGAGTGGATGGTGGGAATAATGTTTTTCTTTAAATAAATAAATAAAAACTCAAGTTAGTTGCTTGTTATACTATTTTATTTATTTATTTTTATGATTGACCAAGGACAAAATTAAGCACAGTTAAAGTTACATGTTATAATCTATTTTAAGTACAAATTATTTTCTTATTTAAGTATTAAAAAATAATAATAATAATAATTAAATGGCAATAACTGGAAAAAAAAAACATAATAATTAAGCGTAACATATAAGATGTTGTCAGCAAAAATTAACAAATAATAAAAAGAGAAAGAGAAGAAGACATCAAAGAAAGAGTCTTTCAATAAATAAATAAACAAAAACAATGTCAAATGTCAAAGCGTGCGACTTACACATCACGCGCATTTGTTTTCCACTTGTTACCCTTCTTGAGCGCGTGAGCTTCTTTTTAAAGCCTTAAGCCTCTCTCTCTTTCTCTCCATCAAATTTACAGCTTCATTTTTATTTTTTTTAAATAATAAAATTATTATCAGTCGCCACCAAATCCAACTTCTCTGTTCTTGTTCTTCTTCTTCCTACACCATCTCCTTCATTTTTCTTTTTCTTTTTCTTTTTATTTTTCTTGAAAATAACAAATCAAATACGTATTCTCGCTGTTAACCTCCCTAGGACGGCGGCGACGAGGAGGATGATGGTGATGAATCATTGTTGACCACTGTAACAAAAGAAAAATTTAAAAAGAAAAGAGAAAAATCCGTCCCCAGCTTATCAAATTCAGCTAAATCTTGAATCCGTTTCGCAAACGCGTCATGAGATCGATTCAACCACCACCGGGAGTGGGTCAAGTGACGCCTACGGAAAATCGGAACAAGCCCCGTCGGCGGCCGAACTTAACCCTACCTCTTCCTCAACGAGACCCGAACCTTGCCGTTCCTCTTCCTCTGCCGCCGAAATCGGGCTCCGCTCCTTCGACAAGTCACATACAAATCCGGCAAATAAGCATCGCGGACATCGATAAAGTCAGCCGAATAGGGAACGGAAGTGGCGGCACCGTCTACAAAGCGATCCACCGTCCAACGGGGAAGATCTATGCTCTCAAAGTGATTTACGGTAACCACGACGACACTGTGCGAAGCCAGATCTGTCGTGAGATCGAGATCCTCCGCGGCGTCAACCACACTAACGTCGTTAGATGCCATGAATTTTTCGAGCACAACGGAGAGATCCAAGTCTTGCTTGAATTCATGGACGGCGGATCTCTAGAAGGGACTCATATTGGGCACGAGGCTCAGTTGGCGGACGTGGCTAAGCAAATCTTGAGCGGGATTGCTTATCTTCACCGTAGGAGAATAGTTCATAGGGACATAAAGCCTTCCAATCTCTTAATTGACTCGAGCAAGAATGTGAAAATTGCTGATTTTGGGGTTAGTAGAATTCTGGCACAGACAATGGATCCGTGCAATTCATCAGTGGGGACTATTGCTTATATGAGTCCTGAGAGGATCAACACAGACTTAAATCATGGGCAGTACGATGGGTATGCCGGTGATATTTGGAGTTTTGGTGTGAGTATTTTGGAATTTTATTTGGGGAGATTCCCATTTGGTGTTGGAAGGCAAGGTGATTGGGCAAGCTTGATGATTGCTATTTGTATGAATCAGCCACCGGAGGCACCAGCTACTGCTTCAAGGGAGTTTCGTGATTTTATTGGTTGTTGTCTGCAGAAAGAGCCTGGAAGAAGATTGCCAGCTTATCAGTTGTTAAATCATCCATTTATTTCCAGGAATACCGGAGGCCATAGAGAGGTTCATCAGAATCTACATCAATTGTTACCTCCCCCTCGCCCTCTTTCTTCTTAGCTGAAGGTATTCTTTTTCAAGAAAAATATATTTTGCGAATTCTCTCTTCTTGATTTTGATTTTACTTTGCTGTTATTGTTGTTGTTAGTAGCTTTTTTCTTTTCTTCAATCCCTTTGTGTAATTTTTGATATGATGATGGGTCGGATTTGAAATTTTAGGAGAAAATGGGGTTTATCTTTCTGGTTTCAAGTTTCAATCAAAATTCAATCACTCTGTCCATTATGTAGCCTTACCAGAAAAGGATTATAAAAAAAAAAAAATAAAGGAAAATGTGATTTCTGTTACTGCATGAATGACAGTGTTTTGAGTTGCTGCTGAAGTTATGTTTAAATGGGATGTTGGGAATTTTGCTTATACTGGTTTCTATTTGTGGTTATTAAAGCTTGATGAGTTGATTTATTGATGGGTGCATTTAGATTGAATGCACACTTTGGGTGCTTTTTGGTATGTGAATCTGATGAATTATTAGATTTGATGTTTGGGGATAGGATGGGTGCATATATGCTATTCCATGTTCCATTGTTGATTAAAACTGTATGCATTTGTTGATTGAACAGGGAGAATATTTTTTAGGATACTAATCATTTTTTTTTTTTATAGATTCTTTACCATGTGAATGTTATAATTTTGTGAAATTAGTTCTTCTTGGGTGTTTATTTTTATTTCTGATGTTATTGGTTCATATTAATATAAGATTAGGTCTTGTTGCTTCGAATTATTGATATTTTTGTTTCTATATATGCTATAATCGCAAGGATGGTTAGGGAGTTTATACTAAAGCTGCCTTTTCTACTTTATCAAAAATGTAGATTTCTTACACTTTGAACATGAAATATTGTAGTAAAAATATATAGCATCTTCGATGGTCAATGGATGTGTTAATAAGGGGTATATATCTATTATTATAACATCCACATGATTCAAGTGGGAAGGTTATATTATAACATGCGCATGGAGTGTCCTTTTGAAACGGAAAAACACATTTTAAGGTTACTAAAAAAAAAAAAAAAACATTTCATGAATCTACCCTCATCTTCAAACACAGCACCGTCAATGAAGCATTGTCAATTGAAAAAAATTATGGTTTCCACACCATTTAAGCCATAGAACATTTTACTAAAGCACAAGTTGTATCCTCTTGAACCGCACAATAATGACATAGATAATAGCAACTTATAACAGTGTACAATCCTTTCTTTTCTTTCATACGTACTATTTTCCTCGACAGTCCTAGTACTCAAAAGGGATACTAGCAATTGCAGCAACATCACAAATAGTAAGATAACAAATTAGTCTCTCCGAGCCCTATATATTTGAGTCATTCTTCTAAGATTTGAGTCTCACAATCATTTTCTATACTTGCAGATTTTGCATTCGAAACCTAATAAAAGGAGAAAAACCTTTTATTAGCACAAGTATGAAGATTAGCTCTATAGTTATCCACCAATCATTTAAGTTAAAAATTTTATTCAACTCTAGCAAATAAATAAAGAACCTATGAGATGAGTAATGAGAGCTAACTTCTAACGTCTAACATATTTGCTTGAAATTTTTGATCTGTTGATGCTTTGAAATGTTATCAATAGTGTTTAAAGCAACTTTTGGTAATATGATTGGTCTTTACATTTGAAATTCTTGGTTTTAGCCTTATGAACATTTTCAATAATATGATCTTCCGCATTAAATTCAAAATTTTGTTTTAGTGAACTACGATAGCACTCCCCAATTCTCAAAGAAACCAACAAATTATCAAAATAAAAATTTTCTGTTTTTTCTTTTAAACCTCCAGTAAAATCGAACAAAAAAAGTTGGCAAATTTTTAATAAGAGAAGAGACAAGTACAATATCATAAATTTGATAAGACACTTTTTTCCATCAACCATATGAAAATCAAGAAATTTTTAACAGTAAATTTTTTCAATCATTTTTCTTCAGTGCCATATTTATGTACTAATTCATTTTAAAATTCAATAGCAGTGTTGGGGATTAATTTCGAATGTGGTCACTAAAGTTTGGCAATTATAATGTTATGATTATTATACTATAATTTGTAAGAAAAAAATAACGCAAATTTTATTTTATAACAGAAAAGTCATAAAAGCTGAAAAATTAGTAATTCAACCACCGGGAAAAATAACCTAAACTTTTATTTTATTTATTATTCAATTTATTTATTTATTTTTTTAATGGTGCAGTTTGTATAACATCAACCCAACTGCTTCTCGATTTGTATGACATCAACTCAACCAAAATAAAAGCCGAGTTATTTTTTTTTTCAATGGCCAGATTCTCGATTTTTGAATTTTTATAACTTTTCTGTTACTTAGTTATTTTTCGTTACTTATTATAATATAGTGATCATAACGTTACAATTGCCAAACTTTAGTGATCACAGAAGAAATTAACCTGCAGTTTTGATATGACAAAAGTTACGATATATGTTATCAGATAAATCACTTAAAATTTAATTATGGCATAAAATATTCTTTTCATTAAAATAATATTTATCACTAGGAGTAGAAGCAATATTAGATGCAACAACCTCACTGGTGTTTTTTAGATGTTTTTCTGTAACTTTTATCATGCATGCATGTATGTATGTATGTATGAGGAAAAAAAAGTTAACGTTAAAGATGTTAAAAAATAGGAGAAAAATTAGCCATTATATGCAAAAAAATTTTCCACTAAATTAAAATTTAGGAACCACTCTTATTAATTCAAAATAAAATTTTTAATTAATAAAAATTCCAACACAATATGTATTTTATCTTCCTTTTCATTAGCCCAAATTATATCTCATATAATTATAGTCCATGTCTTATATTCAAATCTATTTTCTTTATGTGTGTAACCTATTGGATTCTTAAAGCCTGTTGGTAGTACAAAGTGAATTACAATTCTTATTTAATTAGAATTGTAAAATTTAAATTCTTCAAATTATTATTTGTTCTTAGTAAGTAACTTCACTTTTGTACAAGTTATGAGAGATATCTAATCATGCATCATGACTACCAAAGTGTTAGAAGATCAATGATTTAACTACCCTTCCACATACAATTATCGCACAATCAATTCCTTTTACCAAACTTTATATTATTCAAGTTTGAGTATGGACTCCATGTTAACTTAACCTTGACTATGTATGTCTAATTAAGCTTTGAATATATTTATTCTCATCTCTTGAATCTATATTCCAACAATAGTCTTTTATGAAACTCATCCATAAATGTAGCATGCGCTAGTTAGAAACTACAAAATAATGAAGTTGTAAAAAAAGTAAGATAAATCCCCACTATAATTTGGGTGGTGAATCATCTATTGATCACTCAACTATCTCTAAATGATCCATGTTATACCTAATCTCCAAGCTCTGAAAACCCTATGAAGAATTATAAGTGATAATAGGCCATTTATCATTTGGCACGAGTCTTCTTCCAACTTTAAGCCTGGACCAAGTCTAAGGCCTAAAAATTTGATAGGGGTCCAACTTAGACAACTATCATTATGGACAATCTGATTGGACTAACAAGGACCTTACCTTGTCAAGTTGGCTGACATACCCTGGCACTTATACCTCATCATATCACAATAGCCATATCATTTTAGTCTATTTGCTACAACACTTAAGTGTGTCTACAAATAGATTTATTCTCTCTCTTATACATTATAAATAGTCCAAAATATAAGAGCATAGGTATTTAATCCTTGAGACCCTCTTTCTCTATATTTTCTCTTTCTAAACTTCACCGATTTAAACTTTTGAGTGTTTACATCTAGTTCGATAGGGCTTGCCTTATTATATTTGTTGATCTAATCAGCTTACTTAGTCTTCCATTCAGCCTTTTTCATGTTTAACGTTTTAGGAATTATTATTTGGTTCTTTCATTGAGAGGTGATGGGAGACTCATAAAGACAATATATGCACTCTAGAATAAGAGCTAATGATCAATCAAATAACGATAAAAGCAGACTAGGATCCATCATAAGAAGGAAAGAACCTGATAGATCCCTTTATAAGTCACCTGCTCATAACAACTTTTACCATTGTTTAACAAGGACTTCATGGAATAACTAGATTCTAATATGATTACGAAAAAGGATTTGAAAGAAATCCTTAAAGACTTTGGTTGAAATATAATATAATTTATTTGAAAGGATCAGTAACTTTAAGCCTCAATAAGGGACTTAGAGGCTGAAAGTGAAAGAAAAGAAGTTTGAAGACAAATGAGTAAAAGAACAGTGATATGAGAGCGAGATGAAGGGAATAGACCAGGCACTCGATCAGATGTGTAGAAGGCCAATCAAAAAAAAAAAAAAGGGGAAGAAGAAAATGTTCTCAACAAGTATAAGTCCAACCTTCAGCATGCATGGCCCTATTTACACTCTAAGATGATTACTATTACCCTTGATTTATATAAGGGATAATCTATCATATATGTGCACTCCCTAAAGGAGATTTACCAAAAAGGCAAAGGAAGAAGTTAGAGGTCCTATGGCAGCTAGGAACAAGAGATGGTTTTTGTAACAGATTAAGAAGTTTAAGCTCAAACACCTCGAGAAACCCATATTTGATAAGAATAATTGTAAGGCCCCAACATGTACCCTAGAAAAAATACATGTTGATGGCATAGTTAGAGCAATAAAGAGATAAGAAAGAAGATATAGAGGGCATAGGTATTATGAGGAAAGATAGGGATAATTTGGTAATTATGCAATTTATCTTGTATGTGTATTAATTGTACTTTCCTCCTTTTATCAATAATAATCATTAGCTCATTAAAAAAAAAGAGAGGAGGACTTGTGTGTGTTTCTAGAAAGATAAAGGGATAAAGATTAAAGAGAGAAAGAAAGTGTTATGGCCAACCATTTCTTTAAGGCCTTTATTTCATAATTCTTTTATCAAAGTTTATGCCATTATTTTCCATTAAAATCACTCCTTCAAGTTAGTGGATTATAAATTGTAAGAGAGAGAGAGATTAAAGTTAGAAAGCAAAGTACTTGATGAGTTTTCTTAGCTTCAGTTATTCCTTCTCCTTTTTGATTTTAACTTCTATAAATTTGATTTAAGTGTGATAAAATGGAGATTAATAAGCGAATCCATGATCATAGAAGAAGAGTTAAGTAAGAAGAGAGAAAAAGAAGCTGTAAAGAAATGTGAAAAGAAGGATTTGAGCATTAAAAAGGTGTGGGAGTTCATATTATATTTACCATGTGTTTAAATTGATTTAAGTTGATAAATTTATTATATATGACCTATAATTGATGTTAGATTTAAGAAGTGATGTTATAGTGTATGGAAATGATGATATGTGCCCTAGAAAGTGATATAGCAAAAATTTGCTTAAGGTTAACTTGAACCAATTTTAGTTTAGAGGGAATAAATCTTTCGCTGATGTCTAAATAAAGTGATTCTAGTTGGAAATGAAATATAAGACATATATCTACGACTTTTTAGAAGAAATCAAGATTTAATTCTGCCTCTAAAGCCTTCGAAATGTAGCTTGATTATGAGTGACCATTGCTACCCTATCATTGGAAGCAATCCTTCTTGTTTATTGAATATATTAAGATTTAGAAGCCTAAATTGAGTGATTTTTAATGATTTGGGAACTAGAGATATAGAAAAACAACTTTGTAGAGAACATCTGGCCTAAAAATATGATTTTCTAGGTCTAAATTGATGTGCAATTAGACTCAAAAAAGCTATTTGCAAAATTCGTGCAACATAATGGGGCACACAACTGAGACCATTTTGTCTCATCCATGAGGATCCTTCCATATTAATTATGACCATTATACACGATTGAGATCAATTTGTCTCAGCTATGTGCCTCCCTCTTACAACTTATACTTGATTTTTAGGCCCTGAAATCTCACCGAATTTTATCTAAACTTTCTTGTATACTTATGAAACCTTACAAACACATAATTGGGGTTAGTATATCTTGCAGTGAATATGAAATGAGTGATTTAACATTAAAATATAGATTGTAATAAAGGTATATAAAGTGAATAATGAATATTACAAGGTTTTTAATATATCTTACCTTAATGCTTATACTATTGAATTGTATATTGAATGTTTAGGTGTAAGTGAACATAAGTAGTTATAATGAAGTGTAATTGATATACCTGAACATATGAATAAAGTATATAGTGTATTCTAATGTAAAGTGCATGTATGAATGATTAGTGTAATAAAGTAAGATGGTGAGAAAACCTTTATTTGGAGGGCCTGAATTTGATATGGATGTGAATATATATGGGATAGTGATTCGATACGTTTTGGTATCCAATGATTGGCACTTTTTAGGTGTCTAGTGATTTGATACCTTTAGATATTTAGTGATTGGTGATCAATGTCTAGCAAGTGTACTAGATCAACTAGTAATATAGGAAAATATAATTATGACCCTAATAATATCGAACCCAAGAGAACATGGATTACTAAGCAAAATATCTATAATTGAGTTGAATTAATTTGAGATTATTTCCCAAGTTTTTAAGTCAAAAGGAGTTCTAAACTAATTTAACAAATAAACAAATAAAAACTAAGACTAGATTAATAAAAAGCAACACTTAAATAATGAATAACATCTATAACTAAAACACTTATGCTAAGGGACTATCCTCCTCACCTTTTACTGATAATAACTCAACTTAAAAGTAAGACAAGTTGTTATGGAAAACCAGTAAAATAAAAAATAGATATCTTATTCTGAATATCATTCTTGAATATTAAATCCTCTAGTTAAGAACAATTCAATACCTAGCATGCAAATCCAATTTTAAACTTCTAAACCTTTATTGGATCCTCTTTCAAAAGATCTAACTTTAGTCCATTCTCAATTGAAATTCTTAAATTTACATCAACTCATGAATAACAAATCACTGACTCAATTCTAGATTGCAACAATACATCGACATGAGTGAAATAACCTAAAAAGATACAAATCATTGATCAAAGATTAAATTAACAATTAACCATTTATTCGATACATCAAGCATCAATCCAACCATAACCAAAGATAAGATTCAGCCCAAGAATTAAGAATAATAAACTTACATTAAAATCAAAATCATTACAATAAAAATCTAAGGGTTCAAGTTTTCCTTAGCAAAAGTAAAGAATTACTCACCGTTCATGATTAAAATGAAAGAAAAACTAAAGTAAAAAGATACAATAGTCATAAAGCTTCAAGCTTCCTCTTGATCTCTTCTTAGAATGCCAAAATTATAGCTTCAAACTCTTAGAGAAATGAAAAACTAAGAAGAAAAGAAAAACTAGTTCTAAAAACTAATGTACAATTAACTAAAGAAAATTAGGGCTAAAAACCTAAATAAATTCATAGCCCTCCTAAAACTCTTTTTTATTCAGAATTTGTGCCCTTTTTTATACTAAAGTTTTTATCTGCTTAAAACCCTCAAAGAGGAAGGAAATATGTTGAAATTTAACTTCTTCTTCCAACCAAAAATTAAAATTTGATCAAAATTGGATTTCTTACCTCGGTAGAGGAGAAATCCCCTTTACCGAGGAGATTACTTCCTACTGTGTCTTTTGAGCTACCTCGATAAAGGGAAAAGTCCCTCCACTGAAGAGATGACCTTTGATCTTCCTTTTTACCATGCTTCCCTCGATAGAGGGAAAATTTCCTCCACTAAGTGAGTATCTTCATCTGCATCTTTTAATTCTCCTTCGTAAAGGGGAAATTCCCTTCCACAGAGGAGAATTCTTTTAGACTCCATGAAATTTCGCTCTTTAAAAGCCTTTAAGCAAAGTAATTTACTCCTTTCCTACGAAATTTTCTTCTTTCTTCAATTAAGTACCTAAAAATACCAAAATTATAATTAAGTCCATAAAAGTAGAAATTTAGAAATAAAAAACACAATTAGCTAAAATAATTCTAAAACAACAAATTAAACACACTAAAATATATTAATAATATTGTTATAATTCACAACTATCAATTGGCACCTTTTGGTGTCAAGTGATTTGGTACCTATCTGGTATCCAGTGATTAGCACCTTTTGGTATCTAGTGATTTGATACCTTAGGGTATCTAGTGATTGACATCTTTTGGCATCTAGTGAATCGATACCTTTTGATATTTAGTGATTGGCACCTTTTGGTGTGTGATGCATGTCGGAGCCATCTTGTTTTTGGATTTGCTTTCGTAGGCCTGCTTTTAGGATCCGAGATTGGAGGAGGCTCAATTTTATCATAAATCGACCATTTTGCAATATGAAGGGTTAAGCCTAATTTATTGTTGATGGTCAACCCATGAAAGGCATCTAAAAGTGGGTTCAAAGAGGTAGGTGTTATGGAATCACCACCCAATAAAACATTAAAAATTAATTCTCGACCTTATTTTGATGTCCAGTCAGAGAATGGTATTCAGGACATCCCTCTTATTAGACACTTTGGTTAGGTGTCGATTTATAATTAAGTTTTAAAATTAATGCTCTCTCCTCTCTCACACGATGCATTTACGATAGAAGTAAGTAAACATCCCATTCAAACAAAAAGCGATAAATAAATATTTAAAATAAAATCTTACATAAAAATTATTACATAAGAAAATTATCCTCAACAAAATAATATAAAAGAAGAATCATACATACACAAGATGGGAAATTAGTTAGAGTTGGGAACATTAGTTCCCTCATATACATTTAAAAAAGGCTTTTATCATATTGCATGAATTTTTGGATTAAAAAGTTGGACGTTGGTTCATTTTTATTAAGAAAACCCAATCTATTAAGCAGAAAACATTTAAGTGTGCTCGAAAAATCCTTTTTTAAGCTAGCCATTACAACCCCATCTAAGATAAAAAAAAAAAATAAGCAACAAATAATCATAAAATAAAAGTTAAAATAATTAATTAATTAAAATAAATGAATAAAATAATGCAAAAATCATCGAGGGTGGAGACTAGTAGGTAACACAATTTTTCGTGCAAAAAAGTTGCTACTCCTCTAACATAAATGCACCAAATTACTTGAAGAAATCATCACAAAAGGCAAATAATTAGCATATAAAAATAATAAAATAATCATGAAATATTTACAAGTGCAAAAATAATTCCAGATACATGAAAACATGTTGTACAAAAGTGAAATTATAGCAAATATGCGTGAACATCATATTAAATAAATACACATTTAAAAAAAATAAAAGGGCAAAAAATACATGAAATATTACTTAAAAACTGCCTAAGGATGGCCAAATACAGTGAAGGACAACCAAAAGGGGGAGTGAGGTACAGATAGGAGAAGAAGGCAGGAAGTCCTATCTCTTAGGTGAGGGACAGGCATCCCTTGCACCTTCTTCCCATCTATCACCACTGGATAGAGATAAAAAGTACAAAAATAGAGCAGAAAATGCAGCAAAATGTGTAGTTGTTTTTAGGCTATGGCATACATTTATACAATTTAAATCATGTTAAAAGGTGTTTTTACAGTGAAATACACATAAAACATGCAAAACACTATGTACATACAGGATTAAAAGAACAAAATAAAAGCATAAATAAAATGGAGGAATACCATGTTCAACACACTATTAACATGCCTCTAACAATTTAAATGATCTAGAAATTAAACACATTTATAGTAAGCATGCATATCATTCAAATGAAACAATTAAAGCACATAGGCATGAATAAAAAATCAATGATCATGTGTAAAAAATTTAGAGAGAAAAAATGAAAAAAGGGCCTAGAATATTATCCTTAGAAAATATTATGACTCTATGGCAATTATATTCCAGATCTCTTGCTTCATTTATCATTCCTTGATCTCAAAGATGATTATGAAAAATCATTTTTGTGGTGTGTTTTTCTAGAATTGTAGAGCTTGATTTTTAGAGAGAGAAAGAAACTTTTCTTTTTCTCTAAATGATGGTTTTTTCAATAATAATTCCTCTCTTTTCAAATAAAATTAAGATTTATACCCAGGTAGGAATTTGAGTTGAAATCCAACTCAATTCCATTCAAAATTGGGGTTAAGATGCCGCAAATCCGGCCTTATCCCGTAAAATTTATAATTGCCTTTTTTAAAAATACAGAAACGTGAAAAAATTAGCCTGTAAGTGAGGGACGGGCATCCCTCAATGAGAGATGGCCATGCCTTATCACTAAGATCAATATTTAACCAAAATAACCTTGGTTCAGGTCATATAAAAAAGACAGATCTATAGGTGGGCATCCCTCAGGTGACAAACGACTGTCTATCACCACTGAAGGCCCAGAACTGAGTCCTGTTGTTAGTAATATGCTATTTCCTCATCATCAGGTAATCCTGATCTAGGCTTCCTTAGGTCATAGTGTCTATAGCTACCCCTAATTTTGAGAAGCTGGTGCACTGATGCCAAAGTGATCTAAAATTCAGAGCAAAAGGGAAAAGATGCGTACCTGAGGCAACAAATCTTTTGGTTGATTTGCTACTTGGAATTCCTAATTAGCACTTGGGGTATGCAGAATTAAGGTTTGAGACTTACTCTATTAAAGGTGGTGAGTCTCCAGTTGTTCAATTAGTGCCTGAGGCATGCATAATTGAGACAATAAAAGGTTTTGTTTGATTAGTGCCTAGGGCATGCAGAATCATGACTTAAGACTAACTCCATTAAAGGTAGCGAGTCTCCATTTGTCCAATTAGCATCTAAGGCATGCAAAATTAGGATAAAAAAGGATATTTTTTTTACGTGATTAGCTCTCGGGGCTTGGAGAATTAGGTTATTTTTAATGTGTCTGATTAGCGCCTGGGCTATGCAAAATTGAGATGATTTGAAGAATATTGATTAGCGTTTATGGCATACAGAATTAGCATTCTTTAAGTATGTTTGGTTAGCACCTGGGGTATGCAAAACTAGGATACTGTGGTTGGATTTGATCAGCACCTAGGGTATGTTTGATCAAGGTAACTTGTTGTACTTGATCGAGGTTGAAGAAGACCTATAATATCAAGTAAAGTGATTAAGTTAATATTTGATCAATGGTATTTCTCATCTAACATGTTTGTGATTGCTTACGAAGCATGATCTTTGATAGGTATATGTCTATCCATTGGGGATACTTTTGACAAGTACGTCTATCCACTAAGGAGGTTTCTGATAGATGTGTGTTTGCTAGACATCATTGGGATGCTCAAATTACTTCCGAAAAATGTGTATATGTGAGATGTCATTAATCTGTAAGCTATCTCTAATATAGGAAAAATTATCATCATCATAAGAATGGTTGATCCTCCCTTCGCATTTGGTCTTTATTCAATAATTCTTTATTGTCAACATCAACCTTATAACTTCTAATGTACTCAGATTGAGATATAAATTGCTCTAATGAATAGTAAAGATGGGTTTCACACATGATGGATGTATCCCCAAGATATGGAAAATTCTTTCAAGGTTTGCAAATATCCATGCTTCTTTTTGCAATGAGTCTTTATTGGATGAACAAATATATACCCTCTAATGTGGGCTCAAGGTACCTGTTGTGAATAAGTGTTGAATGTTAGCGTACTTTTTGTTGATCTTTTTATCATAATTTTTCATCATTTTTGTTGTTTTTATTAGTCCTTTCTCTTTTCCTTAGATTCTTGCTTTATTGTTTATGTCCTATCATCATATGGTTACTTATTGGTCATTTTTTGATTGTTACTCATTTTCAAGTACGATAAGTGAAATAAAATAATAAAATAAAGTAAGTTATTTACAACTCCACTTATATACATCAAAATTTTAAATAAAATAAAGACTCCCTAAATTCAAAATAAAATGGTGTCATTGAGATGGCCCTGGTCTAGGAGCTGTGCAATATGCTAGCCCTGATGGCAATCTATAGGCTGGTGGTTTGGGAGATCGGGCTGGTGTTATGGCCTGAGGTACTAGAGGCAGCTGCTCCCTTGCCTGCTCGAATATAAATCTGAACCCTGGGATCACTGATGTCACTAGTTGCAACAACTATGCTATAACCCTTGCCAATCTTTCTAACCTATCTTACCTCGTGAACTGCCTTGGAGTGACTCTCTAAATATCTCATCAAATCTTCTCTAAAGTACCTAACATACTGAAGGAATATGACATGGTATGAATGTGATGATAGCACAGCGAAAAAACAAAAATTTTTTATCATACATACCATACAATTCCAAAGCAAGAAACGAAACATACAATTTTAGGGTTGTATAACTTACAACTTATGATTCCTTTTGAAAATTGAATTTGATGATGCCCAGCAACTAAGGTGACTTTATCCGCCTTAGGTCTCGATCACCAATGCCAAGGAACAGCCTTTAACGCCACTCCCTCTATTCTCACACACACACTTGCAAAGATGGCTTAAAATAGAGATTGCTAGCTCTCTTTTAAGTATTGTGTAATGGCAATTGTTTGAAGCTACAAGACTTGATCATGTACTTCTTTTAGGTGCTATTAATGCCTAAGAACACAAGAAAGCAAGGAAGAATCCTTCTCCTTGTGTATTTCGGCCAAGAGAGAATTTTTGAGGGAGAGAATGATTTCACGCCAAAAGCAAGGTGGCTAGGGTTTTTTTTCACGCCAACTTCTATATATCCTCTAGGGTTTTATTTCTTTTAATATATATGCTTATCCTTTGGCAAGTCTTTGATCTGAATTCAACTATCCTAAGATAATTAATTCAAACTCTTTCACTTCCTAAAGATAAGTAATATATTTTGAATTAAACTCCTTTGAATTTAAATTCAAATTTGAAATAAAACATAAGACATTTAATTAAATGAAAACACTTAATATAAATAATAAACATGTGCCGAAATTCCTTGATTTCCCTCTTGGAATTTCGGCCACTTCATCAATTATATAAGTGATTTAATTTAATTTAAATTCCTTTATGCTTTAATACTCAATTAACTTAATTAATGTAACATAATTAATTAATTGAAATTAAACCTTGTGGGCTGAATTTCTCTCTCTCATGGACCAAAGCCCAATAGCAATTTTATAACCCATTACATACATTAATTTGACTTTAATTAAAAGCCCAAATTAATGCCCAATACTTAATTTAAGTATTTTAAGCCCAATGCTTTGTGTGTGATCCTATAGGTCCATTTAATGTTGGCAATGAATTAATAAATTTATTCAAAGGCTATATATATTCTCTAGCAAGATATTATAGCATTCCAAATTAAATGAAAATGCATATGGCATTTAGTGACCTAATGCAATTTTGTATAGTCCCTTACCCATAAATATCATAATTAATATAAGGCATGGAACTAGTCATCCTTATATATATTAATTCCTTTCTTGATATTCCAATGACACTGAACTCTCAGATAAATAATGATTACTCATTATTTCATCTCGGTATGGCCATACACTTCTCAGTTCACTGATCAAGTGGCCAATGATATTTTCTCTCTTATTGAGAAGGGTAATCCCTTCACTTCTCTCATGCTCTCTAACATGAATTAATGCATACCCAATCATACCCGTACTTGTCACTCTGTTACGAGCACGTTAGGTGTATGTCAAAGTACACAGTAATTCATAAAGAGTTTCATAGAGATTTCAGGTCTAAGAACTCCGATACAAAACTTGCATATGAGAAACACTTATGACTTGTACCATGTAGTGCTCTCATGAGCGGATCGTATCCAGATACCATGTTCTTTAACATGTATCTATGATCTCTGATTGACACTCTTGTCCTAATGATCCGTAAGACAGAACTCATAATATCAGAGAGAGCATACTAGTCTTAATTCATTGTTATTCCCATAACAATGACTGACTAGGGATATTTAAAATGATGTCTCATTTGTTTCAAGGTCTTACAACCATGTGCCTCACACATGATAACTTAAACCGAAACAACACTCTTGGATAGTTTTATCAATTGATATGCATAGGAATACAAAGGATAAAACAAATGCATCATTTTATTAATTCAAAGTGCTTTATTACAATGCATTGGGGCTAGGGCTTACACTAACACGTACTGCCTTAACTACTCATCTATCTTGACTACAGCCTGTCTAGCTCTCAGGATGTAGTCTTGATATGTGTGCCCTGCTCTCAAAGTTGGTTGATAAAGTTATCGACTACCTATAAAAACTCATTAAATTTGCAGCCTGCAGCCTACATATCTACCTTGTGGCTTTAAACCTCTATCTATAGAGTCTGAATAGCTACTGACAAGGTCTCCTCTATGGATGTCAACCTCTAGGAGATGTCATCTGAAGGAGCAACTGCTGGAGCCTATACAAGAGAAGATGGCACTGATGGTGAAGGTGCATTCGAGTTAGATGGCCTCGGATGTCCACAAGGTGAAGGAGCTGAGGATAATGATGCTCCAGGATGCTTGTATGATGAGAACCTCATAGAAGGTGACCTCTGAAGTCTCATAGGGGAACTAAAGCATGTTGGAGTTTGAGTTGAACCACTTAGAAGGTCCTATATGTCAATCTGCATATCAAATGCTTAGTCAAAATCCATCTCTATCCCCTAAGGATCCTCTGCCTGATGAGGCTCCTCTAGTTAACATCTTGCAGAGGTGGCTGCTCTGGATGTACCTAAGGCTTTACTAGTGCCTCATCTGCCTCTTGACCCTATCCATCAGCCTGATCTACTGCATCTAGGACTCTAGGATCAAGGCCAAGATTTTTTTGGGTCTCTGGCAATGTAAATAACATGTACTGACCCTTCTACATATGCACGAGTACTACCATAGTTATGGTGATGGTTGCCTATAGGTCTATATTTATGCTCTCTTGAATCGGATCCCCGAAGCGCTCCATTTCTAGCCTAAAAAACCTGAGTAACCTGGTGATAACCCCTTCTACATACACCTAAGTCCCTGGTACGATACTTACCTTGGTAAACGTAGAGATGATCTCATACATGATGTTTAAGGGTTGGCCCTCCTGCATCCCCCATAGGCTGGTGACTTCCGTCGAGTTGACATTACTTGAGCTTCCAGTACACCCAAAGTAAGAGGTCGATAGAACCAACCTCTGAATATACCTATAGATTTGAAGAGGTAACTTTGTACTCTTCACCCTTTTTGAGTCATATAATAAGGTCACGACTCTCTATCTATCCCTATCCATCTATATGAGAGGTGTAATGGTGTGCGGCCCACTTGAAAGTGTTATAGCCTCGATGAACCTGCACCTAATGATGTTGAAGGGCATCCCTAGGGCTCTAAACCTGACTACCCCCTCTCTGGTATCTAACCACTGATATCCCACATACTCTATGGTGGCTAGGACCTCGCAAGTCACATATGGGTATGTCTTGAAGGCTGAGGCAAAGAACTCAGTCCAACCCTTATTGGCTAAAAATCTGTTAGCCTCCTTAAATCAGCCCAAACTCCTCCAACAACTACCTAGATATGAACCTACTGGCTCTGTACAAGACCTGCCCAAGGGCTCGGTATCTCACAGCCTATACATTTATCATATAGTCCAATACTGGTTGGGAAGGCTGGGGCGTGTTGTCATATGAGGCATCCTGTAAAAATGTCGAATGTTAGTTCGTGTTTGATTGCAATTTCATGCAAGTTAAAATGTCAAGATTATGTTGAAAATAAAATATCGATAGACAAATTAGATAGATAATGCATGTATGGTTCTAATAATAATGACAATATTTTACACGCTTTACAAGAAATTAAGTACAATTCAGGCAATAACATGCGGGATCTCCAGGCTTATTCATATATTTTGAGAATTTTTTATAAAATTTTAGCAGCATTCCGGCTAGGAATGTGACTGCCCCTACATGAAAACACATTTAAAGGCACACGACAAGCCATAAGCTATTAAGACCGCCAAACAGTTATAAATTTTAATTGTTCATGCTTAGTGCCAAAACAAACATAAGAATTGCACTTAAAATTAAAAAATTGTCTACATCTCTATTTAAATAATGCAATGATAAAGATTCTCGTGCTCATATACAAGGAATCTTGATTATTTATAGTGTCATGCAAATGAATTTTGATAATTACATTATGTTACTTAAACTACAAGGCATCAATTATTTTTCAAATTAAAACAACAAGCATAACAATTCATGTTGATGCAATATCAAGTGCTTGCATCCATCACGCCTAAAACTAAAGTGTTATAGCCTAAGTTATATCCTAATTTAAGAAAAGAAAGAAGAAAAAGAAAAAAACTTAAAAAGAGTTAAATTTTACTTACTTGGAAGAGATAGAAAAAAATAGAAATGGAAAAGAAACTATGCTTTCTGAAGTTCACCTCATTCCTAAGAGTGTGTAGTCGCAAACAACTCACGATTTGGATGTCGGATGAGATAAAAAAGGATGAAAAATTGAAAAGAAAAGTCTAAAAATCAAAAACTATGGAAGCTTGGTAGGAAATTGCAGAAAAATGGCTTTATATTGCTATAATTGAGCGAGGGATGGGTAGCCCATCCATTGTTGAGTGATAGATGGGATAGACATGTTGTCCCGTCCCTTAGGTCAAAATGACCATAATGCCCCTGAACCTTGATGTTTTCCTATGTTTCGTATTTTAACTTTGTTCTGATCGATTTTTGACCATTTTCATCTATTTTTCATCCTCTATCCATCTAAAATTAATTTAAGATATTATGAACACTCTTTTGATGGGTTATTACTATTTTTACATTATTTACAGGTTTTAACTATGTTTTAATATACAGTTGTACAAAAGTATAAAATACCCCCTGAAAATTAAATGTTGTTCGAGGAAGATGAGTTTTTGTATTCTAAAACCTCCAGATTTGAATATTTAAGTCATCGAGTTTAGATGACCCATAAAAAACAAATAAAGATAAATGTAATAATATGTGCGTGCAATGCATGGATATGAAATAATGAGTTTTTTAGCCTTTTAGAGGTGATGGACGGGCAGCCCGTGGCTAGCTCAGTAGTGAGGGGAGGCCATCCCTTATCACTTTTCTATAAATAGTGCCTTTTCCTTGGATTTTATACCTTTAACCTTCCACCTTCCTGGAAGCTTCCTTCAGGTATTCTTCTTTCTCTTCTCTTCTTTTCTTTTCCTTTCTTTTTCGTCTATTTTTCTTTCAGTCTTTCATTATTATTTATTCTTTTCGGACCTAGTCTGCTTGAAAATTTTTATGACCATGACAATTGGACTTGTAAAATTACACCAGCTTTTTGGATGATTCAAAAACATGGGAGGATCATCGAGTGGCCTCTTATTTTGGTGTGAAATTCTTGAAAAGAATGACCTTGGATAGGAATTTGTTATTTGCTACTACCCGATACTGGGATTCGAGGCTCCATGTGTTTTGATTTACTCATTAGGAACTATTTCCCTTACCAGAAGAGTTTAATGCTATGGTCGATGTTAGGCTTAATCTTGATGTCAGACCTTGCCTGCCTTCTTTTATCTCTAGATATCCTAGAGAGGTGGTATGTGCTATTGGCACTTTTCCTACTGAGGCTCAAAGCTTGGTTCCATTTGAGAGGACATTCCCTCTGGAGTAGCTAATTGATGTCCATATTGATTTTGATGACATGTCTACCTTTCGGTTTGGCATGGTACTGCTATGTTGTTTTACTCAATGTTTGCTGGTATATAATGAGTATCTTATAATTAGGGACAATGAGCTATTCAGCATAATGGATGATATATACTGAGGTCGGGATCCATTTTCTATTATTGCAGCAGAGACCCTTGTTGGCTTGGATTTGATTTTTCATGACTCTGATTCTCTTTTCACTGGTAGTCCTTTGCTTTTCCAAGTATATACTTAATTTTAAAGGTAGTAAGCCCCTTATGGATTTTTGTGTATCTCTACTCCTTATTTTTGCCTAAAATGAACCCAACTCACTCAAGAGGCTTTTTTTCTTTCAGGTGTGGCTTCATGAGAAGCTAACGTTACTATCAGAGCCTCCTCCTTAAGTCAGAGCTACATGAATTTATCCTCTAAGGCACATCATACTTAGAAATTTATAACGTGAGTTTTTGACAGTCCAGGAGGGAGTTGATTGGCTGGTCAGTCGAATAGATGGTGACATTTCATTTAGATGCGCTTGGTTGCCTATTAATTCGATGGTTAAGGATAGAGACTCGGGGTGTGTTCCTATATATGGGCTCCATCAGGCCACCTTTTATGTTACCATCTACTGTGTTTAAAAGTTTAGAGGTGACAGGACATTGCGAGGCATCCCTTATGTAATGGCTTAATTACCATCGAAAGTAGTGTTCCGATGATGAATAGTGACACTAAGGTGAATAATACCTTATAGAGTCGAAAAATATTTTATGTGATCATTAGAAAGTACTAGTGGTGACTAGTCCAAGAATGAAATTTGGAATCAAAATGAGGTCAAATAAGTCTTCAAAAGTTGAAAATAAGGAAATTTCATGGTTTCGATTCAAATAGTGCTCGGGTTGACTAAGGTTTAATCAAACTTTAAAAATAGCAAAAAACCTCTAAAAATCGTCAAAATTTCCAGATCTATATTAAATGAGGAGTATAATTATATGGTAATGAAAAGTTAATTTTTTGGTAATTTTAAAAAATTTGATTATTAAATTAGTAAAAGTTAACCAGATCGAAAAATAGTCATTGATTAGCTCAAAAATATTTATGGAGCCTAATGAATATATTTTGAGGATTATGGAAGTATTCTTAGGAAGGTTTGAATTCAGAAAGTATGAGAAAAATAATGGTTTTGATTTAAATAGTACTCAATTGACTGTGAATTTGATCGAAGCTTTAAAAATAGTAAATGATCTCTAAAAATTGTAGAAAGTTCCAGTTAGGCTATAATTGGCATTTATAATTATTTGATAGTGAAAAAGTAATTTTATGGTAACACCAAAAATTTGTTAACTAGACCTGTTTGAGTGAATCAGATCGAAAATGAACTTCGATTGGGCTAAAAATTTATATATAAGCCAAGGTATATATTTTCTGGATTATAAAATTGATTTTAAGTGAATTTGAGCTTAAGAAGAGAGAGAAATTATTTATAGTGCATTAAATGAGGTTAAAAACCAAATTAGGCTTAAATTAGGCTCAACTACTTTAGTTGAATGAAGCCCAGCCCAAATCAGCCCTTTAAGTTGCCTAAACATCTGCAAATTTCCAGAGACATCACCAAGCTCTTCTCTCTTTTTTGTGAGCTTCATCCTTAAGAAATTCCATGGGTTTTCTTCATTTTTTCTTTCATGATTTCCACCAAATTAAGCCTCCTAAGCAAAGCTTAGCCCCTCTTCCCACTTATGGCAACCTCTAAACTCCAGTGGAAGTGGAAGAAGTGGAAAAAGATGGATAAAGAAGGTTATGGACCAAAAGTGAGTTAAGTGAAATTGGGTTTCATAATTTGATTTATTAATTTTATGGGTAGATCTAAGATTAAAGATTATGATTATGTGATTTAATTAAATTAAGGAAGTATTTTGATGGATGTTTTCTTGATGTGTATGTTAGCCACTTTGGGACCTTATGAGGAGGAGGTTGTTTATGACTTAAAGTAAAGGAAATAAAGATTTTAGAAGTGAAAATTAAGCTTATGAGGTAAGAGAATTCAATATTCCTTAATTTTCATAAGTTTGATATGGATATAAGGTTATTTATGTTATGAAATTATGTATATGTTTCATATTTAATTGAAATTAATGTTATAGGTATGTTAGAGGAGGTTAGAAATGGTGATTTAAGTGATTAAAATGAAAAAAAAAATAAGATGAGAAAGATGAGATAGAGTGGCCAAATGGGATATAATAAGAGAAATTTGTGTAAATTAATTGTATAAATGAGTGAACTAGGGTGTAATAAGGTTTAATAAATAATAAATGTGAATTAAGTATATAATTAGATAAATAAAGTTATAATAAAGCTTGGTACATAATAAATGGAGGAAAAAAATGTTGAAGAGTACAAAAATTGATTAGGTTGAATGAAGTATCAAAAGGAAATGAGTTATAATTGATTGATGAATGTAAATGAGATTTATTGGAACTTATTTGAGTACATTTTTAAGTTGTATATACATTATGTGTATAATGTAATTTGTTAAAGGATAACTTAGTGTTTATTGAAAGGTAAGTGTAGAAAACAAGTTAATTAGTGTATTAGATAATGGAATTAGTGATAAGGGAGGAAATGATTAATTTAGAGTGAAAATTCTAGTTTGGCCGAATAGTATACTAGAATATAATATTATACCTTTTAATGTTTAAGGGTATACAAGCAAATAGATATGTTAGCTAGTATATAATTTAATAGAATAATTGATTAAATGAAGAATAGTGGGACATAATACTTTAAAATGAAATGTAATGATGGTTATGTAATTTACTAAACTAAATATGATATTAAATGGCAAGTGATTATGTAAACCAAAGTGTAAGTGCATAGAGTTAAGGATATCTTGTGTTAAAGTCTGATAATCAAGTAAATATGAATTATGAATAATCCTAATATGTGAATGCATAGTTATGGAATGATAAGTGTATTTTATTTAATATAAGCCTAAAAAAACTAATGATGATTGAGGGCTTTTAAAATGAATTTAGAGATGAAAGGACTTGTCTATAAATTTATTAAGAATTTATGAAATGTGTATAAATATTTTCATTTGTGAAATTGGATTATGTTTGATGTGAAAATGATGAATTATTGTGAAGTAATTCATAATTTGAGTGGAAATGATGAATTATTGTGAGATAATTCATAAACTATATAAAGTAATGAAAAATTTAAGTGACCAATCCACTGAAATGAGAAAGCAAATGAAAATGTTAACATGTGAAAAGTAAATTTTGCCCTTAGTATTGGTCAGATGGTTAAAATCTAGCTTAGAATATGATTGGCTAGCTATGGGGACACCTATACCGTAGTACAAGTCATGGCAACTTGCTTTGCTATGGTAGGATAGTAATGATCTCCCATAATATATGTATTATTTGCTCTGTTCTATGATGAAATGGTTCTTCGGGGTCATTTATCAATCTATACTATAGATTTGTGGGGTCCAACATCCCCGTATATACGGTTTGAAGATTTTTGCCAGGATTGTACTAGGAGCATATTGGTAAAAGTTACTGAAAAATGCAAAAAGTAAAGTGAAAAATGAAGATTTCAATGAAAAAGAACCTAAATGAAAGAAAATAAAAAGTTTAAGATCAAAATGGTAATTTTTCTAAATGATAAGTTTAATGGGTAAAAATGACAAAGTAGTAAATGAAAAGGGTAAAATGGTAAATTAGTGAGTAAACAGCTTAAAAATGAAATTTTGTAAATTTGAAGGACAAAAATGAAATTTGGCATGAAAATGTTAAAATAGGGACTAATTGGTAATTTGTATGTCAATTAATGATTTTAGAATGAAAATGAGTGAACTGATGGCAAAATTGTAAATAAGATATAAAAATGACAATTTTGTAATTAATTGAAAGGAATTGATAAATTCAAGGATTAACATGGCAATTGTGTAATGAATAAAATATGATGGTTGTTTCCCGAGTGGAAATGGAATATAAGTGAACTTAATTGTAAAATATGAGAACAATTGATACTAAAATGTAAAGTGGCAAGAAAATAATATGTTAAGGATTAAGATTACAATTTGTATAATTAACAGTAAATGAAAAGTATAAATGAGTGGTTTTATGTGTAAGTTAATGACCTAGTAGGTATCAATATGTAATTTGTCATAAAAATAATATATTTATGATTAAATGATAGATTGAATGTTAAATAGGAAATTAAATGTGAAAGTAAAGATAAGCAGTGGCATTAGTGTAAATAGGTGATAAAAGAGGGCATCGTCATAATTTAGTGAAAGTGAAGGATTAAATTGTAATTTAGTAAATAAAATGTTAATTGATGGATAAAATTGTAAATGAACCCTATTATATGGTGAAATAGGGATCAAAAGTGTAATTCTTGCTTTTAAGTAAAAAGTAAGGACTAAATTGTAATTTTACATGTCATAACATGTATTAAGAGTAAAAGATAGGAAAAATAAGCTATAAAAGTGAATAGTAAAAATGTAAGGTAAAATTTGCAAAGGTGCAACTTTAGGGACCACATTATAATTTATCATTAATAATGGTAAGGAAAGGACTAAAATAAAAATTCAGAAATAATATGGTTTATAAGTGTAATTTAAAAGTATCATGAATATTATTTAAAAAATGAAAAAAATAATAATAGTTAGCAAGTGAAAGGTAAATTGTAAATTTATATAATTTTTTAAAAAAGGACTTAATTGGGAATTGGTCCTGACAAGATTAAAGGAAGATTATTCTTATAATGACCTAAACGTCAGGTTAGCCGTGAATTATATTTTCTGATAGTGAATAGGGCTTTTAGGGCTGAAATGTACACTCGGAGATGAAAATATTTTATTTAACTATCGAAAAATATTGGTCATAGGTAATCCGAGGTTGGAATTTGAAGTGAATTTAAGGTCAAATATGCCTCTAAAAGTCAAAAATATGAAAAACGAAGCGGTTCAGTTTGAATAGTAATTAGGTTAACTTAGGTATGATCGAGCCATTAAAAATAGCAAATAAAGTCTTAAAATTGCAAAACAATTGCATACATGCCTAAAATGATGTGTAGAATATTTTGGTTGCAAAAGGTAAATTTTTCAGAGATACCGATACCGGTTGAATCGGACCGATTTGATTGAATAGAAATACAAAACTGACTCTGATTGGGCTAAAATTTTTTTTACATCCTATTTTTGATATGATAACAATGATGGAATCAATTTTGAAGTATTTTGGAGTTGAAAAGTGAGAGAATTACATGAGAAAAGCATTATAGGCTTAATTTTGGCTTTTAGGTCTCAGTTGAACCAAAGCCTGACCCACTTTGGCCTATATATAAAAGGAAAGAGGCAGATATTTTGGTGAGTCATCTTCATCTTCATCAACCCCTTTTCTCTTCTCTCTTGGCCAAACTCTTCATGCTTTCTCTCTCTCAAAATTTTTTCAATTTTCTCTCTCTAAAACCATGCACCCCAACTGATCTTCTGCATCTCTAGTTGTTTATTCAAGCCTCTATTCTTTGATTCGAGGAAGATAACCTAGAAAAATCAAGTGAAAAAGTTTTAGGTGTCAAAGTGAGGTAAGTGAAATTCATGAGTTTAAATTGATTTTAAGGTGTTTACAAGTATTTTAGGGTACCTAGAGTTCATTTATGTGGTTATTTTGAGCAATTGAGATCAAAAAATTAGGGTTATAATAAGTGAAATTTTTGTTCCCTTGTAGATCTTCAAGTTGGTGGACAATCCTCTAAGGCTAAAGGCAAGGAAAAGGAAGCCTAAAGAGGATAAAGCAAGTGAGAAAGATTAGTGACTAATAAATCCTCCTATTTCCCTTTATTTTGTGTTTAATTAAGACTTAAAATGACTATAGATGTGAAATAACGTGTCCATTAATTTTTGTAGAATTTACGAAATTTAATTAAATATTTTTGAAAGGAAATTTGGTTATGTACTAAGTGAAAATGTTGAATTAGTTTGAATTAATTCATAATTTGATGAGAAAATGGTGAATTATAATGAAATAATTCACAAGTTGTATAAAAGTGCTGAAAAAGTAATTGACTGAATGACAGAAAAGAAAAAGCTACTAAAATTATCAAAAATCTGAAAAATGATTTGAAATTAAGTAATTTTTGCCTTTAGCAATAGTCAAGCAATTAAAATCTAGCTCAGGATATAATTGGCTAGCCATAGGGACACTTATACCATGGTGCAAATCATGATGACTTGCTTTACTATGGTAGGATCACTGATCTCTACAGTATCTATCTGTTCAAATATTTGTTCTATGAGAAATTATCCTTAGGGGTCATTTCTCAGTCTGTATGTGGCCATGTAGGGTCTACGTCTCATATATCTGGTTTGAAAATTTCTATCAGAATTGTACTAGGGGCATAATGATAAGAATAAGTTAAAAGTACAAAAAGAAAGCTAAAAGTGTAGTTTAAAGTGAAAAGGACCTAATTGAAAAGAAATAAAACGTTTAAGGGGAAAATGGTAATTTCCCCAAAAATTGTATTTAATAAGTAAAAGTAATTAGAAAATGATTAAAAAGGGTAAAATAATAATTTAATGATCAAACAGTTCAAAAATGACCTTTTGTAAACTTCAGAGACTAAAATGTAATTTTACATAAAAAGTTAAAACAAGGACCAATTGGAAGTTTTGAATACCAAAACTCAAATGTGAAGTGAAAGTAAGTTAAAAATGCTAAAAAGTGGTTTTTGATAAGAAAAATGAAAAATAAAGTACTAAATTGAAAAGTTTACCAAAATTTTAGTTTTGAATTGAAAATAATGTTAAAAATGCTAAAAAGTGGTTTTTGATAAGAAAAATTGACAATTTTGCATAATTAGTGTAATTATGCATTTTGAAAAATACTATAATTTTTAGTCACTATTGGGCATATTTAATAATCAGCACGTAGAATTTATTGCGTGTAGTTAATGAAGAATATGGAGCAATAGTACACTGGATGAAGAATTTTGAAGGATTAGTAGTTAATTTTGTATTGGCATGTATATATTTGTAAATGTTAGAAGTTAAAGAATTGGTATGTAATGATACAGTTTATATATATATATATATATATGTAATTATGTGACTGGCTAGTAGTGGATGGACTGTATATATTTGAAACGAAGGTGAGTATATATGGATGGGATACATAATATATTGATTGAACTGTTGTGCCCGTCATGGGCTATGAAAATTGTTTGCATTTTAGAGGGCTAGTCAAGTTTATAGTCGTTATATTACCGGATTTTTGTAAAATAAATACTAAAATTGGAAAGTTATAGGTCAGTGACAAGTTGACTTATAGAATGAATAATGGATAAGCATTAATAATTAAGGATTAGCGTAGTTAATAATATGATTTTTTAAGATAAGAAAGGAAAAAAATTTCGGCCAACAGCTTAAATCAGTAAGACCGTAATAGTAAGGGTGTTACATTTTGTGGTATCAAAGCAATAGTTTAAGCGGTTCTAAGATCGAAATAGGAATAAGTGAATGATTTATTTGTATATACATGCCAATTGTCAGTAAAAAGGTGTTTTGAAATCTAATGTGTACTTGCTCCTTTTTGTTTTATAGTGAAAAGATATCTTTCGACAGAGACAGATAGGTAGAGGATGGTAATAGTGAGGCATCTATAGATACTGGACAGCAGAAGACCCTAAAGCAGTAGGATTCTTCTCCAGCAGTGCCACCTCTACCCCTATAGTTGGACTTCCTTAATTTAATGGCCGATTACAATCAGCAGCGGCTACAGGCAGGTCAGGCTCAGTCCTCTTATGCAGCTGTATAGGTTCAGCCAGCTCTACCTAAAAGGTAGCTTATTTTGGAGCAGTTAAAAAGCAAGAAGCTGAGGATTTTTTTTGGGTGAGACCCTTTGACACCATCACAGGTAGAAGATTGGCTATTTAAAATAAAAAGATCATTTAAAATTACAAATAGTTCAGCAGAAGAGAAACTGAAGGGCATAGTGGCATTACTTCAGGTTGACAACGAGATACTTTAGTGAGTGGATCCTGTAGCTTACCAATTAAAGCTGCCATCAAATGTGTTCCACATGCCCATGCTCCGTAGGTACATATTCGATCCTAGCCATGTGAGCAAACTAGAAGAAATTCAATTGCATGTCGATATGACCTATGAAGAAAGACTGGTGAGGATCCTAGCTAGGGAGATTAGATAGCTCAAGATTAAACATGTTCCACTAATGAAGGTTTTATGGCACCATCACAACATGGAAGAAGCTACATGGGAACCAAAATCTGCTACGAGACAACAGTATCCTCTACTCTTCGATACAGGTAAATTTTAAGGATGAAATTTCTTTTAGTAGGGGAGTAATGGCCTCAACATCGAGTTAGCCATAAATAGTATTTTTCAATAGTGAATAGGGCTTTCGGACTGAAAAGTATACCTGAAGGTAAAAAATAATTTATTTGACTATTAAAAAATATTGATCATGGGTAGTACGGGGTTGAAATTTGAAGTGAATTTGAGGCCAAATAGGCCTCCAAAAGTCAAAAATATGAAAAATGAAGTGGTTTGGTATGAAAAGTAACTTGGTTGAATTAGATTTGATTGAACCATTAAAAATAGCAAATGAAGTCTTAAAATTATCAAAAATTGTATACATGCCTAAATTGATGTGTAGAATATATTGGTTCCAAAAAGTAAATTTTTTGGTGATACCAGTACTGGTTGAATTGGATTAATCTAATTGAATCAGATCAAAATTGACTTCAATTGGGTTAAAATTTTGTGTACAACCTATTTTTGATATGATAAGAATGATGGAATTAATTTTAAAGTGTTTTGAAGTTGGAAAGTGAATTATAGGAGAATAGCATAATGGGCTTAATTTTGGCTTTTGGGCCTTAAGTGAGTGGCAACCCACTTTGGCCCATATATAAAAGGAGGGAGGCAGATATTTTGGTGAGTCATCTTCATCTTCATCAGCCCTTTTCCTCTTCTCTCTTGGCCGAACTCTATATGCTTTCTCTCTCTCAAAATTTGTTTAATTCTCTCTCTCTTTCTCTCTAAAACTAAGCACCATAGCTCATTTTCTGCATCTCTAGTTATTTATTCAAGCCTCTATCCTTTGATTAGAGGAAGATAAGCTAGAAAATCAAGTGGAAAAGCTTTAGGTGTCAAATTGAGGTAAGTGAAATTCATGGGTTTAAATTGCTTTTAAGGTGCCTACAAGTAATTTAGGGTGCCTAGAGTTCATTTATATGGTTATTTTGAGCATTTGAGATCAAAAAATTAGGGTTCTAATGAGCGAAATTTTTGGCCCCTTGTAGATCTTCAAGGTGATGGACAATCCTCTAAGGCTAAAGGTAAGGAAAATGAAGCCTAAAGAGGATAAAAGAAGTGAGAAAGGTTAGTGACTAATAAATCCTCCTATTTCTCTTAATTTTGCATGATTTTCCTTTATGTAACTTAGAAAAAATTTAGGGAAAATATGTATAATTGTAATTGACCTTAGAATAGTGAAATTGGACCTTGAATAAGCCTAATAAGAAGCTTAATTTGATTTAAAAGCATGTGTAAGGTTGAACTCCTTTGATGGCTAAATGGTATTCCAAAGAGATTTAATATGTATTTTGTGTAGTTGTGTTAAATTAAGCCTTAAAATGACTATATATGTGAAATAATGTATCCATGAATTTTTGTAGAATTTATAGAAATTAATTAAATATTTTTGAAAGGAAATTGGGTTATGTACTAAGTGAAAATATTGAATTAATGTGAATTAATTCATAATTTGATAAGCAAATGATAAGTTATAATAAAATAATTCACAAACTGTGTAAAAAGTATTGAAAAAGTAATTGACCAAATGACTGAAAAGAAAAAGCTAATGAAATTGTCAAAAATTTTAAAAATGATTTGAAATTAACTAATTTTTGCCCTTAGCAATAAGCAAACAGTGAAAATCTAGCTCAAGATATAATTGGCTATCTATAAGGATACCTATACCACGGTGTAAGTCATGGCGACTTGCTTTGCTATGGTAGGATCACTGATCTCTATAATATCTGTCTGTTTTAATATATATTTTATGAGAAATTATCCTTAGGGGTCATTTCTCAATCTGTATGTGGTTCTATGGGATCTACGTCCCATATATCCGGTTTGAGAATTTCTGTCGAGATTGTACTAAGGGTGGGTATAATGATAAGAATAAGTTAAAAGTACAAAAAGAAAGCTAAAAGTGTAGTTTAAAGTGAAAAATGACCTAATTGAAAAGAAATAAAAAGTTTAAGGGCAAAACGGTAATTTTCCCAAAAATTGTATTTAATAAGAAAAAGTAATTAGAAAATAATTAAAAAGGGTAAAATGGTAATTTAATGACAAACATTCCAAAAACGAAATTTTGTAAACTTCAGGGACTAAATGTAATTTTACATAAAAAGTTAAAATAAAGACCAATTGAAAGTTTTGAATACCAAAACTCAAATGTGAAGTGAAAATAAAGGACTAAAATGAAAAGTTTACCAAAATTTTATTATTGAATTGAAAAAAAACCCCCTTTTCCCATTTCCTTTAATCCCCTCTTATACCTTCATTCCATACATTTCTTTAGAGTCACACTTTCATCAATTTTATTGTTCCAAGTGTTAACTCTTAGACAAATATCACTTTAAGCCCTCAAGCTTCTTTAATTCCTCACATTGACACATAATAACATCAATTGTTACATTTTAATACATATCTCATGTGATTTTGCATGTACATGCCAAAATAATCAATTTAACCAAGTCTTTTAAGTTAATGACGGTTATATACCTTTTCACATTTAACATACATTAACCATCCTACAATGCTACTAAAGTATATATTGGGGCCTTACATTTATCTTCCCCTTAAAGAATTCCATTCTCATCATCAATTTAAGTTTCTAAGTTACTTAATTTATGCAATGGTGTTTCCAAAGCACTTTTACAAGAGGACTTTGCTTATTTTTTTAATTGCCTAACTTCTCTAGCAAAGATCATTTTCAGTGCTTTATCATATAGGAAATTTGGTGAAACTTTTGTCTCTTATATTAGCAACATATATGATTCATCCAATCTATATCTTCGAAGCATTGAGATATGAAACACATCATTCGACTTGGATAGTTCTGATGGAATGGCTAATTTGTATGCTATGGGTCTAATTCTTTTAAGGATTTCATACGGACCTATGAATCTCGGACTAAGTTCTCCTTTTTCCTAAATCTTAGTACCTTCCTCTGTGGTGAAACTTTTAATAAAACTTTGTCTCCAACTGCATATTCAATATCTTTCTCTTTAAATCGCCATAAGATTTCTATCTATCACTAGCAGCCTTTAGCCTTTGCTAAATGACCCTCACTTTCTCTTTTATGTCTTTAACTATGGAGGGCCCAATCACTTTGTTCACAGATAATTCTGTCCAACAAACCGGAGCTTTACATTTTCAGCCATATAGTGTTTTCTAGGGTGGCATACTAATACTAGATTGGTAATTGTTGTTGTAAGCAAATTCCATTAAAGGAATATACCTATCCCAACTGCCTAGAAATTCCACAACATACTATCTAAGCATGTCTTCCAACACTGGTATAACTCTCTCAAATTGTCCATCAGTTTATGGATGAAGCTGCAACACCCTTACCCGATCAAACTATACGTATGCAACCAGCAATATTGGACAAAGTTTCTTATTAAAATCATATTTATGCTTTGCGACCCAAACTTCATTAAATTTTGGCATGGTGACGGTTGTATTTTTAGCCTATCCTCCTGCAAGCAAGCAATTTTCATAGCCCCTCAAGGGCACAACAATATTCACATACATTCATCATCCAACCACTTCAAGTAGTCTCATATGATAATCATACATAATGTATACTGAGATACTAATCTAACTTAAATATTAATCAATACATGCTTATACAATTTCATAATTATTTTTACGTATACATGCCAAAAGAGTTACATACAAAATTATTTACAACTAAACTGTACAAGGTCCAGTTTCAAGGTTTCTTCAGTATGCTTGCTCTAATAAATTTATGAGAACTTGCATGCAATCAAATAAAACTACATGCTGAGAATTAATATGCTCAGTGGTAAATGCATATCCAATAATTTTCCATTCATAATAAATAATTTAAGTACACACACAAATCATAATTCTACTTAATTAATTAAACTCCAAGCTCACGAACATATACATATTTTTTTCTTATTTTTAATTTCTTTACCATTTATTGATTATTATACTTATTAGTGCAGTTGTTAATTCTTTCCTTTTTCCTAATTCCTATATAATAAACTTAAACTTAGTACATACCATTATTTTATTTATTTTACTTCTTTTCTTAATCTTGCCCAAAATGTCAATCTAGTAGAAATCTCTAAACCGGATACTCAGGACATGGATCCGAGAGCTCGATAGTGGGTGACCCCAAAGGATCACAAAGCATGAACATTGTAATCTGTGAACATGTGCAATGGAGTAGACCATTATTAGCCTACCAAACCGAGTCACCATGACTCAGACTACGGTAAATATATCCCTATGGCCAGACAACTAAGGGAAAAACTTAATATTATTATTTTATTCTTATATACCTCATTTTATCATTAAAACTTACTTATATATTACCATAATTTAGTACAAGACTTAATTACTCATTAAACAATGACTTTTTCAACTCATGCATAATTTCATACTCACAAGTACATGTGATATATTATCATAGAAAAATCTCAATAAATTAATATACACTTAATCATCATTTCTCATGCCTTTTACAATTTTATTTTCCTTAAAATAACATAATTCCATTTTGTTTTCCTTCCCTAATCATTTGGCCAAGCTTTGATTGCCTTCAATCAAATACTTGTTTTTCTTTTAAATATTAATTAAGCTTTATTTCATGCTAGTTAATATATATATATATATATATATATATATATATATATATATATATATATATATATATATATATATATATATATATATATATATATATATATATATATATATATATATATGTGACTAATTTCACTTTAACAACTAAAACTCACCTAAGTACCCATGAACTTCAATTTTGGCCACTACCTAAATTTACCTTCCATATTTTTTTCTCTTCCAATTAAATTATTTAATCATTATTCAAGGCACATAAACTCATTTATATGGTTTAATTACACTATACATGCATATTTAACATTAATCACTCATAACCCTAAGCACAAATTATAGTAAATAAATGGAAAATAGTTGGATTTGTGCATTTACTAACCTTGGCTTTATTCTGGGCTCACTAAGTCTCCTTTTCTTTTCCTTTATCTTTAGAAACTCCTTCATTTTTTGTATTCTCTACACAAGACCAGAATTTTAACTCATTAAAATCCTCCTATACTAGCTTCTTTTCATCAATAAAACATCAAAATCCACATCTAGAATCTTTAATTCATCTAACTTCCCCTTTAATTTAAATTAAAAACTCTATTTTCACTTACCTAGATTTCACACTTCCAACTTTAAATCTTGGTTTCTACCACTTGATTGATCTTAATTGAAGACTAGAAGCTGTAATAGAGAGGACAAGGGACTATAATTACCTTTACAAGCTTTGATTTAGTGGGATATCTTGAAAAATTTGAAGAAAATTCAAGAGAAATGGGAAATAAGGGGTTTGGCCTGCTCAATGAAGAAGAAGATGGAAACCTGGAGAAGGTTTTTCCTTTCTCTGATTTTTTCAGCAATTTATAGGTCCTTGGTTGGGTTGGATTTGGTCCAACCAAGCCAATCCACCTAATTAACCCAATTCATTAAAATTGCATTTATTTATTCTAAATTCTCTCTCCAACTTTCAAAGCTCAATTTCTATTAAAAAAAATTCCATCCTATTTAGAATATTTAAATTAGCCTATATAAAAATTTTTGGCTCAATCAGAGTCCATTTTTTATTCGACTTACCAAAAATCAATCCGATTAACCCATTTTTGGTGTTACCGTAAAAATAAATGTTTTTCTACCAAATGAGACTATATCTCATAAAGGAGACAGCTGAATATTTTGCAAATTTTTGGGGCTCATTTACTATTTTTAAAGGTCCAAATTAAATCTAAAATCAACCTAGTTACTATTTAACCATATTCGTGACTTTTTCATATTTTTGACTTTTGGAGGCTTATTTGACCTCAATTTGACTTCAAATTTCATCACCGGACTCGTAGTGACTAGTATTTTTTGATGGTTGAATAAAATATTTTTCTATTTTCGGGCGTATTTATACCTTTGATGTACTATTCACCATCGAAAAATACTATTCACGATCGTCGAGACTGTCAGTCCATCACAAATTTTCCCTACTTATAAAAATTTCGTCCTCAAAATTTGTTTACCTACATTAAATAGCTGTAGGTATTGTTGTCTCATGGTTGCTTCGGGTTCCCAGGTAGCTTCCTCTACATTGTGGTGATTCTATAAGATTTTCAGCAATGGGATTCGCTTGTTTCGAATCTGTTTGGTTTCTCATGCCAAAATGTTCACCAGGTACTCATCATATGTCATATATGATTGAATCTTGATTTCTTCTGGTTTAATGACATGGCTTGGATCCAACTGGCATATGCGGAGCATAAATACATGAAAAATATCGTGAATCTTTTCTAACTTCGAGGGTAACTTTAATCTGTATGCTGCCGGCCCTATCCGCTGGATAACTTCATAAGGACCAATAATTCGCAAACTTAACTTGCCTTTTTTACCAAACCTCAAAATATTCTTCCATGGAGATACTTTCAAAAATAACCTGTATCCGACTTGAAATTCAATGTCTTTTCTTTTTAGATTGGTATAAGACTTCTGTCTGTCCATGGCTGCTTTGAATTGGGTTTTAATCACATGCACCTTTTCTTCTATGTCTCGAATTAAATCTGATCCTACTAATTTTCTTTCACTGAGCTCCGTCCAGCATAATGGTGTTCTACATTTCCTGCCATAAAGCGCTTCGTACGAGGCCATCTTGATACTTGACTGGCAGCTGTTATTATATGCAAATTTAGCTAAGGGCAAATATCTTTCCCAACTGCCTTCAAATTCCAGTAGATAGCTCCTCAATATGTCCTCCAATATCTGTATCACCCATTCTAATTGTCCATCAGTCTGTGGATGAAATGAAGTACTGTAGCGAAGTCTGGTGCCCAAAGCATCCTATAAGGCTTTCCAAAAATGAGAAGTAAATCGTGGATCCCTGTCAGAGATAATAGAAGTAAGCACTCCATGTAATCTCACTATCTCACTTATATATATCTCTGCTAACTTGGTCAATGGATAGTCCATTTGAATCGGTAGAAAGTGAGCTGACTTGGTGAGCTTCTCCACAACAACCCATACTGCATCATGTTTTTTCCTGGTCAATGGTAACTTGGTCACAAAATCCATCATTATCTAGTCCCATTTCCATTCAGGGATTGCAATAGGGTGGAGTAACCTAGATGAAACCTAATGTTCAACCTTTACCTACTGGCAGATTAAGCATTTACCCACGAAATCTGCTATATCACATTTCACTTGTGGCCACAAGTAGTGGGTCTTCAAATCCCAACACATTTTATTACTCCCAGGATGCATGGTATAACTGCTGTTGTGAGCTTCTATCAAAATGATCTTCTTTAACTCAACTTGATCAGGCACATAGAGTCTCTGCTTGCAGTATAGACTGCCATCTGCACTTAAAGAGTAACCGTTGTTAGGCTTGTCTTGTAATTACGCCATAATAGAGGCAACATGATCATCTTGCTGCTGTGTCGCCTTTATTTGCTATTAAAAATCAGATTTTACTTGCATTTCAGCTATAATTGCTCCATCTCTTGCCATACTTAGTTTAACATTCATTGCCCAAAGAGATGCCATAAACTTCCTGCTTAATGCATCAACAACTGTATTAGCTTTACCTGGATGATAATCAATGGAATAGTCATAATCTTTAATGAGCTCAAGCCATCTCCTCTTCCTCAAATGAAGCTTATTCTGAGTCAACAAGTACTTTAAAACTCTTGTGATCTATGTAAACATAACATTTTTCTCCATACAAGTAGTGTCTCCAGATCTTTAAAACAAAAACTATGGCTGCAAGTTCTAGGTCATGAGTATGATAATTCTTCTCATGGTTTTTTAGTTGACGAGAAGCATAGGCAATTACTTTTCCTTCTTGCATCAAAATACAACCTAACCTAATTCTGGAGGCATCGCTATAAATTACAAAGTCTTTTTCTGATTCGGGTTGAGCCAATACCGGAGCTTTTGTCAACAAATGCTTAAGCTATTCGAAACACTTTTGACATCAATTTGACAATCCATATTTTACCTATTTTTGCAGTAGTCGAGTCAATGGTGCTGCAATAAAAGAAAACCATTTCACAAATCTTTGATAATATCTTACTAATCCAAGGAAACTCTATAATGCCCTTTATTATACCCTAGGAGAATTTTTACTAATTAATTACTAGGTTCTATGTCAAATTAAGTGTAAATGTATAAAGAGGGACCTAATTGAAAAGTGAAAGAGTAAGTTTTGGGGTATAAGTAGAAATAAAGGAAATTGGAGGACCAAAGAGCAATATTGCCATAAACATGATATTTGGACCAATAGAAAGTAAGAGAGAGTGATGGCCGAACAAACAAGTGGTCTTCATTCTTCATCCTCATCCTCTCTCAAACCCTAAACTCTCTCCCTAAACCTCTCTCTAGATTTCTTGGATTTTTGGTAAGAAAAAGAAGATTTGGATAGTTTTGCTTATAAGGTATTCTTGTATTTTCTTTTGTTATGTGTTGTTTATTGATTAGAGAGATGGTTGTTCATGGTTGAATTCTTATGTTATAGAAGGAGAAACAAGTAAGAAGAAGGGAAAGGAGGCTATTCAAGAGTGAAGAAAAGTTGGAGCTTAAACAAGGTATGGAAACTTGCATAATTATGTGTGTGTGTGCTTGATGTTTTGACATAAGAGATGTCTTTACTGCTTTTATTATATGTTTTATGGTTGATTTTAAGCTTGAAAGTGGTTTAGAGATGAAAAATATAAGTTTTGTTGACAGATACAAAAATCTATTTTGTGACTCAATAGACCAGTCTGTACTCTTTTGGTCATATCTTGAGTTATATTTATTTAAATGGAGAAATTCTAGTTGGTATATAAACTAGACACACATATCTTGATTTTGTTAGAAGAAACTGAGAACTGATTTTCATTTCTTGATAGTGAAAATTTGTTTTGAAATCTGGTTATAGTTGTTACCCCGTTTTTATGAGTAGTCTGTGGTTTTTCTTATATATCTGAAGATTTACAAGTTCGATTTAGATTATTTTTGGTGTTTTGGAAACTAGAAACATAGGGCTACAACTTTTTAGAAGGACATATTTGCTAGAAATGTTGTTTTATAGGTCAACATTGGCTAAGAACCCAAAACTTAAAATCTGCCGATTTTGATAGTAACCGTGAGCCAGTCCAGTTTTCAGTCCAGAACCAAAACCGATCCTAGCTCATGGTTACAAAGAAATTCATAGTAACCATGACCCATTCCCATAGCCTTACTTCATGGTTACCATCCAAGGGTTAGTAACCGTGAGGTTGGTAGCATTCAGTCCAGAATCGAGGTGTAATATACGTCATGGTTACTAGGAATTGGGTAGTAACCATGACCCCTATTGCATGTCTAGGGTCACGGTTAATAGGTTACCATGAATTTGGTATTAACTATAACCCTTCTTTATGTTTTGATACTTGGAATTTTATGACCTCATTTGATGTCTAAACTTATCTAAGCCCTTCCTAAGCTTATAAATCATTCTAAATTACAAGTATATAGTGATATACCCCTTTAGTCATAGATTTGTTCAAAGATAAGAATTTAAGATTTTATTATTCAAAGTATAGTATGCATGTGTTTACTTTAATGAAATTATAGTACAATGATTATTGGTTATGTTATGAAATTAACAATGTATAACATTCTAGTACTTTGCATTCATCTATGCTATATTGGATCATATGAGTACAATTTCATAATATATGGAATATGATTTGTTTTGCCTGCATATAAAGACTTGGTGGTAGATAGATAGGCATGCCTATAGGGTTACAGTCACAGCTGCTATAGTCTGACTTTTATGAGTCCACAATATGTCTTTAAATGAGACCACAATTCTAACCCGGTTGGGTCCACAGATTTAATACCTTCAGGTACTTATAGATTTGATACCTTATGGTATCCACAACATCCGTTATCCACACCCACAGGAATTTAAGCAGGCAATGTATGAGATTAATGATATGCATACACAGTTTGAAATCTTTTATTTTATGATTAAATGATATAATTATTCCTTCCAATAAGGCATTTCATATTATTTATTAATGACGTAAATGCAATTTATTTTGTATTATTGGTGTATGCTTGGTAATAACCATTGTGAGTGGTTATCAACATGTTAGTTTGTTCCCCATTAAGCTTTATAGCTTAGCACGGGTGTTTATCCGTGTAGGTTCGTAGGTTAAACCTTTTCTTCAGGGACAAAGCCTACAATTTCCAAAGCCAACATCAGACTAGGAAGAATAGTTTTGAAGTATAAGATTCAATTTTGTATGTTTTTGGTTATATGATGATGTATTTTGTATTAAAATCATGTAATTATCAAGTTTTGTAATTAATAACCAAGCAGCATGTTACTGTAACAAACTTAATCTTATATGATTTGTAAAGTATATGTGTATGTATATATCTATATACATCTTTAACAGATGACTCATAAAATTAATGGAATGTAATTAGTAACAGTAATTCAGGATTTTCCATTATAGTCATTACATTTTTGGTATTAAAGCGCCTTGGTTTAGGCGGTTCTGGCCAATAGGAATTTAAAGGTCCTTATATATAGACTTCTTGTTGATGTTGGCTTATTGTTGTTATCCCTGTGTTCCTTTTGATATAGTTGGATATGGAAAGACATCGTGAAGTTGTAGATGAATCGGCTGAAAGCAATCTACCTGGTCAATCTAATCCTTCTTAGCCTGAATCTTCTGCATCCACTAAAGGTGGTGTAGCTATTGTTGAGCCTGGGAAAGCACTATTGAAAATTTCCCATAATATGGCTCAAATTCTACAAAGGATGACTGCACCAAAAGCCCCTATTTCTGAGATTAGAAAGCATGGTGCAGAAGAATTTCTAGGCTTTATGTGGGAAGAGTCTGAGAAAGCTGAGTTATGGCTTGAAAGATTGGAATGGGTATTTATAGAAGTTCAGTGCTCAGCTAATCAGAAGGTGACCTATGCTGTGTCCTTGGTTTAGGGAGCAGCTTATGATTGGTGGAAGCTAGTTCAGACACAACCTCAGCTACCTGATTCCCTATCTTGGGCATTCTTTGTCATAGAATTTAAAAAGAGATATGTGACTGAAGCATACAAATATGAGAGGTTGAAGCAATTTCTGAACCTAAAGCAGAAGGGTATCTCAGTGGCTGAATATGAAGCAGAATTCAGTCACTTGAGCAAATATGCACCAAAACCTATGCTAACTGGGACTTTCAAATATCGCCAATTTGAAGATGGGTTTAATGACCAAATTTGGGAGCATTTGATAAGGCCTATCTCTTTGCACCTGGTGGATATCATCAGTTGGTTCAAGCAACTATTTGGGCGGAAAAAGAAAAGAATGCCAAAAGAGAAAGGGAACAAAGAAGAAGAAGCTTCTCTCGGGGTGGTTCTTCATCAAGGAAAAGATTGAGAATGACTCCAGGAAATCAACCAATGGAGTCTATTAATCACCCTGCATCTAGAGGTAGACAACAATGGACTTTTACTTCAGTTAGATCTAGTAGAGGCACTACATCAGGACAGGGTAAAGGTCAAGCTCCTGAATGTAAATACTATTTTAGGCAACATTGGGGCACTTGCAGAATGCTTACTGGTGCTTGCTTCATATGTAGTAGCACATAGCATTTTATGGGAAATTGTCCTATGAAGCAGGAGCAAGCTTCTAGTCAACAAAGTAATAGAGGAGCTTCTAATGCACCTCCCTCAGGTAGAGGCCGTGGTAGAGGCAGAGGTGGATCGGATCAATTTAGAGCACAATCTAGAAATGTTTCTAAGATAATGGATCGACCATTCACTCCTACACCTCCTGTCAGAGCTTATGCCATGAAAGGTCGAGAAGATGCAGATGCTTCTGAGGTCATAGCTGTTACATTCTCTCTTTTTGATACTGATGTGCATGTGCCTATAGACCCCAAATCTACACATTCATATATTTGTAATAGGGATTTAGGTAGAAATGTATCTGTTGTAGATCATCTGAGCTATGATATATGTGTAATCAATCCTTTAGGCCACAGTATATGTGTAAATGAAATATATAGATATTGCCTTATTATGATTCAAAGGAGAGAGTTTCCAGCTGAATTAATTGTTTTACCTTTCCATGAATTTGATGTAATCTTGGGTATGGATTGGTTATCTAGATACCAAGCCATTTGTGGATTGTAAAGCTAAAATAGTAGTAGTTAAGAATGTCTGGGAAAAAGAGACATTGATTCAGGGTATTAAGTCTAAACCCTTAACCAATGTTATCTCTGCTATAAAAGCGAAAAGATTCCTTAGAAAAGGATATGAAGCATCTTTGGCTTTGGTTCATGATTCTAAAAGGGAGACAGTTAATCTTCAAGATATTCCAATAATTAATGAGTTTCCTAATGTTTTTCCCGAAGAACTTTTGGGTTTGCCACCAGAAAGAGAAGTAGAGTTATCTATAGAAACTCTACCTGGAACTGCTCCTATCTCCAGAGCACCTTACAGAATGGCACCAACAGAACTAAAGGAGTTAAAGGTTCAGTTACAAGAGTTGTTGGATAAAGGCTTCATCAAACGTAGTGTGTCACCTTAGGGCGCACCGATATTATTTGTTAAGAAGAAGGATGGCACTTTGAGAATGTACATTGACTACAGACAGCTCAACTAAGTAACTGTGAAGAATAAGTATCCTCTACCTCGGATTGAAGATTTATTTGACTAGTTAAAAGGTGTTGGGGTGTTTTTTAAAATTGATCTGAGATCGGGATACTATCAACTGCGGGTCAAGGATGTATATGTTCAAAAGATTGCTTTTAGAACTTGATATGGTCATTACGAATTCTTAGTAATGCCTTTTGGGTTGACTAACGCACCAGCAACGTTCATGGATCTGATGAATAGGGCGTTCAGACCCTATTTAGACCAGTTTATGGTGGTATTTATCGATGACATCTTGGTCTATTCTCGTAATGAAGCGGAGCATGCAGAACACCTAAGAATTGTTTTGCAAACTTTAAGAGAGCAACAATTATATGCAAAGCTAAGTAAATGTGAGTTTTGGCTTATTGAAGTTTCTTTCCTTGGGCACATGGTGTCTTCAGAAGGCATCATGGTGGATCCTAAAAAGATTGAAGCTATTGTAAATTGGAAACCACCTCGCAATGTGCCGGAAGTTAGGAGTTTCTTGGGCTTAGCCGGCTATTATAGACAATTTGTGAAAGGCTTTTCCGTTATCGCCTCCCCTCTCACTAAGTTATTAAGGAAAGAAGCCAGATTCGAATGGAAAAATTGTTGTCAAGCAAGTTTTGAGCATTTAAAGAAGATGTTAATGGAAGCTCCAGTTCTTACTTAACCAATAGTAGGTAAAGAATATGCTATGTATAGTGATGCATCAAAAAATGGATTGGGGTGTCCGTTGATACAAGAAGGTAAAATAGTAGCTTATGCATCAAGGCAGTTAAAGCCTTATGAATAGAATTATCTGACTCATGATTTAGAATTGGCAGCAGTCATTTTTGCTTTAAAGATATGGAGACATTACCTTTATGGTGAGAAGTACAGAATCCATACAGATCATAAAAGTCTTAAATACCTGCTTACCCAGTGGGATTTCAATTTAAGGCAGTATAGATCGCTAGAATTAGTCAAAGATTATGATTGTATAGTTGACTATCATCCAGGAAAGGCAAATGTGGTGGCTGATGCTTTGAGTTGGAAGATGATGGCAACCTTGTTATTACAAGATTGTAAATGGAAGTTTGCATCCGATGGAGCTTTGTTAACTCAATTGCAAGCTCATCCTAATCTAAGGCAGGCAGTAATAGATGCGCAGGAAGATGATGAAAAATTAAAGCAATTAACTCAATCAATGCATGAAAGGGGTCCAATCGAGTATTCAATCAAGATTGATGGTGGTCTCTATTACCAAAATCGATTATGTGTGCTGGATGTTAAAGAATTAAAGAGAGATATACTGCAAGAAGCCCATAACACTGTATTCACCATACATCCCGATGGTAACAAAATATATAGAGATCTGAAAAGTTTTATTGGTGGCCAAGAATGAAGAGAGATGTAACTGAGTATGTTTCCAAATGCTTGACATGTCAGCAAGTAAAAGCAGAGCATCAACTTCCTTCAGGATTGTTGAATCCTCTTCCCATTCCTTAATGGAAGTGGGATAATATTACTATGGATTTTGTTACAGGTTTACCCACTACTCAGAAGAAGCATGAGTAGATAGATTGACAAAGGTGGCTCATTTTATACCGGACCAAACCATCTACTCAATGGACAAGTTGGCTGAATTGAATATAGATCAAATTGTTAGATTGCATGGGGTACCTATTTCAATCATTTCAGATCGGGATCCAAGATTTACTTCCAGATTTTGGAAAAGTCTACAACAAGCTTTAGGCACAAAGCTTCTTCTTTGTGCTGCTTTTCATCCTCAAACCGATGGGCAGTCGAAAAGGATTATACAAGTATTGAAGGACATGCTGAGAGGTTGTGTTTTAAACTTTCCCGGGAGTTGGGATAAATATGTGACTTTGATGGAATTCACATACAACATTGGATATCAAACTAGCATTGGTGTGCCACCTTATGAGGCACTCTATGGTCAAAAATGTAGAACTCCCTCTTGCTGGATAGAGTTAGTTGAAAGCAAATTGACGGACCCTGAACTTATAAAAGATACTGAAGAGAAAATACAACTTGTCAAGCAAAGATTAAAAGAAGCAAGTGATAGACAAAAATCATATGCAGACTTAAAAAGAAAGAACATTGAGTATTACGTTGGTGATGAAGTATTCTTGAAGGTATCCCCATGGAGAAAGGTGTTGCGGTTCTGGAAGAAAGAGAAACTCAGTCCCAGGTTTAAAGGTCCTTATAGAATTCTGGAATGGGTTGGACCGGTAGCATACAGACTGAATCTTCCTAGTTAGTTATCAAAGCTGCATGATGTTTTTCATGTTTCTATGCTTCGATGATATCGATCAGATGATTCGCATATCGTACCTATGCAAGACATCAGTGTCAGATCTGACTACACATATGATGAGGAGCCTAAGATAATCTTGGCAAGAGAAGTTCGACAATCGAGGAATAAAAAATCCCCCTAGTAAAATTATTATGGTAACACCATGGTATACAAAAAGCAACTTGGGAACCTAAAGCAGTCATGCGGGCTCAATACCCACAGCTCTTCAATATAGGTATGAATTTCGAGGACAAAATTCTTTAAGGGGGAGCGAGTTGTAATGCCCCTTATTATACCCTATGAGGATTTTCACTAATTCATTACTAGGTTCTATGTCAAATTAAGTGTAAATGTATAAAGAGGGACCTAATTGAAAAGTTAAAAAGTAAGTTTTGGGGTATAAGTAAAAATAAAGGAAATTAGAGGACCAAAGAGCAATATTGCCATAAACATGACATTTTGACTAATAGAAAGTAAGAGAAATGGAGATATTTTTGAGAGAGATGGCCAGCAAAAAAAATGGTCTTCATCCTCATCCTTTCTCAAACCCTAAACTCTCTCTCTAAACCTCTCTCTATATTACTTGGATTTTTGGTAAGAAAAAAAAGATTTGGATAGTTTTCTTATAAGGTATTCTTATATTTTCTTTTGTTATGTGTTGTTTATTGATTAGAGAGATGGGTGTTCATGGTTGAGTTCTTATGTTATAGAAGGAGAAACAAGTAAGAAGAAGGGAAATGAGGCTATTCAAAAGTGAAGAAAAGTTGGAGCTTAAATAAGGTATGGGAACTTGCATAATTATGTGTGTATGCTTGATGTTTTGACATGAGAGATGACTTTACTGCTTTTATTATATGTTTTATGGTTTATTTTAAGCTTGGAAGTGGTTTAGAGATGAAAAAATATAAGTTTTGTTGAAAGATACAAAAAAAATTTTTATGACTCAATAGACCAGTCTGTACTCTTTTGGTCATAGCTTGAGTTATATGTATTAAAATGGAGAAATTCTAGTTTTTATAGAAACTAGACACACATATCTTGATTTTGTTAGAAGAAACTGAGAATTGATTTTCACTGCTTGATAGTGAAAATTTGTGTTGAATTTTTGTTATAGTTGTTAACCCATTTTTATCATCAGTTTGTGGTTTTTCTTGCATATCTGAAGCTTTACATGTCCGATTTAGATGATTTTTAGTGTTTGGAAAACTAAAAACATAGGCCTACAACTTCGTAGAAGGTCATATTCGCTGAAAATGTTGTTTTTAGGTCAAAAATGGCTTAGAACCCTGAACTAAAAATCTATCGTTGGGCAGATTAGGGCATCACAGTTACTAGGATTTTGATAGTAACCGAGAGCCAGTCCAATTTTCAGTCAAGAACCAAAACCCATCCTAGCTCACGATTACTAAGAAATTCATAGTAACCGTGACCCATTCCCATAGCCTTACTTTACAGTTACCATCCAAGGGTTAGTAACCGTGAGGTTGGTAGCATTCAGTCCAGAACTAAGGTGCAATATACGTCACGGTTAATAGGAATTGGGTAGTAATCGTGACCCCTATTGCATGTCTAGGCTCATGGTTACCATAAATTTGGTTGTAACCGTGACCCTTCGTTATGTTTTGATACTTGGAATTTTATGACCTCATTTGATGTCTAAACTTATCTAAGCTCTTCCTAAGCTTATAAATCATTCTAACTTACAAGTATATAGTGATATACCACTTTAGTCATAGGATTTGTTCAAAGATAGGAATTTAAGATTTTATTATTCAAAGTATAGTATGCATGCGTTTACTTTAATGAAATTATAGTACAATGATTGTTGTTTATGTTATGAAATTAATAATGTATAACAGTCTAGTACTTTGCATTCATCTATGCTATATTGGATCATACGAGTACAATTTCATAATATATGGAATATGATTTGTTTTCTCTGCATATAAAGACTTGGTGGTGGATAGATAGGCATGCCTATAGGGTTACAGTCGCAGCTGCTATAGTTTGACTCTTATGAGTCCATAGTATGTCTCTAAATGAGACCACAGTTCTGACCCGGTTGGGTCCACAGATTTAATACCTTTGGGTATTTTCAGATTTGATACCTTATGGTATCCCCAGCACCCGTTATCCACACCCACAGGAATTTAAGTAGCCAGTTTATAAGATGAATGATATGCATACACAGTTTGAAATATTTTATTTTATGATTAAATGATATAATAATTATTCCTTCTAATGAGGCATTTCATATTATTTATTAATGAAGTAAATGCAATTTATTTTATATTATTATTGTATGCTTGGTAATAACCATTGTGAGTGGTTATCAACATGTTAGTTTGTTCCCCACTAAGCTTTATAGCTTAGCACGAGTGTTTATGCGTGTAGGTTTGCAAGTTAGATCTTTTCTTCAGGGATAAAGCCAACAATCTCCAATGCCAACATCAGACTAGGAAGAATAGTTTTGAAGTATAAGATTCAATTTTGTATCTTTTTGGTTATATGATGATATATTTTGTATTAAAATCTTGTAATTATCAAGTTTTTTAATTAATAACTAAGCAGCATGTTACTGTAACAAACTTAATCTTATATGATTTGGAAAGTATATGTGTATGTATATATCTATATGCATCTTTAACAGATGACTCACAAAATTAATGGAATGTAATTAGTAATAGTAATTCAGGATTATCTAGTATAGTCATTACAGAACTAGCAGCAGTCGTTTTTGCTTTGAGGATATGGTGACATTACCTTTATGGTGAGAAGTGCAGAATCTATACAGATCATAAAAGTCTTAAATACCTGCTTACCCCGTAGGATCTTAATTTAAGGTAGCACAAATGGCTAGAATTGTTCAAAGATTATGATTGTATAGTTGACTATCATCCACGAAAGGCAAATGTGGTGGCTGATGCTTTGAGTCGGAAGATTATGGCAACCCTGATATTAAAGGATTGTAAATGGAAGTTTGCATCCGATGGAGCTTTGTTAGCTCAATTGCAAGCTCACCCTAATCTAAGGCAGACAGTAATAGATGTGCAGGCAGATGATGAAAAATTACAGCAATTAACTCAATCAATGCATGAAAGGGGTCCAATCGAGTATTCAATTGGGATTGATGGTGGTCTCTATTATCGGAATTGGTTATGTGTGCCAGATGTTAAATAATTAAAGAGAGCTCTATTGCAAGAAGCCCATGACACTGTTTTCACCATGCATCCCAGTGGTAACAAAATGTATAGAGATCTGAAACAGCTTTACTGGTGGCCAGGAATGAAGAGAGATGTAACTGAGTATGTTTCCAAATGCCTGATATGTCAGCAAGTAAAATTAGAGCATCAACTTCCTTCAGGATTGTTGAATGCTCTTCCCATTTCTCAATGGAAGTGGGATAATGTTACTATGAATTTTGTTACAGGTTTACCTATTACTCAAAAGAAGCATGATGCTGTGTGGGTCATAGTAGACAGATTGACAAAGATGGCTTATTTTATACCAGTCCGAACCAACTACTCGATGGTTAAGTTGGCTGAATTGTATATAGATTAAATTGTTAGATTGCATGAGGTACCTATTTCAATCATTTCATACCGAGATCCAAGATTCACTTCCAGATTTTGGAAAAGTCTACAACAAGCTTTAGGCACAAAGCTTCTTCTTAGTACTGCTTTTCATCCTCAAACCGATGGGCAGTCGAAAAAGATTATACAAGTATTGGAGGACATGCTGAGAGGCTGTGTTTTAGACTTTCTCAGGAGTGGGGATAAATATGTGACTTTGATGGAATTCGTATACAACAATTGCTATCAAACTAGCATTGGTATGCCACCTTATGAAGCACTTTATGGTCGAAAATATAGAACTCCCTCTTGCTGGATAGAGTTAGTTGAAAGCAAATTGACGGGTCCTAAACTTATAAAAGATACTGAAGAGAAAATATAACTTGTCAAGCAAAGATTAAAAGAAGCAAGTGATAGATAGAAATCATATGCGGACTTAAAAAGAAAGGACATTGAGTATCAAGTTGGTGATGAAGTATTCTTAAAGGTATCCCCATGGAGAAAGGTGTTGCGGTTCGGGAAGAAAGGGAAACTCAGTCCCAGGTTTATAGGTCCATATAAAATTCTGTAATAGGTTGGACCAGTAGCATACCGACTGAATCTTCCCAGTGTGTTATCAAAGTTACATGATGTTTTTTATGCTTCTATGTTTCAACGATATCAATTAGATGAGTCACATATCGTACCTATACAAAACATCAGTGTTAGATCTGACTACACATATGATGAGGAGCCTAAGATAATCTTGGCCAGAGAAGTTTGACAATTGAGGAACAAAGAAATCCCCCTAGTAAAAGTATTATGGCAACACCATGGCATACAAGAAGCGACTTGGGAACCTGAAGCAGTCATGCGGGCTAAATACCTATAGCTCTTCAATACAAGTATGAATTTTGAGGATGAAATTCTTTAAGGGGGAGAGATTTGTAATGCCCCTTATTATACCCTAGGAGAATTTTAACTTATTAATTACTAGGTTCTATGTCAAATTAAGTGTAAATATATAAAGAGGGACCTAATTGAAAAGTGAAAGAGTAAGTTTTGGGGTATAAGTAGAAATAAAGGAAATTGGAGGACCAAAGAGAAATATTGCCATAAACATTATATTGGACCAATAGAAAGTAAGAGAGAGGGAGATATCTTTGAGAGTGATGGCCAGCCAAACAAGTGGTCTTCATTCTTCATCCTCATCCTCTCTCAAACCCTAAACTCTCTCTCTAAACCTCTCTCTAGATTTCTTGGATTTTTGGTAAGAAAAAAATATTTGGATAGTTTTCTTATAAGGTATTCTTGTACTTTCTTTTGTTATGTGTTGTTTATTGATTAGCGAGATGGGTGTTCATGGTTGAGTTCTTATGTTATAGAAGGAGAAACAAGTAAGAAGAAGGGAAATGAGGCTATTCAAGAGTGAAGAAAAGTTGGAGCTTAAACAAGGTATGGGAACTTGCATAATTATGTGTGTTTATGCTTGATGTTTTGATATGAGAGATGTCTTTACTGCTTTTATTATATGTTTTATGGTTGATTTTAAGCTTGGAAGTGGTTTAGAGATGAAAAAATATAAGTTTTGTTGAAAGATACAAAAATCTATTTTATGATGCAATGGACCAGTCTGTACTCTTTTGGTCATATCTTGAGTTATATGTATTAAAATGGAGAAATTCTAGTTGGTAGAGAAACTAGACACACATATCTTGATTTTGTTAGAAGAAATTGAGAACTGATTTTCACTACTTGATAGTGAAAATTTGTGTTGCAATCTGTTTATAGTTGTTACCAAATTTTTATGAGCAGTCTGTGGTTTTTCTTGCATATCTGAAGCTTTACAAGTTTTATTTAGATGTTTTTGGTGTTTTAAAAACTAGAAACATAGGCATACAACTTTTTAGAAGGGTATATTTGCTGGAAATTCTGTTTTACAGGTCAAAATTGGCTTACAACACGAAACTAAAAATCTTCCATTGGGCAGATTAGGGCATCACAGTTACTGGATTTTGATAATAACCATGAGCCAGTCCAGTTTTCAGTCCCAAATCAAAACCCATCCTAGCTCACGATTACTAAGAAATTCATAGTAACCGTGACCCATTCCTATAGCCTTACTTCATGGTTACCATCCAAGGGTTAGTAACTGTGAGGTTGGTAGCATTCAGTCCAGAACCGAGGTGTTATATATGTCACGGTTACTAGGAATTGGGTAGTAACCATGACCCCTATTGCATGTCTAGGCTCACGGTTACCATGAATTTGGTAGTAACTATAACCCTTCCTTATGTTTTGATACTTGGAATTTTATGACCTCATTTGATGTCTCCCAGTGCATTTCTACACATTGTCACGTGTCCCATTGAAGTTCCTCACACGTGGTCACATGTGGATTAGCCTTGTTTCACACGTGGTCACGTGTCCTCTTGGTTTTCATCACTTGTTCTTTCATGTGGCCATGGGTCTTTAAGCTTTAATCTGCATGTGGCCATGTCTTCTAAGCAGCAACCCTTCACGTGGCCACGGGTAGATTTCTTCATTGATTTCACATGGTCACGTGAAAAGCTTCTGGACTGAACGCTCACTTTCTCGCATAAATTTCTCATATTTGCAGTTTTGGCCCAAATATTTGCCTTTTTTGCAATTTAAGCCCTTTTTTAACAATTTCAAACTGAAAACCAAACAAAACATTGGATTAACCTTAAAAACATATAAATTACAATTTAACTCTATTTTAACCTAAATAATACCAAAATAACTAAATAACAAAGCTTAAAACATATTAAAAAACTATATATAATTCACACTTATCAATTGTTACCATATAGTAGAGCTTTTAATGAAAAATACAAAATTTTATAATATATGGCTATTATATGATATATGTGTGTGCGTGTGTATGCGTGCGCATGTACACATAAGGTTAATTATTATATGTGTGTAATACAATGTAATTGTAAATAATAATGTGCATATGAAGTGTGTGTTTAAGAATATATGCTAATATTACTTTGTAAAGCAATTAGCCATAAAGAGTTAATGAAGCATGTCATATAACAAATATATGAACTATTATACATATTACTTAGTTGAGATAACTTGTACATGCCTATATATTATGTGTATGAATTATCAAGCTAAAGCATATGAGAACAATGATATATGTTCATGTACAATTACTTGAATTGTCATATAAGATTGTATGTGAAAGAGTTACATGCTTTGAAGCAAATTTCAAGTATAGTAAAGTATTATTCACAAGGTGTGCATGATATGACATATATAGAAAGCTTATGTATAAACATGAATATATATATGTATGTATGTTGCCTATAAGTATATGATGATGAAAGAGTAAAGCATGGAATAAAGATGCTCAATCATAAACATGATATAGTGTTGTAAAAAGTCATTCATGCATATGCATATGATTTTGATTATCCTGCTCATAGTTATACACGAATATATATATATGTGTGTGTGTGTGTGTGTGTGTGCATGGTAAAAAAGAGCAAAGTATATAATAGTAATGCTCAACAGTGAGCATGATCACATGTTTAAAAAAGGTGTTACAATGGATATGATTACCTTGGACATAGTTATACATGAGTTTTTATATACATATATGTATGTGATCGAACATAATAAAGCAAAGTATAAAGGATAAAGTAAAGAGATTTAATTGCATGCATTATATCTAGGGTGTGGATAGATAGGCATGCCTATAAGGGTACCTTATAGTTATGATAGTTTCAACCCCGTTTGGGTCATCAAAATAGTTTCAACCTTATTTGGGTTGTAGTCGACCCCATTTGGGTGACTAAATAGATATGATCCCATTTTAATCATAAACAACCCTATTTGGGTTGTAGCCAACCCATTTGGGTGACCTCTATAGTTATATGTAAGTAGTTTAATATTGTGAAGGGCTTTGCATGAATCTCTGTATATAAAATTTATGAAATTCTTGATGCAAGTTCATGTTGTTTCCTATTAATATGTTCCTTATAATTATTTGTCTCTTGCCTTACATGACCTTTATAGTCATATGCTTCTTACATTATTTTACATATATAAATACATGATATTTTAAAATACATCAACATATAGTATATGGGAAAAGCAAGGCATGGAATAAAGAGTATTTTGTGATTACATGTATAAAATCCTTGAGAAGACATTGAAGTGTTTTTGTACCTAGAAATGCAAGATATATGAATTTGTACGTATGTCATGCTTTGTTAGTAAAAATACACAAGTTACTTATTAAACATTGTGTAAATGATAAGAGAAATATGTGGGACTCAGTACATGTTAATATAAAAAAAATTATGAACTCAAGTTAATGATATAATAGTTTGATGGCGATAATAATTATTCAAGTGGGTGAAAAAAATATATGATACATGAAATATGTTATACATAGGTGTAAGATATAGTTTCTTAATTTAAAGATCTACGATTTTAAATGGTTGTACATGAACATAGATTGATATAAGTATATAGGAATCAAGAAAGTAAACTAGATGTATAATATTTTCAGTGTTAAAAAGGAATAATTTTATGAGCAAGAACTCAAAAAGCAAATGAAATATCTATAGGTAACTGATAGTGGATAGTAAAGTATAATAAAAGATAATATAGCCTTGGAGATTTATGTGAATATGGTTTAAATTATTAAGTTACATGCTTAAAGATATGCTTGTTTGTGTGCTTGCATTTTGACGACCTTTAAAAGAGGTTGTCCACATGTCTTATGTTCCCCCACTAAGTTTTATAGCTTAACACGGGTGTTTTATCCTTGGAGGTTGCAAGAAAGGATTTTCTTTCCAGTGATAATATCTACAGTAGAAGGGCTAACACAAGAGAGAGATTGAAAGTCATATATGTTGAGAGTATAGTCTATTGTGAGTTCATTTTGATTACAAGATCTTTATTTATAAGGATGTAATCTATAAATATTTAATAAATTTAAATCTTGAATTGTTCAAAAAGTCTCTTGAGTATGAAGTAAAGTTTTAATAGTACAATACATATATATTGATTTTATGATTTATTAAATGTCTCTATTTATAGCCAAGGCACATGGATAGAGTATTGAAAAAAAATTTATAGGCATAAAAACATAGCAAAGTAAGTTTAATGATACCGGATATAGTGATTACAGCTAAGTATAAGATAAGGGTGTTACAATAGAAGTGATTTGATTAATGAATAATGAAAAGTGATCATCAGTATAAGTGTTTCAATGGCTCATGATAGTGTTAGTGTTCTTCATTGAATAAGGAAGTATGGTTAAAGAATTGTATTAAAGTGTTACTGAGTGCATCATTAAGTAATTGTATTGCAATATTTCCTAATGCATGGACAATTATTATAAGCCTAGGTATTTTATATCATGAAAATGCATGATATTATGTTATTTGTATTTGAGATTTCGAAAAGAAATCAATTGCACTGTTTACTTGTAATGGCCCAATTGCCAGGCTAGTTGGGAATAGTGTTCCAACGGTAAATAGTGACACCGGGGTGAATAGTATCTTCCAAAGTCGAAAAATATTTTATATGATCATCAGAAAGTATTAGTTACAACTAGTTTAAGGGTGAAATTTGGAATAAAAATGAGGTCAAACGAGTTTCCAAAAGCTGAAAATAAGAAAATTTCATGGTTTCAGTTCAAATAGTACCCAGATTGACTAAGATTTGATCGAAACTTTAAAAATAGCAAATGACCTTTAAAACTCACCAGAATTTCCATATCTATATTAAATGATATGTAAAATATATAGTAATAAAAAATTAATTTTTTGGTGATTTTAAAAAATTGGATTATCGGACTGGTAAAAATTAACCAGATCGGAAAATAGTCTGTGATTGACTCAAAAATATTCATGGAGTCTAATAAATATATTTTGAAGATTATGAAAGTATTTTTAGGAAGATTTGAACTCAGAAAGTATGAAAAAAATAATGATTTCGGTTCAAATAGTAATCGATTGACCGTTGATTTGATTGAGACTTTACAAATAGTAAATAATCTCTAAAAATTGCAAAAATTTTTAGTTTGGATCTAATTAGTATTTGAAATTATTTGATAGTAAAAAAGTGATTTTACGGTAACATCAAAAATTTACTAATCAGACCAGTTTTAGTAAATCGGATAAAAAATAGACTCTGATTGAGCTAAAAATTTTTATGGAGGCTTAAATTATTATGTCCAAAATTATGTAATTGATTTTGAGTAAATTTGAGCTTAGGAAGAGAGAGAAATAATTTATAATACATTAAATGGGCTTAAAATAGATTTTGGGCTTAAATTAGGTCTAATCACTTTGATTGAACCGGCCCTGCCTATTGAAGGAATGTATAGAAAGCAAAAAATATCAAAAGACATTGTAAAAACTGTGAGTCTTCTCTCTTCTTCCTCTCTTGAAATTGAATTCTTCTTTTTCCTTTGTAAACCCATCATTTTCTTCCTTTCTCTCTCTAAATCTCCCACCAAATTCCACTATCCCAAGTAAATCGAGGCTTTTCTTTCACGTAGTGACTATATCTAAGCTCAATTTGGAATGATTGAAGTGAAAAAACAAGATGTATCAAGTTATGTATCAAAATAAGGCATGAGGCACCAAGCTCTATAATTTGATTTAAAGGTTTATATAGATAGATTAAGGTATGTAGAGCTCATTTGTGATGTTAGATTTAAGTTTGGAGCAAATAAAATGATGGTTTTATACCTTTACATATTTGGCCACTTAGCATTTTTAAAGAAATTATGAAAATTTATGGTGTAAAGCTAAGGAGAGGAAGATTAAAGTGTGGAAAACAAGAATTCAAGGTAAGTGGATACAATATCCCTTAATTTTCATGAATTTTTTGTAGTGGTATGATTATTTAAGTTATGTAATTATGTACATAATTCATGTTAAATTGAAATAGGCTTTATAAATATGTTTAGGGAGTTAGAATTGATGATTTGAATGCCTTAAATAAGGAGAAAGAAATTGAATGATATGGACAATATGGAAGCCGAATTGGGTAAAAGCTACTATATTCTCCCCCACTAACAAAATTTCGTCCTCGAAATTTCTTTGCATATCACAATTACGATTACTATTATATGATCACTCTGGGGGTATCTAATTTAATAATCCATAATTAATCTTTTACTAACATTTACATCTTATGATCCTTGCAATTCAATAAACTTAAGTGATCCTTGTATCCTCTTGTGTACTTATAATCACTCTTACCATCAATACCTATTCATTGCATGCATGCATATCATTCTATCCTTAATACATTTGCTCTGACCGTAGGACCGGCTAAACCTTTGCTCTGATACCAATAAAATTGTAAGACGCTTATAACACTGTACTATACGTACGATGATTAATTAACTCAGATGTCACCTCAAAACTACAGTCACCTGATGCACAAAACCAGATAGTCTAGTAATTTTTTTTTCAAACATCATTAATAGACAAGCACTATAATAACCAAATAGTACATATACACTACCAATTATAGTTTGTACTTATACATGTACATAACCATAATTTTAACACTTACATTCCTATTCCTTATGATAACATACATGTCATGCCTGTGCTATCCATCATCCTTCCTGCCTATTTGCAAAATTTGCTGAATCTTTCTATTTTTGAAACCTGAGGACAGTCACAATACTACTCACTGAGCATTAAAATGCCCAGTGGTAGGATACATATCCCAAACTTTCCAATCTAATCATACACATGCATACACAAGCTTATTGTTTCTCATATTATAGCATCATTTAACTCTTTAAATAATGCTACTTCGATTAAAAATCAAATACTAAAATCTGCTATTATTAAGTTTATACTCTTATTCATTAACATTTAAGTGCTAAGATCTTATCTTGCAATACTATCACTTACTTTTCTGATAAACTTTTCTATCATTTCTTTCATTACTACTATGATCTATCTATACTTTGCTAACCCCTTTGATTAACTCTTTGACATTATAGTAGCATTACTAATTAATTTACTATTACTATTCTTATCATTAATACTGACATCATTAACCTGTACATTAACACTATCTATAAAATTTTCATCCTTAATGGTCCTAACGTTTTCAAACTTATTTCACTTATTGATCTCATTCTAATCCAGCTTGTAGACTAATCTTCGTTTAATCTTATCATGACTAATTTCCAATAAACCCCCTTTTAAAATTCTATTAATTTAAAATTTACTTTCCACTTGCCAACTATTACTATTTTTGCCATTTCTTAAATAATATTCATTATACTTTTAATTATACTTATGGACCATACTATTTCTAAATTTCCATTTTAGTCCTTTTCCTACCATTATTATTGGCAAATTATAGTGTGGTCCCTAAAGTTGTACATTTGCAAATTTTACCTTATATTTTCACTATTTATTCTTATAGCTCATTTTTTTCTATCTTTTACTCTTAATACTCCCTCCGTTCTTTTTTATCTGTCACTTTTGAGTAAAATTCAAATTCTATTTATCTATCACTTTTAGACTTTTAATGTAATTTAATTTGCTTTTTCAATTTATTTTTCTTTCCTAATAAAGTCATAACCAATCATATTTGTTAATTTAGTTTTAATCACGTAATTTAATACTAAATTTATGTCTATTTATGATCTCTTAATCCTAGTAAAAACAATAAAAGTGACTGATAAAAAAGAACAGAGGGAGTATATGTTATGAAATGTAAAATTATAATTTAGTCCTTAGTTTTTACTTAAGGGCGAGAATTACACTTTTGGTCCCTATTTCACATATAATAGTGTTCATTTACAATTTTGTCCATCAATTAACATTTTATTTGCTAAATTACAATTTGGTCCTTACACTTTCACTAAATTACGATGGTGCTCGCTTTTTCACTTATTTACACTAGTGTCACTACTTATCTTTACTTTCACATTTAATTTCCTATTTAATATGCGATCTCTCATTTAATCACAAATATAATATTTTATGGCAATTTACATGTTGATCCCTATTGAACCATTATCTTACACATTAAACCACTCATTTTTCTATTTTATCATTTATATCCTTAACTTTCATTGAAGTACAATATTGTCCTTCAATTATAATTAATTACTTTAATATCACTAGTTGAAATGATTTATGCATTTCATTTACTATTCATTACACAATTTGCAATTTTGATCCTTAACATATTATTTTCTTGCCACTTTACATTTTAGTACCAATTTTTTCATACTTTACAATTAAGTTCACTTATATTTCATTTCCACTTGAGAATTTAACTTTCATACTTTTATTCATTACATAATTACCATTTTAATCCTTGAATCTATTAATTCTTTTCAATTAACTACAAAATTGTCATTTTTACACTTTATTTACCATTTTGCCACTAGTTCGCTCATTTTTACTCTAAACCCATTATGTGGCATACAAATTACCAATAAGCCCTTATTTTATTATTTTCATGTCAAATTATATTTTTAGTCCTTTAAAATTACAAAACTTCATTTTAAGCTATTCACTCACTAACTTACCATTTTACCCTTTTCATTCACTACTTTGTCATTTTTACCCACTAAACTTATTATTTAGGAAAATTATCATTTTGTCCCTAAAATTTTTATTTTCTTTTATTTAAGACCTTTTTAACTTAAATCTTCATTTTTATTTTACTTTTTAAATTTTTCAGTCACTATTACCATTATACCCCTAGTACAATCTAGCAAAAATCTTTAAACTAGATATATGGGATGTTGAACCTTACGAATCCATAGTACAGACTGAAAAATGACCCCAAAGGACAATTTTATCATAGAACAAAATAGAGCAAAACAAATAATACAGATACTGTAGGAGATCATTACGATCCTACCATAGTAAAGCAAGCCGCCATGACTTGCACGATGGTATAGGTGTCCCTATAGCTAGCCAATCATATCCTGAACTAGATTTTGATCGCCTGATCACTATTAAAGGCAAAATTCAATATTCACATATTAACATTTTCATTTGCTTTCTCATTCTAGTGGATTAGTCACTTCCCTTTTTATTATTGTGCTCAATCTATGAATTATCCCATAATAATTCATCATTTTCTCTCAATTTATGAATTATTTCACAATAATTCATCATTTTCACATCAAACATAATATAATTTCACATTTGAAAATATTCATACATATTTCATAAATTCTTAATAAATTAATGGATAATTCTTTTCATGTCTAAGTTTATTTTAAAGCCCTCAATCATTTTTTTCTAGGCTTATATTAAGTAATAATACAATGTCACTCCACTTGGCATTCTTATACAATTATAATTCCATAACCATGCATTATATACATATTACTATTTTTAGAATTGGTGTCACTATCGACATTTTCCATTTTTTTCATACATTTCAATCTTTATATCATCAATTATTTCATTTTCTAGCCAAACTCTGTTCAGCCATCATGTTCCAATTCCACATTTAATTCTTTTTCCACTGAATTCACTTTCATATCATTTGTTCTTTATTTGTAATCTCATTAATACAATTACTTAATTTTTTTAATTATCATTTATCCAATTGAACTCATTTATTTCACTACTTTACATAATTCATCAAAATAAAATCTTATGTATATACATGGCCTCACCTATAATATAAGTACAAAATTTATTTTCTCCATTTATGCACTTAAAATATCATTTATAAGCTCTATTTACATATCTATAACCTTAGTTAACATGTTTATACATTTAACTTCCATTAAATCATTAAATATACCCTAGTATATCTTAGTACCCAATTTGGCTTCCATATTGTCCATATCATACAATTTCTTTCTCCTTATTTAAGGCATTCAAATCATCAATTCTAACACCCATAAACATATTTATAAGGCCTATTTCAATTTAACTTGAATTATGTACATAATTACATAACTTACATAATCATACCACTACATAAAATTCATGGAAATTAAAGGATATTGTATCCACTTACCCTGAATTCTTGTTTTCCACACTTTAATCTTCCTCTTCTTAGCTTTACTCCAAAATTTATCATCATTTCCTTTAAAAATCCTAAGTGGCCAAATATGTAAAGGTATAAAACCATCATTTTATTTGCTCCAAACTTAAATCTAACATCACAAATGAGCTCTTCAAACCTTAATCTATCTATATAAACCTTTAAATCAAATTATAGAGCTTGGTTCCTCATACCTCATTTTGATACATAACTTGATAAATCTTGATTTTTCACTTCAATCACTCCAAATTGAGCTTAAATATGGTCACCATATGACAGAAAAGCCTTGATTTACATGGAAGAGCAAAATTTGGTGGGAGATTTAGAGAGAAAAAGAAGAAAATAGTGGGTTTACAAATGGAGAAGAATTCGATTTCAAGAGAGGAAAAAGAGAGAATACTCACAATTTTTCTAGTGTCTTCTAATATTTTTTTCTCTATACACATTGTTTCAATGGGCTGGCTAGTTCAACCAAAGTGGTTGGACCTAATTTAAGCCCAAAATCTATTTTAAGCCCATTTAATGCACTGTAAATTATTTCTCTCTCTTTCTAAGCTCAAAAGCACTCAAAATCAATTACATAATTCTTAACATAATAAGTTAATCCTTCATAAAAAGTTTCAGCTCAATCAGAGTCTATTTTTTATCCAGTTCACTCAAACTGATTTAGTTAGCAAATTTTCGATTTTACCGTAAAATTACTTTTTCACTATCAAATAATTTCAAATACTAATAAGAGCTTAATTGAAAATTTTTGCAATTTTTAGAGATCATTTAATATTTTTTAAACCTCGATCAAATCCATGATCAATCGATTACTATTTGAACCGAAATCATTTTTTCCTTGTATTTTTTGAGTTCAAACCTTCCTAAAAATACTTCCATAATCCTTAAAATATATTCATTAGGCTCCACAAATATTTTTGAATCAATTAGAGAATGTTTTTCGATCTGATTCACTTTTACCAATTCGATAATTCGATTTTTCAAAATAATCAAAAAAATAATTTTTATTACCATATAATTCTAAATTTCATTTAATATAGATTTGAAAATTCTAGTGATTTTTAAAGGTCATTTGTTATTTTGAAAGTTCCGATCAAATCTTGGTCAACCCAAATACTATTTGAACTTAAACCATGAAATTTCCTTATTTTTAACTTTTGGACTCATTAGATATCATTTTTATTCCAAATTTCACCCTCGAATTAGTCACAACTAATACAATTATCATATAAAATATTTTTTGACTTCGGAGGTACTTTTCACCTCGATGATACTATTCACTATCGGAATACTATTCCCGACTATCCCGATAATTGGGCCATTACATTGCTTCCCACTGAGCCATTGCTCAGCATGGGTATTTTTTCCATGTAGGTATACAGGAGTAAAGAAAAAGTGTCATTCTCCAGTCAACATCTGCAAGCCACTAGAGAGGATAGCAAGTGAAGACTAATTTTAACATAGAGTTAATTTTTGTAAATGTAAAACTTAAAGAACTTAGGATATATGTAATAAACTAATTTGTAAATATACTTAAAGCATGTTAAATTTATATGTAAAAATATGTGTATTCATGCAAGCAATTTAGTAAAGTAATAGTAAAAAAATGTAATAAGAGCGAGCGTTACATTGTAGTATTAAAACAATGGTTTAGGTGGTTCTAAGCAATAAGGTGTTAGAGAATAGATTAGACATGTATGTATATGTAATGTTGTGGCCTTAAAACAAATGTTGTTTTATCTTGCATAAAATAAAATAAAATCAAATTATAGTAAAAGTATATATAGTTAAAAGTGTAAAGCTAGTGTTAGTGTAATGGTTAATGTAGATGTCCCTATTTTCAATAGATATTAGAGTAATTTGACAAGACATGAAAGCATAAAATTATATGCATAGGCCCCAACTGGAAAGTAAACTGACAGGATATACATTGAGTGTAGTGATGATATGATAGTGAAAGAATAGTATAGTTATAAAGAAATGAAGTTAGATCAAATCTAAACATGATAAAGCAAAGAATAAAAGAAGTAAGAATAGATCGTATTGGATAGTATATGACCGGGATAAAGATATAATTATAGGAATGCAAGTGATAAGATTTGACAAGTGACACATGTATAAATTTTGAGGACAAAATTATTTTAAAGGGGATAGAAATGCAAGGCCCTAACATATACCCTAGTTGTAATTGGGCATATATAAGATGTATAAAGGAGTAAATATAAAGAGATAAGTAATGGAAGTGTAAGTTAGGACCTAGATGGAATTAATCTTAAAGTTAAGGGCAATGTGGTCATTACATATCAAGTATGAAGAGAGCATAAGTAGGAAGGAAATACTTATGTAAGAAAGATATCTTGGGGTAAGAATGAGAAATTGAAGGAAGGAAAAGGAGTAAGTGCAAATTCACCAATGACAAATAATATGAAGGCACCTATCTTTCTCTAGATTTCTCTTGAGAAAGGAAGACACTTCAAGGGCCCTATATAAGCCAAAAAGGCCAGCCAGCACCCTAAAAGATATCATTTTTAGTCATTTTTTCCCTAAGAAAACCAACCTCGCCATAGAAACACCCTTAATTTCAAGTATAGCTTGGAGAAGAGAGAGAATTTAGTGGTTCGACAAGTAAAAAGGTATCAATTGATTCTATTATTTTTTTCTTGTAGTTTTATATGATGAGGATTTAATGATCTAAATGGATATTTATATGTTAATTATCATGTAAATAAAGACGAGTAGGAAAAGCAAGGAAAAAAGAGGTAAAAAAAGATTGAAGAAGGTGTTTGATGCATCAAGAAGGCATGGGAGTTTATGCTATTGTTATATGTGTTTGTAATTAAATTAAGTTGCTATATGTATTGTAGATGATTTATAGTTTATGTTTGAGTGAAGAAATGATTTTATATTCCATGGAAAGGATGGTTTGTGCTATAGAAAGTGATATAGTGAAAATCTGTTTAGGGTTTACTTGAACCTATTTTAGTGTAAAGAGCATAAATTTTTATGTAGACATCTAAATGAAGTGATTCTAGTTATAAATAAAAGATTATATATATATATATATATACAACTTTGTAGAATAAATCAAAACCTGAATCTATCTCCAAAGTGTTAGAAATTGGTCTTGAAGTTGACAGACCCTTGTTGTTTTGTCATCTAGACTAGTATGTAATTTTTTATTGATATATTAAGATTTAAAGGTCATAATTGAGTGATTTTTAATTTTTCAAAAACTAAAGACATAATGGAATAACTTTGTAGAAGGAAATGTTGGCTTAAAATGACGTTTTATAGGTATAAAAATGCATACAGGCTGAAACTAAAAATTTGCCTCTGGGCAGAATAAACCTCATGGTTAGTATATAGGCCAAATTCAGTACAGAACCAAAATGATGTCACAGTCAGCAGGTATAACCTACTAACTGTGACCTCCCCCTTTTCTTCCTAAACTTGATATTTGGGTTCCAAATTGATATTAAAGCATGCCTAAACCTCCCTAAACACTATTAGGGTATTTTAAACATAAGGTTAAGAGTAATTTATGACATAAAATGAGTAGAAAGCATAATGAACTAGTGAAGTGAAGTTAAATCCTAAACCTTAATGTATAGGAATTTATTCAATTAATGAACAAGAATAGTTGTATTAGTGATGTTATGTGTTACTAAATGAATGATAAGCATATTGTATTGTATCCTGGGTATAATTGAATATGAGTGACATGATATAGTGATATGATTGCATGCATAGTTGAGTGTATTTATGCTCTGTGTTAGCCCAAGGCCACATCCAGATTTTGATGATAATCAAATCTTATATAAACTCTACTGTGAACTCTATTCTAAGCATAGTTTTGCAGGTATTTCTATACATCTTTTTGATGTATATATATCAAAAATAAAGATTGTCAATGACCTTTGAAGACTCAAGTTGAAGAGTATCCTAGTATATAGGAAATTAGGATATTAAAATGTAAGATCAATTTGAGGATCAAATTATCATTTATTCATACATCTTCAAAGTTTTAAATTGCTTAAAATGTTTTAAGGAGCTAAAATATTTTTCTAAGTCAAAACCAGTTCTGTTAGAAATTGGTTCAGAATTTGGTTATTAGAAATTCACGTCATTAGAAATTGGATTAGAAATCCGGATAGATTTATGAACAAAAATCTATTTTTCACTACAGGATAAAATAACAGCTAGTTTGACCCGGAATTATCTGTTTTGCCCTTCAATGGTCATAAATGACTATTTTGTGATTCAACACTTAAAACTAAATTCTTAAGTATAAATACATGTTGTAAGTCTCATTAGAAGGTTAGATAACATATTGGAAAGATTTTCTACCTCTTAAGAGAAAAGGCTTATTTCCTTAAATCTCACTTTCCATCTTTGCACGTCACCTTTACATATCATCCTTAATTAATTATAGATTTTTTTATAATTATTTGTGAGGAATTATTATTGTGAAAGATTGTGAGTTTGGGTTGGCCAGAACCTAAGGAAGAAATTATAGTAAGTATTTAAAGATTTTACTTTAGGAAAAAGATTGTAGGTAGATATATATAGGTTTATATATTGGTTTTGACTCTTGCCCTTAGAAGAGTTATGAGTGGAAAAAAATCTCAAAAGTGGTTATTGAGGAGTGAAGGTAGGCAAAGAGGCCAAAACACTATAAATTATATGTGTGATATGCTTTTTTGCTTTATTTTCTATCTTTTACTATTCTATCATACATTCTGGGAATCTGCATTTTCAAAATTTAGTAAAATGAATTTCTAAAACATTCACAACAAATCTAACACACACTTTTTCATAAATATATTTGAAGTTTAAATTAAAAAAGAACTTGCAAAATTATGTTATTATTGTTATTTGCATCTTTACATTCTCTGTCAGAAAATCTATCAGAAATCTGCATTTGCATACAATTATGTTTCTTTAAAATTTAGGCCAAAAAATTTTAAGACACCCAATTCATCTCCCCCCCCCCTCTTGAGTGTCTTTTGGGACCTACATTATGGTTTTAAATATATGAAGTACCTTGTCCTTAAGTGTTTAATGTGGCCCCAACATGTGAGACCTAGAAGAATGTATGCATGTTTAACTAATATTATAACCTATATAGAACTGGTTAGCTAATGCATTATAAGTAGGACCTAAAGGGAATTATTTTGACAGAGTAGGGGCAATATGAGTTTCTTTTTAAAATAAGTTATGCACGTGTTTAGTTAGAGGAAAATGTTGAGTGAGGGTTTAATTGAAAATCAAGAGAGAGAGTTTAGGGGAAGATATAACAAAATGAAGAGAATTAAGGAGCTAAGTGAAATTTTCCCTTGGCCAACAAGCGGACCAATGAAATGTTAACACTTAGTTCTCTAGACTATTCATGAAAGATGAAGGGAATTTGAGAGACTTATTAAGGGGAATAGTAGGCCACTTTAATTGTTTTAGGTAGCCATTCTTTTCCCTTGGTTCCCCTAAGCAAACCCCATTTAACCAAAAAAAAAAGAGCAAGCAATTAGAAGAAAAATAATTTAGTGTTATGCTAAATTAAGGTAAAAACTTTCTTTTTCATCTTTTTTTTTTACTTTGATTCAAGAGAGAAGTAAGTAAACATTAAATTAAGTAAAAAGATGATTGTTTACATTTATAAGTTGTGATATATTAAAGGACAATCAAGCAAGGATAAAGAGAGAGAAGGAGAAGATTGAAGAAGAAAGAGGTGAAGCTTATGAAGGTTTAGGAGTTTTTCATCTTCTTTGTTATCTATTTTATTGATTTAAGTTGATGTATGTGTTATAAATTTTCTGTTATTGATGTTAGAGTTCTTGAATGATGAATGGATGTATGAAAAACGTAACTTGTGTCTTATAGAATCCTATAGTGAAATTTTGCATAAGTTTCACTTAAACCAGTCTTGATAAAAATGGCATAAATCCCTCTATATATGTTGGATTGAGTTAATTCTAGTTGAAAATTAAAGATAAGACATATATCTATAACTTTGTAAAAGAAACCAAGATCTTAATCTACCTATAAGGTATTCAAAATTTAGCTTCAATTTGATAGACCCCTATTGTTTGTAATCTTTTAGTGATATCTTGAGATTCATAATTTATAATTGAGTGATTTTATGATTTTTTGGAAACTTTTTAGAAGACCATTTTTCCTAAAACCATCGTTTTCTAAGTCAAAATGGCATAAAAGTGAAAAATGGAAATCTATCTTTAGGCATATTTGACCTCATGGTTAGTAGAAAAAATCTAATAACCGTGAGGTAGTCCCATTTTTAGTCTAAAATCGAAGTGCAACCTATGTCACGGTTATCAGGTATAACTTAATGATCGTGACCCTTCCCTATTTTTTAAAACTTGAATTTAAGGTCCCAAATTGATCCCAAAACATGTTTAGACCTTCTTAAACATGTTTAGAGTGTTTTAAGTATAAAAATAAGTGTAATAAGTGACATAAATGAGTGTAAAACATAATGAATATAAATGAACATAAATAGTACAATAGCAATGTTATATTCAACTAAATGAATGATTGCATGTTATATTGATTGTATTGCCACCATGATTTCTTTCAAATGTATTTAATGTGATATCTTTGAATGATTAATGATTTATTATAGCCTGAATTTCACATAGTAGTGGATAGATAGGCATGTCTATAAATGGGATAGTGATTTTAGCTGCCTAGTGTTTCGATACCTAAGGGTGTCACCTAATTCGAGACTATCATGTCTCACCTGTTCGATATTGTTTATCAATGTCGCCTGATTCAAGACTATAATATCTTGCCTGTATGATATTGCTTGTCAGTATTGCATGTTTGCACCCGTTATCCACCATTAATGGGAATTCAAGCAATGAAAATGAATTGATTTGATATGTATATTGATAAGTGATAAAAGTGCAAAGATTGTAAGTGTTCCACGATAATGCTAACATATTTATGGATTATTGAAATGTTAGTATCAGTAAATAGAAAGCATATTACTATTTAATATTTATATGTATTCTAATGAGATGGTGTGTTAGTCTGTACATGTTATGTTTTTTAGTAGATTGTGTTGTGTTTCTCCCCACATAGGTATTTTTCCATGTAGGTTCCCAGGTTTAAGCATAGAGAGCTACGTGTCTGGGCAACAACTTCAGGCCATAAGGATTAGAGCTTGAGGAAGATTTTTGGTATATAATCCAAATTTTGTAATGTACATAATGAAATTTTATAACTAAAACTAAACTTGTATAATAGTAAATGTTTATTAAGTTTTTAAATCAGTGTATATGTATGTAATTGTATTTATAAGCCAAAAGAAAAGTGTATTATTCATGAATAAATTAGTGAGTTTGTGTAGATAAGATAAAGATAATTAGAACAAGTGTTACATAATGAGTTAGTGAAAGCCTAAATTTTAAATAGTAGTGGATAGATTGTAATGGCCTCAACATCAGGTCAACCGTGAATACTATTTTTCGATAGTGAACAGTGTTCCCAGGCTTAAAAGTACATCCGAATATGAAAATTATTTTATTCAACCATCAGAAAATATTGATCATGATTAGTCCAAGGTTGAAATTTAAAGTGAAATCGAGATCAAATAGGCCTTCAAAAGTGAAAAATACAAAAAATGAAGTGGTTCAATTTAAATAGTAACTGAGTTGACTTAGATTTGATTGAGCCTTTAAAAATAGCAAACAAGATTTAAAAAATTGCCAAAAAATGTAAATTTATCTAAACTTATGTGTATAATATTTTGGCTATAAAAAGCATATTTTTTAGTGACATTAGTAATTATCGAATCGATCTAATCGAATCAAACCAGTAACGAACTCCGATTAGGTTAAAATTTTGTGTACAACCTATTTTAAATATGATAAGAATAATGGAATCAAATTTGGAATTATTTGTATTTGGAAAGTGAGAGAATTACATAAAATAACATATTGGGCTTGATTTTGGCCTTTTAGGCCTAAATTAGTGGACTTTGGGTTGAACCAAAGCCCAACCCATTCAGCCACTATAAAAGCCAAGTGGGAGAGAGATTTTTGGCAACCATACTTATCTCCTCAGCCATCATCTCCCTCTTTTATGGCTAAACCACCATAGCTAACATTCTCTTAAATTTTTTCAAGTTTTCTTTCTCTTTCTCTCTCAATCCAAGAATATTAAGTGAAGTTATACCTCTCTAGATGATTACTTAAGCCTCTATTTCTTGATTAGAGGAAGATAAGTAGGAGAAATCATGTGAAAAAGTAAAGGGTATCAAATTGAGGTAAGAGAAAATCATGATTTTAATTTTTTTTAAAGGTGCCTATAAGTGTTTTTAGATGCCTAGAGTTCATTTATGTAGTTAATTTAAGCATTTGAAATAAAAAAATGGTATTTCTTATGTTAAAGAATTCATCCATGGTAGGTTCTCTAAGTGAGTAGGTTCTCTAAGTGAGGGCCAACTATCCAAGGCCAAAAGAAAGGAGAAGAAAGCCTAAGGAGGATAAAGCAAGTGAGAAAGGTTAGTGGCTACTAAATCAATATATTTCCTTTGAATTGGAATGATTTTCCTTTATGTAACTCAGGAAAAATTAAGGAAAATGCATGTAAAATTAAAATTAAGCTTAGATTAATGATTTAGGACCTTGAATATGGCTATTAGAGTGCTTAAGTTGAAATAAAATTATTTGTAACGTAGACCACCTTACTTGGTCGGATGGTATTCTAAAGGAAATCAATGTATATTTTGTGTATTTTTGATGATTTATTCCATAAAATGAACCTAGAGATGAAATATTATGTCCATAAATTTTTTTAGAATTTATGAAAATTATTTGAATATTTTTGAGAAGCAAATTAGCTTATATATTAAATGAATTTGTTGAATTATTGAGAAATAATTCATTGATTAAGTGGAAAATGGTGAATTATGATGAAATAATTCATAAATTGTTCAAAATTAATGGAAAAGTTGACTGACTGATCTACTGTAATGAAAAACTTACTGAATATGTCAAAAATCTAAAAAGTAAAGTGAAAAATAAGTGAATTTTGCCCTTAGTAGTGGTCAGGTAGTCAAAATCTAGCTCATAATATAATTGGCTAGCCATAGGAACACCTATATCACGGTGCAAGTCATGACGACTTGCTTTGCTAAGGGAGGATCATACTGATCTTTTATAGTATATGTTCTATTCTATGAGAAATAGCCCTTTGGAATTATTTCTCAGTCTGTACTATGCCCTTATACGGTTTACATCCCATATATCCGGTCTGAAAAATTTTTGCAGGTATTGTACTAAGGGTATAAATGTAAAAATAAGTTAAAAGTGCAAAAATAAAGATAAAAATGAAGTTTAGAATGAAAAAGGTCCTAATTGAAAAGAAATAAAAATTTTAGGGGTAAAATGATAATTTTCAAAAATAATGAATTTAATAAGTGATAAAGAAATGAAAGGAAAGGGTAAAATGATAATTTAGTGATCGTACTGTCTAAAATTGAACTTTTATAAATTAGAGGATTAAAATGTAATTTTGCAGGAAAAAGTTAAAATAAGGATCAATTGGTAATTTTGCATGCCAAAATTTGAATGAAAAGTGAAAATAAGTAAACTAGTGGCATTTTTGTAATTAAAGTGTAAAAGGGGTAATTTTGTAATTAAATGTAAAAGTAAGGACTAAATTGAAAAGTTTACCAAAATAATGGTAGTAAATTGTATTGACTGGTAAGAACTTTTAAATTTCCTTTTTGATAGAAATTCAATAAATTTTGCATGAGTAATGCAATTATACTTATATGGGAAATACCTTGATTTATAGTCACCACTAAGCATATTTAATGCTCAGTACATAATGTTTACTACGTGTAGGTTCAGAAGATTGATCAGAGCAAAAAGTACACCAGGGAGCCTATTTTGGAGAATAGAGATAGTACAGTTATTTTGTATTGGCATGTATATATAATTAGTTAAGCTTAAAGTCAGGATTTGGTCTGTAATTGAACAATTTTGTATATATGTATTTTGACAGGAAGTGAATTGAGTAATGTGAATAGAAATGAGAATGAATGCTGATGTATATAAACTGTTGTGCCCTTGAGGGGCTATGGATTGTTTGATTTTTAGGTTGGATAGGCAAGTTTTTAAGGCGTTATATTGCCAGATTTATGCAAAATGAATAGAAAAATTGGATAGTTATAGGTCAGCGACAAGTTGAATGTGTAAACTTAAATAATGGATACGAATTGGTAGCTAAAGAATTAATTGGTTTATCATATAATTTTAAGGAAAAAAATTTTGGTTTAATCACTTAAATTCGTAGGCTGTAATAGTAAGGGTGTTACATAGATAGGCATGCCTATAAAGGGGATAGTGATTGCAGCTGCAAGTGTTGTCATCGAAAGGTGACTAGTTTAGTGTTTTGGTACCTTTTTGGTATCTAGTGACCCAAGATTTGGATGTCTCAAGTGTTTGATACTGCTTACCAGTATATAGTGTTGTACCCGTATCCACCATTTAGGAGAATTCACGCGATATAAGTGATTTGATTAATGAATAATAAAAGTGATCAATAGTTTAAGTGTTCCAGTGGCTCATGATAGTGTTAATATTCTTTATTGAATAATGAAGTGCGAATAAAAAATTGTATTAAAGTGTTACTGAGTGCATCATTAAGAAATTGTATTGCAATGTTTCCTAATGCATGGACTATTGTTATAAGCGTACGTATTTTATATCATGAAAAGGCATGATATTATGTTATTTGTATTTGAGACTTCGACAAGAAGTCAATTGCACTATTTACTCCCTATTGAGCTATTGCTCAGCACGGGTATTTTTCCCGTGTTGGTACACAGGTGTAAAGAAAAAGTATCATTCTTGAGTCAACATCTGCAAGCCACTAGAGAGGATAGCAAGTGAAGACTAATTTTAGCATAGAGTTAATTTTTGTAAATGTATAATGTAAAAGACTTGGGATATATGTAATAAACTAATTCGTAAATATACTTAAAGCATGTTAAATTTATATGTAAAATTATGTGTATCCATGCAAACAATTTAGTAAAGTAATAGTAAAAAAATGTAATCAGAGCGAGCGTTACATTGTGGTATCAGAGCAAAGGTTTAGGCGGTTCTGGGCAATAAGGTGTTAGAGAATAGATTAGACATGTCTGTCTATATAGTGTTGTGTCCTTAAAGCACATGTTATCTTATCTTGCATAAAAAAATAGAACAGAATTCTAGTAAAAGTATAAATAGTTGAAAGTGTTAATCCATTGTTAGTGTAAGGGTTAATGTACATGACCATGTTTTCAATAGATAGTAGAGTATCGAAGCCCCTAAATGAAGTTTATCTATGTGGATTCAGAATGGGTATGGTGTTCTATGTACCTGTCAGTAATTCCTTAATAGTGTGGGCAACTGATTACATATGTCATAGCATGGGATGGGGCAAACATACATGATACATGAATGCATACATTTGCATCCTATCATTCTTTCATAGCATTGCATCAACATCATTTGACAAGACATGAAAAACATCAAATTATATGTATAAGCCCTAACAAAAAAGTAAACTGATAGGATATATATTGAGTACAGTAATGATATGATAGTGAGAGAAGAGTACAGTTATAAATAGATGAAGTTAGATCAAATCTAAAAGTGATAAAGCATAGAATAAGAGAAGTAGGAAAAGTTCGTATTGGATAGTATTTAATTGGGATAAAGATATGGTTATAGGAATGCAAGTGATGATATTTGACAAATGACATATGTATGAATTTCGAGGATGAAATTCTTTTAAGGGGGAGAGAAATGTAAGGCCCCAACATATACCCTAGTTGTAATTGGGTATGTATAAGAGGTATAAAAGAGTAAATATAAGGAGATAAGTAATGGAAGTGTAAGTTAGGATTTAGATGGAATTAATCTTAAAGTTAAGGACAATATGGTCATTACATATCAAGTATGAAGAGTGCGTAAGTAGAAAGGAAATACTTGTGTAGAGTTCTAATTGAAATGAAAGAAAGAAAACTTGGGGTAAGAATGAGAAATTGAAGGAAGGAAAGGGAGTAAGTGCAAATTCACCAATGACCAATAATATGAAGACACCTATCTTTCTCTAGATTTCTCATGAGAAAGGAAGACACTTCAAGGGACCTATATAAGCCAAGAAGGCCTGCCATCACCCTAAAAGATATCATTTTCAGTCATTTTATCCCTAAGAAAACCAACCTCACCATAGAAACACCCTTAATTTCAAGTATAGCTTGGAGAAGAGAGAGAATTTAGTGGCTAGACAAGTAAAAAGGTAATAATTGCTTCTATTATTTCTTACTATTCATTTTATATGATGAGGATTTAATTATCTAAATGGATGTTTATATGTGAAATATCATGTAAAGAAAGAAGAATAGGAAAAGCAAGCAAAAAAAGAGGTAAAAAAAAGATTGAAGAAGCTGTTTCATGCATCAAGAAGGTATGGGAGTTTATGCTATTGTTATATGTGTTTGTAATTGAATTAAGTTGCTATATGTATTATAGATGATTTATAGTTGATGTTTGAGTGAAGAAATGATTTTATAGTGCATGCAAAGGATGATTTGTACCATAGAAAGTGATATAATGAAAATCCATTTAGGGTTTACTTGAACCCGTCTTAGTATAAAGAGCAAAACTTTTTATGTAGATGCCTAAATGAAGTGACTCTAATTTGAAATGAAAGATGAGATATATATCTACAACTTTATAAAAGACCCCAAAACCTAAATCTATCTTTAAAGTGTTTGAAATTGGGCTTGAATTTGATAGACCCTTGTTGTTTTGTCATCTGGACTAGTATGTAATTTTTTTATTGATATATTGAGATTTAATGGTCATAATTGAGTGATTTTTAATATTTTTGAAACTACAGACATAGTGGAACAATTTTGTAGAAGGCCATTTTGGCTAAAATTGACATTTTGTAGGTCTAAAAATGTATACAAATTGAAACTGAAAATCTACCTCTGGGCAAAATAAACCTCACGATTAGCAGGTATGACATACTGATCGTGACATAGATAAAATTCAGTACAGAAATGAAATGACATCTAAGTCACGATCATCAAGTATAAGCTACTGACCATGACCCTACTGATAATTGTGATTTATATGATGTTTTAGTATGTTTTTAGCTATTTAATTGAGTTAATTTTGTGTTAATTAGGTTAAATTTGAGTTTAATTGGTTAATTTTATATTTTTGGAGTTAATTGTAAGTTTGGGTATTTTTCAAGGTTAAATTGCAAGAAAAAGGGCTTAATTGCAAAATGCAAGAAGTTTTGGTCCAAAAACTATGAAATTGGAAAAAATTATGCTAGTAAATATTATGTGAAACCCAGGGAAGCAATGAGTGGCCATGCATGAAGATTGCATGAGATATTGAACGGCTGCATGAGAAGACGAGTCAAGCCATTTTCACCTTGAGTGGTCGTGCACTTGAAGCGCTTAAATTTCAAGTGGCCATGTATTTCATTTTGCTCATGCACTGGAAAAACTTAAGTGGCCATGCACTTTGGAGGAGAATGCACGGCAATGCATTTTATTAAGTAGATTTTTGCTTGGCCGTGCAAATAAAGTCCGATATGTCAAAGGATTTTTCAGTTTAAGAAGAATTCTTTTCCTATTCTAATTGAGGAAGTTTATAAGGCTTCTACAACTTATTTTGCCTATAAATAGACGACTCAAACACCAAAGCAAGGGGCATCAACTAGTAGAGTTCATTATTTTTAATTTTTTACGTAGTTTTTCTAGGTCTTCTGTTTTTATTCAATATTTTCCTTTTTAACTTTTTTTTAGTTTTTTTAACATGTTTATGAAGTAGTTTTTCTTCTTTTGCTAATGGATACTTGAATCTTTTATTTTCATTGTTATGACTTTATTTTGAGCTTTAATTTTAATGTCAGTTGATAATTTTTTGGTTTTAAGCAAATTTTTATCTTCAATTGTGTTCAGATTTATTGTTGGTTTATTGATTCAATAATTAAAAATTGGTTTAGACATAGTTAATGGTTTGCATGTTCTTAGGTTAATTTTTTAGTATCAATGCATGATTGTTCTCTGATTTTGAGATAATTATGTATTGAAATTATTGATTAATACTAAGAGGGGAAGAACTAAGAATAAACTGGAATTAAATTTTCTTGCAAAAGAGTTTAATGAATGTTCAGGATTTTAACTGGATTTTTATACTAAGTATTAAGTTGTTCTTAACAAGGGAATTTAATGCTTAAGAAAGATAGTCTTGTTTCAAGGTATCAGGCTTTATTTCATCTAGTTTTTCCATAATCACTGGTGTTTTTGTTAAAATTAAGTCATTACAATAAAAGTTAAGGTGGATAGTTCCTTTCATAAGAGAATTTCAGTTATTGTTTTATTTTTCATTCATGTTAGTTTAATTTTAGTTTTGTTTTTTTATTTGTTTATTTAGTTTAATTTTTGCTTTTAAATTGAAAACATTTGGAAAATAATCTCAGATCAATTTAATTCATACATAGATATTCTTCTTAGCAATTCATGTTCCTTGGGTTCAATATTAGAGGGTCATAATTATATTTTCCTATATTACTAGCCGATCTAGTACACTTGCTAGATACTAGTTAAGTTTTTGGCGCCATTGTCGGGCAACAGCGGTGTTGTTTGTTTAATATCTTTGATTGAGTTAGTCTGAGATTTTTATTTTTATTTTGTTTTTGATTTGGTGATTAATCTTTGTAGGAACAATTTGATACATTCTTCAAGATGATGCAAGATGATGTCCAAAACTATGAATTGGTTCTTTTGAAACAGCAAATGAATGATTTAGTAAAAGAAAGAGAGGAGATAAAACTATTACTTACACAGTCACAAAATTCTTATTCATCACCATCCGTTGCTGGAGAGTCTTATTCTCTTTGGGTTGTACGAGCACAAATGGAAGAATTGAGAATAGAGAATCAAGAACTACGATATTCAAAAGAAGCCTATAGCTCCGAGAATCAACGTCTTCATAACCTGCTTAATGCAAGGACAAGCAATTTTGGGCTAAAAAAGAAAAATAGAGTGCCATACAAGAGGTTGTTATCTCCAAAACTGAAGATGTTTGTGACTTGCTTATAAGAAAGGAAAGGAAAATTTATGCTAAAAAAGAGGAGTGGGAGGCTACATTAAGGGCTCAAGAGGAAAAGTTTAGAATTCAAGACAAAAGTTTAGGATTCAAGAGGAAAAATTAAGAATTCATGAAGAAAAGATAAGGATTCAAAATGAGACAATTAAGAGTCAAGAAAATTTATTAAGGGAGCGAGAGGAAGGAATTGAAAAGTTGGAATCTAAGCTAGAACTTTTGAGCATTTCTATGAAATTTACAGGTGATGGTGGTAAGGAAAAAGACACAAATCATTTATTAATAGAGAATAAGAAATAAGAGGAACACTTCATATTTGAAGTCAAGTCCTATGTTTATTAGGAGGATGATGTTGGATCTCTTGTGAAGAATTTATCACCAAACGAGCAAGAAAAGAAAATTTCTCAGGTGGAGATACTAAATTCAATTTGCTTGAAGGATTTATTTAGGTTGGAAGAGCCGTTAGAGTTCGTTATAAATGAGCCAAAGGATGAGTCATATTTTATTGAAGACATGGAATTTCAAGCTTTAGTAAACTATGATAAGTTTCTTCTACTAATGGGAAAAAATGAAGAGCGAAGGTTGGAAAGACCCGTATTTGGCTCACAAACTTGGCCTCTTGAGAGTAACATGAGTCGAGCTGGGACTCAATAAACCAGAACTCTTCTAACTCTTCTCTTTAAATTTTCATCATTTTTTTATGAGTTATGTCTTATTGTTTTTTTTAGGTTTATATATTTAATTCATGTTCGTTTTGGTTCTTTTGTTTTGTGTGTTTTTTAGTTCATGAGTTTAAGTTTTGGGTTGAAAATTAGCTTCTAATTATCATTGTGCTTAATTAAGATTAGTAAGTGCTTCTAAAGTAATTAAAGAGCTAATATGATGATTTTTGAGGTAAGTGAATCACAATTTAATTAAACTTTTCAAAAGATTTATGTTTATGAGTTGAGTTGGTTACATGTAAGTTTGATTTTAGCTTCATGAATTTAAAGAAGAACTTTGCATATGAAGAGTTAAGAGTGGACTTAATATGGAATTTGATTAATTTGAGAGATTTGCATATTGCTTGGCATAATTAAATTAGAGCTTGAAAAGAATTTAGAAGGAAAAGGCATAATTAAGTGAGTAAGTGAGTATGAGTAATATGGAGCTGTAACTAGTTTATATGGATCAAAAAATAAAATTTGACTCTGTTTTAGCATAAATTGGTTCAGCTTGAATTTACATGAGTAAAGGTTTAAATTTGAGTTAATATTATTGATGAGGATTGATTAAATCGAGTTGAGAAAGAATTAAGGTGAGTTTAGGTGGCTTAATTTTGTTGTTGCTCTGTTGTGAAGGAAATTTTAAATTTTAAAGAGCAGTAGCGAGACCAGACGAAAAATTATTTTCGAAGTTCAGTTGCCCCATACACTACCACAGGCACCCTATCTTCCTTCGCTACATGGTCGTGCACATAATGCTTGCTCCTACACTGCTGCATAAAAATCCTCCTTCCCTGCCTGCGCTGGCATGCAACTATCAGCCTTGCCCACTTGCGATGCCGATTGCAGTTTGCCTCCCCCACATGCGCGCCCGTGCTCCAATCCCCTCTGTCCCATACGCTACCGCACACGCTTTTAACCTTCCTTGCGCGGCCGTGCAAGGCTTTCCCCTTACCCATGCGCGACCGTGCATCCTCTCTCTGCATTATTTATGTCCTCGTTCTTCTATATTTGCTTATTGCCTTCTTTATTTTTCACTCACCCGTACTCACTTGCACTCTATCACTCACCCACATAATTTATCACTCTTTAAGCACCAAAATACTCAATCAAGCACACTTATGCTTAATTAACTCAAAATTTGATAGTAGTTATGAAACACCTGCACATTTTCACTTGTTTGAAGTCTTTATTACGGTAGGGACTGTTTTGATCATAACTTTTGCTACAGGTATCCGATTGACTATTATAATATATTTCGGAAAGATCATTTTGAGATGAACATTCGTAACTGGGCTTTGCCCTATGTAACAGCTCAATTCAGGCCCTAAAATGATATTTAAGCTTTTAATTTTCAATTTAAAGTTTTAAGGGCATTTTTTTATTTGTTTTTTATTTGCTGAATACTTCAATTTGCTTTGCTTGCTAAGATTAAAATACATGAATTGGTGTAATTTTATTGTTCTTAAATATTGGTTTGCTTAGAGTTTAATTTTGAATTGAATTATATTCATTTGCATTCCATTACTCTTAGATATCTTTTATTTTGGAATTGAACTTTATTATTGGCTTGATATAGGTTGATTTTGTATCTATAATTGGTTTGTTTTATTTTGTGCTTACCATGATCAATTAAAATCTCTCTTCCTTTTATTTAAGCCTAACCCTCACCAATTATCTTTACACTTGAGATTATGATGCATTCACACACTGTCCACCTTGTAACATATGGATATAATACATTAAGAACATATGGATATAATGCATTGAGAACTTAAGCAAGTTTGGCCTAGTTGCATTTTTTCGCTTAGTTACCATAATTATTATGTGTTGTTTATTGCATTGTATTGGTTTTAGAGTCATGTTTGCTTGTTCACTCAAATCCATTGGTCCCATGCTTTATTTTTGGATTGATTATGGTTCTAGGTGTAGTATATTTTAGCTTACATTTCTCTTGGGCACTAACTTGTTTCTCAAAATTTATGCAGTGAGCTAACATTTTTCATTCTTTGCTGAGGACAGCAAGATTTTAAAGAGGGGGATAGAGCTCAGCTGAGCTAGATTTTGAAAATCAAACTAATGGAATTCTCTTACCTTGCTCATTTTCTTACTCATGAATTATGTTAGTTATGTTGTTTTAGTCGGTTTGTTTTTGTTTTAGTTGTTTAGTTTGGTTTTTAGTTTAGTTTTACATGTTAGTAAGTAGGTTTAATTCATTTATCATATATTGTACATTTAGCTTAGTTTGCCCTGGTTTTATTCTCAAAAATAGAACATATTGAACTTTAATTTAGAACGTGCAATGTTTAAAATTCTTGTTTAGCATTAGAACAAGCATGCTGTTTAATGAATTTTTAGCTAGTTTAAGTATTCAACTTGGCTTATATTTGTTAGTTTCTACTTTTTAAGCATTTAAGACTAATTTTTGGACTTAAAGAAAAACAATGCATTTAATTAGTTGAGTAAGGAATTTTAGAACACTAGAACCTTCCTCATCACCCTTCAAAGTATAAAAGCAACTCAATTCAACTTAGGAACTGATCTAGGCAGTATTTTTCTTGTTTATCCATATTTAAACTTATTTCCTATCCTTTATGTATATTTATCCTTTGTTAGCCATTTTGAGTCTAATGAGGTATGCTTAATACGTACCATATTTATTTTTCTTGTTACCCTTATTTATTTTACCATATAGCCTAAAAAGCTTTTGTTTTTCCTTCTAAAATTGGCCACTCTAAGATTAGATGGAATAATAGGAATTGAATATTTTGATGGGTGTAATAGAATATTTTTTTCTTATTATCAATGGTTATTGTTGAAGTCAAGTAAATAATGGCATGATACCTTGTTATTATCTATGTTATTATCGTATTGTCAACAACAATGTTATTTTGAAAAAAAAATAAAAAAGAAAGAAAAAGAAAGAAAATATTGAAAATAAAGCTAGCATGTATGGCAAAATCTTAAGTGTGGGGTAGTTACAAGGGAAAGCAATTGTGACTTCTAAAAAGGGTATGAATTGTGAAATTGGGAAGATTTTTAACAATTTTCTCTCATAAGAGTTTTGGATTGTGAAGGGTTGAGAAAAGTTTGGCTAAGTTCTTTATTGCTTAAGTTGATGGGATAAACTTTGTGAATTATTAGTCTATTTTATCTTAGAGCGGATATTCTTATTGTTGATCTTTTATCCATTCTTTGATAACCAATACATTAGTCCCATTACAACCTTTTAAAGACCTAACTGATTCTAAGCTTTGTTTTTTAGTTGTTTAACAGAGATGACCTTAGGATTTCGGTGCTGAATGAGAGGCTTATAGTTTTTCTAGAGTTTCAAGCGCGAAACCATTTGTATACTCATGTGTACATTCATTCTAAGATTAACTATGTATTTGCATTGGTGTTTTGGTTTTTAAAATTATGAAAATGTTTTGTTCTTGCATATGCACAAGAAAACTAACTTATATTATCTTGGTTGAATTTATTCTAGTTGAAATTTTATTAAGTGCTCTTGTTAATTATTAAACTTGGTTTTAAAATGCATGATTCTTTATTTGAGTTTGATTATTTTAAGGAGTTGGATGGTTCTAATTTGCTTGAGGACAAGCAAAGTCTAAGTGTGGGATATTTGATAATTGTAATTTATATGATATTTTTAATATATTTTTAGGTGTTTAATTGAGTTAATTTTGTATTAATTGGGTTGAATTTGAGTTTAATTGGTTAATTTTATATTTTTGAAGTTAATTGTAAGTTTTTGTGCTTTCAGGGTTAAATTGCAAGAAAAGCAGCTTAATTGCAAAATGCAAGAAGTTTTGGGCCAAAATTGTGAAATTGGAAAAAACTATGCTAGTAAATATTATGTGAAATCCAAGGAAGCAATGAGTAGCCGTGCATGAAGATTGCATGAGATATTGAACGGCCGCGTGAGAAGACGAGTGAAGCCATTTTCACCTTGAGTGGTCGTGCACTTGAAGGGCTTAAATTTCAAGTGGTCATGCATTTCATTTTGCCCATGCACTGAAAAGGGAAAAAATTAAGTGGTTGTGCACCCTTTTAGAGGAGAATGCACGGCAGTGCATTTCATTAAGCAGATTTTTGCTTGGCCATGCAAATGAAGTTTGATACGTCGAATGATTTTTCAATTTAAGAAGAATTCTTTTTCTATTCTAATTGAGAAAGTTTAGAAGGCTTTTACGACTCATTTTGCCTATAAATAGTCGACTCAAACACCAAAGCAAGGGGCATTAACTAGTAGAGTTCATTAGTTTTAAGTTTTTACGTAGTTTTTCTAGTTCTTCTATTTTTATTCAATATTTTCCTTTTCAACTTTTTTTTAGTTTTTTTCAACACGTTTATGAAGTAGTTTTTCTTCTTTTGCTAATGGATACTTGAATCTTTTATTTTCATTGTCATGACTTTATTTTGAGCTTTAATTTCAATGTCAGTTGATTATTTCTTGATTTTAAGCATATTCTTATCTTCAATTGTATTGAGATTGATTGTTCGTTTATTGATTCAATAACTAAAAATTGGGTTGACATAGTTAATGATTTGCATGTTCTTAGGTTAACTTTTTAGTATCAATGCATGATTATTTTCTGATTTTAACATAATTATGTATTGAAATTATTGATTAATAATAAGAGGGAAAGAACTAAGAATAAACTGGAATTAAATTTTCTTGTAAAAGAGTTTAATGAATGTTTAGGATAATAACTGGATCTTTATGCTAAGTATTGAGTTGTTCTTAACAAGGAAATTTAATGCTTAAGAAAGATAGTTTTGTTTCAAGGTATCAGGTTTTATTTCATCTAGTTTTTCCATAATTACTGGTGTTTCTATTAAAATTAAATTATTACAATGAAAGTTAAGGTGGATAGTTCCTTTAGCAAGAGAATTTCAGTATTATTTTATTTTTCACTCATGTTAGTTTAATTTTAGTTTTTGTTTTGTTTATTTGTTTATTTAGTTTAATTTTTGTTTTTAAATCGAAAACATTTGGAAAATAATCTCATATCAATTTAATTCATATATAGATATTCTTATTAGCAATTTATGTTCCGTTAGGTTCGATATTAGAGGGTCTTAATTATATTTTTCTATATTACTAGCCGATCTAGTACACTTGGTAAACACCGGTCACCTACCCTGTCTCTTCCTAAACTTGATATTTAGATTCCAAAATAATACTAAAGCATACCTAAACCTCCCTAAATACTATTAAGGTATTTTAAACATAACGTTAAGAGTAATTTGTGACATAAAATGAGTAGAAAGCATAATGAACTAGTGAAGTGAAGTTAAATACTAAAACTTAATGTGTAGGAATTTATTCAATTAATGAACATAAATAGGTGTATTAGTGATGTTATGTGTTAGTAAATGAATGATGACCATGTTGCATTGTATCCCGGGTGTAGTTGAATATGAGTGACATGATATAGTGATATGATCGCATGCTTCATTGAGTGTATTTATGCTATGATTGTAGATATATGAAGTACCTTGTCCTTATGTGTTTAATGAGTTAGTGAAAGCCTAAATTTTACATAGTAGTGGATAAATAGGCATGCCTATAAAGGGAATAGTGATCGAAACTGCAAGTGTTATCACTGACAGGTAACTAGTGTAGTATTTCAGTACTTTTTGATATCTAGTGACCCGAGACTTTTATGTATCAAGTGTTTGATACTGCTTGCCAGTATCTAGTATTGTACTCGTATATACTATTTATGAGAATTCAGGCGATAGAAGTGATTTGATTGATATAATTAAAAGTGATCAATAGTGTAAGTATTTCAGTGGCTCATGATAGTGTTAGTGTTCTTCATTGAATAATGAAGTGCGATTAAAGAATTGTATTAAAGTGTTACTGAGTGCATCATTATGAAATTGTATTACAATGTTTCCTAATGCATGGACTATTATTATAAGCGAACGTATTTTATATCGTGAAAAGTCATGTTATTATGTTATTTGTATTTGAGACTTCGACAAGAAGTCAATTGCACTGTTTACTCCCCACTGAGCCATTGCTCAACACGGATATTTTTTCGTATAGGTACATAGGTGTAAAGAAAAAGTGTCATTCTTGAGTCAACATTTGCAAGCCACTAGAGAGGATAGCAAGTGAAGACTAATTTTAGCATAGAGTTAATTTTTGTAAATGTATAATGTAAAGAACTTGGGATATATCTAATAAACTAATTCGTAAATATACTTAAAGTATGTTAAATTTATATGTAAAAATATGTGTATCGGTGTAAGCAATTTAGTAAATTAATGGTAAAAAAATGTAATAAGAGCGAGCGTTACAAAATCTACTTGTGGTTTTATTTTTACAATGGGTGGTGGAGCAGTAGCTTGGAAATTTGCTAAACAAACTATAATTTCTAGGTTCACTGTGGAAGCAGAATTAATGGGCATTAGATGTAGATAGTAGTGAAGCATAATGGCTTAAAATATTTTATTTTATATACCTTTTTTTAATATGCTCATACCCACAATTTATATGCATTGTGATATTCAAGCAACGAATAGCTAAGGTTAAAAGCAAAAATTTGAATGAAAAAGGAGTTACTTGACAATTAGACATAAATCTCTATGTCATTTATTATATCATGGTGTTATTTTTTTGGATTTTTCAAATCTAAAAATAATATAGCAGATCCGCTCACCAAAGGTTTGGCACGCCAACGGATACTTTTTACATCAAGGGGAATGGGAATGAGACCCACTAATTAGTTACCATAGCGGATATCTATCTTTATATGAATGGCAGACTCGTAAATAAAGTTCAACAAGTAAGAACAAAACTATTTGGCAACTTGCAAAAGCATGTTTAGTATTATTATGCGAAAAAATTTTGGGTTCCATTCCTATAATGTTATGCTCTCTACTACGATGTTTAGAAAGAATTTTATTCTGAACGAATCCAAAGGCATATAATTTTACGGGATGATGGTCACATATTACTCTTGGAGGATTCACCTAGTGAGTATGGTGGTGGGTTCGCCACTATGAAAATTGGATCATTTTCTAAAGACACTCATGAATAGAGATGTGCACATGACCGAAAAGCGCAGAAGTGATAGAACCTTGATGATTTCTCATATTGTGTGTAGTGAATATTATTTGGTTAAAAGAACTTAGTTCAAAATATTTTTGTTACTATGGTTTCTTCAAAATAAGTTCATTAACACTGAGTGTACGTTCCAACCCTGAGGGTACCATACACCTATTATACAGTATTATATGTCTAGTAATCATCTTGCCTGCTTTACGACACTGAAACCTTGCATCTGTAGCCTATGATGGTAACAAGGCAGCAGTTGATTGGGTCATCAACATGTTGTGAATCTGATGCCAAATGTAAGAACTCTACAAATACCAATGGCTAGTTGTTGTTAAATTAACAGAAACTAAGCTAAGATATTCTTCTTTAGGTGTACCAATGGCTGCCTTTTCACTATAACAATTTTTACGACTAGCCCTTTTATTAGGTAAATGTTTGCTGTGCTAGTCAATATTAGAAATAGCATCAGCTGAAGGAAAGTTGGCTAAATTTCGTTTCGCTTTTATTGTAAATTTTAATAATATGTGAAATTTTTGGGGGAGATATCTCCGATTTTGTTAGACTTATCTGTCCGGTCTCTCTCTATTTATTGCATGCGGTTGCCTTTGTCGATAACAACGAATGATGTCCTAGGTTCTATAGAAAAGAAAAGCAGATAAAGTCTTGATTTTAGATCTGGTTGTCATTGATGAACAGCTGCAGCTTCCTTTTTACATTGGATTTGCATGTTGATACTTGTAACAATGAAAAGCAGTGGTTTGAATTTGGAAACTGGTCAATTGAATTTGAAAAAAAGGTGAATTGAATATCAAAACTACAAGTAGTTTTCGCCACATCTGCACTCCATTGATAGTTTTCGTCAGAAACTGGTCAATATGACTTTTACGCAAAATAGTACAAAATTCAGTAAAAATTTTATTACGAAAAATTATTTAATTACTTTTGAATTATTAGGCGTAAGTCCAGTAATTATTAGTGATATTAACTCGATAATTGAGAGAATATTTAATACATTCAAATCATGGTTTACAATTTTTAAGTTAGCTTCTTTTTTTCAACTTCGTATACAGACAGAACTAATATTAATTTATGTATAATTAAACAATTTTCTTCGGAAAGAGTATCAATTAGATAAGTTATCGTTTTTATCAGTGTCAGTTAATCCAATGAACGAGAAGGTTAATTTTGAACCAACTTTTGAAATTCAAAGTCAACAAATAGAGTATGTTAATGAATGGAGGGTTGAAGTTGCTAATAGTATAAAAATAAAATGTTAATAAAAAAGATATTCAGAAATTCAAAGTCATCCATACTTTTAAAAAAATCTAATAAAATTTTTAAAAATCATTCATACTTATAGAAAGTCTATAGTTTTAGTTGTATTGTTTTATGATCATTAAAATCAATATTAGGCTGAATATGTAGACTTCGGAGGGAAGAGGCTAATCTCCCATTCCAAAAACCATGCATTTTCATCATTTATCTTTTCTATTTGACATCATCGGGCGTTTCTATTAGAATATGTTTTTTAATGAATGATCTTCTCTCTCTGTTTTATTACTCAACAATGATCCATATTAAGCTCTGCTTGAACAGTATTAGTGAAGTGTAGGGTTCAGCAATTGTGGTTGAAAAAGAGAAGACAGATATGACTGAATCCATGGTTCCCAAAATCATTTTTTAACATTAATTGTAATTTTACCAAATGCACTGATAAATTCATATGAAAATAGAGAGGGAAGCGTTAGCATATAAAGTGAAAAAATTGCCTGAGCTTTTATGTCAGTTTGACACTTGTGGAGTCCAAACCGACAACAAGAGGTCTCCCCTAATTTCTAATGGAATCAATGTTTACGCTTTAACTGACTGCTCTTTTTAACATTTTGACTCCCAAACTACAACAGCAATCGTACATATTATACCCCATCACCATTTATCAATCTCCCCTGCAACTCCCATCAATACTGAAATCACCACCCGTTCTGTTAAAAAAAACAAAAGACACCTTCTGTTGATAATGTGTTTTGATGAACATCAAGTTTTAGGAACTGCTTCTGCAGCATCTGTGTGCACCTCCTCAGCCGCACCCATCTTCTCTGCCATGGGTAGCTCCTCTACTCCTAAAATTGCATTCTCATGTGTCCCCGAGGACAGAAGAAGCATCCCTGATTCAGGAGCTTCATATTCTGGAATTCCCCCATCCTTCTTCTCATCCGAGTTTCTTTCATTCGGCCTCTCAAATCTATCCCGGCTGCGACTACGCCTAGGACTGCAGCTGTAACTGCCTCCACGTCTAGGGCTGCGACTGTAGCTGTGACTACGGTCTCGTGACCAACTTCTACTGCGACTCCGACTCCAGCTCCTACTTCTGCTACGACTGCGGCTGTAACCCCATGTTCGAACCCTCTCAGGGCTACGGCTATAACTTCTGTCTCTACCCCGAAACACAATCTCTCTTCTTCCATCAAATCTCCCCCGCCCACGGCCACGTCCACGACCATCCATACTATTGTAGCGATCATGCGGACCACGTTCATTCCTGCCCCGACCAACATGACCACCAAATCCACGTCCACTGTTTCCACGTCCAGAAAATGAGTCATTTCTACCACCACGTCCACCAAAGGGACCATCCCTCATACCACCTCGTCCCCCAAAGCCCCCATCCCTCATCCCACCACGTCCTCCAAAGCCATCCCTCATCCCACCTCTTCCGCCAAAGCCTCCATCCCTCATCCCACCACGTCCACCAGAATCCCATCGCCTGCCGCCACCATTACCACCAAGAGAATCAAAGCGGTTCATCCCACCTCGATCCTTGCCAAAACCAGGCCCACCACGCAAAGCCATCGCTCGCACCTCCGGGGGCACATGTTGATTAGCTCCCTCTAGAACTTTAATTAAATCAGTAGCAAATTTCCAATCTTGCTCGGAGAAAAAGGTGTATGATACACCAGTTGCACCAGCTCTTCCAGTTCTCCCAATTCGGTGGACATAATCCTCAACTCCAGTAGGGAAATCATAATTTATCACTACCCTGTAACATGAAAATGCAATAATATTGATGAGGATTGAAAAAGGATGGAGCTCACAATCTATCAGCCAACGTGGTGATGTTCGAGCACTTCAGCCTAAACATAAGCTTCAACTATCCCCACATATTATGAGAACTAACCTTATATCTTTGATATCAAGACCACGGGCAGCAACATCAGTGGCAACTAAAATTGGCAATTTTCCACTCCGGAACTGATTTAAAACCCAGTCTCTTTCACCTTGAGACTTGTCTCCGTGAATTGCAGCAGCCCCAAATTGACGCCCAATACTCCGTGCAAGCTGGTCACACAGTCTCTTAGTGGAACAGAAAATAATAACCCTCGAGCCTCTCTCCTGCTCTCTGAGGATCTGCTCCAAGCGCCTCTCCTTCTCGAATTGTGGGACTACTTCTACATACTGCAATATAGATTCATATCAACTAGTTTGGAATAAGAATGGAGCACATCCATAATGCAAAAATAATGAAAATTCTATGTGTAAATTAAAGAAATATGTAAGAAATCAAGTTAAGAATTCAAGAAAAATACAACAATCATTTGTCAATCACTGAAGAACAGATAGAACTACAAATTTCCAGGCATCTACAAATAAGGCAAACTGATGATGATGATAAAGAAACTTGAATTGCTGTTACCTGTGTGATGGACTTATTTGCTGCAAGCTCATCAACACTGCCAATGTTCACCTGAACAGGATTAACAAGAAGATCACTAGCTATTTTCCTCACTTCTTTCGGCCAGGTTGCTGTGTACATAAGTGTCTGCCTCCGTGGAGGTATCTCGTTCACAATTTTACGGATTTGAGGTTCAAAGCCCATATCAAGCATTCGATCAGCCTCATCAAGCACAAGAAGTGAAACTTGCCCAAAGTCAATCTTCTTCATTTCAAGGATATCATTGAGTCTACCAGGAGTTGCCACAACAATATCAGCACCTCTATCTAGTTCTTTAAGTTGAGGACCCTTTGGAGCTCCACCATACAAGCACTGTGTAGAAAAAATCATGCGAGAATAAGACTAGAAACCAAAAGGTTATCATTTTCAAAATGATTATGCTGATGACTAAACCCACCGTGCAAGAGACACTGGATGATCGACCAAATTTCATCGCTTCATCTTGTATTTGAGTGGCCAGCTCTCTTGTTGGAGCCAACACCAACACGGTAGGGCCATTTTGAGGATTATTACGGCATTGTCTAAGAAGCATGAATGCAGGGATCAAATAACCCAATGTTTTACCAGAACCAGTTTTTGCAATTGCCACAATATCCCGATTTTGTAATGCAATTGGCCAGGTTTGTGCCTGGATTGGAGTAGGAGATACGAACCCAGCAGCATGAATCTGAAATGTAAGTTCAATTATGGATAATGAGAGCTAGGAACTTAAATGCATGACACTTATGCATACATTAAACAAGATCATTACGAAATGGTAGCAATAACAGGTCATGGGGTGGAAAAAACTAAAATCGACAGGTATACAGTTGCTTACAGAAGCAACTGGAGGCAACTAAAATGGGCAATAAAGACATATGAGGCGGAGCCAATAAGCAAGAATCCCAGTCACATCACGTGTGATTTGGACAAATGGCAAACCACCCTGCTAGAAGATGCACAAGAAAGGCTCCAACAATCCATTTTGCAGCCTCCAAAAATCAGAATAGTTGTTGCATGTATAAGTGTGCCAATAGCAGAGCAGCGTACGACATATGCTCCTCGTCTGGAGCAGATATCGCACCTGCGACAAGTGAGAACTAATAAGTTTAAAACCATTAAAGAAGCAACAGAATTCAAAAGGAGAATGAAGCAGATCTCAGATGTGGTTCTCCAAACTCAATCCAGATAACCTAAAATAACTTCCATTAGTACAACTTACATCTCTCAATATCTCAGGAGGAAAACCAGTGGCCTCAAAGGTGATGAATGGAGGGGGAACATTATCACCCTATGGAATGAAACAGGAAAACAAAAGTCAGACACATTGACGAAACATAGCAGAAAGCAACTGATAATAGATACATAGCACATAAACCATAATATGCAAAACCAATGCCATAAGAAACAGGAATTGTAACTTTTCAGATGGATGGGAAGTGCCAAAACAATTAAACAAGTAAACCACAAGATCCTCAAGAATTAAGAATTAAGAATTGAAAGTATTCACTAACCCTTCTCAACCAACATGGAAGAAAAGAATGCAGAACACCATCCTACCGCATAAATGATGCAAGGAACCAACAAACTATTTCATATCTTACCTGTCGTGACTATCAAAAATCTTGCATGCAAAACAGGAAAACAAAGCTGAATAAATAAACCACACAAATCACAGGGAACAGAAAAACAATTGGAACATAAGTCCCCAATTATCTTAGGATTTGGTACCAAGTCCCCAATTATCTTAGAGGATTCGGTACCAAGTAATTCCAGTGCATGATTATGACTGCTTATAAATTACCATAGCAACAGGACGCACTGAAAGCTAGGGGAATGCACATGGTCCTTATATATGGCTTTCTTTTTATTTCATAAGAACATTATTTAGTACTCAATACTCATATTGGAAATTTACCATCTGCAATAGCCAGTTCCATATGCACAAAATTTCTTCAGCTACAAAAAATCATTTTTTTCTTAAAAAAATTGGAAAAAGAAAAATAGATAGATGATTTAACAATATATATACGAGAGAGAGAGAGAGAGAGAGAGAGAGAGAGTGAATTCCAATCATATTAACATACAGACCGTAGCTGTGACTTCATGCTCCTGGCAGTAAACTTCTGCAGGAGAGAGGTGAGTAACATCTGAAGTTCCAACAAAAGAGGGCTTCATCAAAGCATTGTTTGGAAATGGAGGAGCATGATTATACATATTCTGCATGGTCTGACCAGCCGAGCTAAATCCACCAGTATAACCCGGCATAGCATTCTGAAAAGGTGCACCCACCCTAGACTCCTGACAGTAAGCAGTATATACTATAGTAAGTAAACTGGAAAGGAATTTATGAGACACATCAAAGCAAAAACAATGCTTATATGCATAGTTATTAAATTGCAAGGACCAAAGGATTCTTGGACTAAATGTGCATGCCTTATAGAGAAGATGTGCAAAATAAATAAAATTAAGACAAACTTCACCACAAAGGCACTAAGCTTCTATAACACGACCGATAATCCTTATAACTTAATATGAATATGTTTTAGATCCGAAATACAAATCAAATTTCATATTCAAATTTACATGTACCTTATTTGATTACTGTAGACCAACAAAGTTGAATCAAGAATCAAATTCACCTTTGCCAATTATACCTAGAACTTAATGTTAAAATAAGGATTAATATAAGAATCACAAAATAAAGCTCAACCACAAGAAGAAAAGAAACAAAGGCCAAACAGAATTTAAAAAAAAAATATATGCTGCAGGCAGAAAGGCATCTCAAGTAGCTTAAAAGAATCATTTAGAAAAAAGTGGCTGCTTTCGTTTGAGAAACATGAGAACATAGACCATGAACAAAGAATAAAGACAAGAAAAGAAAACAAAAAAGAGAACATGGAAAGACGCATCCTGCAAGCACATGAATTTCACCTAGCTTGGATAGACTCAGAGATTTATCAGAGTCAATTTAAAACTAAAAATATAAGAACAAATTGAGGAAAATATAGTTGGCTCGCTTTTCGTCGCCTCATGTCCCAGCTAAAGGAACAGGGTTTACTGCCTAAGCATCCACTGACATAGTGAGCCAACCTTCTGCAGGTTGATGCTCAGAGGTAGAGCTTCTTGTGCCTGGACCCTGATGCATGCCTCGATAACCACGATGGTCTGCTAAATCCAAACTATTTCAGACAGAGAATAGAGGACTGATGCCCTGTGTCCTTAAGAATGTAGATTTTTCCATCTTTACACATGCTAACATATTCAAGAAAAGAAAAAACAAAAAAAGGTAGAAGAGATTTACATACCTGCTGATTTCTCCCCATCGGTATGGGTGTAAGTTTTGGTTGACCAGGAGCCACTACAGGCGCTTCAGTTTTACAATTGAAATAGTAATCATTGCTAGTCCTACCATGCACAATAGCCATGTGAGGCTGCTGATGATGCACCATTGTCGGACCAACATGATTTTGAAATCTAGGACCCTGCTGTTGATGAGATAAATCAGTCCCAGTTTGTTGGAACTGAGCCATGGAGGCAGCAGATGGTGTCACATTGGCAGCAGGGCCACTATACTGCTGAGGTTGAGCAACATGACCACCTGCCTGGGGTGTTAAAACCGAATTGCTTCCCATAGGAGGTGCTGAAACTGAGTTGCCTCCTGCAGACAGGTTCTGAGAGGATGGTGTAACAGTTTGTTGAAAATGAGATGGAGACACACTGGTTTGATTTCCCTGATGAAAATCAACTTCTCCCCTCTTTGGAAATGTTGCGAACTGCTGCTGTGAGCTTTGGTGATTATGTGGAAGCATAGTTTGCTGATATGTCATATAATGCTGATATGTATATTGCTGTCCTTGTCCCTGTGGCATCTGTAAGTTCTGCTGCTGCATGACGTGCTGCCCTCCCTGCTGAGGCATCTGTTGAATAGCTTGTTGTTGCATTGGCTGCTGCAGCAACTGCTGACCTCCCTGCTGAGACGTATGTTGACCCATATGAGATACCATCTGCAGACCTGGGTGCTGCATAACTTGTGGTCTCAGCTGTCCTGGCTGTTGCATTCCATGTGGCAACTGTGAACCTTGTTGTTGTGCAACCTGCTGATTAGAAACTTGTGGCACTGGGAGACCCTGTTGCTGTGGCATTAACTGGCTGCTCATTTGCCCCTGTTGTGTTGCTTGGGGAATCTGTTGTGTGGCTTGAGCTGGTTGAGGTAATTGGCTCATCTGTTGTCCCTGCTGTTGTGTTGTTTGTGGAATCTGTTGTGTGGTTTGAGCCACCAGGCCACTTGGTTGTAAGGAATGGGCCACTGGTATCTGAGCCAGCTTAGGTGTAGAAGCAGCAGGGGATGGACCAGGTGGCAATGGTGGAGGCAAAGACACTGGCTTTTCATACTGTGTAACATTAGTCTCAGGGTTCCAATAATATAAAAGGCCAGTACTTCCATCAATCAGTCCCGTCCAAGGTTTAGGAAGAGTAGGGTCTTCTGGGGCATACCGAGGCCCGAGGGAAGCTGGAGCAGCTTCTGCCGTTGCCATTCCTGATATTTGTTTGCGACAGTACAAGTGCATTCAGTACCAAATAAAGTGTCATAAGGCATGCTGCATCACTGTATATGGTCAAACTCATTCACAAGACTACCTAGTTTAGCAAGTTGATAGATTAACAAATGATACAACTTGATGCATCAAAATATCAAATATATTTTCCAAACCATATATTGGTAGCATCCTTTAAAAAATACCATATTATTCTTATTTAACCAAAACTAAATGTACCTCGTGTCAAATTAGCTGGTGTCTAGAAAATTATTTTACAGCACCATGACTAAAAATGTCAAGTTGAATAGGAGCCCAATTATATTAAAGTAAAGATGAATATATTGCAAAAAGTTTAATTTGTTGAGAGTAAACCATATAATACTACCATATTAAGAACAAATACTCAATGGCATGTTAAAAATCAACAAAATTATCAATTCTTTGTACACATCCACTAAAAACATTGCTCAACCTAAATAATTACATAGATGGCGTTTTGGATTCTAAGCATAAGCTCAGTTTGATATCAAACTTGCGTTAACTTCTAGCAAGTGTTTGATTCTTAAGCTTAAACTCTTATGCATCGAAACTGAATATTTTGATTTCGATGCACCTTTATGGAAGGAATGGAGCGGACAAAAAGTAACAAGGAACCGCTGAACAAGCAAATGGAAGGGAAGGGAAACCCTCAAAACTTCCCTATAGAATACAAATCGACTTATCAATCTTTCCAAATCCACAAGTTTTTACTTGTGCATCCCTTTGTTATTTCACAAAGAAAACAAATTAAAACCCTAAATGACTGAAATATCAACCATGAAGATAACCATACAAAGTTGCCCTAAATAGGCAAAAGTTCAGGAAACCAGTTCAAATAAACATAAATCACAAGCATCAAATATCAAGCCTATCATTAAGATAACATCATTAGAATCAATTACGGTGCATAAGAGAAGAAAATGTCAAAAATTAAGCTTTACCCCAACTGTTGTTAGGTTCACGCTAAATTCAAACGTCCGCTCCGGCAACCTTGCAGCCGAGGCTTTTCTGGCAAGGCTTATTACAGAAACTAAAGTTATTTTTAACCAGATCGACAGTAACAAGGTTCTGTCAAAAAACTTTTCCGATCTATTCTGGTTATACTGTTCTCCAATGAAATCAAATGTTCGGTGCAGGACACCTAGCACGTCAAGCCAGGTCGGCTATGGTTACTTCTCGCTTCGACGGCGAGCAGGGACCGCAGTTGGGCCGCTGCTATTTGTGTGGGCTAATTCCCCTCTCTTCCGGCCAGACCACCAGCTTTTGAGCTTTTAGGCTTTTGGCCTCTCTTTTTTCTGATCTTCTGGTTCTAGGTTTTTGTTTGTTTATATATGTTTTTTATTTTGCATTTAATTACTTCTTATTTTGATATTTAAAAAAAAAATTATATTGTATCGAGCCACTACAGACTATATATATATATATATATATATATATATATATATATATATATATATATAGCCATTATGATAGAGTTTGGATAGGTATATAACTCTGTCAATAATTATCCTAATCTATTTAGGATAATAAATTTCAAATTTAAATTGAAATAATAGTTAAACTAGTATTGTGGCTCTGATAATATCTATAAAAATAAAATTAGAAAACATAATTGAAGTTACTAAATCTATCAAAATATTTTCTCTCCCATTCTTTCTCTCGATTTTTTTCAAAGGGCTTTTAGACCGTGTATGTATGTATGTATGTATGTATGTATGTATGTATATATATGTCATTATGCTAGACGATAGAGTTTGGATACGCATATCACTCTGTCAATAATTATCCTAATCTATTTAGGGTAATAAATTCCAAATTTAAATTGGAATCATAGTTAAACTAGGGTTGTGGCTCTGATAATATCTATAAAAATGAAATTAGAAAACATAATTGAAGTTATTGAATCTATCGAAAAATTTTCTCTTCCATTCTCTCTCTTGATTTTTTTCAAAGGGCTTTTAAACTGTGAAGTAGTCATCTTTTTTCTGACGTAACTGCTCGTAGTCTAAGATATTTGCCAATGACGTAGAAATAAAAGATCCTATTCTTGCGCTTTTCTCAATGGTATCTGAACTACGAGAGGTAAGTATATTTACTTTTGATTATTGTATTTATATTATTTTGGGTGCATGGATGCTATCATTGGTATCCAAGCTTTTTTTTTTTTGCATTCTGGCATATTTTTATTTTAGATTTATAATTCATATGAAATTGATAAATCTAAATAGGTAGTATGAACACCTATTTGATTATTACATGTGTGTTCTTGATGCAAGTATGTTGTAATTAAGCTGCTATTTGTGTTGGCTAGATCCCCTTTCTTCTGGCCAAATCACCAGCTTTGGAGCTTTTAGGCTTTTGGCTCTCTTTTTTTCTGATATGCTGGTTCTAGGTTTTTATTTGTTTATATATGCTTTATTTTGCATTTAATTACTTCTTATTTTGACATTTAAAAAAATATATTGTATCAAGTCACTAAAGATGTAACACCCTTACTGTAACGGTCTTATTGGACAGGCAGTCGGTCAAATTTTTTTTTTTTTTCTAATTCCCTTAACAATCAGTATGCATAAGTAACTTTCATTATTCAATGACCTATAACTGTCCAGAAATCACTATGCATTTAATAAAATTTTGGCAATATAACGGCTATATTCTTAACTAGCCCCCTGAAAAGCAAACATGTACACAGCCTCTCAGAGGCACAACAGTTTATATCAATCATATACCACATCCACAGTTATTCTCAAGCAACACTTATATATGTCATTCATTCCATACCATTCCTTATCCCCATACTACCATAATTAATACATAATGTGATCATAGCTACAATATTCTCTTCATATACAAAACATAATAGGGTATATATATATATATATATCTGTATATACATGCCACAAAAACAATCCTTTTAACTTTTTGGCTTCAGATTCTTTTCTCCTTTGTGTACCCATGCTCCAGACTAGCTGTACCTGCACGCAGTAATTCTACGTGCTGAGCATTAAACATGCCCAGCGGTGACTAAAAATCATAGTATTTCCCTATAATATAAATGTATTAATAATTTTAACTTAAGTGGCTTATTATCGATTTTTCTTATCTAAAAGCAATATTTATTTTATGAATGACTAATTTTCTGTTCAATTCATAAATCCTTTTATATTTTCAAGTTAATCCTTAAACTTTTCATTTATTACAAAAATACCCCTTTTTACTCTATTAATTACTAGTTTACCCTTTTAGTCCTTATTTTCTTATCTTACCTTATTAGTTAACTTATAATTTACCGTTTAATCCTTAATTTAAACTTTTTCATGTAAAATTACATTTTAGTCCTCTAACTTTATATAGTTGACTTTTTACCCACTTAATTGACTAATTTACCATTTTACCCTTAATATTTATTTCTTTTATTACTTTTATCAATTAATCTTACCCTTTTAGTCAAATTACCATTTTACCCCTAACTTTTAAATTCTTTTCATTTTAGTCCTTTTTCATATAAAACTTTCATTTTAACTTATCTTTCACACTTTTAACATTTTCTTATCAATATGCCCCTAGTACAGACCCGGCAGAAAACTCTCAAACCGGATATGCGGGACGTGGACCCCACAGGGCCACAACAGAATGAGAAATGACCTCCAAGAATCATTTCTCATATAACATATGACATGTGACAGTACGTATGATAAATATACTATGGAGATCAGTGATCCGTCCATAGTAAAGCAAGTCGCCATGACCTGCACCGCGGTATATGTATCCCTATGGCCAGCCAATTATATCCTGAACTAGGTTTTACTGCCTGACTCTTTCTAAGGGCACATATTTTCTTAATTTCTTACTTTTCATTACTTGTCAATACAGTGTCAATACTTTATCATTACAGTTAATCCTATTTACACATTTTACGAAATATTTTGCAGTAATTCACCATATAATCAAGAAATTATGCCATAATACATTCAAATTTCACATTTTTCAACTAATACCTAATTAATATTTATTTCGAAAATATTCATTTAATTCCCATAAATTCTATAAAAATTCATAATCATTAATTTACATTAGTATTGACATTAGGAAGCTTAAAACCACTAAAATCATCAAATCTCACACTAGTTTCTTAGGAAATACCATTCGGCCAAACCTATAGCTCTCTCATATCATTGGTTTTTCTTTCATTTAAAGTTTTTAATAGGCTTATATGACTCCTAAATGCATGAATATAACAATAATTTCAATTATATCACAATACATAACAATTTTCTTAAGAAACCTAAAGGAATTTCATTAATTTAATTGGGAAATAAAAGGATTTATTAGCCACACACCTTTTTCTTTGGATTAGCCTTGCCTAGGCTTCCTTTCCTTTCCCTTTAGCTTGAGAACTTTGCTCCTCTTCTTGAAATCCTTAACAAACCGAAATTTCAATCCATTATAACTCAATTATTTTGGCTTCAAATGCTAAATTTAACAGCAAAAATGAACTCTAGGCACCCAAAACTAGTAGTAGGCACCTAAAAACCAAAGAAAAAGCCATGAATTCACATACCTAATTTTGACACCTAAACTTTAGCTCTAAATTTCTCTTGCTTTTCTTCTTTGAATCAAGGATTGGAGCTGATGAAGGCAATCTAGAGAGGCTGAAATCACTTTAGGAGGCTTTGATTTGGTGAGAATTGGTGAAGAAATGAAAACAAAAGAGAGGAATTAAAGAGGTAAGCAATTCGGCCACCAAGAGGGAAGAAGAAGAGAGGAGTTGCTGCTGGAGATTTCTGGAGAATTTCACCTTATATAGGTCTTCTAATTGGGCTATGGGCTGGGCTTTAAGTGGGCCTTACACTATTTATTAGTTTAGGCCCAAAATTACCCAATTTAAGCCCTAATTAATTTCTCTCACTTAACAACTTCACTTTTCTTCAAATTTGATTCCATTATTCATATCATGTCAAAAATAGGCTACCCATAAAATTTCATCCCAATCGGAGTTCGTTTTGGGTCCGATTCAATTTTATCGGTCCAATTAAATCATATCGATCTGATTCCAAAAATACCAGTGTGGCCAAAAAATTTACTTTTTGATACCAAAATAATCTACATATTATTTTATACATACATATAATTTTTGATAATTTTTAGACTTCATTTGATATTTTTAGAAATTAAAACGATCAAAAATTCAATTAAAAACCCTAAACCCTAATTTCTCGATTTTCGTTCTTTTGGCTTTTGGAGGTCTATTTGACCTCAATTTCACTTCAAATTTCAACCTCGAACTACTCGTGACTAGTACTTTCCAATAGTCCAATAAAAATTTTTCCACTTCCGGGTGTCATTTTCAGCCCGAAGACACTATTCACTGTCGAAAAGTACTATTCACGATCAGTCCGACGTTGAGGCCATTACAAAAGATTTTCTTATATATATATATATATATATATATATAGTCATTAAGGTATATGATATAATTTGGATATGTATATTACTCTGTCAATAATTATCCTAATTTATTTAGGATAATAAATTCCAAATTTAAATTTGAATCAGAGTTAAACTAGAGTTGTGGCTAAAGTTATTGAATCTATCGAAAAATTTTCTCTCCCATTCTCTCTCTCGATTTTCTCCAAAAGGCTTTTAGACCGTAAAATAGTCATTTTTTTCTGGCGTAATTGCTCGTGGTCAAAGACATTTGCTAATAAAGTAGAAATAAGAGATCTCAGTTCATAGTTTAACATAACCGAGCTATCAATTTATAGTGGAGATTTCGAATAGCTAGGTAATTCGCTCAGTTCAGATTGCACCATACCAGCCAGGGATCCGAGTTAACCGGACTATAAAGCCTATTTCCAGTCCGATCAAAAAACAAAAGGCACAATCGCCACGATGAGGAAACAATTACCCTGCCTCCACGTTTTCCTCAAAAACCATGGAAGAAAAGTTAGTGGTCGAAAGAAAAGGAACTTCCTCCCACTACATCCTAAAAACACGTCAACCAAACCTATAAAATGAGAGAAAACGGGTATGAAAAGGCTCTCTTGATTCCTTTATGAGAAAAATACACATTTTATAACAATAATTTTAACTTGACCGTCGGAGACTCACTAATCGAAAATCCACGGGTTCATCTCTTTTGCAGGTGACTTTCTGAAATTACATTCTCGTTCAACCTGCCATCACATAACAAATTTAAAAATGGAGTTGGGAGTTATTGCATTAGCAGAAGTAGGCAAAGAAACTAAGGGCCTGTTTACTTACAGAAAACTGTTTCAGTTTTCTAGAAAAATTTTCTACAGAAAACATAAAATGGAGATCATGTTTATTTTCGTCGGTTTTCTAAAATAAAAAACAGAAAATGGAGATCCATTTTTCCAAAATAAAGAAGGAATTGGAAAACTAATAAAAGATGTTTTCCAAATTTTCTAAATAATATTAATACACACACACGCACACACACATATATTTACATATATGCATACATATACATATACATGCATATGTAAGTTTTTATATGTGCATACATACATAAGTATATGTGTCATGGCCTCAACACTGGGTCAGCCGTAAATAGTACTTTCCGGCAATGAATAGTATTTCTCGGGCCCGAAAGTCAAAAATATTTTATTGAACCATTTGAAAGGAATAGTCGTGGTGAGCCTAGTGTTGAAATTTGAAGTGAATTTGAGGTCAAATGGGCCTCCAAAAGTCAAAAATACGAAAAAGGTATCGAGTCAATTTTCTTGGTAGTGAAAGAAACTTGATTTTGTATAAATAATTAAAAATAGTAAACGACCTCTGAATATTTCCAGATTTTGCGTGCCTACATGAATTTTTATATAGAATATTTTGGTGATGAGAATTGAATTTTTCGGTAACATCGGCAATTGTCGAATCGGACTGATAAGTTTGAATCGGACCGATAACGAACTCCGATTGAGCCAAAAATTTATGTCTTATCTATTTTTGATGTTTTAAGAATTATGGAATCAAAATTGAAGTGATTTAAAGTTTTGAAGAGAGAGAATTTGGATTGGGCTTTAAAAAGGTCTAAATGGGCCTTAATGTTTAAGTGGGCAAAGTCCACTCATTTAAGTCCAATTTTGGCCCATCAAGAGAGAGTATATAAGGCTAAAAATCTGAATATTTTCTCCAGAAAGCTCCAGCTCCTCCCTCTATGGTGGCCGAACCACCTTCTCTCCCTCTCTCTCTTTGATTTCTTCTTCTTCACCCCAAATCTCCCTTAAACCCCAACATAAAAGATGAAGTTCTCTCTCTCTAGATCACCCTAGTGGTCTCAATCAAGTGATTTGAGCAAGAAAAGGCAAGGAATCAAGTGAAGAAAGAAAAAGAGGTAAGATGGAACTTGAAAAGTTAAGTAATTTTCATTGGTTTTTTGATGTGTTCTTGTAGTTTTTGAGGAGTAGAAGCTAATTATGAGCTTAGATTTTTCATTTGAGGACAATAAATTGAGGTTAGGAAGGCTTGAAGAATTCGGCCAAAGGAGATTTTGTTGATGGATGGAGTTTTGCTTTGTGTCAAGTGAAAAAAAATGAAGTTTAAGGAAGATTAAGCTTGGAAAAAGGTAAGTGACTACAAAATCCTTTAGTTTCCCTATTAATATGATTTTTTCTTAATTATGTAATTAAGATAAAAATATGTAAAATTATTAATTAATGAAATTATGTTAGGGTAAATGAAATTAAGCATGAGAGAAAATGAAATGAAGGCCTTAATGGAAGAAAGAAAATTTTTAAGGTAAAAAAATATTGGTGGCCTAATTGGTTAGGTAAATAAAATAGTGAGAAAATGCATGAAATTAATGTATGTTAGCTTAAAATAATAATAGACATAATAATTGATGTCTATGAATTTTTAGAGAATATTTGGAATTAATTTGAGAATTTTTAAGATTATGTATAGTGTATATATTGAATGTAAATTGTGATTTAGAGTGAATTAAGTGATTATTTTGATGAAAAATGATTATGACCAATAAAGAATACATAAATAAATTTTATTGGAATTTATTGAAATTATTGGGATTTTATTGGAATTTTTATGTGAGTATGTACAATGAAAATAATTGAATTATCAATGCATATGTAATGGCCTCAACGTCGGACTGATCATGAATAGTACTTTCCGACAGTGAATAGTATCTCCGGGCCGAAAATGACACTTAAAAGTGAAAAATATTTTATTGGACTATTAGAAAGTACTAATCACGGGTAGTCCAAGGTTGAAATTTGAAGTGAATTTGAGGTCAAATAGGCCTCCAAAAGCAAAAAAAAATGAAAAATCGAGAAAATTAAGATTTAGGATTTTTAATTGAATTTTTTATCATTTTAGCTACTAAAAATATCAAATGAAGTTTAAAAATTTTCAAAAATTACATATATTCTTAAAATAATGTATAGAATATTTTGGTAACAAAAAGTGAATTTTTCGGCTACACTGGTATTTTTGAATCGGATCAATTCAATTTAATTGGACCGATAAAATTGAATCAAATCCGAAACGAACTCCGATTGGGTTAAAATTTTAGGTATAACCTATTTTTAATGTGATATGAATAATGGAATTAAATTTGAGGAGAATTAAAGTTAGAAAGTGGGAGAAATAAATTAGGGCTAATTATCGGGTAATTAATGGGCCTAAACAATTAAATTGTTTAAGCCCACTTAAAACCCAAACCAAGGCCCAATTTGGAGAGATATATAAGCCCTTCCTTTCCAGAAATCTCCAGCAGAAACTCATTCCTTCTTCATCTCCTTAGAGTGGCCGAAATACTCCTTCACCAATTTCCTCTCTTTTTCTTTCAATTCTTCATCAATTCTCACCAAATCAAAGCCTACTAAAGTGATTTCAGCCTCTCTATATTAACTTCATCAGCTCTAATCCTTGATTCAAGGAAGGGAATCAAGAAAAATCAAGGATTAAAGTTTAGGTGTCAAAGTTAGGTATGTGAAATTAGTGATTTTTAATTGGTTTTTAGGTGCCTACTACTAGTTTTGGGTGTCTAGAGTTCATTTTTGCTATTAAATTTAGCATTTGAGGTCAAAATAATTGAGTTATATTTGATGGAAAATTTGGTTTGTGAAGGAATCCAAGAAGAGGAGCAAATTTCTCAAGCTAAAGGAAAGAGAAAGGAAGTCTAGGCAAGGCTAATCCATAGAAAAAGGTGTGTGGCTAATTAATCCTTTTATTTCCCTATTAAATTAGTGAATTTTCTTTAGGTTTCTTAAGAAAAATTTTATGTAATGGGATATAATTGAAAGTAATGTTATATTCATGAATTTAGGAGTTATATATGCCTATTAGAGACTTTAAATGAAGTTAAAACCAATGATATGATAGACATGTAGTATAGGCCGAATGAAGAATTCATAAGGAACTAATGTAAATTTGAGTGTTTTCATGATTTTAGGCTTTTTAATGTTAATATTAATGTAAATAAATAGTTATGAATTTTTAGAGAATTTATGGGAATTAAATGAATATTTTCAGAATAAATATTAATTAGGTATTAGTTGAAAAATGTGAAATTTGAATGAATTATGGCATAATTTGTTGATTACATGGTAAACTACTGTGAAATGTTTCGTAGTATGTGTAAATAAGATTGACTGTAATTATAAAGTATTGATACTGTATTGACAAGGAATGAAAAGTAAGAAAAAGAATGAAAAAGTAGCTAATAAAAGGAAAATTAAGAAAATATGTGCCTTTAGAAAGAGTCAGGCAGTAAAACCTAGTTCAGGATATAATTGGCTGGCCATAGGGATACATATACCGCGGTGCAAGTTATGACGACTTGCTTTACTATGGTTGGATCACTAATCTCCATAGTATATTTATCATACGTACTGTCATATGTTCATATGTTATATAAGGAATGATTCTGGAGGTCATTTCTCATTCTGTTGTGGCCCTGCGGGATCCACGTCCCGCATATCCGATCTGAAAGTTTTCTGCCGGGTCTGTACTAGGGGCATATTGATAAGAAAATATTAAAAGTGTAAAAGAGAAGCTAAAATGAAAGTTTATTATGAAAAAGGACTAAAATGAAAATGATTTAAAAGTTTAGGGGTAAAATGGTAATTTTTCTTAAAGGTGAAATTAATTGATAAAAGTAATAAAGGAAATAAGTAATAAGGGTAAAATGGTAATTTGGTCAATTAATTGGGTAAAAAGTCAACCTTATAAAGTTAAAGGACTAAAACATAATTTTACACGAAAAAGGTTGAAATAAGAATTAATCAGTAATTTATAAGCTAAGTAATAAGATAAGATAAGAAAATAAGGAATAAAAGGGCAAACTAGTAATTAATAGTATAAAAAGGGCATTTTTGAAATAAAAGAGAAGTTCAAAAACTAAATTGAGAATATAAGAAAGTTATAAGTTAAATGAGAAGTTAGTTGTCCATAAAATAAAAATAAATCATTTAAACCAAAATTATTAAAAATATTTATATATTAGGGAAATGCTATGATTTTTAGTCACCACTGGGCATGTTTAATGCTCAGCACGTAGGATTTACTGCGTGTAGGTACAGATAGGTTGGAGCTTGGGTACACAGCAGGAAAATTGGAGATGAAGAGTTAGAAGGATATTTTTGTGTGGCATGTATATATATACACTTATTATGTTTTGTTTTGTAAGGATAATATTGTAGCAATGATCGTACTGTGTATTATGTATGGTAGTATATGGATGAGAAATTGCAGAAAATGGATGGAATGTATGTGTTGCTTGATAGCATTTGTGGGTTATTATGATTGGATTGAAACTGTTGTGCCTCTGAGAGGCTGTGTAAATGTCTGCTTTTCAGGGGGCTAGTTAAGAATATGGCCATTATATTACCAAAATTTTATTAAATGCATAGTGATTTTCGGATAGTTATAGGCTAATGATTAATGAAAGTTATATATGTATGAAGGCTATCAAGTTAAAGGAATTAAGTGTAAAGCACAAAAAAAATTCCGACTTATTGCCTGTCCGATAAGACTGTTACAGTATGGATGTTACATTTTGTGGTATCAGAGCATTGGTTTAGCCGGTCCTAAGATCGGAGTGGGAATAAGTATGATTTAATTTCCTGTATATATATACATGCCAATTGTAAGTGATAAAGTGTGGTGAAAATCTAATGTGTACCTACTCCTTTTTGTTTTATAGTGTAGAGATGTCATCTGATCGAGATAGGCAGGTGGGGGATGGTGAAAGTGAAGCTTCAATAGGTACTGGACAGCAAAAGGCCCCCCAACCATAGGTTTCTTCTCCAGCAGCGCCACCCCCACCTCCACAGCTAGACTTTCTTAATCTTATGGCTGAGTATATCCAGCAACGACTACAAGCGGGACAAGCACAATCCTCTCATACACTTGTTCAGGTTCAGCCAGCTCCACCTAGAAGAATACCCATTCTGGAACAGTTAAAAAGGTTGGGAGTTGAAGACTTCTCTGGAATGGATCCTTTGACACCGTCTCAGGCTGAAAATTGGTTATTTAAGATAAAAAGGCTTTTTGAAATCACAAACAGTTCGGTAGAAGAGAAGCTGGAAGGTATAGTTGCTTTATTACAAGGACCAGCTTTTGTTTGGTGGGATTCAGTTAGGAGGCACACCCCAGCAGATCAGTTGACTTGGGACTTCTTTGTGTCTCAGTTTGAGTTAAAATATGTTGGGTCAGAATACAAGTTAGCTATGCAAGATGCCTTTTGGAGGCTTAGACAAGGTAACAGATCAGTGGCAGAATATGAGCGCGAGTTTGAGCGCTTGAGTGCATATCTTGATAAAAGTCAGACTACAGATGAAAAGTTGCGACAGAGGTTTGAGAGGGGATTGCACACTGAGCTCAGACAGATTATAGAGACCCAGCAGTACCCTACTTTGAGAGCCATGATGGAGGCATATATTAAGTTAGAGACCATCTAGACTGAGCAGGCTGAGAAGCAGTCACGTTTTTAGCAAAAGAAAAAACAAGGACAGTCGAGTGGGAAGGGTGATCAAAGTAAGAAGTCAAAGGGGTCGTTTATACCTCAGAGCCGCCCTCTAGTTCCAGCAGGCCGAGGTAGAGGTAGTGCTACTCGTGGTAGAGGTACAACTACACCAGCTGCCAGTACTCCTCGGGTTAGAGACAGTGGGACAGCTGCAGCTTGTGATTATTGTGGTAAATTTCATTATGGAGAGTGCAGATTTTAGACTGGAGCATGTTTTCGCTGTGGGTCCAGGGAGCACCAGATTAAAGATTGTCCGGCATTACCGATTGCTTCAGTTGCATCTCCAGCATCAGGTACTGGGTCCTCTACACCGAGAGGTCATGGTAGGGGAGCGGTCCCCATCACATCAGCCTCTAGATCAGCTGGACAGTCATCTCAGGGTCAGAGGAAATCTGCAGGCCAAACTTATGCTGTCAGAGCCAGAGAGGAGGAGGATGCTCCAGATGTGATAGTAGGTACATTTTTGCTATTATCCGATTCAGTTCATGCTTTGATTGATCTTGGTTCGACTCATTCTTACATTAGTACTGCATTAGCTCGGGATAAAGGGATGAAAGAGGCATGCTTGAACCAGGATATCTTGGTTAGTAATCTTCTGGGGCATAGTGTAGTGGTAAATAAGGTATACAGACAGTGTCCTATTAGTGCCCAAGGACATATATTCCTGGCAAACCTTATTGAGTTGCCCTTCTATGAGTTTGATGTGATTTTGGGTATGGATTGGTTGTCCGCCCATCGAGCGACTATTGATTGTAAAAGAAAAAGAGTCACGTTAAAGCTTGAAGATGATCGAGAAATTACAGTGGTTGGTATGCAACATAATTATCTGTCTAATGTCATATCTGCTACTGCAGCTAAGAGGTTGATCAGGAAAGGATGTATAGCCTACATGTGTTATGCAGTGGAGGCAAAGAAAGATAGCCCAAAGGTGTCAGAAGTACCCACCGTCAGAGATTTTCCAGATGTGTTTCCTGATGAGTTACCAGGTTTACCACCTGATCGGGAAGTGGAATTTTCTATTGATGTGGCTCCAGGTACTGCACCCATATCCATTGCTCCTTACAGGATGGCTCCAGTAGCGTTAAAGGGATTGAAGATTCAGTTACAGGAATTACTTGACAAGGGATTTATCAAACCCAGTGTTTCTCCCTGGGGAGTACCAGTTCTATTTGTTAAAAAGAAGGATGGGACTCTCAAGCTATGTATCGACTACAGACAACTAAATAAAGTGACTATAAAGAACAAATACCCGCTTCCTCGTATTGAAGACTTGTTTGACCAGCTGAAAGGAGCGGGTATATTTTCAAAGATTGACTTGAGATTAGGCTATTATCAAATGGGAGTAAAAGCTGCATATGTGCCTAAGACTGCTTTTCATACGTGGTATGGCCATTACGAGTTTTTAGTCATGCCATTTGGACTTACAAATGCACCGGCTGCCTTCATGGATCTGATGAATAGAGTTTTTCATCCTTATCTGGATCAGTTTGTAGTTGTCTTCATCGATGACATTCTGATATATTCTAAAACACCAGAAGAACATGACAAACATCTGCGAATTGTCTTACAGACTTTGAGAGAGAAACAGCTGTATGCTAAGTTCAGTAAATGTGATTTCTGGTTGAATGAAGTATCTTTCTTAGGCCATGTGATTTCTGCAGAAGGTATTAAGGTGGATCCATCAAAGATTGAAGCAATTCTCCAGTGAAAGCCACCTACAAATGTGACCAAAGTGAGAAGCTTCCCGAGGTTAGCTGGATATTACAGGAGGTTTATAAAGGGTTTCTCCACTATTGCAGTTCCACTGACTCGATTATTATAAAAGAATACCAAGTTTGTGTAGACTGACAGATGCCAGGAATGTTTTGAGAAACTTAAAAGTATGTTGACTGAAGCTCCTATTCTCACTCAACCTGAACCGGGCAAGGATTTTGTGATCTACAGCAACGCCTCCAAAAATGGTCTAGGCTGCGTATTGATGCAGGAAGGCAAGGTGATTGCTTATGCCTCCCGACAGCTCAAGACTCATGAAAAGAACTATCCTACTCATGATTTGGAGCTAGCAGCTATTGTTTTTGCATTGAAGATATGGAGACACTATCTGTATGGCGCGAAATGTTATATTTATACTGATCATAAGAGTTTGAAATACTTGCTCACTCAAAGAGAACTTAACCTCCGATAGAGACGCTGGTTGGAGTTGATAAAAGACTATGATTGTTTTATCGACTACCATCCAGGAAAGGCTAATGTGGTGGCCGATGCACTTAGCAGAAAATTCATGACAGCTCTTCGAGCTTTAAATGTTAGTCTGAGATAGCATCAGATGGAGCTTTGCTGGCGAAAATGCAATTGAAACCAGATTTTGTGTAGCAAGTGAAAATGGCTCAGAAAGAGGATGATCAATTGAAAACTATTATGGGAAAGGTAATGAATGGCAATGAAGGAGACTATTCTCTAAATGAAGATGGAAGCCTTTACTACAAGAAAAGACTTTGTGTTCCAGATCAGGAAGAATTGAAGAAGAACATCCTTATAGAGGCACATCATAGTAGTTATGTTATGCATCCTGGAGGTAACAAGATGTACCATGATTTGAAATCCTATTATTGGTGGCCGGAATGAAGCTGGATGTGACAGAATTTGTAAGTAAATGCTTAATATGTCAGCAAGTAAAGGCTGAACATCAGGTCCCTTCTGGATTACTCCATCCTATTCTGATACCGGAATGGAAATAGGACAGAGTTACTATGGATCTTGTTACAGGATTACCTGTCACTCAAAAGAAACATGATGCTATTTGGGTGATTATTGATCGACTCACCAAATCTGCTCATTTCTTGCCAGTTCAGATGGATTATCCTTTGACCAGATTGGCAGAAATCTATATTAATGAGATAGTGAGACTTCATGGAGTACCATCATCTATCATTTTAGACAGGGATTCCAGGTTTACCTCTCATTTCTAGAAGAGTCTACAAGAAGCTTTGGGTACGAGACTCCACTTCAGTACAGCTTTCCACCCCCAGTCAGATGGTCAGTCAGAGAGGGTAATTCAAACTCTGGAGGATATGCTGCGATGCTGTGTATTAGAGTTTGGTAGTAGCTGGGAAAAATATCTGCCTCTTACCGAATTTGCCTACAACAATAGTTACCAATCCAGTATAAAGATGGCTCCTTTTGAGGCTTTATATGGAAGAAAATGCAAGACTCCTCTATGTTGGACAGAGTTGAATGAAAAGAAATTAGTCGGGTCAGATTTGATTCGTGATTCAAAAGAAAAAGTACGAATTATCAAAGGCCGATTGAAAGAAGCCATGGACCGACAGAAATCTTATGCAGATTTAAAGAGAAAAGGCATTGAGTTTCAGGTCATAGATAAAGTTTTCCTGAAAGTATCTCCATGGAAGAAAATCTTGAGATTTGGCAAGAAAGGGAAGTTAAGTCCAAGGTTTATTGGTCCCTACGAGGTACTTCAGCGAGTAGGTCCAGTAGCTTATTGATTGAAGCTACCTTCAGAGCTAGAAAAGATTCACGATGTGTTCCATGTATCCATGCTCAGGAGGTACAAATCTGACCCTAGCCATGTCATTACACCAGCAGATATTCAAGTACAATCTTATATGACTTATGAAGAAAGACCGATGAAGATCCTAGCTAGGGAGATTAAACAGCTAAGAAACAAGCAAGTCCCATTAGTGAAGGTCTTATGGCACCATCACAATGTGGAATAAGCTACTTAGGAACTGGAAGCGACCATGAGACAGCAATATCCTTGCTTTTCAAATCAGATAAATTTCGATGACGAAATTTATTTTAGTAGGGGAGAATTGTAATGGCCTCAACGTCGGACTGATCGTAAATAGTACTTTTCGACAGTGAATAGTGTCTACGGGCTGAAAATGACACCCGAAAATGAAAAATATTTTATTGAACTATTAAAAATTACTAATCACGGGTAGTCCAAGGTTGAAATTTGAAGTGAATTTGAGGTCAAATAGGCCTCCGAAAGCAAAAAAATGAAAATCGAGAAAATTAAGATTTATGATTTTTAATTGAATTTTTGATCGTTTTAGCTACTAAAAATAGTAAATGAAGTCTAAAAATTTTCAAAAATTACATATATGCTTAAAATAATGTATAGAATATTTTGGTAATAAAAGTGAAATTTTCAGCCACACTGGTATTTTTGAATCGGATCAATTCAATTTAATCGAACCGATAAAAATGAATCAAACCCGAAACGAACTTCGATTGGGCTAAAATTTTAGGTATAACCTATTTTTAATGTGATATGAATAATGAAATCAAATTTGAGGAGAATTAAAGTTAGAAAGTGGGAGAAATAAATTAGGGCTAATTATCGGGTAATTAATGGGCCTAAACAATTAAATTGTTCAAGCCCACTTAAAACCCAACCCAAGGCCCAATTTGGAGAGATATATAAGCCCTTCCTCTCCAAAAATCTCCAGCAGCAACTCATTCCTTATTCATCTCCTTAGAGTGGCCAAAATACTCCTTCACCAATTTCCTCTCTTTTTCTTTCAATTTTTCATCAATTCTCACCAAATCAAAGCCTACTAAAGTGATTTCAGCCTCTCTATATTAACTTCATCAGCTATAATCCTTGATTTAAGGAAGGAAATCAAGAGAAATCAAGGGTTAAAGTTTAGGTGTCAAAGTTAGGTATGTGAAATTAGTGATTTTTAATTGGTTTTTAGGTGCCTACTACTAGTTTTGGGTGCCTAGAGTTCATTTTTGCTGTTAAATTTAGCATTTGAGGTCAAAATAATTGAGTTATATTTGATGGAAAATTCGATTTGTGAAGGAATCCAAGAAGAGGAGCAAATTTCTCAAGCTAAAGGAAAGGGAAAGGAAGTTTAGGCAAGGCTAATCCATAGAAAAAGGTGTGTGGCTAATTAATCCTTTTATTTCCCTATTAAATTAGTGAATTTCCTTTAGGTTTCTTAAGAAAAATTTTATGTAATGGGATATAATTGAAAGTAATGTTATATTCATGCATTTAGGAGTTATATATGCCTATTAAAGACTTTAAATGAAGTTAAAACCAATGATATGATAGACATGTAGTATAGGCCGAATGAAGAATTCATAAGGAACTAATGTAAATTTGAGTGTTTTTCATGATTTTAGGCTTTTTAATGTTAATATTAATGTAAATAAATAGTTATGAATTTTTAGAGAATTTATGGGAATTAAATGAATATTTTCGGAATAAATATTAATTAGGTATTAGTTGAAAAATGTGAAATTTTAATGAATTATGGCATAATTTGTTGATTACATGGTAAACTATTGTGAAATATTTCGTAGTATGTGTAAATAAGATTGACTGTAATTATAAAGTATTGATACTGTAACACCCTTGCTGAACAGTCTAATCGAAACCAGTGATAAGTTGGGAAATTTTTTTTTTTTGTTCAAGGACCATTTGTCAGATACTGGTCATTGACCCTTTGAGGAGCAATGCACAGAGTGACAATTCCAAAATCAGCAAGATTTTTCCATGAATCTTACTATCTCAACGACTCCAGGCTTGTCCAAAAAGAAATACTTATAACTTAAGTAAGCAGATAAACTATAATTGTCCAAATGACTGAATTCCAAATAAAATCCGGCAATATAACGGCTAAAAACTTGTCTAATCCACCTAAAAAACAGACAATTCCCTCAGCCCCTCAGGGGCACAATAATACAAAAATAATTTCATCATACATTTCATACATCCCTTCTCATTATTAATCACATGTCCTAAGATGATTCAATAATACAAATTACACTCTTAAGTCACAATAATACTCCAAAATAGAAACAATTTACATTAAAATCATCTCGTTACAACTGTAAACCCTGATGGAGAACTGCCCACACTAAATCCTTTTCTTCTGATGGTTGAGCCATAGCAGTTGCTAACCCAAAACAAGCTTATCCTGATACCTACACGGATAACAAACCCGTGCTAAGCTATAAAGCTTAGTGGGGAACAGTATTCTAAAGATAATCTCTTAAACACGTAACATCAATAACACAAATACAAAGTTAACAATATTCCTAGTTGAGACCTTCAATTTTCTCATATTCCAATTCTTACATTCAACAATAAATTACAAGCATAAATAACAGAACATCTTACTCATATAGACAAGAAAATTTAATAACGCAGTAATCAATGCATCACTCATTGCTACTGCAAAAGACATCCGACATATTTCTTTCATACATCTACATCATTTAAAACATAGTATGCAATCCAAATTCACTTTCATGTAATCATTAAATAATCTTAACAAGGTGAACAATATAATACTTAATACCATAATGTGTCATACCTTATATACTTGATCGATATCAGAGTGATATACATACCTATACATAAATATATAAATACATAATGCTTATATAGAATTAAATTATCACATGCTCATCAATCTTATAACTTTCAATTTAATATCCATTTGATGTACTTATACAAGAGGATAATTCTTATGCACATTAATTTCGAACTATAACATTTCTTATCTTTTATACTTTTTAACTTATTTTCATATTAATGCCCCTAGAACAGTACCGACAGAAATACTCAAACTGGATATACGGGATGTGGACCCTATGGGCCACAAACAGACTGAAAAATGATCTCAAAGACCATTTTTCCACGTAGCAGATACCAAGTACAAACAGAAGTTATGGAGATCAGTGATCCTACCATAACTAAGCAAGTCGCCATGACTTGCACCGCGGTACAGAATCCCTATGGCTAGCCAATTATATCCTGAGCTAGTTTTTACTGCCAGACTATTTTCTAAGGGCGCAAAGATCACTTACTTTCAGTACATTTATCAACTTTATCATCATTTCAATCCAGATAATACAGTTATCAGAACATTCAATATTTTTGTACAGTTTGTGAACCATCATTCACTTATGGCATGAATTATTTCACAATAATTCAGCAATTTCTCTTTACATTACTCTTCAATCATCAAAAGAGTTTACTTATTATACATTCTTTCAAATAACCATATATATTAACAATACTTATACTTGTCATAAAAGTTTATGCATTGCTAGACTGCTTTCATGAACATGAAATCATATATAATCTTATCACATCCACTAAGAGTGTCTAAAACAGTACATAAACACAGTCATTTCAGAAAGACGTACCTGCATGGTTCATTATAGCCATGTCACCTGCTCTATTGTACTCAATTTAATCACAACATATATATTCAACCAATATATCAAATACATATATTCAGTGACAAATCTGATATCAATATCTACCTACACCATTTCATAGCATTTGAGCGCCTATAGATGCATATAAGTTCAATGTCATAATCACATATCTAAATACATAATCTTAAAACACCAATATATTAAAGCAAACACATGTAAGTACATAGCATTTAATCGTCGATCTTCTCATGATACCGTAAGAGCGTAAACATAAAACTATGTCTACTCCATTTATAATAATAATATTCATTTTTGTTATTCAAGTATCAAACAAAGATTCATAAAGAAACGAGTATTTTCCAATATTTCTCAATTCATTATATTTTAAGATATTTCCATTCTTTACATATTTGTCTCACATTTATACTAATAGCCTACTATTATACTAATTACATTCTCACTTGTTTTGTATTAAGATATTATAATCTTCAATTACCGTATATTAAATTTCAAATAATCATCTTTTTTACTCTATCATGATCTCTTACGTATCAAATAACTTCTTTGTTTAATATCTTAGCAAATTGCATCATGAAAGATAATAGCATATATGAAGTTAAAATACTTCCTAACCCGATACTTGTAAAAGTTTTATAGTAAGAAATGGAAATAAAACTTAAGTTAATTTTTACTATCGCCAAAGAGTTATCTCTTATTCCTTTTTGTCTTAATCAAATACTGTACATGTAACTAATTTCTTAAAACTTTAACCCTCATTACCTAATCACCTTTCTTTTACTAAACTGGAAGTTATGTAATGATAGCAACAACGACTATTTGATATAATTTCTTATTATTATAACAGTCCTCTTACTATACTATAGTTGTATCAAATCATATATTCATAGAGTATATCTATAGATCATTATGCCATCATACTTCAAATTAAACTTATTTAAGAACAATCTTAATAATATTGATTCTTTAATTATCTAAGTTCAATCATAAATCAACTGGCAAAAACTATACTTGTTATTGCCAAATTACTCATTAGCTTTTAAAATTTCTCTATTAACGTTTAATAGCATAACCTAGATTTTTATTTATACATCTTTCAAATAAACATGTTAGCTAAATTCTTAATTAAACTCAACAAATACAATAAACAAAGTCGCAACGTATAATTTCATTACCAAGGAACTGTAAAACTGCATTCTTTTTACAACTCATTTCACAAACTTCAAAGGATAACAGATATTCTATTTATATATATATCAATAGATTTTTCCCTTAGTTCCATGTTAATCAAGTTCGACGACACTTCTATTAATAGTTATAATTCATTATTTATTCAATTATACCATTAACACTTAATTCAAATTGAACTTAACTCTATCTCGCCTAGTTCAATCTAATTAAATTCACTGCAACTATTATACTTTCAATTTCGTATACAAATCTAAGTTCAGACAGAGCATAAAGTAACTAGCAGAAAACAGTACACTGCCGAATGCTTAATACGTAATCATTTATCCCATTCTCATTAAAACTTCTTCCAAAAACTAGTGTTTGTTAGGTCCAATTATAATAATCAACCATGAACTGATTATTTTCATATTAAATTATCCATAGGTGATGTCATTATATAATTGATTTCTTAAGTATTTCCTTGACCAAATTAGATGCTTAATAATAACATAATTTGCTCACTAACGATACACTTTGCAGAAGCTTCTAGTTTGGTTGTCAACTTGGCCATAACATCACAAAAACAATCTATTCAAATCTCACTTCAAACTATACACAAAAATCAATTTATTAAAAATAGTTCCCATACCGTAGTGTCGAAGCCCAAAATGCTCTCTCCAAACTGCTTATTCGGAGTCTCGCCGGAGCCTCACCGGAGATCGGCCGGAGCCTCACCGGAGACCCGCCGAAGCCTTCCACCTGAAGCCAGAGCCGCTAGGACCCCTCCGGTGGCCTTCACGCGCCCCAAGGCATCGTGGTTTGGTCGGAAAGCCGCCTGGAACCGCCGGCTGCCACAAGCTCCGATCTCCACTTTGCCGGCGAGTAAGGACGATCGGCGGGCACCAAAAGATCTGCCTCAGCCTCATGATCCCACCGGTGCCATCAGCTCCCTCAACCACCGCCAAGAATCACCGAAAAAAAGAGAAAACCGATCCGACCCAAAAAGAAGAAGAAGGAAGAAAAAACACCACAGGCACCGCCGGAGAGAAGGGACGACGAGGAGGCGGTGGCAGCCGTGCCGATCGCCGACGCAGGCGCAGTTGATCGGCGGCAGCACCTCCCTCCGCCCTCTCCTTCCCTTCCGATCCCCGTTCCCCGATCCTCTATTTTCTCTCCTCTCTCTCTTTCTTTCTTTTTCTTCTTTTTTTCTTCTTTTTTTTTATTACATTTATTTCCTTTTTAAAACCACACTCACAACCCTCTTTTATTATTTATTTTCCCCAATTTCTTTCCTTTTTAAAATAACAACCACACAAAAGTCTTGAAATATCCACCATAACTAATTAAAATATGCATTATTCTTATCCTTTTAATGTTAATTTTCATAATAGGTTTTAATTAACAAATATTAACTTAAAACCCAAAAATAATACTAACTTATATTGGAATCTTCATAATTGATCTTTGCAAATTAGTACCAAAATGTACTAATTACCAACTATAATCAGTCTGAATTTTTGGGGCGTTACAGATACTGTATTGACAAGGAATAAAAAGTAAGAAAAAGAATGAAAAAGTAGCTAATAAAAGGAAAATTAAGAAAATATGTGCCCTTAGAAAGAGTCAGGAAGTAAAACCTAGTTCAGGATATAATTGGCTGGCCATAGGGATACATATACCACGGTGCAAGTCATGACAATTTACTTTACTATGGTTGGATCACTGATCTCCATAGTATATTTATCATACGTACTGTTATATGTTCATATGTTATATGAGGAATGATTCTGGAAGTCATTTCTCATTCTGTTGTGGCCCTGCGGGGTCCACGTCCAGCATATCCAGTCTGAGAGTTTTCTGTCGGATCTGTACTAGGGACATATTGATAAGAAAATATTAAAAGTGTAAAAGAGAAGCTAAAATGAAAGTTTATTATGAAAAAGGACTAAAATGAAAATGATTTAGAAGTTTAGGGATAAAATGGTAATTTTTCTTAAAGGTGAAATTAATTGATAAAAGTAATAAGGAAAATATGTAATAAGGGTAAAATGGTAATGTCACACCCTTTTCGAAACAGTCTTTTCCGATGCGAACTTATCCAAAATCGGAACATTTTTTTTTTCAAACAAATCGAAACACTGAAAAATACTTTTTCGTTCGGAGTCAAACAATAACAGTAACAATTAAAACATACACCAGAACATCAGACCAAAAACTTATACTAGTCATTCATCCATTAATAGTTAAAAAGATACGTTCAAAATACAATTTAAACTTTTATTTTAATGGTCTAAGTATATACATGCCAAAGATTTACACCAACTAATACAAAAATCTTCTCTTCCATTCTGGACCTTCGATGTACTATGCTCCCGCAACGCTTCAAAACCTGCACGCAGCAAACACTACGTGCTGAGCATTAAATATGCCCAGTGGTGACTACTAATTCAATAATTTCCCAAAATTAAATATAATTTCATAATTTATGCTTCTACTATTCTTATTTTATTAAGTATTTCTTTATATTTCAGTTAAAACTAATCTTGTCGTTAATTCGTATTCTGATAACTATTGGTCTTTGGTTTCTAAACTTTCAACTTGACTTTGTAGAATTTTCTTTAGGTGGATCAATATCGGATTTACTTTTACTTTTACGTTAATGTTTACTATAACTTTTACTTTTATTAGTACTTTCGCTTATCTTTTGGCTAAAGCAATTTAATTATCATATCATTTAACGATGTGAATTGGTACTCGCGTCTTACTAGTACCAAAATAAATTACTTAAATTCTTGGTTTACTATTCAATTATTCAATCTGTACTCTAGTTATACTTCTTGCTATTTATTCTTTTATTTTTGCTTTGACTTTTAGCTAATAAATACATTACTATTTAAAGGCTTTTAAGCTTTATTGCAAGATGATATAATTATTTTGGGACACTTTGCAGTCAAATTCTCTTTCCTTCGTTTATATATATATATATATATTACTTTCGTTCAAACATTTACTAAGACATATGTCTTTCTATTATCTTACTTATCAATTTAACTTTTCCTTCAGAAAAGTGTTATTTAACCATTGCATTTCACATCATGTTAAATATCCTTACTTTTTAACTTCAAGCAGGAAAATTAATATTATTTTTCCGGCTTGTCACTATTTTTGCAGTAATAATAAGTACAAGAAATACCAATTAATTTACAATTATCTTTTTCACGTAAAACAAAACATATCTTAGATTCCTTTAAAAGCTTAGCTAAACATTAAGTTAATATTTTAAATCTTATAAAACCTTTCTTTTCTTTTTCTTACTAATTACGATTTTCAAAAATATTTACAGATTTATCTCAACTTTGCATTTTCTTCCAACCAAATTGTTTTTCGATATAACTTTTTATATTCAAATCAATTAAACAGTACTTATTCATTCATTTCAATGTGCCCCTAATGCAATATACAGGTTTCTCACAAGGGATACTCGGAACTAGACCCAAAGGTCCCACTAAACAGATAGAGAAATGATCTCGAAAGATCAAATCTCACAGAACAGAAACAGATACACTTTCTTTTTCACTTTCACTGAAGCTATGCAGATCAAAGATCCTACCCATAGCTAAGAAAGTCGCCATGACTTGCACTGCGGTACAGAGGTATCTCTATGGCTAGCCAATTATATCCAAAACAAGAATCATAATACCTGTCTATCGCTAAGGGCAAATATAAACAATCACATTGTAAACGTTTTTTAACATTTAAAATTCTTTAATTTCTTTTCTTTATTTGTTACTATAATTTATTTCAATCAAATGCACTCTTTTGTGCCTTTGATTATTTAATAACTTTTTTTATCCTTTTTTTTATTCGCTTTTTCTTTTTCAGTCACTTTTGTGAATTATTCTGTGATAATTCACTCAGATATTTAAACTTTTTCATCTTTTGTACAGATTATAAATTATGGCATTATAATTCATATTTTTCTTGTATTCTTTTGTATAATTCTTTACGAATTATTTTCCATACTTTTAAACTTCACATTTTTACAATTTTTCCTTTTTCGGTCCCATTTTTTCATTTATTCGATATGCCGACTTTTATTTCGTTGGTGAATTAAATTTATAATCATTTCTTCTTTTAATACTTTTTGTTGAATAATTTATTTTGATAAATTAGTCATATCTTGGTTTTTCTCCCTTTTTGACAATTAGGAACTTTATTAATATAATTTATTATTTTATATCTCAAAAATACATAATTTGACTTTTTCTCTTGGATTATTCATTTCAAATACATAATTACCATTTTTCCATCGTAATAATTAATTTTCATTTTTTATTATATAACTTCTTCCATTATTCATCTTTTATTCTTTATTTTACCATTTTCGGGTAAAATTATATTTTTGTCCTTAGACTACGGAAAGTCCATCTTTCGAAACCGTTAGGCCTCTGAAATCACCATTTTGACCTTGTTAAGTATTTCTTACTTATTTTTACGCGTTAATTACTTACTTTGACAAAATTACCATTTTGCCCCAAACTTTTTATTTTCATTCATTTTAGTCCTTTTTCTATTTAAAACTTATTTTATCTTTCTTTTAATTATATATTAATTTATTTTCATCATTTTCATTTATTTATGAATTATTTACCAATAATTCATTATTTTTATTATTTTCACAACTTCATAATTAATTCGAAAAAAATCTCATCGGTTGACTTTTCATTTCTTGCCATTAACATCAATTTATTTGCATATTTATTCATCACTTTAATAATTTTTATACAATTATGCATTGAAAATTCAGTTATTTTCATTATGCATATTCACATAGAAATTCTAATAAAATTCCACTAATTTTAATAAATTCTAATAAAATTCATTGATGCATTATTTATTTATCTTTGTCATTTTTCATCAAAATAATCATTTAATTCACAATAAATCACAAGTTTCATTCAATACCTACATTATACATAATCTTAAAAATTCCCAAATAAATTCCAATAATTCACTAAAAATTTATAGACAATAATTATCAAATCTATTTTTAATTTAAGCTAGTATACATTAATTTCATGCATTTTTCTCATTATTTCATCACTTAAAAATTTCGGCCAACAACATATTTCCACCTTAAAAATTTTCTTTCTTTCATTAAAGCCTTTAATTCATTTTCTCTCATATTTAATTTCATTTTTCCTCACAAAATTTCATCAATTAACAATTTGACGTATTTTTATCTTAGTTACATAACCAAGAAAAATTCATATTAAATGGGAAATTAAGGGATTTTGTAGTCACTTACCTTTTTTCCATGCCTTAGCTTCCTTAAGCTTCACTTTTCCTTGCCTTTAGCTTGCTTACTTTGCTCTTCTCCTTGAAAACCTAAGGAAACCAAATTCTTAAGCCATTAATACTCCATTCTCTTGGCTTTAAATGCTAAAATTAACACTATAAATGAGATCTAGACACCTTGAAATAGTAAAAAACACCTTAGAATACATTTTTGCCCTTATATTTCTCTTACCTCAAATAGACCCCTAAACTTTTCTCTTTGCTTTTACTTGATTCAATCCCTCAAATTAGAGTTTTGGGGCTGGATTACTGATCTAGAGGGATGGAATTAGGGATGAGGTGCTTGAAAATCAGAGAAAATGGAGCTAGATAGAAGAAATTTTGAGAGAGAAATGAGGGAGAGAGGGTCGGCCACCAAGGGAGCTGAAGAAGAAAGTAGAATCTACTGGAAATCTGAAGATTCCTCTGTCTTTTATAGCTCTCCTAGTGGGCCAATTTTGGGCCAATTCCAATGGGCCTAACTATTTTAATTTCAAAGCCCAATAACCACTTTTCAAGGGCCCAATTGAAAATCTCTCACTTTCTCACTCCAAATCTCTTCAATTTCAATTTCATCAGTCTTAAAACATCAAAAATGAGTAGTACATAAATTTTTGGCTCAATCGAAGTCCGTTATCGGTCCGATTCAAACTTATCGATCCGATTCGATAACTACTGGTGTTACCAAAAAATTCAATTCTCATTACCAAAATATTCTACATAAAAATTCATGTGGACACGCAAAATCTGGTAATATTCGAAGTTTGTTTACTATTTTTAATTATTTATACAAAATCAAGTCTTCTTCCCTACCAGGGAGATCGACTTGCTACATTTTTCATATTTTTTACTTTTGGAGGCCTATTTGACCTCAAATGCACTTTAAATTTCAACCATAGGCTCACCATGACTATTCCTTTCAAATGGTCCAATAAAATATTTTCGAATTTCGGGCGTCCTTTCGGGCTCGGAAGACACTATTCACTGTCGAAAAAGTACTATTTACGAATGACCCGCTGTTGAGGTCATTACAGGTAATTTGGTCAATTAATTGGATAAAAAGTCAACCTTATAAAGTTAAAGGACTAAAACATAATTTTACATGAAAAAGGTTGAAATAAGAATTAATCAGTAATTTATAAGCTAAGTAATAAGATAAGATAAGAAAATAAAGAATAAAAGGGCAAACTAGTAATTAATAGTATAAAAAGGATATTTTTGAAATAAAAGAGAAGTTCAAGGACTAAATTGAGAATATAAGAAAGTTATAAGTTAAATGAGAAGTTAGTCGTCCATAAAATAAAAATAAATCATTTAAACCAAAATTATTAAAAATATTTATATATTAGGGAAATTCTATGATTTTTAGTCACCACTAGGCATGTTTAATGCTCAGCACGTAGGATTTACTGCGTGCAGGTACAGATAGGTTGGAGCTTGGATACACAGCAGGAAACTTGGAGCTGAAGAGTTAGAAGGATATTTTTGTGTGGCATGTATATATATACACTTATTATGTTTTATTTTGTAAGGATAATATTGTAGCAATGATCGTATTGTGTATTATATATAGTAGTATATGGATGAGGAATTGCAGAAAATGGATGGAATGTATGTGTTGCTTGATAGCATTTGTGGGTTATTATGATTGGATTGAAACTGTTGTGCCTCTGAGAGGCTGTGTAAATGTCTGCTTTTCAGGGGGCTAGTTAAGAATATAGCCGTTATATTGTCAAAATTTTATTAAATACATAGTAATTTTCGGACAGTTATAGGCTAATGATTAATGAAAGTTATATATGCATGAAGGCTATCAAGTTAAAGGAATTAAGTGTAAAGCACAAAAAAAAAATTCCGACTTATTGCTTGTCCGATAAGACTGTTAGAGCATAATTGTATAAAAATAACTAAAGTGATGAATTAGTATGAAAATAAATTAATGTCAACAACAAGAAATAAAAAGTCAACCGATGAATTTTTTGAAATAATTGTTAAGTCATGAAAATAATAAGAATAATAAATTATTGGTAGATAATTCCTAAATTGAATGAAAATGATGGAAATAAATTGATAAGTAAATAAAGAAAGATAAATGAGTTTTAAATGAAAAAAATGACTCAAATGAAAGAAAATAAAAGTTTTGGGGTAAAATGGTAAATTTGCCAAAGTAGGTAATTAATGAGTAAAATAATAAGAAATAGTAATATGGGTAAAATGGTAATTTCAGAGACCTAACTGTGTCAAAAGATAAAGTTTTCATGGTATGGGGACTAAAATATAATTTCACCCGAAAATGATAAAATAAAGAATAAACGATGAACAATGGAAGAAATTATATAATAAAAATGAAAATAAATGATTATAATGACAAAATTGTAATTATGTATTTGAAATGAATAATCCAATAGAAAAAGTCAAAATATGTATTTTTAAGGCATAATAGGTAATTTCTAATATGTATTTAGAATTTCTAATTGCAAAAAAAATAGTAAAATAAAGGTGTGACTAATTTATCAAAATAAATTAGTCAATAAAAAATATTAAAGGAGTAAATAATTTATAAGATATTTTACTGACGAATAATAAGTTGGCATAATGAAAGATTGAAAAATTTGGACAGTAAAAGATAAGGAAAAAATCATAAAAAGTTGACAATTGAATTATTATACAATAATTCGTAAAGAATTATACAAAAAGAATAAAAGAGAATTGTGAATTATAATGTCATAATTTGTATAAAATACTGAAAGGCCCAAGTGTTTGAGTGAAGTATTAAAGAATAATTCACAATAGTAACTTGAAAAGATAAAGTGAAAGAAAAGACAAAAGTTATTGAAAAGTCAAAAGTACTAAAAGAGTGTATTTGATTAGAATATAATGTACAAAGGAATAAAAGAAAGAAATTAAAGATTTTAAATGTTAAAAAACATTTACAAATGTGACTGATTATGTTTGCCCTTCGCGATAGACAGGTATTATTATTTTTGTTCAGGATATAAATGGCTAGCCATATGGACACCTTATACCGCGGTGCAAGTCATGGCGACTTGCTATGCTGTGGACTGGATCTCTGATCACCATGGCATTCTCTACTCTGTTACCTGCTTTGTGAGAAATGATTCCTTAGGGATCACTTCTCTCTATGTTGTGGCCCCGTGGGATCCGCGTCCCGCGTATCATATCTGAGAATCCTGTTATATTGTACTAGGGGCACATCAAAATGAATAAATTGGTACTGTTTAATTGAATTGAATATAAAAAGTTATAACGAAAAATATTTCGTTTGAAAGAAAATGCAAAGTTGAAATAAATCTGTAAAGGTTTCTGAAAAGTGTAATTAATAAGAAAAAGAAAAAGAAAGGTTTTATAAGAATAAAATATTAAATCAATGTTTAGTTAAGCTTTTATAAGAATTTAAAATATATTTTATTTTACGTAAAAAATATAATTTTAAGTGATTGGTATTTCTTGTGCCAATTACTACTGTAAAATAATGACAAGTGTAGAAAATAATATTAATGTTCCTGTTTAAAGTTAAAAAGTGATGATATTAACATGAAGTGAAATTTAATGATTAGATAACGCTTTTCTGAAAGATAAGTTAAATGAAAAGTAAAACGATATAAAGGCATAGAATTATACAATGAGGGAAAAGTAAAATATATAAGTCCTAACAGATAATTGAATATGTGTAAATGTATAAAAGAAGGAAAGAAAGTTCTGACTGCAAAGTACTCCAAAATAGCTATATCGCTTTGCGATAAAGCTTATAAGCCTTTTAATAATAATGTATTTATTAGATTAAAGTTAAAGTAAAGTAATAGAATTAATAGTAAAAAAGTGAAGTTATAATACAGATTAAATAATTGACCAGTAAAGCAAGTATTAAAACTAGTTTATTTTGGATACTAGTAAAAATACGAGTACCAATACATATTGCTAAATGAAACGATAATTAAATTGCTGTGACTAAAAGATAAAACGAAAGTAATGACAAAAGTAAAAGTTATAGTAAAGATGAACGTAAAGGTAAAAATAAATCCGATATCGATCCACCTAAGAAAATACTGTAAAGTAAAGTTGAGGGTTTAGAAACAAAAGAACAATGATTACCACAATGTGAGTTAATAACATGATTAATGTTGATCGAGATAAAAGAAAATGCTTAATGAAATAATATTAGTAGAAGCATAAATTACAAAATTATGCTTATTCTTGGAAAATTCTTGGATTAGTAGTCACCACTAGGCATATTTAATGCTCAGCACGTAGTGTTTACTGTGTGCAGGTTCTGAAGTGTTGTGGGAGCATAGTACATTAAAGGTCCAGATCGGAAGAGAAGATTTTTGTGTTAGTTGATGTAAGCTTTTGGCATGTATATACTTAGACTATTAAGGTAAAAGCTTGAATTGTATTTTGAATGTATTTTTAATTGTCTTGGATGAATGGATAGTATAAGTTTTTGATATGATGTTTGGTGTTTGTTTTAATTGTTTATAAGACTATTATTTGATTTTGAAATTATTGTAAAAGTATTTTAAATGTTTCGAATTGTTCGGTGAAAAAAAAACTTACTATTTTCAGTTAAATCTTGTTTCGAAAAGGACCGTTCTGTGAAGGGTATTATATTTAGTGATATCAGAGCAAAGGTTTAAGCGATTCTAATATTGGAGTGGGATAAAGCTAAGTGATAGGTTTGTCTGTATATACATGCCAATTATAAATGGATAAGTATTAAATAATCTGAAGGGTACTTGCTCCCCTATCTGTGTTAAAGTGAAAGAGTTGACATTTGATTGAGATTGTTAAGTGTGAAAGGATTGATTCTGCACGGTAAGAATGGTAGTAAATGAGAATGAAAGTATTGCTGCTTGAGATCTCATGAGAGCCAAAGCAGGGAAAAGAAAAATTGACTGACATTAAGTGAAAATGTGAGAGTTTAAGTATCTATATGGATGAGAAATAGTTAAAAGAAGTACAAAATAAATAGTGTGATAGAAATAAAAAGGAATTGTATTTTGAGTACAGATAAATTGCACAGGATAAGGAGATATCTTGATCGAATTGCCTTGGTTTAAGAATGCTAGTGAACAAATTGTTATAAGTTAAGGTTGTTTAAGATGCTCTATATATCTATCAGTGATTTTTCTTATAGGAGTGAGAATTTAATTGTATTTCTCATAGTTCTGGGATGAACATTGCCTCGAGTATATAATTTCAAAAAGTGTGCGCGACACTTTTAACAATGTTATCAAAATTGTATCGATTTAACCAATAACAAGCAACTGGTCAGATATACAAAAACCAGATGAGTCAAAAACCGTATTAAAATATCACTGAAAAAAAATTGGAGAACCACTAACCGGGAAGAATCTGGTTTTTGTCACTAAACACCAAAACGCCATCGTTTTGGTTAAAAAAATTTCAGAAAAAATATGAGATCAGGGCGAGCAGATTTCACAATTGAAAACCCCGAACTTCACTGGACTGAGAGACAGCCGCCGCACGCCCGCACCTGAGGACTTGATCGTTGACGACGACCGCCTCTCCCAGCCACCGCGCCTCCTTCCTGGCGCCTGCCGCTGCTTGGGCTCCTCTTTTACATAATACTAAATCAGCCATTTATGAACAAAAGAAAAGTACGGTGGGGTTTAAGAGAGAGAAGTTGTTTTTCAGGGATTTTTGGTGAAGAAAACGACGCTTTTAGATTAAATGGTTCATATTAAAACTAAACAGACTGATTAAGTGCTTACCCGAGACCTAGTTTAATAGAATTCCACACAGATAAACCTACCCTGATTTGCCGCCTTTTGGAAAACCCCCAAATACCTCAAATTTCTCTGCTTTTTAGCTATAACATAATTCAACTGGCAAAACTCTACAAAAATTTACTTTTTTTAGGTCATTATTTAGCTTTTTGATGGAGGGATTGAGAACGTCGGAGGCTAATCTGCTAGTATATGTACACCCATCGCAGTGCAAGAATGTTCCTCAAGCGATACTCCGTGAGCTCAGCTCCTTGCTATTCAAGTTCGTTTCTTTTATCTTCTTATTTCTGCTCTTTAAGTACTTCTGATGCCCGTTGAATGCTTATGCCTTTTTCATGGCTGCCCTTTTTTTTATTATGAATCTTTTCCTTTTGGAATGGGGTTTTGGTGGGGCTGAAGTTGAATGTTGAAAATCAGTGATTCCAGCTGATAATGCAAGTTAAAGATTGAATCTTTGGATGTTATATGTATGAATGAATAATGTTGATATCTTGCTGCTACGCCTTTGTTGGTTCTGTGATTTTACTCGTCAAGTAATCGTTGCTTTCTTTTTTTTCTTTTCTTTTTTTTTTTTTTTGATTTTCACTCCAGGTACAGTGAAACTTTGGGTGGTGTTGTCTTGGCATATGATTTCAATACTGGGACTAGTCTGGCCAGGATTCTGTCTGGTGTTCACCCATATTTCGGTTTGAGACTAAAAGCAAACCTGCTACTTTTCTCCCCAAAACCAGATATGCATTTAGGTATATTGCCAATCGGTGCATGCTTAAATATTTTCTATTAAATTTAGTAGATTGAATGCAATAATCTAATCGTTTCTAGTCAAATGCTCGTCTAAGAATATAGAAAAATAAATGGGAAGAACATAATTACTGTGATTTTATTGATAGAATCGAGTCCTAGATGGAGAACGTTTAATTTCTTAGGTGTTGCTGCATTATGGCTGCAGTAGTTTGTCATTAACAATTGTTTTCTTTCACTTCCAGAGGGGAAGGTGGTGAAAGTTACACGAGAATCCGTTCATGCAATTGTTCTTGGTTTTTCATCTGCTATTATAACGAATGAAGATATTCGTGATGAATTTAAATACAAATATGTTGGTAACTTTTTTTTTTTTTATTTCCTCTGATTTTTCTCTTTCCTTCAATGCAGCTTGATATTTTATATCATCGGTTTATTTCTCATTTAGATGGCATTTTATTTATTACAGAAACATGGTGAGGGCTTATATGTTAGCCGATTTAACAAGTGGCATGTGATAAAGGTTGGAACTGTGATACGCTTTGTAGTCAAGAGGTGACTTGTTTAGTTTTTATTGTAATTTTGCAATTTCTTGTAAAAATGAAGTCTACTGCTATGAAACTTATTTTGAAATGATTATACAATCTTTCTCTTTCTCTCTCTTATGCATGTACTCATGCACTCCTTGCAAGCTTTTGTGCCCATTCCACAACAATTGCAGTATTTTCTCGAAACCAAATACTAGTGTTGTGTGTGAAATCAGAGACTCGGTGATTGGAAAAGGAAAAAGAAGTCAAATTTGTGAAGTTTTGAAAATGTGATTATGGGATAATCCGTGGATATATTAAAAAATAGAATTCATGAATGATTTATTTAATGTTCCATATCTGATGCTGAACTGCCACTCATTGGAATTTGAGATTTTTAGCGCAGTACCAATGTTAGAAATAGAATTGTTTTTCCTTTTCTAGGCTTGCGAGAGATAGGTAAAGAGCTTCATCATCTGATCAACATACTGTAAACACTAGAAGGGCTTGTTATGAACTGTTAAACCTCTCCATGCAACATTTTGATACATCTTTTGTTGCGGAAATCTAAATCCCTACAATCAGGACATAGTTTCTCACCTTTGAAAATTTGGTTCTGCAATATTATTTCCCTGTTGCCCATATCAAATTGAGTTAAATTAATTTGGTTTATTTGCTCTTTCGTTATTTTCTTTTTGTTTTTCCCTTTTTATGGTGGTGGTGTGTGGCAAGCATCAAGGTAGGTTGGGGATGCAGATATGGATATCTGAACTTTAATTATAGGAGAAGTGACTGAAGAATATAATTTAACTTGTACCTTTCAATTCCAGTTGTGCTCTTGTTTGCTTGTAGTTGATGATAAATAGTTTGATCATGTTGTCCTGTGTTAAACTTTGCAGCTTGGATGAGGAAATTCTGCACATTTGTGGATCATTGATTCCTGTTAACACCGGGAACGTTTGTTGGTTGGATGGCGATGCGAATAGCGCTACAATTGACAGGTTTTGCAACTGAGCCTGCTGCTTTAAAGTATGTGTTAAATTGTTTATGCCTTTGCAAAATTTAAATTTTTAAAATGTTAACTTGGGATTCATTTTGTAGTAGTAGCAAGAAAAGGGCACAGCCTGATGGAGAAATTGATGTCCAAGAGTACGATACTGTAGGTTTGGACATGCATTCCTACAACAAGAACCACAAGTTCAAGAAGTCCAAGAAGCATAAATATGATCAGGATCACTGAAGGTTTCTGGGGTTCACGATTCATCCCGGACTCTTATCATTCCTTTTGAATTCAAATCTTTCACACAGCTAATTTAAGATATTCTACAGGATACATTGTGAGAATCTTGAGTCATTTCCGATTACCAATTGTATTCTTACTGGCTTAATATTGACAATTAAAGCCCATTCAATATAACTATGCTCAATTTAAACCTAGCAGAATATGTCCTGTTTAATTTATGTGATAGCATGTTGCAATTGGATTGTTCTGGAACTGCGTGGCGATTTTTGCTGTGTAGAAGTTCACAGGCGCATGCATGATATCTCCTTGTGCATATTTATTGGATTTTCTCCTTCACCTTCATTTTTAAGTTATATGTAATAAAAATTTAAATTTTTTTTGGATTTTTTTATTAGGAAATTAGTGGAGAAGATGGAGAGAAATTTGAAAAAGAAGATATCTTCAACTATGTCACAGATAGACCCTCAGTCTCCTATAACTTGTCATTATTTTGCTCTTAATATTTATTTGGCTGCATAAACGGCCGGCAATCCCCAGCTCACTGCAGCTCCCTCGACCAGCGCTGCCAGCCTCTGCAGTTCCTCTGTCTCTCTGTATCAGTTTCGGTCCTTCTTCCTGTCATGGTGCCTTCTATAGCCACGTTCCTTCTCCATTTTCAGCACCTTCTAGACGTCAGTTCCATTATTGACCTATAAGCATTTCATACTTTGTAGGGATAAGGGGATTTTTTATAGGGTAAAAATAAATGTCCTTTCAACCATGATATTACCATGGATAACCATTTCATATCTGCTATGAGTGAATATACACGGGGGTGAAACAACCACTACGATTGCCTTTAACCATACCTTTACCTATACCTGTATGAATATCTTTAAGTTGCAAATCCAAAGCGAGTGATTGCTTCAATAAAGCCAGTTGATTATGGCAATTCTGTTGATGAAGCAGTCAATGAAGAAAGAGATGGTTGAGTCAGTCGAAAAAGCAAATGCTCTTGCCTGAGGGGAGCATACACACCTACTGCGAATTATAATTCATTAATCATCTCATAGGAATTTCCATTCTCAAGGGAGGTCGAAAGAGTAAGCAGAGGTTTGGAAGACTCTCTCGAAAGGTGTCTGCTCATGGAATAGAGATAGCTCGTTGCATCAACAAAGTGTAGTAGTCAACAACGTTTAAATGAAATAAAAATTGCCATTGAATTGATAGCAATATTTAAATACATGAGAATGAGTTGTATATAGTAAATTCACGGCCATGAACTCAATCCAAGTCACAGCCTATGACTATAGCACTAGTTACGGCCTAAGTTCCCAAACGAGCAATCCGAGCTCTATGCATTACTCAAGCACCATTCGAGCTACACATACAAAAATGACATATCATTTTTATACGTGTTTTTAAAATCTTTAGGCACAATTGCAAATATAATCACAACACATTAAACAAATTATTTGCCACATATCGTGCCCGAGGCGCAAACAATTGTTCTTATAAAAGAATATAAAATTTTGCTTTTATTATCTTAGAATTAGCACTAACTTTAGAATACCTTGTCAAGTCTTTTATTTTCTTTTGCAAGATTTTGATGCTTTTTCTCTCATATCACTAGTAAATTGTTCATATTTGTATTTTCACACAGAAATTCTCAAATCATTTTGTAAGTTGAAGAAAGGGATTTGCGAGTTGGTGATGCGAAACATGCCCCTGATCCTTAAAAGAAAACTTCAAGGAGATTAAGCTATAATTTTATTATAATTATAATTGACAGACACTGCAATTCCAGAATAACGAATAAAGATTCATAATCAAATTCAAGCCTACAGTAACTGTTCATCTCAACAAAGATTGAAAAGCATTCCTTAAATTGCACATACACTTAAGGAACTATAATTGCACATACACTTAAAAAGAAAAAAATCCAATAATTTCAGCTGCACCAAGGATTAATTCACTTTTCAGGTTTATTCAAGAAAGCAGAAAAACACAAGGAGTCCAGTCAAGAATTAAAAAAGCCTATAGTTGTACATAGACAACTTCAATTATATCTCAGAAATCAAAATTCACAGCTAAACCTACATTTCATATGTATTCTCTTGCAATCAACAGCATTTCTTTATACATTTTTTGTTGATTTGAATCAAAGAATGAATGAACTATTGCTCCCTGTATATCAAATAGGATTTGATCTATAGGCATTGACTGGTTCCTCATGAAAGATTAAAAAGTAAAATCAAGTAGCTTCAAGACTGACAGATCAGTGTTTTGATGGCTCCTCACAGCAGGGAAATGAAAAGGATCATTTATATTTCATTCGCTCTGTGATTATCTTCATTCCAACGTATCTGCCAAACAACGTAATAGTCAATTTCTCGTGAGCATTGACACAAATAAAACCATTTAGCTAAGGTACAAAATAACAAATGCATACCTCCCAAGCATCATCAGAGTAGCTTGAGGATTCGTCCCTGGAGATACAGCAAATGTCGAGCCATCGACAACTCGGAGGGAATCAATACCAAACACATGAAAGTCGTGATCAACCACTTTCCCAACTACACAACCCCCATGGTAGTGCCATATGGTGCTAACTGTTCGGCGACAAAAATCAGCCATCTGCAGGAAGTCAGATTGATCAAGAGGCAGTGCAGGCCCTACAAATCTGAAATTTCGGGCTCCAAACAATTCATGAAACCTTAAGGCCTCCATAGAGCGGCTCCTCAGTACATCCCCTATCTTCCGTGTACCATTTATACACTTCTGTAAATCTATTGGGTCAGAAAAGTAATTGAATCTAACGATTGGGTTCACCCTGACATCAGTTGAAGCCAGCCTTAGTGAGCCAGCAGAACGTGGGCCAGTGATTTTTTCCATAAGAGTGGCCACTGTGAGATACACAGGTGAAAATGATGGCCTAATGAAAATGGAACGAGCAGGGGATACAAATGGAATAACATTTGAAGCTGCTTCCAGATAAGCTCCCACATCGGTTATCCCAACTACTTGTATCAGTGAATGCTCCAAAAGGATAGAAGGCACAATTGAGATGCCATTTCGTGGATTATCATAGAGGTACTGCCCCACGTATGGTAGATGATATGCCACAGGAATTCCCCAGGATGATAGGTAAGGCCTGGGTCCTATTCCACTCAACAATAGTAACTGCGGACTTCCAATGGCACCAGCAGATAGTATCACCTCTCCAACATCATGCACCAATGCACGGTGATACTGTCCCTTCTGATCACGGTAAATTACCCCAACTGCTGTTATCCTGGACCTTGAATATGGAGTAGATGCCAATAGAATTCTCTCAACACTTGCATAGACAGCAACATTAATATTACTTGCAGTTGAATAACTGAGAAGATCAGCAGAACTATGTCTCCTACCTGAACCATCAAAAGTCGTGCCACTAACCTTAGTTCCCACCAAATGATCCAAACTAAAACCATTATAAGGACCAATCCCGGCCTCCAGCAATCCATCTCTGACAGCAGATTGCCAGTTCCTAAGCTCGGGTTTAAATACAATTGCCTTTTCAATCCATTCATAAGACTGATTGACAGCTCTAAGGTCCCAATTTACACCAGATTTCTGAAAGAATTCTTGGTCGGCTCGGCTATAAAAACCAGCATTAATGGAACTACTACCACCAAGAATGCGTCCTCTGGCATTTGGGACACCATCCTCAGATGTGAAGGCTTGAGTAGGAGAATCATAAGTATCCACTTCAGTTAGTGTCATGAGGAAGCCTTCTTGAGTCATCAAATTGGGTTTACCATAAGGAACCCCACCACGTTCCAGCACAAGAACTCGATAGGATTGTGACAAAGTAGCAGCCAATGGACAACCGGCTGTGCCACCTCCTACAATTATGTAATCATAGGTTTCCTCTAATGGAAATGCCGTTGCATTTTTTACAAATTTTAGGTAACTCGGGCCTGTTCATACATTCAGGGGGGAAAAAGAGGTTAAATAATACCCACATGAAACAAAATCACACAAGAAGATGAGATATAATTTCAAGGAAAGAGATGCGAGTCTTCAATTTTCTTTCCATTCTGGCATTTTGTCAGTAAAGAAATGGGCATAACAAATTCATTCAAGGAAAGAAAAGCATAAATTTTATCTAACACTATGAAAAAAGAAACAATCTTTGTAGTATTCTCACAAACAATCTTTGAAGTATTCTCACAACAGAGAAAGACAGAGGTCTCCGTTTGGTTTTCAAGAAAATGAAGAAGAAAGAAATGAACTTTCCCGAGAAATGCAATTTCAGAGAAGGTGAAATAAGATAATGAAGAAAGAGTAGTTTTACTGATTATAAGAAACGGAAGAGAAGGTACCTGGTTGAGGATGTGTTCTTGCGAGAGAAAGTGGTGTACAAAAGATTAACAGAAACACCACGTATTGCCCATAGAAGAAAAGGGTTATCTCCATTTTTGGGTTTTTCTTGGAGGGGAGAGAATTTTCTCGCAGTTTCTCGGAAGAGAGTAAGAGAGGGAAAAGAGAGCAGTGTCAGTTGGTCAGACTCGGTTAAGAGATCGTTATGCAGTGTTTGGGTCTTGGGATTATGATTCACTGCATTAAGTTCTATTTTATCTATGATGATTTAATCAGCCGCATTCTGTCAAGGAAAGCGTTCCACGAACTTTTGGCAGCAGGAGATTACTCCACTTTTGCTGTTTATAACGCCGTTAACGATGAATTGCCAATTTCGTTTTCGCTGTGTTTATTTTTAATTTTAACTGAAAGGAAATAAATTCAGATTGAAGAGATGAAAAAGACGAGAGTTTGTTTGTGCATCATATATCTGTTTTGCTTCAAATCACAGGTCTGTCTCTCTACCAACTGATTTGGTTCTTTCTCACTTACAAAGTTCGACGTCTATATCTTGCTGTTATTTTCATTTTCTTCTTGAATGTCAGTCGGCAGAAGAGGGCTGACGCATAGTAATAGCTTTTCTGATAATATATTGGAAAAATAAATAGTTTTGAACAATTTCTCTTATCATCGCCAAGGCATCAACTTTGTTTTAAAGTAGTTGTTTGATGTGTTGCTTAAGTTTAATTATCTGACAACTGCTGAAGGAATCGCCAAAATCTTTTGTGGGTAATTCTCTGTGGACTCCTTTTGTTTCCTCTAGCTAGTTTGGGATTAGTCGCTTCTTTTTTACTTGGGCTATTTTTGTTCGTGGGTATTTAGCTTTTATAAATTTCTGATATTTTGAGTGAAATTGACTTGGTAGATGATGAACAATTTTTGCCCTTGTTTTATGAGATCGTTAGAATTATGAATCTTCTGTTTATCATTTGGAGATCCTCTTGAATTGTGATGAACATTTTCTCTAACTTTATCATTACATGCATGTAAGGATGGAAATTTAAGAACTTTGGTCTGTACTTACTTCTTTGGCACCTTTTAATTTATGGATTTATATGCTGTGGAAGATTACATGAAAGTTTTTAACTCGTCCATATTTTATATTTGGTCACCCTTTGCGCAGGTACATGGATCTTAATGATCTTAACAAGGTTTGGGAAGTTAAACCTCTGAAGAAGATTGGAGAAGATGACGCAAGGAAAATCCTTGAAACGGTAGCAAAACAAGTGCAACCAATCATGCGTAAACATAAATGGAAAGTGAAAATCCTTTCTGAATTTTGGTACTAATGTCCTTTTATCCTTTTCTTTGTGCTATTGGTATGTTTTATTTGTATGTATTTCTTGGTCTTATTTAGAATTTAAATATGTAGTCCCAGCAATCCATCTCTTATGGGATTGAACATTGGGGGAGGTGCAGAAATAAAACTCAGGCTGAGAAGGCCAAACTGTGAGTGGGATTTCTTTCCTTATGAACAGATTCTTGATACCATGTTGCATGAGTTGTGCCATAATGAATACGGTCCACACAATGCCGACTTCTACAATCTTCTGGATGAAATAAGAAAGGTTATAGCCTTATTATTGAATTCATATCCAGAATGCATATTAAATTGTTTTTTTGGATGGTATTTTGTAAATAATTCAGTAACCCTAGTCTCATTAAAGAAGAGTGAGGTACTCACTCAAGTTCCTGGGCAAGCCAGCAAGCTGAGTGCTCAAGATGAAATTAGCCGTTTCTAGGTTAATTTTGTGGCTTTAGTTAACTGCTGTAGCTTTGAAATCATTGGAGTGAAAAATATCTTTATTTAGTGTAATTTGTATAGATATGTGAAAGCCTTGGGTTCCTAATCTATAATTCTGATTCCTAAGATCTGAACAGCAATAGTAATGTTGAATTTAGGAATCTTCAGACTCTTGAACAAAAACTGATAAGCAACTGAGAGTGACATTTTTGAGCCTTAGAGATCTTCTTGGTTTGAACTGGCTTTCAGTTAGCTCAGTACTGGATATTATACTTCGTGCTTTGGTTTTAAAAAAAATCACACAAAATTCAACACAATCCTTCCAAGTTATTTGTCAAAAAAAAAAAAAAGAGAGAGAGAGAGAGAAGTTAAAAGACACCATCTACACAGCTTTGTTAGGAAAATGACAATTGGGTCTTTCTATATAAAGGAAAAGAAGATCAATTCTACTTCAGTATCTATTCTAACTCTACAAGTATGAACTATATGGTATTGGATGAAGGGGCTGATATACATGGAGGACATCCAAGCCTAAAAAATCATATAATAGAAATGTGGTAGATGTTAATTAAAATCAGAGCACCTTAGGATGCTGTGCACTAAAAACTTCAGTAAATTTAGGTTACCAAATTTCTGTGTTGGAGATCTTTTGCTTAGAAAGTTTATATGGGATGAAGTCTTCTGACAACTTTAAGCTATATATAGCATAGATTTTTTATTGGAAATATTTATTTGAAGATGTTAGTTTGAACTTTGATTAGCTTTTCTTTGTTGGCAATTAGTATCTTTCTCTTAAATTGTTCTTTCTGGGTAAAGTACCTAGTGCAGCACTTGCTTTGTGATTAATAAGTTTTTCGGCCTTTTTCGTCTTCTGTAGGAATGTGACGAATTGATAGCTAAAAGAATCACTGGCACTGGGCAAGGTTTTGATCTTCCTGGAAGACGCTTGGGTGGGTTTTCCCATCAACCCCCATTGTCATCAATGCACCAGACTGTCCTGGCTGCAGCAGAGAATAGAGCAAGGCAGGGTGTAATGTTGCCATCAGGGCCTCAGCGTGTAGGGGGTGACAGGAACATTAAGGCTGCACTAAGCCCAATTCAAGCTGCTGCCATGGCTGCTGAAAGGAGATTACATGATGACTTATGGTGTGGATCCAAAACTTTTGAGGGTATAGGTGACTCGAAAGAAAATGTTGAACCTTTGGAAGGGCCAAGTACTTCCATAATTTCTGAAGGAAAACCTACTCAAACAACCTCTTCTGAATACAAGACTGTCCAAGGACCTATAGATGGTGACCCACTATGGCAGTGCGATATGTGTACATTATTAAACCAGGTGAAGAGCCTAACACCAAAACTTTCTCTGGGCACTTAATATATGTGTCAGATTTGTTATTATACATGCCTGCACAGCCCTTTTCCCATCTCCTCGTTTTTCTAATCTTGCTGTCAACATATGTGTTGCCTTGCATAAACAACTTTACAGTAACTGAAGTTAGAAACGTTAATGGGACAGCCTCATTTCTGTTGCAAACACTTCCCTTCATTTGTTGAATGCTTCTCTCCCAAAATCTTATGGTCCTCTTGCAGGCAATGTAGCTACCATTTCCCATGTGAACATTTATCATTATGCTTGAAAATCGAAAATAAAAATCTTTAACACTTCTGTTTATTTATTCTCAAGGCTATATGCACATGTGGTTCTGTGTGTAGATTCATAATTGCATTCATCTATATTGATATTATATTATTGCAGCCACAAACGCTGGTATGTGAAGCCTGTGGGAATCAGAGGAGCAAAAGTGTTGCGAAATCAAAAGTTTGGTCATGCAAGTTCTGTACATTGGAGAACAGTGTGGAATTGGAGCGATGCATAGCTTGTGGAGAATGGAGATACTCATACGGTCCTCCTGCATCCACTCGAATGCACTTGGGAACATAAACGGGAAGCAGAAAAGCATTCATGACCTTGGCATTGCAATGATGAAACCTAAAACACATATCCACGTACTTGAACTTTTTAATGCGAAAGTTTTCGTTGGAATGATGATTCTAAGATAACATTGAAATTTGTTTTGTTAATAGTTATCAGGATGCTGCTGGTGTTTGCACATAATTTGGCAACAAGGAATTCAAATGTGATATTTTCCTCATTTAAATGCTTCTGTGCTTGAAAGCAACAGAAAATTTGTGATACCATCTGTACTTGGATAGGTACTTCAAAGTTTTCTATGTTATTCTTTGGGAATTCCTTTATCCTGCTCATTTAATTCCAAAAGTTATTTACTAATTCCTAAACTTCACCCTTAATGTTGTGTTGTTTATATAATTCTCAGACCTAATTACTGTTTTTGTTTATGGTCTAATTTTTTTCTTTGAATTTTACAGTACCACTTTTCATGCCAAGTCTTATTCTACAATTTAGATTGGGATTCTTTCAAGGGCATTCCAAAATTAGCTTCTATAATGACAAAACAATCATTTGATGCAGTGAAAACAGACCTTGTTCCTATCCTCTTATGTGGCTCCCAACCCGTTTGCCCATTTGATGTAGTCTCTCTAGGAGCCAACATGGAATGCTGCTGATAGGGTGTGCAGAACCGAATGGAATTTGGTCTGTTTGGTTCGGTTTTCAATTCTCAACCGAAATTTAATTCAGTTTCGGTTCCTAAAATTGAAAAATCGAAGGAACCGAACCGACTGAAGTTTTTATATATATATATTTTATAGTATTATAATATCAAATTAGACACTCTAACTTATTGGTGGCGTGAAACTTTATCAAGACCTAATGGTTTTGAGTTCAAATCCTGGTAAGCACATATTTTTTGTTTCTCAATTTTGTTACTTTAATTTTTTTTTACAAGTGAATTAAAATTAAAATTTAGATATGAAGTAAAATATAAATTTAAATCCTTAATTTATTAAATTGAGTAGTAGAATATTAATGTTCTCAATTTTTGTACTTTAATTTTTTTTACAAGTGAATTAAAATTAAAATTTAGAAGTGAATTAAAATATAAATTTAAATCCTTAATTTATTAAATTAAGTGGTAGAGTATTAGTGTTCTCAATTTTTGTACTTTAATTTTTTTACAAGTGAATTAAAATTAAAATTTAGAAGTGAATTAAAATATGAATTTAAATCCTTAATTTATTAAATTGAGTAGTAGAGTATTAGTGTTCTCAATTTTTGTATTTTAATTTTTTTACAAATGAATTAAAATTAAAATTTTGAATTAAAATATAAATTTAAATCCTTAATTTATTAAATTGAGTAGTAGAGTATTAGTGTTCTCAATTTTAATTAAAATGTGAATTCAAATGAAATCCAAATTCAAAAAAAAAATTGAATTAATTCAATTAAATTTGGCAATTGAAATTGATTAAAATCCAATTCAATTTCAATTTGAATAGTATTCAATTAAAATTAAATTAATAGATTAAATCCAATTTAAATTAAGTTTACAAATTCAATTTTAATCAAAAATAAGATTGAATTTGAGTTCAATTTAAAAAATAGTATATTTGTTTGAAGTAAAACTGAATATAGGGTATTTAATTTTGGCCAAATTGGATAGAGTGTATTAGCTCTAGTGAAATTGTATACGATCTATCAGCAGCAGATGTTGTTGACAGTGGACAATTAAGGCAATCGTTATTAGAAAGAAAAAATCTTTTCACTATTGCTGTGTATTTTTTTTTATTATTATTGCTCTTCACGGTTAGTGTTAAGAAAGCTAAAAAGACAATAAATTTTGTGGGGTTATTTCAAAGTTGACGGTGTTTAACTTATTTAATTAACTATATTTTTTATTTTTCTTAATCTTTTTTTTCTTTATTAAATTAAAATTATTTTTTTTAAATTTATCTTTTCTAATGTTAAGGAAGATAAATATTGAATAGAAATTACAAATATTATTTTAATTGATTTTGCTGCACTACTTTTTATTTTGAATTGTTCATCATCAACTTACGCATTTCTTTGTGTTTATATGAAATAAATAGCAAATTAATTATATTATATAGATTGCCTCATCTCTTTTTTCAATATATAGACATCTCTTTAATGTAATATTATATATCAGTGTAATTTGTTAATTAATTACTTTTTTTAATTTTTATATATAGAGCTAATAATTTTATTCATACATGGAAATCATTCTTTTTACTCTATTTAATTTGGACAAAAATAAACACAATACATTTAGTTGGATAGAAATAAATACAATTTATTTTTTAGGCAAAAGTGGATACACTGCCAAAATTTACATAGAAAGAGTTGCTGATGAATTCACTTAGAAAATGATATAAATTTAAATCCTTAATTTATTAAATTTAGTAGAGTATTAGTGTTCTCAATTTTTGTACTTTAATTTTTTTACAAGTGAATTAAAATATGAATTTAAATCCTTCTAAAATATATATGGCATAACAAATCAGCTTACATTATATACAATACACAATATATTATTTTAATATATAATAACAAAAGAATTTATGAAATTTACCGTATACATTGTATTATGTTAATATAGAATAACAACATTGATTATATTATTTTCGGGAATAAGTGAATATAATATCGTTATATTACTAGTTAATATATTATATTAATATTTTACACTAATTAAATATGACAGTATAATATAGTATTTTAATTTTATATTTGTTACAGTAACGTCCTTCTAATTTATTGAATTGACACGAAACATCCAAAAAAAATTAAAAGGAAAATTAAAACTTAAAGTGAATGCTAAAATAAATCCGAATACATCATATACATTACAAAATAAATCTTAATACAATGTATTCACTTGATAAATGACTACTTTATATTTAACTGTATTTTTCTAGTGTAACAATTAATCATATTCAATTATATTCTGTTATGATACAGTAACATCGAATACAATGTACTCGCATTTTCTGAATAATTTATTGCATCATTTGTAACAATAAAACTGGACTAAATTAAAACCCACCAAACCAAATTATATACAAGCCTAAAATTGAGCCTTAAACAACCCATATTAATTCAAAACCGATTAGACCGAATCGAACAAAATTATTTTAATCTAATCGGTTTTCAATTCTACAAACTTCAATTTCGGTTCAGTTTGATTATTATATTTTTAAAATTTCAGTTTTCGATTTTTTTGATTTGGTCCAAAATCAAACCGAACCGATTATTTGCACACCCCTAGCTGCCGCTACACAATTCAAGAAAATAGTTTCTGTAGGATACAACACCACCCAGAGTGCTTATGACCACTGAGGCACATATAAACACACCACAAAATTCCTATCCAAACACGACACATATCATAATGAATTGTCAAGCTAGAGATTAATTGCAAAATAATTTGTGCAGGGGCCTTAACTGAAAAATGGGAAATACATTTTGTGTTCTTTTGTAACTGCCGCTCATACTAAAATCGGATTTGTCAATTAGAACCTCGAAGCTGGACACTTTAATTCAGCGGCCACATCATATATCAACCAAATACTTAGCAACGAGAAAAGGAGATTCAAAAATAAAGTTGAATCCAATACTCAATAAGAATTTTCAGCCACGTAAATGTTCCAAAAGTGAAACTGACACACACTCAATTTCAAAAGCTCGACACACATTACAAAACTGAATAAAGAGCTCCACCTTTGAATTAGGTTTAGTCAGGAAGTATCTGTTCACCGTCTGCATCTGCTTCTGTTTCTACCTTTGGCTTGGATGGAGTTGCTCCTGGTGCTTGCTTCTTCTTGATCCCACTTACAATGTCATCAATTCTAAGAAGCATGGAAGCCGCTTCTATAGCTGTCTTGAAGGTTTGGGCTTTCACATTATAAGCATCCCATATCTGAATAATTCAAGCAAACACTTGTCACATCACTAAATATGGCAGGTTTTTATTCATTGGACAGCGTACATTTCTCAAAACATATCAAGCAAATAGTTTTACACAATTACTTTGCACAAATAAACCTAGATAATAATATTCCACCATGGTAGCAGAGAAATGAAAAGATGTTTTAATACCTTTCTCTCTTTCATATCAGTAATTTCACCAGTGTTCCCATCTATGCCAACCCATGCATTATCACCACTGGCATGCTGTAAAAATAATTAAGGACCAATAAACAGAGAATACATTAATAATCTTACAAAGGTAACCAAAACAATGAAAAAAAAAAAGAACAAAAACTTCAAGGGTCTTACTTTTCCTTGGAGAGCAGTCATTGTCCGGATCACATTAACACCACAGTTCTGGGCCAATGTCCGTGGTATAGCCTCAAAAGCTATTGCAGCAGCTTCATATGGCCACTGTTTTATGATCATGAAATAAATGAAAAGCATAATACTGAAATGATCATGTGAAGATACAACAAACTTCATTTATCAAAAGATACTTTTGGATGATTTAGAAAAGCTAATAATTACTGGAGGAAGATCAACTTATGCTTGAGGAAAAAATTCACCTTTTCAATTCCTTCAATGGATGAACTCTTTTGCTTTAAAGCAGCAGAGACAGTTAGCTCTGTGGCACCACCTCCAGGAAGAAGTTTAGGATTCTTGAGTATGTTTCTGGCCACAGACATTGCATCCTGTGTTGCGACAAAAAAATGAAAAAAAAAATAAAATAAAATAGGACTTGAGTAATTCTGTGGCCCATGTGTAAATGGTCTTGAATAGCTAAGAAATTGCATACCTGCAAATTTCTTTCCACTTCATTCAAAAGATCCTTACTGGCACCTCTCAGGAGAACTGTACAAGCCTTTGGATCTTTACAATCAACAATAAAGGAAAAGAACTCATCCCCAATTTTCTTAACCTCAAATAGCCCTGCACCAGTTCCAACATCAGACTCTTGCAATTCATCTGGTCTATTCACAATAACTGCACCACATGCCTTGGCAATTCTATTGTTGTCAGTCTTCCTCAGCCTCCTGATTGCACTGACACCAGCCTTACTCAGATAATGGCATGCCAAATCACTAAGTCCCTTCTCAGTAATAACCAGATCTGGTTTAAATTTAAGTATCTGCACACACATGTTCTGGATATATTCCTCTTCCATTTTAAGCAGCACTGACCAGTCTTCTTCTTTAACCAACTCAGCATTAGTTTGGTTCTCGCCTTTCTTGTATTCAAGGGGGCAATCAAGAAGAATAATACGAGGGTTGACAATCTTCCTCCTCATTTTGCCAGGGGCAACCACATCTTTGTTAAACATAACTCCTTTAAGAACTTTTGAATCTTCCAATTGGCCACCAGGTACCTTCTCAACCTTAATGTACTTCTTGATATCTACCTCTCGCAGCCCTTGGCCAAGATCAACACCAACTGTTGTAGTGGCATCAATTGCTAGGTCCTGATAGATAAACAAATCCAACGCAGAGCATACAACATTAACCACCAAAGGTCACTGAGACCAGAAGTGATGCTTGTAAAAGACAAATTTCCAGCACTCCATATTCCAGAGGATTTAAAGCCAAAAAAAAAAAAAAAAGATTAAAACAATATGTTTTAAAAACTACTATATGCACACCACATTATCATGTCATAGTTCCATTTATGTTACGGGGAATATTACTTCAATGATTCTGCACTAACGTTTGTGATAGAATAAAATCCCTCACCTGGAACATGTTTGAAATATCTTACATGATTTAAAAAAAAAAAAATCCTAAAACAGTTAGCACATAGTCCCTTTTTTTGGGTCTAATTATGAGATAAAAGCGCAGCATTTAGAAATTAATATTCTCAGTTGTTTAGGCATGACATAGAAAGACAAGAATTTCATGTTTCATCATTGTTAATGAAGTATACAGTAGCAGCTTGAATACAGGGAACGATTCCTTGTAAGAAATAATAAAACTAAATAACCGTTTCAATCAAAAAAATAATACTTACAGCAATTAGGTCCCCAAATTGACTAGTGAACTTTGTGCCTATGCAGCTCTTAACAAGTCCCAACATTGTTGCACCTGCAATCCAATCCACATGTTACTGACACAACAAAAACAAATAACTCAAAGCTTTAAGAGCATTTATCCCCAGCAAAAGGTAAACTTTTTATTTTAGGATTTAATAATCAAGCACATAAACCTAATGGCCAACGTAGAATATCTCAAAGAAAAGAAAATAGAAATCTTTAATTTCAAAGAACAGTAACACAAAGTAAACAAGGTTGTCTAGATTTAGTAAGGGTCAGGATAGCCTTTCTGTTTTTTTTTTCCCAGTATATCGCTCTAGGAGGCGGATTAACAGAACCAACATCTTTTCCCTGTAAGCAACCATGAGAATACAATAATCCAGCCCCTTCTTTAGAAACATCACATCCTACAGCCTATGCTTCTTTAGATTGCTGTTCTATCTCTGTTTTATTTTTGGATTTCTTAATAGTAAGAGAGGCTGATAGCTTCATTGCTAATGTTACTAGGGATACAGCACCAAAGATTGCATAATTCACCTGGTAGTAACTCATACCTGACAAAGCTAGGTAAGATGTCTTTTTTCTTTACTTTGTTTTTCTATCATGTGATGAAGAAGTTGCTAATCCAACAGGGCTGGTCTCCATTGGGCCTAAGGAGCTGCAAGTGTATGCTCGCAAGAAGAAAAGGCTGGCTGCAGCTGGAAATTAAGAAGCAGAAACACAGCAGAGGCCCATTTAGAATAATTCAGTTAAGGGTATGGGTGGGAAAACAAAGAATGCAACTGAGGGCAGGAACGGTTTCTTCTTTTGGTTTTTGTTATTGTTTCATTATATTAGTTGAAAGAAAAGGGAGGGGGGTAAGGAATGAAGATTTCTTTTGTGTAACTGCTTTGGCAGGGCTCCTTTTGGAGAGGGAAGTTTACTTCCTGGGAACCGTCTTGTAATTTTCCAGATTCAATGACAGTTCATCTCTTCATTCATCTCTTCTTCCATCTGTTTCCATTGTTTTATTGATTGTTTATAGTATTGCAATCTGTGTTTCCTATCATTGGCGCCGTCTGTGGGAAATCCAAACAAACACAGATTACACAGTAATAGTCATTTGAACCCAGCAAATCATGAATGACCCACCAAAAACTCGTTTACAAACTAAACAAGATATTCAAGAACGTGTTGAAGGTCACGAAGCAGCTCTGGAAGGAGTGCAGCTCGACCTTGGCGAGGTTAAACAATCCATGGGTGCACTGCAACAATCTGTAGCTGCTCTTCAAAGGATGATCGAGGAGCAGTATGTCCTCAAACAAACTCAGTCTCAAATCAAATCAGATAAGCAACCCATTAAACCAGGAAACGAAGACCCATTTACTGAGGAGGCTGATGACAGTACCGACACACCTACCAGAGTTTTTGTGCGATCCCAAACTCGTTATGGTCAACCCAGCGTTCCCCAGCTGGATTCCTTCGTTCGTAACAATCATTTCAGTGTGGGAACAATGTCCCTGCCCAAGGTTAAGGTCCCGGAGTTCTCAGGAATCGAACCTCGCAGCTGGCTCTCCAAACTGGAGTTATACTTCAGTGTTCACCAGACTCCACCAGAGATGAAAATTCCCATCGCTCAGATGTGCATGACTGGGCCGGCAATTACCTGGTTCTCTCAAGCTCTGCGCGACCACCCCTACCTGACCTGGGATCAGTTTACACTCCGCTTGGTTAGTCGGTTTGGCAATCGAAGAGCTCAAAATCCTTACGAAGAGTTGCGCGCCCTGTTCCAAACAGGCTCTGTTGCTCAGTATATTGAGGATTTCGAAGCCATCATCGGATACATTCCAAAAACTTCAGAGGCTCAATTTCTAGGTTATTTCATGGGAGGCTTGAAAGAGGAGGTTGGCAGATGGGTCCTTTATTTGAAACCTCAGACGTGTGAAGCTGCCATGGATCTCGCCAGAGACGCTGAGATCGCTTTCACTCCTCCTACCAACCTCACGATGGCCAAGGAGAGGGGTGGTGGAGCCTATCATCCTCCACAAATGGGCCGAACATTCCAGCCGAGAGGACCAGGCCTCTCTGAACCTAGAAGTCGCAGTGTGGGCTCAAGCCCAGCATCCCATGATGAAGGGCCTCCAAAGCACGGGGGTGCTATGTCGACTACCAGAGTTTTTCCTCCAGCAAAACCGCCACAAACGGCAAAGAACAGGGGACCTCGCCATTTGTCGATGAGGGATATTGAGGAGCGACGACGACTGGGTCTTTGCTTCAGGTGTGCGAAGCCCTACAGCCCTCAACATCAATGTAACGTCGGGGAACTCAGGATAGCCATCTCAGAGAACGAATTCTATCTGGATACTGGAGAGCCAACTGAGGTGACACCGGCACTAGAATCCGAGGAAGAAGATGGGGAGTGCTCTGCCCTTGAAGTCTCTTTTGGTTCAATGCACCACGTCCCAGTACCCAGCACAATGAAGCTCCAAGGAACTGTGCAAGGGATCTCGATCGTCCTCCTCGTTGACTCCGAAGCGTCCCACAACTTCATCTCGAGTAAACTGGTAAGATCCTTGAACCTTCCCATTACGCCTATCAATTCTAAGATCATTAAGTTAGGGGATGGTCATCGTGTATTGGTTCATGAGAAATGTCACCAAGTTCGGCTGCACTTGGGAACGATCCACATTGTTGTAGATGCCCTCCTGTTTGATTTGGGGCCATTAGATGCTGTTCTGGGAGTAGAGTGGTTGAGAACACTGGGCAACGTGACTCACAACTGGGACCAGCGGTGGATGCAATTTGAATACAGGGGCAGACAAGTTGAGTTGGTTGGTATGGGGGGTTCATCCGCTGACTTGGATGCCTTACAATCATGGTTGGATGGGGGTAGTCTGAGGCACTTATGCAGGGATCCTAAGTTTGCCAGTTCCTCACCGGCCATCGAACAAGATCTTTCTCCAGTCCAGCAGTCGGACATTGATTGCCTTCAAGCTCAATTTTCGGTAGTGTTTGGGCCGTTGAAAGGGTTACCCCCTAGGCGATTACACGACCATGCTATTCATCTGATTCCGGGACAAGCGGCTGTGAGCGTCCGCCCTTACCGCTACCCTCACCTACAGAAAGAGGAAATAGAGAGGCAAGTCGGGGAGATGCTGCAGCAAGGTATTATCCGACCAAGTCAGAGTGCTTTTTCCAGTCCAGCTATACTGGTTAGGAAAAAAGATGAGACATGGCGGCTGTGTATTGATTATCGAGCCTTGAATAAAGCCACGGTGCCTGATAAATACCCGATCCCAGTGGTCGAGGAGCTCCTAGATGAGTTAAATGGGGCTGTGTACTTCTCCAAGTTAGACTTGAAGACTGGATTTTATCAAATTCGAATGAGGGAAGGCAATGAACATAAGACCGCCTTTAGGACTCACGACGGCCACTACGAGTTCTTGGTGATGCCTTTTGGCTTAACCAACGCACCATCCACCTTCCAAAGTATCATGAACGACATCTTTAGACCATGGCTGCGTCGAATGGTATTGGTTTTTTTTGACGATATCTTGGTGTACAGTAAGAGTTGGGCAGAGCATTTGGAACACTTGACTACTGTCTTACAAGTGTTACAAGACAATCAGTTCAAGGTCAACCCCAACAAGTGCTCATTTGGGCAGTCCACCATCGATTACTTGGGTCATTGCATCTCTCAACAAGGTGTAACAGCAGACCCTGCAAAGATCTCCGCAGTTCAGCAGTGGCCAACCCCAAAAAACGTCAAAGGAGTTCGTGGGTTTTTGGGACTGACTGGGTACTACCGGAAATTTGTCAAGGACTACGGTATGGTTGCCAAACCGTTGACAGAATTAACGAAGAAAAATGGGTTCAGTTGGAATGACAAAGCACAAGCGGGCTTTTGAGGAACTGAAGGCACGGCTCACTGCCGCACCCCTTCTCGCTTTGCCTGACTTCAGTAAGCATTTCTCCATCGAATGTGACGCGTCTGGTTCTGGGCATAGGGGCTGTATTAATGCAAGAAGGAAGGCCCATAGCTTATTTCAGTAAGGCTCTAGCAGAACGTACTTTGATGAAATCGGCTTATGAGAAAGAACTGATGGCGCTTGCCCTTGCTATCCAGCATTGGCGACCCTATTTACTTGGGCGAAGGTTCACTGTATACACCGATCAGAAGAGCCTTCGAACACCTGCTTCAGTAGCGGATTACTACAACTGACCAACAGAATTGGCTTGCTAAGTTGATGGGCTACGTCTATGATGTTCAGTACAAACCGGGGAGGCTCAACTCAGCTGCAGATGCTTTGTCCAGGCAGCAAGAGAACTTGGAACTTGTACCACTTCTCTCAACTCCCACGTGGGAAGAAGGCAGCAGGTTATTGGATGAAGCAGCCAAGACCCTCACTTGGAAGTTGTTAGACAAGCCTTACAATTGGACCCTGCCTCTAAGCCCCATTATGAACTTAGGCAGGGGGTTGTATACCGAAAAGGAAAGTTGGTCATTTCTTCTTCTTCCAAATGGATCCCAGCATTGTTGGCAAAATTTCATAACTCAACAGTAGGGGGGACATTCCGAGTATTACCGAACTTACCGAAGACTGGCAGAGGCTTTTTATTGGAAGGGCATGGTCCAACAAATTAAAGATTATGTCAAGAGTTGCTCCATTTGCCAGAGAAACAAGGCTCCACTCTTTCACCCGCTGGCCTACTGCAGCCCCTTCCTGTGCCCTCAAGCAGTATGGGAGGAAATCTCCATGGATTTCATAATTGGCATGCCTAAATCCAGAGGATATGATGCAGTGATGGTCGTGGTCGACAGATTGTCGAAGTATAGTCACTTCGTGGCATTGAAGCACCCCTATACTGCCCGCACGGTGGCTGAACTATTTGTTAAAGAAGTTACCAGATTACATGGGTACCCGAAGTCCATCATAAGTGATAGAGATCCCGTCTTCTTAAGTCGATTTTGGCAGGAACTATTCAAACTGCAAGGAAGTCAGCTCAAGTTCAGTTCTTCCTATCATCCCGAGACAGATGGACAGACCGAAGTCGTCAACCGGTGCCTTGAATCATATCTCAGGTGCTTCGCTGCAGATCAACCACGCCACTGGGTTCAGTGGCTGCCTTGGGCAGAGTATTGGTTCAACACCTCCTTCCATTCGAGCACTGGAACTACGCCATTCGAGGTGGTTTATGGCAGGCGACCCCCTACTCTTCTTCAATACGTACCAGGGGAGGTGCAAGTGGAGGCAGTAGCTAGGGGCCTGTGGGATAGAGACGAAGCATTGAGACAGCTTAGGGCGCATCTCTTACGTTCACAGCAAGAAATGAAGCGCAATGCTGACCAACATCGAAGAGAGGTCCACTTTGAGGTAGGAGACTGGGTGTATTTGCGGCTCCAACCCCATCGCCAACAGTCCGTTACTCGCCGTATATACCCCAAGCTGTCCGCCCGCTACTTTGGGCCGTATCAAGTGGCAGCCAAGGTAGGGACAGTGGCTTATCGTTTAACTTTGCCAGCTTCTTCAAAGGTTCATCCTGTCTTTCACATTTCCCTTTTTAAAAAAGCTGTTGGCACACGTAGCTCCACTGACTTGCCGCCTGAGTTGGAACTAGAGCAGGAAGATGGCATGATACCAGAGAGGGTGCTGACCACCAGGGAGATCCAAAGGGATGGTGAAAAAGTAACTCAGTGGTTGGTGCAATGGCAGGCAAAGAGTGCTGATGATGCAACTTGGGAGGATGAATTTGTGATGAGAAGTGAATATCCCCAACTTAGTCTTGAGGACAAGACTGTTATTCAAGAGGGTGGCATTGATGAAGAAGTTGCTAATCCAACAGGGCTGGTCTCCATTGGGCCTAAGGAGCTGCAAGTGTATGCTCGCAAGAAGAAAAGGCTGGCTGCAGCTGGAAATTAAGAAGCAGAAACACAGCAGAGGCCCATTTAGAATAATTCAGTTAAGGGTATGGGTGGGAAAACAAAGAATGCAACTGAGGGCAGGAATGGTTTCTTCTTTTGGTTTTTGTTATTGTTTCATTATATTAGTTGAAAGAAAAGGGAGGGGGGTAAGGAATGAAGATTTCTTTTGTGTAACTGCTTTGGCAGGGCTCCTTTTGGAGAGGGAAGTTTACTTCCTGGGAACCGTCTTGTAATTTTCCAGATTCAATGACAGTTCATCTCTTCATTCATCTCTTCTTCCATCTGTTTCCATTGTTTTATTGATTGTTTATAGTATTGCAATCTGTGTTTCCTATCATCATGCTAGGAATTTCCTTAAATTAAGTCTTTCCTAAGAGTAGCAGCAGATCCCCATGCATTTCAAGTATGTGATACACTTGGATCAACTAAACTGATCAGATAAAAAAGAAGATACCCATATGGAATTTCAGTGAGAAAAATAGAGCAAAATTAAGCATTTGAGCAACTTACGATCCTTGACATCAATGGACAAAGCAATTTTGTCAAGTACAGCAATAGCATCCTCCAGAGCCTTGTTGTAGGCTGCAACTCAAATAAAGAATTTCTTCAACAATTGCAAATCTATGATCCACAAAGAGAAACAGATCTCTAAAACGCACTAGCAACATTACCTCGGCAAATAACTGTAGGATGATAATTTTTGTCAATGAAAGCTTCTGCAACATGAAGCATCTCTCCGGCTGCAACATATCCATTCCAAGTAGAAACAATTCAACAAAATATATTTAAAATATTGAAATTTTCCTAAGCAGTTAAAAACAAAACTACAATTCCCTTTTTCAGGTCAGATCCCCATAGGCAACCACATGGCACAGGCAGCAGAGTGCAAACCAACCGCAATGCTATGGGTTTAGGTACAAATTTGCCCCAACACATATTGAAAAGGTCAATGTATTCCTTAAACAAAATTTGTTGTCAATATTCCCCCAAAAATTTCAATTTTGAATCAATGTTACCCCTTTTAACAGAAAATGCTAGATCAGCTTAAACAGGTTCAGTTATAAGCTTTGTCCGTCGAGCTATAGGCTAAGCTAGATCTGGTTGCCTATAACAATTTTCTAACAACTGGAAATGATGGGCAGCAGCCTCCACAACAGCAGCTTCTGGCATCATCCTCTTCATCTCCTCTAGCTAAATCTTCCTCCTCAGCCTGCCCCTCCATCATCACAACCAACCCCCTCCTCTTCCCAAACCCAACCAACTACCACCTTCAATAAATAACTCTCCTCAAGTGGGACCTAGGATGGACTTGGGCTTCAAATTCAATCTGGCCCTATGACTCTTCTCTAGCTTCTTCTCTTGATTTGTGATCTCTCTTCCATGGGTCAGCCTGTTGAGGGTGGACTGGACTGGCCTATACCTCGAGGGCTGAAACTTAGCAATTGCAGCGGTCTTCTGCTCAGACTGATTGGGTTGCTATTGCCTTTTCAACAAAAGTAGCAAATTCTTGGAGTTTGACACATCAATTTGTATAGAATGATAGTAACCACGCTGACTTGATTTAAAAAGTATGGAGAGAACATTGAAAATAAAGTTTCTTTAAGGGCTAAATTGACTTTCCCCAATTTCATAGGAGCAAACTTTTACCTTAGGTGCTAAATTTTATAAAATTATCATTTGTTTGTCAACTAAAGCTAATTTCAACCTATAAGAATAATTAATTGACACATATGAGAAAAAAGTTTAATCTCAAACCATACCTAGAACAATGACAGATGTTGTTCCATCTCCCACTTCTTCATCTTGTGTGCGGCTCAATTCAATCATTGACTGTCACAGGAAACACATGTTAATTAGATGAACCAGACAGCAGTAAAACAATCAAGCAAAAAGTAAAGGGGAATCATTCAGCTCAAATCAAACATTTAATCTGTAAAAAGTCCAATCCAAGAGATAAACAATAAGACTAATAAATAACAAATCAACTATTAGCATCAGTTCACTGTCGCAATCACAACTGAAATTGATATTCAATCGAGATCTTTGACACTTCCAAAAGAACAGTATATAATTGCACTTTAAATTGAAAATTAGGATTATCCATTAGTCATTAACCCTAATAAACATTAAGCAATAGCAAAATCAGCATCTTCTTTTTCCAATACAATTAATTAGGGAAATGAGGAAGAGACAGAGATAACACACCTTTGCTGCCGGATGTGCAACATCTAGCTCACGCAGTATAGCATTCCCATCATTAGTAACAACAATTCCTGCCAACAGTTAAGAAAACATTAGCATCTCTAGCTTCATATGGAAATGTTCATAAATATATTCACGTTCATCATCAGTGTTTTTGAAAAATTTAATATCTTTTAATATCAATCTACCATGTTAACCCCTACATCAAGCTAATTTCTTTGGAGATTGAAACACTTAGATATCCTTTTCTCATTCAAACTAAATTAAGCACAATAGATGATCATTTTCATACTCTTCATATGCATCTAGTGACAGTTATTTCCATTCTAAATTAAATAGCACTTTATTCACGAATCAAGACTAATATAGAGAATGCATACATTACTATTCTATGATGTGGAAGAAACTCTTTCATTAAAAATGAAGCACAAAAGATTCTTAGGAAATCTGAAAATACATGCTTCCGCATATGTGAGAGCGCACAAGCAAAAGAATATCAACTGTGAAGGGGGTAAAAAACCACCTCCACCAGCATCAAGAAGCATCTTCAGCATGGACCGTGGACCCAAAGTGGTACGTATAATATCAGCAACAGCCTGTCAAGCACAAGGCACAAAATACATAAATTCAAAAAGGAAGAAGCGTTAGACAAATTGAAGTAGGAATCACAAAGTAAAAAACAGTTTGGTTAATAGAAGTGAGTGAGCTTACTCTTGGAAGCGATTACAAAACGAAAAACCATATAAGGAACTCAAAATGTTGAAGATGATGGGTTCAACTTTTACCTTAGAAGCCTGAATGTTGGCATGGTGTACCTTGGTTCCAGACTCTCGCTTCAAAGAATCCTCTGCCCATTTTTCAAATAAATTAAAAACCCATTACTTACGCAAATAAGGGCAACAGACTGAAAGTAGAGAAATAATTCGTCGTGCACATTAATGAAGCAGAACAAAAATCTACATAAATACATTAAAGCTGAAATCTTTAGTTTGAAGAAGAACTTAAGATCCTAAAAGTGCCCCTCCGATAGAAGAGAACGCAGCAAAATTTTTAGAAACCAGACATAAAAGATACACAAATAAGAGAGCACAGTACATGAAGGCATCAAAGGTAGTTAGGGTTACTGAGAGAGAAAAATTACTGAGAACAAGAACTGGAGCATGCATTTTTAAAGCTCCTTGTGTTCAGTGAAGGTTGCCGGAGTCGAGGGATTGAGCGATGGCGGTGACTGTGGTGGCTGTCGCAACAAGGCAAATGGAAGAAAGAAGGAAGTTAGTGTGTTGTTGCTCAACCAGTGAGTCCAGAAAGTGCCGGATCTCAGAGAAGGGTTTAAGGTTTTGATGCGGAGAATTTTCGAGGGAAAGGGCAATATTTTGCCCTCGAGAAAGAAGCTTCTGGGGCTTTTAAAATTCATTTTAACAAAAACGGTGGCGTGTAAGCCGCAACGACAACGTCTGGAAACCATCTATTTCATAATTACCTATCTGCCATTTCACATACCATCCAAAACCATGATCCTCTTACGCAAAATACCTCTTTTTTTAACTTTAAAAATTACATTCAGTTTTTAAGTTTTAAAAATACCTTCTTTTTTTTTAATTTTATACTTTTAAAAATGTCCCTTTCTATTAAACTCCAATTAACATTCTAAAGTTAAGAATTCTTCTCCACAATGTTATTAAAATCGGACCGAACCTTTTCGATCGGACCAATTTAATTGCGAACCTCCAGCTAATCCGATCAATTTAATGTATAAAAATTGGATTGACTAAAAACTAATAAGAACAATTTTGAACTAGTTGAAAACCGGTTAAATCTGTAAAAATCGAGCTGAAATCGAAAAACATGATATAATAAACCGGTTTGAAACTAGAAAAATTAAATTTTATCCAAAATATCAATGCAATATTATTTTTTGCTGAAAATATAAAATATAAATATAAATACAAAATAATTAAAATTTAAGCATTTTTTATGAATTTTTTATGAATAAAATAAAAATTATGATTTATATTTTATGAATTTCTTTGAATATTTGCAATTTTTTACTATATTTATCTTAAAATTTTATTATAAATGTTGAATTAGTTGAAAATATTTTTTATTATTAATATTTGATGATAAATGTATTTTTTTAATTTTTTTTAATTTTTTTGTACAGTGATATTTTCATAATATTTATATAAAACTTAAAAAATAATATTATTTTTAAAAAATGAAAAAACCCGGTTAGATCCCAATGAACCGATCGAACTACAAAATCTTTAGCTTTTTGGTTCTTTATCCGGTCCGATTTTAATAACATTGCTTATCCGTTATTTCTCAAATCTTTCTTCACTAATCGCTTATTTACCTTCTTGATCCATCGCTTATGGCTTCTTCTTTCTCCTTGTGCTTTGATTGCAAAACACAATGCTTGGTAAGTTCGCCCTTTCTTGTTTGCTAGCCCATGGCTTTCTGGTTCTCCACGCAGGAGAATAACTAAGGATCTTACAAATGAAGTTGCCTCAGCTGACACTAATGTTAGCCTACCACACCTGGATGGTATAATTTTTCTCCTTATAAATTGACCTATGTATTATCTTTAACAAGTTGTTAGATGATTAATATGTGGCCTTATGCATGTTTCTCTGATTTTACTTAGCTTAAATATCCATCAGCATTTAAATGTTTTGATCAAATTGCAAACTTTGCAAAATGAAAGAGAATAGCATTGTTTCTGGATTGTGATAGGACTCTATCACCAATTGTCGACAACGCTGACAACGCATTCATGTCTAATGCTATAAGAACAATATTCAAATCTGGAAAGAAACCTCAGCTCAAATTCATTTTCCTTTCCCATTAATTCTTGTAAATTTTTTAGATGCTTTCTGTGGTGGATAAGGTAGCACAATGTTTCCCAACTGCAATAATTAGTGGAAAAATGTTGTGATAAGGTAACTAGCAAGTTTCTTTTCAAACTAGCAGGCATCTTAACATTTTTCAAATTTTTGAAGGTATGTGTTCATTACTTGGTGTGTTTTAGTGCACATGTAATGCATTTGTAGGTCATGGGATGGACATCATAGACCCTGTTAAACAATCTATATCTGATGACCACCCAAATTGCATTAGGTCTACTAACCAGCAGGTAAAATAATACCAAATTTTTCTCTTATGTACTTAATTTCTTATATATTTTTTCTTGTGTTTGATTATGATTTTCTTGTTTGATTTTTGCCATTTATAAGGCAATGAAATTAATTTTTTTCAACCAGCTAGTGAATTTTTACCCATGATTGAAGAGGTAGAGATTTATATGTGTTATCATATCATGACTTATGGCTTTTTTGAAGAATCTATGTGCTCGCATATTTTGCTGCTGTTATATACTCATATAAATTAAATGACTCAAGCAGGTTCAAATAACACAGCAATTGAAGTGGGGCTCCAAATAACACGGCCATTAAATTGCCACCGTCAGCACACAAAGTCCATCGGGCAAGAATGGCAATATCTTTTGTTGAAGCAAGGAGTTGTTATAATGGATATTCAAAACGTATATGCAATAGTGGAACAAAAACCATCTTTCTAGCTATAACAGCAATCTCTTGTGCTAGTTTCGAATGTTGGAATTTAGTTTCTTGATTTTCTTTTACCTGTATTCTTGCAAATTTTATTTTGAAATGCATTTGGGTTTAGAAAAATAAATAAACTCCGCATAAAAACAAATAATTTTACAAATATCAAAATTAAGCTAATAATGATAAAAAAAAGTCGGCAATTATACTCGAAAATAGGCATTAATTTACATAATATAAAACTAACTTCCAAAATGGAATAGGAAGCACAGTAAAATGTGATTAATTAATTAGTAATTGTAAGCAATGATACCTTAACAAGCGTTACATGTTAAACAACAGTCCATAATATAGATTGCTATTTTAGAAAGCTCAAGAAAAATATTTTCTTAATTATTATCTAGATGAAGCAACATCTTTAACTCCTTGCTTCTCATAGTAATTGAACTATAGATAATTAACCTTGTAACACCCTATATCCAGTCCGAAGAGTGGATCGAAAAAAAATGTTACAAGCTACTCTATATTCCACAATTATACAGATACAAAAAATTCTCTCTTCCTTTTTACATAAATACTTCAATAAATCTACCATTAATTTTGTCGAAATTGATCATGGTGATTTATATGATGTTTTTAGGTGTTTAATTGAGTTAATTTTGTGTTAATTAGGTTGAATTTGAGTTTAATTGGTTAATTTTATATTTTTGGAGTTAATTGTAAGTTTTAATGTTTTTTAGGGTTAAATTGAAAAAAGGACTTAATTGCAAAATGTGAGAAATCCTGGGTCAAATATGTAAATTTGGGAAATTAAAGATGAAAAATAGTACGTGAAGTCCAGAGAAGTGATGAGTGGTCGTGCACCTAAAGAAGAAAAGTCTCAAGTGGCCGTGCATCTTGGATGTTGCCCATACACGGCTGTGCATGGAAAGGGAAAAAAAACTTTAAGGTACGTAAATTTTGGGTCAAATCTATAAATTTAGAAAATTAAAGACGAAAAATAGTACGTGAAGTCTAGAGAAGTGATGAGTGGCCATGCACCTAAAAAAGAAAAGTTTTAAGTGGTCGTGCATCTTGGATGTTGCCCATGCACAGGCAAAAATCTGTGAGTGGCCACTCAAGTCCATTAGAGAAAGAATGCACTGCAATGCATGGAAAGGAAAAAAAACTTTAAGTGGTTGTGCACCCCTATAATGAAGGATGCACAGTAGTGCATCTAATTAAGAAGATTTTTGCTTGGCCGTGCGAAGGAAGTCCGACGCTTCAAAGGATTTTTTAGTTTAAGAAGAATTCTTTTTCCATTCTAATTGAGGAAGTTTAGAAGATCACTATGTCTTATTTTGCCTATAAATAGATGACTCAAACACCAAAGCAACATCATAAACGAGGAGAGCTCATTAGTTTTAAATTTTTACGTAGTTTTTCTAGTTCTTCTGTTTTTATCTAATATTTTCCTTTTTAACTTTGTTTTAGTTTTTTAAACATGTTTATGAAGTAGTTTTTTTTCTTCTTTTGCTAATGGATACTTGAAATCTTTTATTTTCATTGTTATGACTTTATTTTGGGCTTTAATTTCAATATCAGTTGATTATTTTTTTGTTTTAAGCATATTCTTATCTTTAATTGTGTTGAGATTGATTGTTGGTTTAGTGATTCAATAACTAAAAATTGGTTTAGACATAGTCAATGATTTGCATATTTTTGGATTAACTCTTTAGTGTCAATGCATGATTGTTTTCTGATTTTGAGATAATTATGTATTGAAATTATTGATTAATACTAAGAGAGAAAGAATTAAGAATAAACTGGAATTGAATTTTCTTACAAAAGAGTTTAATGAATGTTTAGGATTTTAACTGGATCTTTATATTAAATATTGAGTTGTTCTTAACAAGGAAATTTAATGCTTAAGAAAGATAGTCTTATTTCAAGGTATCAGGCTTTATTTTATCTAGTTTTTCTATAATTACCGGTGTTCCTATTTAATTTGAGTCATTATAATGAAAGTTAAGGTGGATAGTTCCTTTAGCAAGAGGATTTCAGTTATTGTTTTGTTTTTAATTCATGTTAGTTTAATTTTTGTTTTTGTTTTGTTTAATGGTTTATTTAGTTTAATTTTTGCCTTTAAATCGAAAATATTTGGAAAACAATCTCGAATTATTTTAATTCATACATAGATATTCTTCTTAGCAATCTATGTTCTCTCACTACAAGAAAAACGTAAAATAGCATGGACAAAAATCCTTGCTAAATGATGATTTTTCGTCGCTAAATTAGTTTAGCGAGGACAAAAGTTTTGTAACAAAAGTCATCCTAGCTAATTTGAGTGAGGAATAAAATCCTCGCTAAATTTTGCCAGGATTTTTGCGAGGGCTAAAGTACACACTAACTTTTGCGAGGATTTTTTCGTCACTAAATTTTGCAACGAATATATTCCTCACTAACTTTTGTGAGTACTAAAATCCTCACTAAATTTTGCAAGGCTAAAGCCCTTAGTAATATTTGCAAGGAATTTTTTATCTCTAACTTTTGAGAGAACTGAATTACTCGCTAAATTTTGCAAGGAATTTAAATTTTAGCGAGGACTGTAATCATCTCTAACTTTTGCTATAACTTTTAATTTTAGCAATGACAAATTCCTTACTAAATTTTAACATCAAATTTGTGACAAATATTGTTATTGCTAAATTTATTACACTTTTTAAATTTAAAATGAAATTATTTTAATTTACTATAGAGGTTTTATTATTTAAATAATAAACTAAAAAATAACAATAATATTTATAGATTACTCAATACTTAATATAAAAATATATATATTAATAAATAAACTAGTATTTACAAATTCATATCATTATATATCCAAAATAATATATGTATGCATATATAGAAGGAACATATCCAAAATAATATATACAGTGTAAGGAACGAGATGTGCAAGCCTCGGGATAATATTGAGTCGCTGTAGCTCCAAGTTTATGCTCGTCCTCCATGTGCACCCCTTACTGCATCCAAGTATATTTGATTCTTATCAACATTTTCGCCTTCATTTTGAGATCTTTCCAACCGAAACTGCATGATTTTATCCTAAAAAAATCCATATTTCAAATTAGAAGATCTGTAAATTCTTCTAGTATGCAATTACAATATTTACACTTATCTAAGATTCCATGGAGAGATAGAGATTAGCTTAGTTTTTTTTTTAACAAGCAGCATATTATTATTGCAATTATCAAAAAGTTGTGAGTTATAAAGGAGAAAAGACATAATCGCCCGTTAGTATGACAATATTATATAAATATAATATTATATGAATAGTTTAATAATTTAAATAAGTTTAAAGGTACTGGAATAATATTTATATTTTCAATAAATTTAAAAAATAATATGATATTTCCTTTTCTTGTTTTTCTACCAAAGGGTCAAAGTATACAAGTATATATATACTTGAGGGTATTTCTTCAGATTCAATTGCAGGTGGATATAAAGAATTAAAATTCTACACAAACTTAAAATCTAATAAACAAAGCCATAAACAAAAATCAAATCAACCTATGAAGACAATAATCTATTCAAGTCTTCTTGCTCTTTCTCTACATGTTTACGAGCATCACCATATATGGCTGCAGCCTTAGCTAGTATGTTATCATTAGCATTCTCGGTTCCATATCTGCAACAATCCTCGGACAATTTGGTTCCTATTACCAAAAAAAATATATCCAATAAGAATAAATATAAATTACTGATATGAATAACTTGCAATAAGAAAAGTAAACTCTTATGAAGCACAAAGTTAAACAATAAATTTTATTTTACAAAGTGACAATTGGGTGGCATAATTTTTTATATTACAAAAAGTGACAAATTGGTGGGCATGATAGTTTAAGTTAATATTTGTCCAACCAATATGCCCCTTCATCTAATGGGTTGGGGTTCAGGTAAACAAATCAAAATCATATTACATTATAAGTATTATTCTAATGAAAGACAGCAATTGTCAAAGATGAGATAAGAACATGATTAATAAGCTCATGTATCTGTTTCCACCAGATCCTCATAGTTTAGTAGCCATTCAATTCATCAATTTCTTCAGAAATCTAATTAAGGTGTTGAATCTCCAAATTGTTCAATGCAAAAATTATTGTTGCAAACATCAAAATTGAGATAACATGCTACCGTCGTCTATGTTTCCATTCTTTCAGACAAAATTGTCAAAAGTTATGCATTGCCTCTAGTATTTAATTTCAGTAGCAATATAGTAAATCCATTTGCAATAATAATAGCATATGCCCCAAATATGTGAGCTAATACATTTTAAAACATAGTAACTTTCAGTTTATATTGAAGGACTAGGAAAGAAACCATTGGTAAAAATTTAAAATCAATCTTTAATCTATAGAGGGCAAAACCATCACACCTTCCCTGCATGAGTTGACGTGTACAATTTCTCCAACCGTTGATGTCTCTACATCTCAACTTCATCAATAACCATCACATTTGAGCTCTCATAACCTGTTGTACTGAATTGCATGCTACGCCCAAGTACTTGGAATTAGGATTGAGTTTAGCATTGCCCATGAACATAATCAGTGCATTACATGTTGCAGATACATTAAATCTTATATGAATAAACCACAAATACAAGCACATGGGGGTGAGCTAGAATTTAAAAACATGCAGAAAGGTAGGAATAAAAGAAAAAGACCTGCATTGATTAAAATATGAGAGTCAATTAAGGTGGCAAAAGGGCCCATTTATAAACTTGAACTTATTCTTTGAATGAAAGTGTTTCTTGAATGTGAAGGTATACCAAGGAATTTACTCTATACAAGCAAAGCCGAGTAAATTATTGATACTACATAGTTAATTTGGATGAAACTTGTGATATATCTACAAAAATAAAATGCACATAAATTTCCCAAAGTGAAAACTGTCTATGTAATTAATAATCTTCTATTTTTTATAACTTACCCTTATGCCCTGTAATCTTAACCCCTATATAGTCACAAGAATATGTAATTTAATTTGCAAAAAATTAACCTAGAAAGAGCCATAACGCAGTCAATGGTTGAGAAAATCGAACAATGAAAACAACAATTTTGGTGTCCCTTAACCTGTGCAAGCTTGGTGTGGGGAACATTAGAGTACCATATCTGCACCATAAACGGAAAACACATTTCAACAGAACTAAAATAGGAAAGGAATTTTACATTGATCAAGTGGATAATTGCTTGCCTTATCCCTACTTTTAGGCCACTTAATTGAACATCTATATCCTTCGGGTAAGGGAACCACACAAGTAGGAGCTTCTTCAAGGCAGTGCCTCTCTCTATGTTCATAATGCTTTGCTTAAGTGAAAATTTTACCAAAATTTTAATGTTAAAGTGAAAAGATTGCTAAAAATAGAAAAGAATGTTTTTTCATAAGAAAGATTGAAATTTCGTACTTTTGGTGCAATTATGCTTGTTTTGGAAAATTTTAAGATTTTTAGTCACCATTGGTCATATTTAATAGTCAACAAGTAGGATTTACTGCGTGCAGGTACTGTATGTGATCAGGAGCTATAGTACATAGGGGATAGAGAATTTGAAGGACTGAAGTTTTTTTTTTTGGCATGTATATTAATGTAAATATTTGAAGTTTAAAAATGGATTTGTAATAGTTCTTGGATTGTATATATATATATATATATATATGGATTTAACTGCTAGTGGATGGTTTATGTATAGTTGAGATGTGATAGAAAATGTATGAATGAGATGGTTATTTTGATTATAAACTGTTGTGCCCTGAGGGGCTATGGCTATTGTTTGTTTTTCAAGGGGTAGCCGTTATATTGCCGAATGTTTACAAAATGAACAGTAAAATTTGACAGTTATATGTCGTTGTTAAAGTGGACTTTAAATATGATTGTTGGATAAGTACTATTGGTTAATGATTAAGTAAGGGTTAAGGTTATGAATTTTAAGTTAAGAAGGAAAAAATATAAAAAAGTTTTCCGGTTAAACGTTTAAATTTGAAACACTGTTACAGTAAGGGTGTTACATTTTGTGGTATCAGAGCAATAGTTTAAGCAGATCTAAGATCAGAGTGGGAATAAGTGAATGATTTGTTTGTATATACATGCCAATTGTTAGTGAAAAAAGGTGTTATGGAAATCTAATGTGTACTTGCTCCTTTCTGTTTTATAGTGAAAAGATATCTTCCGACTATGACAGACAGGTAGAGGATGGAGAGAGTGAGGCATCGATAAGTACTGGAAAGCAGAAGGCTCCATAGCAGCAGGCATTTTCTCCAGCAGTGCCACCTCCTTCCCCACAGTTGGACATCCTTAATCTCATGGCCGACTATATTCAGCAGCGGCTGCAGATAGGTCAGGCTCAGTCCTCCCAGGCGCTGCATAGGTTCAGCCAGCTCAATCCAGAAGAAAACCTATTCTGGAACAGTTAAGAAGACTTACGGTTGAGAATTTTTCTAGGCGAGACCCTCTGACTCCTACACAGGCAGAAGATTGGCTATTAAAAATAAAAAGATTGTTTGAAATTACAAATAGCATAGCAGAAGAAAAACTTGAGGGCATAGTTGCATTGTTACAGGGACCAGCCTTCATTTGGTGGGATTCTATCAGGAGACATATCCTAGTGGATCAGTTGAGTTAGAGATTTTTTATGTCTCAGTTTGAGCTGAAGTATATTGGGTCTGAGTATAAATTGGCAATGCATGATGCCTTTTAGAGGTTTAAGCAAGGTAACAAGTTAGTGGCTGAGTATAAGCGCGAGTTTAAGCGCCTTAGTGCCTACCTAGATGAGATCCAGTCCACAGATGTAAAGCTACATCAAAGATTTGAGAGAGGACTTCATACAGAGCTTAGACAGATTATTGGGATCCTGCAGTACCCCAATTTGAAAGCCATAGTTGAGGCTGCCATTAAGTTAGAGGCTATTCAGGCAAAGCAGGCTGATAGACAGTTCTGATTCCTATAAAAGAGGAAGCAGGGATAGTCCAGTGGTAAAGGAGCATAAGGTAAGAAGTCAAAGGGATCTCCAGCACCTCATGGCCATCTTTCAGTTCCGGCAGGTCGAGGTCAGGGCAGTGCACTACGTGGGAGAGCTTTGGTTGCTTCAATAGCCAGTGCACCTCGAGACAAAGATAGTGGGATAGCTATAGCCTATGACCATTGTCATAAGATTCATTATGGGAGTGCAGATATTTGACTGGAGCATGCTTCAGGTATGAGTCCAGAGATCATCCGATCAAAGACTATCCAGTGGTACATACTGCTTCAGCCACTTCTCTAGCATCAGGTATTGGGTTCTCTACACTGAGAGGTCATGGTAGGGGAGCTGCCCACATCACTTCAGCTTCTAGGCCAGTAGGGCAAGAATCTCAGGGATAGAGGCGAGCTGCAGGCCGGACTTATGTTGTCAGAGCTAGAAAGGAGGAGGATGCTCCAGATATGATAGTAGGTAAATTCCTTCTATTATCTATTTCAGTTCATGCTTTTATAGGTCTTGGTTCTACACATTCCTACATTAGCACTAAGCTAGCTCGAGATAAAGGGATAAAAGAGGCATGCTTGGACTAGGATATCTTGGTGAGTAATCCTCTGGGGTATAGTGTGGTACCGAGCAAAGTTTATATACCATGTCCTATTAGTGCCCAAGGTCTTATTTTCCTAGCAAAGCTGATTGAGTTGCCCTTTTATGAGTTCGATGTGATTTTGGTTGCAAAAGGAAGAGAGTCACCTTAAAACTTGAAGAAGGTTAGGACATCATAGTTGTGGGTGTGACAACTGACTTCTTATCTGATGTGATATTTATGACTACTACCAAGAGATTAATCAGAAAAGGATGCATAACTTAAATGTGTTATGCAGTGGAGATAAAGAGAGATAGTCCAAAGGTGTCAAAAGTGCCTACTGTTAGAGAGTTCCTTGATGTTTTCCATGAGGAGTTTTTAGGCTTACCTCCTGACAAGAAAGTGGAATTATCTATTGATGTTACTCCAGGTACTGCTCCTATCCCCATTGCTCCTTACAGAATGGCAGCTGCTTAGTTGAAAGAACTGAAGATTTAGCTACAAGAATTGCTTGACAAGGGATTTATCAGACCTAGGTTTCTCCTTGGGGAGTACCAGTCCTATTCATTAAAAAGAAAGACGGGACTCGATTACAGATAGTTGAACAAAGTAACCATAAAGAACAAATACCTTATTCCTCGCATTGAAGACTTGTTTGATCAACTAAAGGGAGCGGGTGTGTTTTCAAAGATTGACTTGAGATCTGGCTACTATCAGATGGGTGTGAAAGATACTGATGTGCCCAAGACTACTTTCTGCACTAGGTATGGCCATTATGAGTTTTTGGTCAAGTTATTTGGGCTTACAAATGCACCGACCGCATTCATGGACTTAATGAATAGGATCTTCCATCCTTATTTGGATCAGTTTGTAGTGGTCTTCATTGATGACATTCCGATGTATTTCAAGACACTGGAGGAGCATGACAAGCATTTGAGGATTGTTCTGCAGACTCTGAGGGAAAAGCAACTGTATGCCAAGTTCAGCAAATGTGACTTCTGGATGAATGAGGTATCTTTCTTGGGTCATGTTATTTTTGTAGAGGGTATTAAGGTGGATCCTTGTAACACCCTTACTGAACAGTCTAACTGAAACAAGTGGTAAGTTGGGAAATTTTTTTTTTCAAGGACCAGTTGTCAGATACTGGTCATTGCCCCTTTGAGGAGCAATGCACTGAGTGACCATTCCAAAATCAGCAAGATTTTTCTTTTGAATCTTAATTATCCCATCGGCTCAGGCTTGATCAAAAGAAATACTTATAAATTAGGTATGCCGATAAAGCTATAATCATCCAAGTGACTGAATACCAAATAAAAATCCGGCAATATAACGGCTAAAAACTTATCTAACCCACCTGCAAATCAGACAATTCCTCAGCCCTTCAGGGGCACAACATTACAAAAATAATTTCACTATGCATCTCATACATCAATTCTCATTATTATTCACAAGTGCTAAGATGATTCAATATTACATATTGAACTCTTAAACCACTATAACACTCCAAAGTAAAGAACAATATACATTAAAGAACAATATACATTAAAATCATCTCGCTACAACTGTAATTCCTTATGGAGATCTGCCCACACTAAATCCTTTCTTTTGATGGTTGAGCCATAGTAGCTGCTTAACCCAAAACAAGCTTATCCTGTTACCTACACGGATAACAAAACCCGTGCTAAGCTATAAAGCTTAGTAGGGAACAACAAATATTTTATAGAAGAAATTTCCTATAAGGATCAACAATTACTGCCTAAGCCCTAAGATATACCACAAATACGTATAGCAATTGTAATAAATGATATTCTCTTATATATATATATATATATATTGTGCTGATAGTATGCAAATTTTGGATAATTCTCACAACCTTATCAGTTACCCTGTTAACAACCATTTCTTCTTTATTTACATAGCTATTACCAATACACATGTTAGTTTCACTTTTATTTCCTTATAAATCAATATTAAATCGTTCAATCACACATATAAGTGAATTATCACATATCAATTTCTCAAAGTCAAGCAAAACATATAATCATACCTAAAAGCATAGCCATGCACAACTCGTAGTGTATATCTTATAAATCCAGTTATAACTAATCTTCCAAAAACACATCAATGTCCATATACATATATAAATGTAGTAATTAAACCACCATCCAGAGAGGCACCATATTCAAGAAAAACATCAGAAAGCAAGCAAGAAATAACTTGAAATACTCAATAAAGGTTAATTTATCACATGGCCTCCATTTACCAAAAAGATAAAATGCTGAGAAACATCTTCACAGAGTTAAAACCTACTTGAAATGTCATATGCATACCATTGTAAATTCCAAATACAAATGAGATACAAGATATGCACTGGTAGTTTAGATTTCTTATACTATATTGAAATTAGCCTGCCTAAGTTCTAAAAGTGGATAACGGGATCAGAGGATATCCGAAGATATCAAACAGAGGATATCCGAAGATATCAAACAGAGGATCCCCATGGGATCAAACAATGGTCCAATCAGAAGTCCACAAAGGACTAAGACCCAAACAGGGTCAACAGAAGCAGCTGCAATATCCCTATAGGCGCCTATTCAATCCACGACTAAACTATGACTGCAGGCTAACAGATACATAGCTTCCTTTCCAAAAGCTTTAAATATCATTTAGGCATAACATGGCCTGTCAACCAATATCGATGTATATGTATACACATAATAAAATCAAATCTCCAGAAACATTTAACCAACTCTAAATCTTGCCAATACAAGGTTAAAATATCGAATCAAGCACAAAATGCATTAAAATTACTACTTTATAGAAATAAAAGCTTTACATATTACAAACATGAATTATACCTTTACGAACTTTAATTATGCCAATCATCCAACATAACCTTTAAGCATGTTATACTTGCATCAAATAATCACATAGTTATGCAAGATAATTTATAGAGAGATAAAACCTAAAAGAGCCTAAATATCATATAAAGGATGTACCATCTCTAGTGCACAATACATACATGCGCAAATCATATAATACTTATATAGTCTCTTATAACTAATTACATAAAAAGAAATACAATCTGGTATAGTATTGCATACGATTCTTCAGCAAGATTTCCACGAATGAACACATGTCACTGTAGTTATATACATTAGTACAATAATCGATGGCACCACAAGTGCATAACCATGCTATTACACATATGAAAACATCAGTATACCTCATTTCATAATAACCAAAATCAAACTTCATTTATTAATTATGCCCATTATTGTATAAAATGAGGTTATCTTATATCCTATATACTTTTCTTTCTTAATAATAAGTTATTCTAAAAACAAGCATTATGATTTAAAAACAGGTTGAGTATATATCATACAGTCATACTTACTCAAGCACTATAATATGATATTTGTCAAAATACACATGAATAACTTATTAAACACGTATAACTTACTCGTGTATGTGATATCACATCAAGCATACCATTATTGCATGAGAGCGTACCTTTGTGATACATCAAAGCTATTTTCCACGCCCCTTTATACTTGCTTATATCATCTTCCATTCGTACTCAATTAATACATTTATCAAGTCAATGCAATTGTCATCATACTATATCTCATAATATCATTTCTCAATATTAGGTATAAGCTACTTGAACATCTAGGCATACGTCATAATCATACATGCATATATATATATATATATATATATATATATATATATATATATATATATATATATACCATTTTTCAATTTCATGCCCCTTTTGGATAAGTTTAAAACATGCAATACTGCAATTATTTATACCCATACAATTACATGCAACTTTAGCCACAACTGAACTCTATTTGCAGGCATTAATGATGTTCATACACACTTCAATTATCATGCTTGTGCTTTTACTGTATAATCCGGCACATGTACGTTTATATCCAGAAATACACAACTACCGGTATATATATATATACATGTACCTTTAATTTCCAAATATCAATATAAGTAACTGTAAATATACATCACTACAACTATATAGTTTCGTATAATAACATATAAGTATAAGCATGCAGGCATATTCATGTTATTTCAATTAAGTATTAAACAACATGCTTGTTCAAGTGTTTGCTATATAACATATTTTATCAAACTCACATATATTTACCATATGATGTTATTATATTTTTATGTATTTATACTATATTACTGTAAGGCCCCGCATTATACCCTAAGAGTAATCGGGTATGTTTGATATATATATTAAAGGTAAAATGAGGAGATATGCATTGAAAATATAGAAAAGGACATGAAAGGAATTCAATGAAATGGAATAAGTGTACAAATTAGAGAGCATGTGACATTAGGGATATAATTGAAAAGTTAAAGTAAAAGAATAGTGGCAAAAATAGAAATAGAGGAAGTAGAAGGAGCAAATTGTAAGATTATGAATGAACCAATAAAAGCAAGGCATGTGTCCTATTCTAGAAAACTCATGAAATCTCATGAGAAATGGTGAGATATCATGGTATAAAAGGGGACTATGGTGGCCAGCCAAAGAGGGAGTCCTAATCTCAAAAATTCTACTCCTTTTACTTATCTTCTCTCTCTCAAAAAATACAAGTCTTTGGTGTCTCAAAGAAGGTAGAGAAAGAATTTAGGATTTGTCTCTTTTAAGGTAATAACTTTCTCTCTTTTCCTTGTTATGTTTTTAAGGGTAGATGTTGAAGTAAATGATCTAAATATATGTTTATGTATGTGATTTATCTCATGGAAATAAAAGAAGAGAAGAAGAGAAAGAGAGATAGAGCAAGGAAAGAGGAAGAGAAAAGAGTGAAGCTTGTAAAGAGGTATGGGAGTTATATTATTGTTTTATGGATTTGTAAATGGAATAAATTGATATATGTGCTTTAGATGATTTATAGTTGATGTTTGAGTGAATAATGAAATGTATAGTGCATGAGAAAGATGATTTGTGCCTTAGAAAGTGTTAAGATAAAAATCTGTTTTTGGTTCACATGAATCAGTCTTAGTAAAACTGGAATAAATCCCTCTATATAAGTCTGATTGATGTGATTTAAGTTGGAGATGAAATTTAAGTCATATATCTACAACTTTGTAGAAGAAACCGGGACCTAAATCTGTCTCTAGAGTGCCCGAAAATGAGCTTGAAGTGGACAGACCCTTGCTGTCCGTCCCAAGTGAGCAGTCTTCGGTTTTTAGTGAATATATTGAGATTTAGAAGCCTGATTTGAGTGATTTTTGATGTTTTAGAAACTATAGACATAGTGAAACAACTTTGTATAAGAACACTTTCTCTGAAAAAGATGTTTTATGGGTCTAAAACGGTATAGAAAACGAGACAGAAAATCTATCTTTGAGCGATTGTAGACATCACGGTTACTATGAGTTTCATAGTAACCGTGAGGCAGTCCAGAATCCAAATGCACCCTATCTCACGGTTACTAAGAATTTCATAGTAATCGTGACCCCTTTAAAAAGTGTAGAACACGGTTATTACTTATCCGGTAATGACCGTGAGGTAGTTTGGCGTAGTCCAGACCCGAGAGTGCAAATAGGTCACGGTTACCATGAATTTGGTAGTAACCGTGACCCTGCCCTGTTTTTCTTGAACTTGATTTTAAAGTCTCAAATTATTATTGAAACATGTCTAAGCCTTCCTGAATGCTTTTAGAGTGTTTTAAGAGTCAAAATAAGAGTAAAAAAAATGAGTGTAAAGCATAGTGAATTAATGGAGCAGAGTTAATCATATATTAAATCTTAATGCATAAGATTTGGTACAATAAATGAATATGAGTGAACATGAATGGCATGATTTAGTGAAATAAAGGCATGATCTATGGTATGTGTTAATGTTAATGTTAAGTGTATTTGAAGTTTAAGTGAATAAGTTAATGATTAGTGATTTTATTGCATGCTTTATTTGATATGTTATCTCTATGAATCTAGTTGTATTAAGTGTGATAACTTTGAGTGATTAAAGACTATTTGTAAGCCTGAATTTCACATAGTAGTGGATAGATAGGCATGCCTATAAAGGGGATGGTGATTGCAGCTGCTAGTGTTGTCACCGAAAGGTGACTAGTGTAGGGTTTGATACCTTTTGGTATCTAGTGAACCAAGACTTTTATGTCTTCAGTGGAATATTTAGTGTTTGTACCCGTATCCACCAATTATGAGAATTCAGGCATCGAAAGTGATTCGAATATTGAATAATGATAAGTGACTAATAATTTAAGTAGTGCATAGTCTTATGCTAGTGTTAGTGCTTTATGATAATGTTAGTGCTTTTCAGTGAATATTGAAGTGTAAGTGAAAAATTGTATTGCGATTGTTAGCGAGTATATAATTGCTATTGAGTGTGGTTAATGGATGTATTGAATAAGAGTGACATATTATTATGTTATATGTGTTGGCATGCTATATTGCTTGTGTTTGCGACTTCGATAAGGAGTCAATTGTACCGTTTTCTCCCCACTGAGCCATTGCTCAGCACGGGTGTTTTGCCGTGTAGGTACTCAAGTGTAAGAAGGTGCTTTTGCTAGAGTTAACATTTGCAGGCCACTAGAAGGGAAGCGAGTGAGGGTTAATTTTGATAATGTATTATTTATTTGTAAATGCATAATGTAAAGAATTTGAACATGTATGTATTGAACTAAATTGTATTTGTACTTTAAATGTATGTGTGGCAGTTATATAAATGTATTTTGTGCAAACAATTTAATAAAATAATAAGTATTTTAAATAGTAATAAGAGCGGGCATTACATTGTGGTATCAGAGCAAAGGTTTAGGCGGTTTTGGGCAATAAGGTGTTAGTGAATAGATTAGATATGTGTGTCTGTGTAGTGTTGTGGCCATAAAGCAAATGTTGTCTTGTGTAGTGTATAGATGGAATTGGATCTTAGTGAAAGTATAGATAGTCCAGAGTGTAAATCCAATGTTAGTGTAAAGACTAATGTAGATATCTCTGTATTCGATAGATAGTAGAGTGTGATAGTCCCTATGTAAAGTTGATATGGAAGTGGATTCAGATTTGATATGGTGTTCTGTGTACCTGTCAGAAATTCCTTAACAGTTTGGGCAATTGATTATACATGTTATAGCATGGGATGGGGTAAACATACATGATACATAAAAGCATACATTTGCATCTTATCATTTTCCCCACATTGCATCAGCATTATTTGTAAAGTCATGAAAAGCATCAGTTTACATGTAAAGGCCCCAACTGGATGGGAAACTGATAGGATATACATTGAGTGCAGTGATGATAGGATAGTGAGAGAATGAGATGAGTCCAGTTATAAAGAGATGAGTTAGATTGAATATAAGCATAATAAAGTGTAGAATAAGAGAAACAGGAAGAGATAGTATTGAATAGAGTTTGATTCAGTTAGAGTTATTGGAATGCAAGTGATGAGATTTGACAAGTGGTACAGGGAGAATTTCGAGGACGAAATTCTTTAAGGGGGAGAGAAATGTAAGGCCCCGCATTATACCCTAAGAGTAATCGGGTATGTTTGATATATATATTAAAGGTAAAATGAGGAGATATGCATTGAAAATATAGAAAAGGACATGAAAGGAATTCAATGAAATGGAATAAGTGTACAAATTAGAGAGCATGTGACATTAGGGATATAATTGAAAAGTTAAAGTAAAAGAATAGTGGCAAAAATAGAAATAGAGGAAGTAGAAGGAGCAAATTATAAGATTATGAATGAACCAATAGAAGCAAGGCATGTGTCCTATTCTAGAAAACTCATGAAATCTCATGAGAAATGGTGAGATATCATGGTATAAAAGGGGACTATGGTGGCCGGCCAAAGAGGGAGTCCTAATCTCAGAAATTCTACTCCTTTTACTTATCTTCTCTCTCTCAAAAAATACAAGTCTTTGGTGTCTCAAAGAAGGTAGAGAAAGAATTTAGGATTTGTCTCTTTTAAGGTAATAACTTTCTCTCTTTTCCTTGTTATGTTTTTAAGGGTAGATGTTGAAGTAAATGATCTAAATAGATGTTTATGTATGTGATTTATCTCATGGAAATAAAAGAAGAGAAAGAGAGATAGAGCAAGGAAAGAGGAAAAGAAAAGAGTGAAGCTTGTAAAGAGGTATGGGAGTTATATTATTGTTTTATGGATTTGTAAATGGAATAAATTGATATATGTTATTTAGATGATTTATAGTTGATGTTTGAGTGAATAATGAAATGTATAGTGCATGAGAAAGATGATTTGTGCCTTAGAAAGTGTTAAGATAAAAATCTGTTTTTGGTTCACATGAACCAGTCTTAGTAAAACTGGAATAAATCCCTCTATATAAGTCTGATTGATGTGATTCAAGTTGGCGATGAAATTTAAGTCATATATCTACAACTTTGTAGAAGAAACCGGGACCTAAATCTGTCTCTAGAGTGCCCGAAAATGAGCTTGAAGTGGACAGACCCCTGCTGTCCGTCCCAAGTGAGCAGTCTTCGGTTTTTAGTGAATATATTGAGCTTTAGAAGCCGGATTTGAGTTATTTTTGATGTTTTAGAAACTAGAGACATATTGGAACAACGTTGTAGAAGAACACTTTCTCTGAAAAAGATTTTTTCTGGGTCTAAAACGGTATAGAAGACGAGACAGAAAATCTGAATTTGAGCGATTGTAGACATCACGGTTACTATGAGTTTCATAGTAACCGTGAGGCAGTCCAGAATCCAAATGCACCCTATCTCACGGTTACTAAGAATTTCATAGTAACCGTGACCCCTTTAAAAAGTGTAGAACACGGTTATTACTTATCCGGTAATGACCGTGAGGTAGTTTGGCGTAGTCCAGACCCGAGAGTGCAAATAGGTCACGGTTACCATGAATTTGGTAGTAACCGTGACCCTGCCCTGTTTTTCTTGAACTTGATTTTAAAGTCTCAAATTATTATTGAAACATGTCTAAGCCTTCCTGAATGCTTTTAGAGTGTTTTAAGAGTCAAAATAAGAGTAAAAAAAATGAGTGTAAAGCATAGTGAATTAATGGAGCAGAGTTAATCATATATTAAATCTTAATGCATAAGATTTGGTACAATAAATGAATATGAGTGAACATGAATGGAATGATTTAGTGAAATAAAGGCATGATCTATGGTATGCGTTAATGTTAATGTTAAGTGTATTTGAAGTTTAAGTGAATAAGTTAATGATTAGTGATTTTATTGCATGCTTTATTTGATATGTTATCTCTATGAATCTAGTTGTATCAAGTGTGATAACTTTGAGTGATTAAAGACTATTTGTAAGCCTGAATTTCACATAGTAGTGGATAGATAGGCATGCCTATAAAGGGGATAGTGATTGCAGCTGCTAGTGTTGTCACCGAAAGGTGACTAGTGTAGGGTTTGATACCTTTTGGTATCTAGTGAACCAAGACTTTTATGTCTCCAGTGCAATATTTAGTGTTTGTACCCGTATCCACCAATTATGAGAATTCAGCCAGTGAAAGTGATTCGAATATTGAATAATGATAAGTGACTAATAATTTAAGTAGTGCATAGTCTTATGCTAGTGTTAGTGCTTTATGATAATGTTAGTGCTTTTCAGTGAATATTGAAGTGTAAGTGAAAAATTGTATTGCGATTGTTAGCGAGTATATAATTGCTATTGAGTGTGGTTAATGGATGTATTAAATAAGAGTGACATATTATTATGTTATATGTGTTGGCATGCTATATTGCTTGTGTTTGCGACTTCGATAAGGAGTCAATTGTACCGTTTTCTCCCCACTGAGCCATTGCTCAGCACGGGTGTTTTCCCGTGTAGGTACTCAAGTGTAAGAAGGTGCTTTTGCTAGAGTCAACATCTGCAGGCCACTAGAAGGGAAGCGAGTGAGGGTTAATTTTGATAATGTATTATTTATTTGTAAATGCATAATGTAAATAATTTGAACATGTATGTAATGAACTAAATTGTATTTGTACTTTAAATGTATGTGTGGCAGTTATATAAATGTATTTTGTGCAAATAATTTAATAAAATAATAAGTATTTTAAATAGTAATAAGAGCGGGCATTACAATTACGTACTAACTCTTCACTGTTAATTAATTTCAAGTTCTTTGAAATTTGCTTCCTTATAAGATTTCAACATCATAGTCATATATATCTATCATGCTTACTTTAATTTCATTAATTCACAATTTCGACAGTGCAATCCTAGAAAAGTTAGTTTTACATGTCTGAAATACTATGCTCAGTGTTTATTTACTTTATAGTGTACTATAAACATTATAATTTACACATAATTCACCAAAGAATTCATTAACAATATCTCTAATTCAAACTCTAGATTTCGAGTTCTCTTATGATAGAGCCATCTGCTTAACTGCAATCTTGACTAGGTTATTGTAACATTACCGATCTTTCAAAACTTTAGAACACTAAAACTAAGCTAAATCTAACTATTTAGAGAATAAACAATAAAAATAACTTCTCCTTTCAAAATTTAACCTTACATACATTATCCTTTTTATGTTCTATATTGGGAATTTAGCTTCATTTTCAGTTCAATCTATGCATATATATACACATAGCTTTGGTTTCATCGGAATCTACTAAAATTACACATGCATATCAGGATTCACACCAAGTTCCCATACCTTAGAGTCGAAGCCAAAAATTCCCCATCCATTCTGCCTGTTCGAAGCCTCGTCGGAGACTCGCCAGAGAGACACTGAAGCCTCTCACCTGAAGCAAGAATCGCCGGTAGCTTCCCGGTGGTCTTCACGCGCCTCAAGGCATCCTGATTTGGCCGAAAAACCGCCTGGAACCGCCGACTGCCACAAGCTCCGATCTACACTTCGCCGGTGAGTGAGAACGATCGGCGGCCACCGAAAGCTCCGCCTCACCCCTGGGAGAATTCTGGTGGTCTCCGTGACACCACCCGTTGCCCCTGGTCACCGGAAAGAAGAGGAATCCGATCCAGTCAAAGAGGAGAAAGGACCGAATCGGAGAAGGAAACGACGACGCTGTCAAGGAAGAAACGGCGAGGGGGCGGTAGCTGGTGGCCAAGGTAGTGGCAGCCGCGCCAATCGCTGGCGAGAGCGCCGCTGATCGGCGGCAGTGCCTCTCCTTCGCCCTCTCCCTCTCTTCCCGATCTCCTCCCTCTTCCTCTTCTTCTTTCTTTTTTTTTCTTCTTCTAATTTTCCTTTTTACCACACACACAACCTTCTTTCTTATTTTTACCCCACTATTTCTTTTTTTCCTCTTTAAATTTCAACCACTCCTTTCTTTATTTTAATTTTCACCTTTTTAAAATTATTATCATTATTATTACTAATTTTTAACAATATTAACTTATTTTGAAATCTTCATAATTGATCCTTGCAACTTAGTATCAAAACCAATTATAATCAAATTCGAATTTTTGGGGCGTTACAATCCTTCAAAGATTGATGCAATTCTTCAATGGAAGCCACCTAAAAATGTTACTGAAGTGAGGAGTTTTTTGGGTTTAATCGGGTGCTATAGGAGATTCGTAAAGGGCTTCGCCACTATTACAGTTCCTATGACTCGACTGCTACCGAAGCATATTAAATTTGAGTGGACTGATAAATGCCAATAATGTTTTGAAAAGCTTAAAAGTATGCTGACAAAAGCTCTTATTCTTACACAAACCGAGGCAGGCAAGGACTTTGTGATCTACAGTGATGCCTCCAAAATAGGTTTAGGTTGTGTTCTGATGCAGAAAGGTAAGGTGATTGCTTATGCCTCCTGACAGCTCAAGACTCATGAGAAGAACTATCCTACTTATGATTTAAAGCTAGCAGCCATTGTTTTTGGACTGAAGATTTGGAGACATTATTTGTATGGAGAAAGATGTTATATTTGTATATATCACAAGAGCTTGAGGTATTTGCTTACTTAGAGAGAGATCAACCTTTGATAGAGGTGCTGGTTGGAGTTGATTAAAGACTATGATTGCTTTATCGACTACTATCCAGGGAAAGCAAATGTAGTAGCTGATGCACTTAGCACGAAGTTCATGTCAGGTAATATAATTGTGTTTAAATGAATGTGTACAAGTGATTGATAAGTGTTATTGACTGATATTAGTATTTGCAGCTCTTTAGGCTATGAATGTTAGTTTGAGTTTGGCTTCAGATGGAGCGTTATTAGCTGAATTGCAAGTAAAGCCTGACTTTGTGCATCAGGTGAAAGTAGCCCAAAAAGAAGATGATCGACTGATGACTGTCATGAACATGTTGAAAGACAATGGTGAAAGTGATTATTCCTTAAACAGTGATGGAAGCCTTTGCTACAAGAAAAGATTCTGTGTATCGGATCAGGAAGAATTAAAGAAAAACATCCTTACTGAAGCACACCATAACAATTATGCCATACATCCTGGAGGTAACAAGATGTACCAAGATTTAAAAGCTTACTATTGGTGGCCAGGTATGAAGTGGGATTTGATAAAATTTATGGGTAAATATCTGATATGTCAGCAAGTGAAGGCTGAGCACCGATTCTTTTGGGATTGCTTCATTCTCTTTTAATACCAAAGTTAAAAAGAATTAGGGTAACTATGGATTTTGTAATAGGATTACCTGTTACTTAAAAGAAGCATGATGCTATATGGGTGATCATTGATAGACTTACTAAATCTGCTCATTTCTTGCCAGTACGGATGGATTATCTTTTGACCAAGCTGGCATAAATCTACATCAATGAGATAGTGAGATTGCATGGAGTGCCATCATCCATCATTTTTGATAGGGATCTTAGGTTTACTTCCCATTTCTGAAAAAGTTTACAAGAAGCTTTAGGTACAAGGCTCCATTTTAGCATAATATTTCACCCCCAGATAGATGGCCAGTCAGAGCGAGTGATACAGATTTTGGAAGATATGCTTCGTTGTTGTGTGTTAGAGTTTGGTAGCAGTTAGGAGAAGCATTTTTTTCTTATAGAATTTACCTACAACAACAGCTACCAGTCCATCATTAAAATGGCTCCTTTTGAGGCTTGGTATGGTAGGAAGTGCAGAACTCCTTTTTGTTGGATAGAGTTGAGTGAAAAAAAACTGGTAGGATTTGACTTGATTTCATAATTCAGAAGAAAAGGTATGAATCATCAAAGGTAGATTAAAAGAAGCTATAGATTGCCAGAAATCCTATGCAGATCTGAAAAGAAAAGATATAGAGTTCCAGGTCGGAGACAGAGTGTTCCTGAAGGTATCTCCATGAAAGAAAGTTCTAAGATTTGGTAAGAAGGGCAAGCTAAGTTCAAGATTCATTGGCCCTTATGAGATACTTTAGTGAGTGGATCCCGTAGCTTACCGTTTGAAGCTTCCATCGAAGTTGAAAAAGATGCATGATGTGTTCCATGTGTCCATGCTCTATAGGTATAGGTCTGATCCTAGCCATGTGATCACACCAAAAGAAATCCAAGTGTAGGTCGACATGACTTATGAAGAAAGATCGGCGAGGATCTTAGCTAGGGAGGTCAGACAACTCAAGAATAAACAGGTTCCACTAGTAAAAGTTTTATGGCACCATCACAATGTGGAAGAGACTACGTGAAAACCAGAAGCGGCAATGAGACAATAGCATCCTCTACTTTTTGAATCAAGTAAATTTCTTTTATTAGGGGAGAATTGTAATGGCTTCAACATCGGATTAGCTGTGAATAGTATTTTTCGATAGTGCACAGTGCTTTCAGACTAAAAAATACATCTAGAGGTGAAAAATATTTTATTTGACTATCGAAAAATATTGGTCACAGATAGTCCGAGGTTGAAATTTAAAGTGATTTTGAGGTAAAATAGGCCTCCAAAAGTCAAAAACACAAAAAATGGAGCGGTTTGGTTTTAGGTTAATTAGTTTGACCGAGCCGCTAAAAATAGTAAATGAAGTCTAAAAATTTCAAAAAATTACATATATGCCTAAAATGATGTGTAGAATATTTTGGTTGTAAAAAATTAAAATTTTTTATAACACCAATAATTTTGAATCGGACAAATTTAATTGAACCAAATTGCTAAAATTTTGTATACAACTTATTTTTTATGTGATAAGAATGATGGAATTATTTTTAGAGTGATTTGGATTTGAAAAATGAGGGAGTTGCAGGAAAATGGAAAAATAGGCTTGGTTTTGGGTTATTGGGCCTTAATTAGTGGATTTGGGTTAGACCAAAACCCAACCCATTAAGGCCACTATAAAAGGGATGGGAAGCAAATTTTTTTTGGCCAGCCACTTCATCTTCATCAGCTCCTTTCTTCCTCCTCCAAGCTGAAACCACCATAGCCCTATTTTCATCATTTTTCTTCAAGTTTTCTCTTATTTTCTCTCTTAATCCAAGCACAAGAAATATTATTCTGCCTCTCTAGTTACTTAATCAAGCCTCTATCTTGTTATTAGAGGAGGTTAAGCTAGGAAAATCAAGTGAGAAAGTTAAGGTGTCAAATTGAGGTATGAGAAATTTAAGGGTTTAAATTTGTTTAAGGGTGCTTATTGATATTTTTCGATGCCTAGATTTCATTTATGATGTTTATTTTAGTAAAAAAGAACAAAAAAATAAGGTTTTGATGGGTTTTATAATCGGCCATGGTAGGTACACAAGGAGAAGACCAATCTTCCAAAGCCAAAGGGAAAGAAAGGAGGTCTAAGTAAGCAGAAGGCAAGGTAAAAAGGTTAGTGGCTGCAAATCCATCTATTTCCCATTATTAAGCATTATTTCCCTTTAGGTAACTTAGGAAAAAATTAGTAAATGTATGAATATTTGAAATTGACATTAGAATAGTGTAATTGGATCTTAAAAAAAACTTATTAGAATACTTAAACAAATTTTAAAGAATATGTATAGTGGATTTCTCATGTTGGTTGATTTTTTGCTTATGGATAATTAGTGTTTATTTTGTATATTTTGATATTTTTAAGCCTTAAAATTATTATAAGTAGGAAATAACATGTCCATGAATTTCTATAGAATTTATGAAAATTAATTGAATATTTTTGTTAAGAATTTTGGTTATGTGTAAGGTAAAAATATTGAATTAATGTGAATTAATTCATAAATTGATGAGAATGGTGAATTATAATGTATTAATTCACAAACTATGTAAAAGGTACTGAAAAAGTAATTGATCGATTGTCTGAAAAGAAAAGACTACTGAAAGTATCAAAAATCTGGAAAATGATTTGTACATAAGTGAAATTATGCCCTTAGCAATAGTCAGATAGTTAAAATCTAGCTCAAGATATAATTGACTAGCCATAGGGACACCTATACCGTGGTGAAAGTCATGGCGACTTGCTTTGCTATGGTAGGATCATTGATTTCCATAGTATCTGTCTGTTTTATTATCTGTTCTATGAGAAATGGTCATTTGAGATCATTTCTTAGTCTGTATGTGGCCTTATGGGATCCATGTTCTGCATATCAAGTCTGAAAATTTCTGTCGAGATTGTACTGGGGGCATTAATGTGAAAATAAGTAAAAAAGGTGTAAAACATAAGTAAAAGTGATGTTAAAAGTGAAAAAGGACTAAATTGAAAGAAATTAAAAGTTTAGAGGCAAAACTTTAATTTTCCCAAAAAGTGTGTTTAATGAGTTAAAGTAATTAAGAAATAATTATAAAGGGTAAAATGGTAATTTAATATCCAAACAGTCCAAAAATGAAGTTTTGCAAAGTTCAGGGACTAAAATATAATTTTACGTAAAAAGGGTAAAGTAAAGCCTAATTAATTATTTTATATGCCAAAAGTCAAATTGAAAGTGAAAATAATAAAAATAATGGCAATTTTATAATTAAATTGCATAAATGGCATTTTTGTAATTGAATGAAAAATTAAGGAATTAAGTGAAAAATTTACCAAAATTTTAATGTTTAAGTGAAAAGACTGCTAAAAATAGAAAAGAATGCTTTTTAAAAAGAAATATTGAAATTTTGTACTTTTGTTGCAATTATGCTTGTTTTTGAAAATTTTAAGATTTTAAGTCACCACTGGGTATATTTAATACGTAACACGTAGGATTTACTGCATGCAGATACTGAATGTGATCAGGAGCTATAGTACACAGGGGATGGAGAATTTGAAGGACTGAAGCTTTTTTTTGGCATGTATATTAATGTAAATATTTGAAGTTTAAAAATGGATTTGTAATAGTTTTTGGATTGTATATATGTATATGGATTCGATTGCTAATGGATGGTTTATGTATAGTTGAGATGTGATATAAAATGTATGAATGAGATGGTTATTTTGATTATAAACTGTTGTGCCCTGAGGGGCTGTGGCTATTGTCTTTTTTTTTTCGGGGGGCTAGTCCAGTATATAGCCATTATATTGCCGAATTTTTGCAAAATAAATAGTAAAAGTTGACAGTTATAAGTCATTGTTAAGGTGGACTTTGAATATGATTGTTGGATAAGCTTTATTGGTTAATGATTAAGTAAGCGTTAAGGTTATGAATTTTAAGTTAAGAAGGAAAAAAATACAAAAAAAATTCCGATCAAAAACTTAAATCTGAAACACTGTTACAGTTAAGGTGTTATATTTTGTGGTATCAGAACAATGGTTTAAGCGGATCTAAGATCGGAGTTGAAATAAGTGAATGATTTTGTCTGTATATACATGCCAATTGTTAGTAAAAAAGGTGTTATGGAAATCTAATGTGTACTTGCTCCTTTTTGTTTTATAGTGAAAAGATATCTTCTGATCGTGACAAACAAGTGGGGGATGGAGAGAGTGAGGCATCGATAAGTCTAGATAGCATGATGCCCCATAGCAGCAGGCTTCTTCTCTAGCAGTGCCACCTCCATCCCCACAGCTGGACTTCTTTAATCTCATGGCCGACTATATTTAGCAGCGGCTGCAGACAAGTCAGGCTAAGTCCTCCCAGGTAGCTGGACAGGTTCAGCTAGCTCCACCTAAAAGAAAACATATTCGGGAGCAATTAAAAAGACTTGGGGCTGAGGATTTTTTTGGGTGAGACCCTCTAACTCCTGCACAGGTAGGAGATTAGCTTTTCAAAATAAAAAGATTATTTGAAATTACAAATAACATAGCAGAAGAAAAACTTGAGGGCATAGTTGCATTGTTACAGGGACCAGCCTTCATCTGATAGGATTCTGTCAGGAGGCATACCCCAGTGGATCAGTTGAGTTAGGAAATTTTTATGTCTTAGTTTAAGCTGAAGTATATCGGGTCTGAGTATAAAGTGGCGATGCATGATGCCTTTTAGAGGCTTAAGCAGGGTAACAAGTTAGTGGCTGAGTATGAGAGCGAGTTTGAGCGCCTCAGTGCCTACCTAGATGAGAGCCAATCCACAGATGTAAGCTACATCAATGATTTGAAAAAGGACTGCATGCAGAGCTCAGACAGATTATTGAGACCCAACAGTACCCCAATTTGAAAGCCATGGTCGAGGCAACCATTAAGTTAGAGGCTATTCAGGCAGAGCAGGCTAATAGACAGTGCTGGTTCCAATAAAAGAGGAAGCAGGGAAGTCCAGTGGTAAAGGAGCATAGGGTAAGAAGTCAAAGGGATCTCTAGTACCTCAGAGTCGTCCTCTAGTTCCAACAAGTCAAGTTCAGGGCAGTGCACCATGTGGCAGAGCTCCTGCTGCTTCAGTAGCCAGTACACCTCGAGACAGAGATAGTGGGACAGCTGTAGCCTGTAACCATTGTGGTAAAATTTATCCTGGGGAGTGCAGATATTTGACTAGAGCATGCTTCAGGTCTGGGTCCAAAGATCATTAGATCAGAGACTGTCCAGTGGTACAGACTGCTTTAGCCGCTTCTCCAGCATCAGGTACTAGGTTCTCTACACCGAGAGGTCGTGGTAAGGGAGCCCCCCATCATTTCAGCTTCTAGGCTAGCAGGGTAAGCATCTTAGGGCCAGAGGCAAGCTGCAAGCCAGACTTATGTTGTCAGAGCTAGAGAGGAGGAGGATGCTCCAGATGTGATAGTAGGTAAATTCCTTCTGTTATCTAATTCAATTCATGCTTTGATAGATCCTGGTTTTACACATTCCTACATTAGCACTGAGCTAGCTCGAGCTAAAGGGATCAAAAGCTATAGTACAAGGGAACGGTGAATTTCAAGGATTGAAGCTTTATTTTTGTTTTGGCATGTATATTAATGTAAATATTTGAAGTTTAAAAATAGATTTGTAATAGTTCTTAAATTGTATATATGTATATGGATTTGACTTTTAGTGGATGGTTTATGTATAGTTGAGATGTGATAAAAAATATATGAATGAGATGGTTATTTTCATTATAAACTGTTGTGCCCTGAGGGGCTATGGCTATTGTTTGATTTTTAGAGAACTAGTCCAGTATATAACTTTTATATTACCGAATTTTTGCAAAATAAATAGTAAAATTTTTCAGTTATAGGTCATTATTAAGGTGGACTTTTTGGATAAGCACTATTGGTTAATGATTAAGTAAAGGTTAAGGTTATGAATTTTAAGTTAAGAAGGAAAAAAAAATTTCGGCCATGCGCTTAAATATAAAAGACTGTTATAGTAAGGGTGTTACACATAGGCATACCTATAGGGTACAATTACAACTGCTACAGACTTTATCCCATTTAGGTCCATAAGATTGATACCTACTGGTATCCATAGCATTGAGTATTAATACCTATGGGTATCCATATGATTGCTACCTTCAAGTATCCATAGCACCCATTGTCCACACCTACGGAGCATAGGCAAGCAAATATAGAGAATGTTAAAAAGGCAAATTATAGGTTAATTAAATGATGCATCATATACACATATATTACTACAAAGTTACTTTACATGTATATAAAGGAAGAGTTACATTTTTTAATCATATCTTTGGGGATCGATGAATAATTACCTCATCTGGGAAGTATTATGAGTGAAACAATGTTTTTCATGTTTTGAGTCAACATATTCTATATTGTTTATCCTGATTTAATTTGATTTGTAAATCATAATGTCTGAACTCAACTTGACAAATTTGTATATGATCTACCAAAGCACAGTTCTATTATGTTTTAATTTGATTTGATCTGTTAACAATGTTTTCGAGTCTATATAAAGTTTGTATCTGATTTGTTCTATTTTGGTATATTAATTATGTGTACTGATCTGATACTAATTATATATAATACCCAATATGAACTTTCATTTAAGCATTGTAACACCTTTATACCATGACCCTATTAACTATATCCAATTAGTCATATTGATCATGCTTTTCATCACTAACATACCTGTATATTATTATTCATATGGTCATTATGTTACCATTACTCTTGTCATGCTATATCATATATTCATATGGGTGTTACTATAACTATTTGCTTGCTATATCTCATGTTTAGCATCATGCATACCATGTTATGTATGTGTTACTTTAGGTTTTACATGCACACATATACTTAGTTATATCATGAGTTGGTTACAATTCAATATACACATATTAAATAAATCCTTATATGCCTAATAGCTATAATACAAAATATTTCAAAATACTAATACAAAATCTCCCTATATTAACTCTCATCAGTCTTGTGTTGGTCTTTCTTGATGCAGAGAATGTCCCTGTGCAAAAGTCTTGTCTACAGAAGCTACATGGATAAAACACCTATGCTAAGCTATAAAGCTTAGTGGGGAACATAAGACATGTGGACGACCTCTTACAAAGGTCGTCAAAAATGCAATCACATACAAGCATAAATTTATGCATATAACTAATAATTTAAACCATATTCACAGAGATCTTTAGGGATTATATTATCTTTTATTTACACTTTTAACCAATATCAAGTTGTAACGCTTGATCTTGTAACCATTTTATATACTTATTATTCTATTAAATTGCTTGTACAAAAACACATATACATACAACATTTAATACATATAATATATTTAAAGTACAATTACAACTTAGTTTGTTACGTATATATATTTCAAATCTTTTATACATTGTACATTTACAATAATGTAATATATTATCAGAATTATTCCTTCACTCGCTACCCTTCTAGTGGCCTGCAGATATTAACTTTAGCAAAAACACTTTCTCACACTTGAGTACCTACACGGGAAAACACCCGTGCTGAACAATGGCTCAGTGGGGAGTAAACAATACAATTAACTTCTTATCGAAATCGCAGATACAATCAATATAACATACCAATACATATAACATAATAACATGTCACTCTTATTTAGCACATGCATTAACCATATTAAATAGCAATTATTCACTCAATAACAATCACAATACAGTTTTTCACTTACACTTCATTATTCGATGAAAAGTACTAACATTATCATGAGGCACTGTAACACTTAAACTATTGGTCACTTATCATTATTCATCAATCAAATCACTTTCATTGCCTGAATTCTCATAAAGGTGGATACGGGTACAAACACTCGATACTAAAAAGCAGTATCAAACACTATAGACATAAAAGTCTCGGTTCACTAAATACCAAACGGTATCAAACACTACACTAGTCACATTTTGGTGACAACACTTATAGCTGCGATCACTATCCCCTTTATAGGCATGCCTATCTATCCATTACTATGTGAAATTCAGACTTACAAATAGTCTTTAATCACTCAAAGTTATCACACTTGATACATTTAGATTCATAGAGATATTACATCAACTAGAACATATAACAAAATCATTAAATAATTCATATTCGTTTAAACTTCAAATATACTTAACATTAACATTAATATAATTATCATTTGTCATGTAACCTATAACATTATGCTTACCATTTATCATGTTTATTCACATTCATTACTTGTACATTTTATTGTATATTCTTAGAAAACATGATATTAATACATGTCATAGATCATGCCTTTGTTTCACTAAATCATGCTATTCATGTTCATTCATATTCATTTGTTGTACAAATTCTTATGCATTTAAGACTTAGTATTTTATTTCATTAATTCATTATGTTTTACACCTATTCCATATCACTTACTACTTTTTTTTTGCACTTAAAACACTCTAAAAGCATTTAGGAAGGCTTAAGCATGCTTTAATAACAATTTGAGACTTTAAAATCAAGTTCAAGAAAGGCAGGGCAGGGTCATAATTACTATCAAAATCCTAGTAACCACAGCTCAAACATGAAATAGGGGTCACGGTTACTACCAAAATCATGGTAACTATGACCTAGGTTGCCCTTTTGTCTCTGGATTGCGTCATACTACCTCACGGTCATTACCAGATGAGTAATAACCGTGGTCTATACTTTTTAAAGGGGTCATGGTTACTATGAAAAGCTTAGTAACCGTGAGATAGATATTTTTTAGGGTCTGTACTAAAAACTGGGGTACCTCATGGTTACTATGAAAAACCTAGTAATCGTGAGGCCCAAACCGCCCAAAGATAGATTTCCAGTCTCTACTTCTATGCCATTTTTGACCTATAAAACGTCATTTTCAGGGAAAGTGGTCTTCTACAAAGTTGTTCCAATATGTCTATAGTTTCTAAAACATCAAAAATAACTCAATTATAACTTCTAAATCTCAAGATATCACTCAAAACTTATAGACTATTCCCAGGTGATGGACAACGGGGGTCTGTCCACTTCAAGCTCATTTTTGGACACTCTAGAGACATATTTAGGTTCCTATTTCTTCTACAAAGTTTTAGATCTATGTCTTATCTTTCATATCCAACTAAAATCATGAATTTAGATTTTTATAGAAAAGTTTATACTCTTCTTAGTAAAACTGATTCATGTAAACTCTAGGCAGATTTCTACTAATTCACTTTTCAAGATACAAGTCATTATTCTCACCCAACAACAACATCATCACTCATATCTATCATCAAATACATAACACTATAGCATAGTAAGCAATATAATCAAACAAATATAGCAAAGGAAGTGAAGAACTCCCAAACCTCAACAAGCTTTACTCCTTTCTTCTTCCTTTTTCCTTGCTCTCTCTCTCTCTCTCTCTCTTTAAGCTACCAAAAGCATGAAATCTTTGAAAAAGAAAACCTATAAAGATGGGCAAAATTTTTCTGAGTTTGGGACCTTCATTTGGCCGGATACACATCCCTTTTTATACCATGAGATCTCTCTACTTCTCATGAGTTCTCATGAGACTTCTAGTGTGGGACACATGCTTTTATCCTATTGGCCACTCTTTTCTTTGCAACTTACTACTTCTTCTTTCTTTATTTCTAATTTTTACCACAATTCTTTTACTTGATCTTTTCAATTAAACCTTTAATGTCACATTCTTTCTAATTTATACACTTATGTCTTAGTGTAAAATTACCATTTTGTCCTTACTCTTTTAATTTAATTCCTTTCGTGTCCTTTCCTATATTTTCAATGCACATCTCCTCGTATTACCTCCACTATATACCTTAAATATACTCGATTACTCCTAAGGTGTACTGTGGGGCTTTACACAGGTACTTATTGATATTCCATTGCTTATCGATTTCATACTTATAATAATATTCATTTGACCCTGAAAATCTTATATATCAAGTTTACTTTCTTAATTCCTTTATGTTATTCTTGATTGGTCATCTTGACGTACAAGTCTTTCTTGCTTATGAAACATTATCAATTGTCAAACACTATTTAACTATGCCATTTATTTATCACTTATTTACTCTTATACATATTCATATACTTTAACTATTTTTAAGACATGGCAATATCAATCCACATTCGTATAAGCCATCTTATAATCATAAGACTTTAAGTTAATAAACCACATCTTTAAATATATAATAAATTCAATTAATTTCCATTTCTTATATATATATATATATATATATATATATATATATATATATATATATATATATAACATATTTCATGGATAAGACATATTTCCATCTGCTTGAATACTTATTATTATTATTAAGCTATTATATCATTACCTTGAGTACTATACAAACTCTTTAAAGCATTGCAATACTACCCTTCCACTTCTATCTCTACATAAATCAAATTCACATGTTATGAGTTCATAACTCATTTATATTATCATGTAATGAGTAATACATACCACTCATATCAATTACACAATATTCAATAAGTAACCTGTAGTTATGGTAATATACACCAACTGGTATACTTTTGCAAAACATCATCTACCATTTTGCATATCATGCATTCCTAGGTATGGGACATACTTTAAAGCCATCTCAAGGACTTTCATACATACAATAACCAAATACTATTTCACTCCAAGTCATACTTTTCTATATGTTATACATTGATGTTTTTGAAGGTAACACACACACACACACAAAAACACGTGCGTGCGCACGCGCACACACACACACACACATATATAATCATATAAGAAGATTTGACTATAAATATCATGTATTCATCATTGAGATCGTTGATAAAGTATCAATTTCAAGTAAGTTCATATGCATGACTTCTTGGTCTAGTATGACTATGTAATTCTCAAATGCCAAGTACTCATCTTTATAATGTAACCTCATATATGTATCATGTATTCCATATACTATAAATTTAGCCATAACTCTGATTAAAATGATTTACATTATTTAAACGATGAAATAATAGCATTTGTGCTTTTATTTCAATTATTGTAATCATATTAGATAGCTTGCTTAAGCTCTAAGAGTGGATAATGGGAATGGTAGATACCCTAAGGTATCAAAACGGTGGATATCCAAAGATATCAAATCGGTATATCTAAACGGGATCAAACTGTATTCTAGACCAATCAAGCAAACCCAAAAGGGGTTGGCTAACAACCCAAATAGGGATGTTTATGATCCAAACGAGATCAACTGTATTTTAGACCCAATCGGGCCAAACGATGGCAGCTGCAATTATCCCTATAGGCATCTATCTATCCACAATTGAACTCTAATAGCAGGCATTACTTAGTTTATGAACATTTCTATACCTTACATATACTTTTACTATACATTACAGCCTATATATAAATATATCATTATGTGGTAAGGTACATAAGCTCTTATGCATACACATAAATATTCAATTCCATTTATTCTTACAAATAAAAGTACATGAGCTTATAGCATGATAATCATATACTTAATCTCGTATTAACACTATGAGTAACTTGTTCATGAACATATATTCTTGTAGTCATATCTATGTTTTTGGCATGTTAACATATAAGTATGACATATAATCATAACATATAAGCATAATCTATATTTATAACTTATGAGTATGTATATTTATAGCATGTCATCATGATCTATTTTTTTTATAGCATATTAGCATGATCTAATTTTATAGTATATAAGCATGATCAGGCTATGCCAATTAAGTAAGAAATAACATACATGTACTTGCACGTATCATATACATGCTTTTACTATGAATGTATCACAATCTCTGGTATATGCACATATATATATAAACATGTATATAATCATGTGATATCAACAAGACACATAATCCTTAGCATATAAACATGTATTCTTAACCTTATATAACATTATAATCAACTCATACATGAGCATTTATATCCCAGTAGTCATATATATATATATAGACATTTTAACGTATAGATATGTCATACAACTATAACATATAAGCATGATTATGTTACGTCAATAAGATGAATAACAACATACCTTTATTATAAGTATGTTTCAATAAGTAGTCATGCTTATAGCATACATTATGATATATATATATATATATATATATATATATATATATATATATATATATATATATATATATATTCATAAACTTATCTCTCTTAATGTGTTACTTTTTCATTATAAATGTGCTTAAAGTACTTAAAATCATTTCTGCATATAGTTAAAATGATGTTCTAAAGATGATCGAATTCATTTGAATGCTTAAGAATAATCCAAATATGCATACAAAAATTGTGGTTAATTCTTGCAACAATTTTGCATAGAGACAGATTTTCAAGCTTACTTTTGAAGTTATTTTTGACCTACCAAAAACTATTTCTGGCCAAAATGAACTTCTAAAAACATGATCTAATATTTTTTAGTTTCAGGAACATTAAAAATCACATCAATATCATTTTTACATTTAAGGATATTGCAAAAACATGAAGAATTGTTGTTGGAAACAATGCTGCAAACAGTTTCGGATTCAAGTTACATTTTAACATATTTAAAAGTACAATTAAACTATGCTTTCTTCATAGAACTTGTAGAAATATAAGTATTGTTTAACTAGAAATTTGACTCATAGAATTTCAACCTCTATAATAAGAGATACACCTAAATTACTATAACATGTTCCTATTCTCTAGACAACACTTCACTGTAACTAATTCAATTTTTATCACCACTTAGAAAATTCATAGAATAAGATAGGGACAAAATCTAAATAACATTCCTTTATAAAAATTTTGCTCCTATGAATCGATTTTAACCAAAATTTTTTCTTAAAGGTTTTTGACTTCTCTATAAAAAGTTATAGCATAAATACAACAACATGATCATAACAATTGGGCAATAGTTCAAAACGAAATTCAAGTTAGATTTAAGGACACTTAGAGGTAGAATCAAACTCTAGTTTATTCTACAAAATTAAAGGTCCATGTTTTAAGTTTAATTACCAACTAAAATTACCCAAATTAAAGTTATAAAAATCGAGATATGCTTAAAATATAGAAACTAGTTCCTAATGAACTAACCCAGATTTCTACTTCTTAAATCTTTAACAAATCAAAATATGCAAGATATAATCCTTTAGATTTCACTTGAATACTATAATATCAACTCAAAATACATTCCATTACACATTTTATCCACATTTCCTATAATTAAATCCATATGCAAGATGAGTAAAAATCCCTAACCTTTAATGGAACGCCAAATCTTCCATTAAGACTTCTTTTTCTTGACATCTTCTTCTTTCTCTTTCCTTGCTATGGCATTTCTTAAAGATTCCTTATCTCAAAACCTCACATGCAACTTCCAGCAACTCAAAAGTGTTCTAATTAGTTAAGAAACCAAATTCATCAAGAGAAATAAGAGAAAAGAGAGATGTTGGTGGATTTTACAAGAGAGAGAGAAGAGGGATTACAATTTTTAGTGAGAGATAAAGGAGAGAATGAAAATTTACATTTCTTTCTCTTTTTTTCCTTGCCAAATTCATTTCTCATCTCAAGAACGAAGAAAATATTTTCTCTCTCCAACATGCAAAGGTTCTAGCACTTAAATAGAAGGGTAAAGTATCCTTATGCTCCCTCATCTATTTGCATGTTAGAAATGTGTTTCCATTTGTTCTTTCTTTCCCATTTGACCCCATGATTACTTTCATTTCTTTAATTGCACCTCATCTTCCTTTATTTTATTAATTTTACTCACTAATACATAATTATATCATAATTGACCATTTAACTATAATTTCTTTTCAATTTCACCCTTATATACCATAATTTTAATTGACTCTCTAACCCTCTACCACATGAGACCATTAATCCACAAGATCTTAACTTATAATAATTTCTCTAATTAAGCTTGATTAGATATTAACAACATAATAATGCCTTTAAATTCTACTAAGGCTTATTTTGGGAAGTATATCCACTCTCTATTTCTGATAAGTATGAATAAGATGTATGTATGAATATGAACAAAACTTGCGATTTGATGAAAGATTTATTATATGACCTTATATTATGTTAGCAAGTATTTGTTGTGAGGTAAGTACTGTAAATTAGTATATTAGAGCACCAAGTTATGTATATGAATAATGAAGATAGTATAGCAACCTACGTGCACAGTAGATGCTGAAGATAAGTAATGAATGAATGTTTTATGACAAATGTAATAAGAAGAATTCAGATATATGTAGCAACTAAGTTAATATTTGGTTGAGTAATTAAAAGCATACATAAGGTAAACCCTAAAGTTACCTCTAAATTGACATAACAAAGTGCTCATTAAGCAGAACTACGTGGTTTCGATTCCCATCTTTGGGATACATAAGAAACTTGGAACACATCTTCCAAGTTTGAACCAATTCCCATTGAACTAATAAATGCTCAAGCATTAAAGGTATCCTATAGTATGAAATTTGACATAAAGTTACATGTACCCCAACTATAGTTGTAATTATTTATACTTAACTTACAAATGTAACTAAGTGAGAATGTAGAATTAATAAGTATATATAAGTAAGAATACTATTACATCAGCATTACATATAATAAGTGCATACCCACTAGATAATAGTAGATCAAATTTTGTGTTGAATTAAAATTAAGACTCGATAAAGCAACATAAAGTAAATATGCTAAGAACACAAACATGGTTTATACATTAATAAAAAAATATGGATATGAACTTTGGATAAAAATAAATAGTAAATAATTTGGGTCATAGAAACCAAGTTATATTTTGTGCTCTCTTTATCAACCCATAGATTTAAATTTCTTATACTAAAATAATTATTTAGACATTTATTAATTTACTTAACAATAATAAGAAGAATCCTATTAAGTATAACCTTAGCATTTGTGGTTTCCTTATGTAGATGAAGACTAGCGTGACGTGAAGGTTGTGAAGATAAGATGAAGATTGAAACAAAATGTTGGCTAGAGATGTAAATTATTAAGTTATAATATGTAAGTTTTCAAAATGTATATTAAGCTATAATTATGTTGACAAGTATATGAGATTGTATGATTTGGGTTATACAGGTGGTTATGTATTATGGAATGATGTATGAATTCTAAACTTTAGAGTGTTAGTAGCTATGCCCTAAGCCAAACATTTGAATTTCTATGTAATGTTATATTTCATTTTATAAAATTGGATTTTTCTTCACATTTATATATTGTTGGTATGTTGCATTATAATAATATTTATAAATAACAATCTAATGTTATTTTAATTATCCATAGTCGTTTATCATTAAAGAAATAATGATAAATTAAGACTAGTATTGGTTTGATTGATAATCATGTGATGATTATATATAGTGATATAAATCAAATTTATAGGTACTTGTTAGAGAACAGGGTACTAGATAGACCATTTATGAGATACTATATAGGTTAATATCTTTAGTGATCTAAAATTATCACAGTATCCCATATAAAGAACATTATGTTTTGATATGATTTGCATTATCTTTAATTAAATAATCATAAAGGTTATGACTGAATATGATTAGAATCATATAGAGGATAGTGAATAATCAAGATGGGATTCGTTCCTCTCTTATAAGAGAGACATCTGTTGGGTCCTTCAATAAGTAGGACTTATAAATTCATAACAGTGCTCAAATGAATTTGTGAGGCCCCTAACATGACCCTAGTTGAAAATGCATGCTTTAATAGGATTATATTCGATTAAGAATAAATTAAGAATGTGTATTTCATATATGGGGTATGAGACAAGTAATAAATTTTTTTATTATATTAATTGCATGAAAATAAAATTTATTATTTTGGTTTAATATTATTCAAAGGTGTAATTGAAGCATGAAGTTTAAATTTAAGGGTCAATTTATTAATATGGTATTTGAATGAGTTAATTATAAATAAAGGCAAGAAATGGGGGGTTGATTTAAGAAAAGCATAAAAGAGGAATGGTCATTGTGTAACATGCAAAAGTTAGAGGGAATTATGTGTGACATGCAAAATGTGGAAGGACTAAGAAGAAAATTTTCGTTGTCATTATAAAAGCTTAAAATTAGAGAAGGAATTAAAGAGAGAGGTGGACGACATCACTTAGTGGAAAAATATAGATTTTGTTTCTTTCTTTCTCATTCACTATCTTAAATCCTTTCAATCACTCTAAGAATTATTGAAGAAAACCTTTTGCATGTTGATTATTCAAGAATAATTAGGTGTAAATCATTAAGGTAATAATTTTAATTTGGTTCATATCTTCTTTTTCTTCTTCTTCTTTTTATTTTGTTGAGTGTTGGTTGAGTAAGATGCTGAAAATTTAATTTTAAAGAGTGAATTTGTTGGTAAAGGAGAAGAAAAAGGTAAAAAGAACAAAGGGAAAGGACTTACAAAAGATTGAAGACAAAAGGAAATTCGGCCAAGGTATGGGAATTAGGGTTTTCATACTTGCATGTGGATAATTAGAGTTGAATTATGATTTAAATGATTGATAGTATGATTGATTGAAAAGATTAATAATTTTAGGAAGTGTTACAACAAGTGAGGATATGAAAATCTTATGAATTAATGGCTATAATATTACCATAAATTGAGTTAGAAAACTCTAATTGAGACCATTCCAATTTATAAGGATACATAAGAAATATTTCTACAGATTTGTAGAAGGGACCTAGCACTAAACTTACATTTAAATCATCCAAATATTTAATTGAAATTCATGAGAGCTGTTGATTTTGATTCTAGAATAGATTGTAAAAATTATGATGTATTTTCGTGTACAGTAGTTGGAATGCTATGAGGTTAAATTCTATGAAAAATAGACTTCTAAATATACATTTCATATGAAGTAAGCAATGCCTAATGTTTTTCCCAAGCATATCAAATTTTAGCATGAAAACTCATAAGAATTGTTTTTACTGTTAAGGAACAGATTTTGGTATTTCGGGCATAAGTCTTGGTAAAGGAGCCAAAATGCTATGCTGTAAAATTATGGATAAACTAGATACCTAGAATTAGAATATTTAAGAAGGAAAGTTGGTCTAATTATTTCCTTATTTTATTCTATGAATTTTATATGTGGCAATAAAAAAATTGTTTGTTTTTTTGGTAGTATGAATAACCTATGGTTTTTCTCGAATATCTCGAGTTACAGATATGATATTAAGATGAATTTTGATGTTTTGGAAACTAGACCCATAGGGGAAGAAGTTTGAAGAAGGTTACTAGGCCTAAAAATGGCGTTTTCCAAATAAAAAATGGCACACAAGTTAGATCCAGAATTCTGCCTTTGTGTAGAATTTTGAAGGAAAAATTTTTAATGTATTTCATATAAATTTTTAAATGTTGTTATATTAAATATGTGCCTATATGGAAGCACATAGAATTATATATGGCATGTAATATGATTTTTGATAAAGGTCTATATATAATCATAAATGTACATAAGTAAAGATTATTGATAATGATATAAAAATATTCATATATGATTAAACTTATATACATGCTTGTTATATGCAATTATTCTTACATGTTTATACTCTAATGATAGAGTAAGTTTTTATTTGAACATGAAATTATACTATAAAATAAGAAATATTTTAGCCTGACTATATTCACATGTGGTGCCTGAATGATAACATGTTAACGTACATGATCGCGATGATATATGTTCAGATATCGATACTTGTATTGTTATATGAATTTATGAATACATGTATATACACTAGAGATTGCGTATTTTTTTATATGATCACATGCATGTGCAAATTGTATAATATAAGCACAAACATGATATATGAAATGAACTTGAACATAGTATTGCCTACTACTTGAGTTCAATTGTGGATAGATAGGCGCCTATAGGGATATTGCAACTGCTACCGTTGATCTATTTACTATTGATCCTATTGGATCATGAGCAGCCCCATTTGGGTTGTTGGCTGATCCCGTTTGGGTCCAATTGACTTGTTCACCGTACAATCAACCTCGTTTGGGTCTATAATTTTGATATCCTCAGATATCCACCATTTTGATACCCTCGGGTATCTACCGTTCTCGTTATCCACCTTTAGAACTTAAGCAGACCAAATTTGAGTATAAATACATCACAGTTAATTATAGTTTAACTATTGTATATGTTATATGGGATAACTTAATTAACCATAGTTTCTAATGCATATATTATATATATAAATGTACAGATCATTTATGCAATGATGATATTCATGGATGCTGAAGTAAATGTATGATTATATTGTTGTTTAAAATTTTATCTCTTATCATATACTTTTCTTTAACGTGTTATGTTTAATGTTTCAATTGATGTATGATTTATAACATTTTGACAATCATTGTGAGTGGTTGTCTTCCATGATTGGTATTCCCCACTAAGCTTTATAGCTTAGCACGGGTTATTTTATCCATGTAGGTTCTTCTATAGTCAAAGCTTTTGCTCAAGAACGTACCGTGCTTCAGGACAGGCCTACAACGGTTCATAAAAGTTGATGTAGGGATTTTTGGTTAATTTTGTATAAGTTTCTTTAGTATGTTTAATATGTATAATAGGTTATATAATATATGTATATCATATGGAAAGATAATGTTGTATTAAACTCATAATGAAAATGCTAGTATGTGCGTGCTTATAGGATCTAGAATGGTTATATATATATATATATATATATATATATATATATATATATATATATTATAAAATGCCGAATGCTATACATGAGAATAAATATGAAAACTAGAATAGTAATGTCTAGCATGTAATTGTATATGGTTTACGTGATGGGTGCCCATTCATATGTAATTAAAATCAATTGAGTAATGAGAGACACGTAATTAATATATAGGTTGACTAATAAGGGATCATTGGAATGATTAATGTGGATTTAATGGTTTAACATTCTTCTATATATGACTGGAATGCATAGCATAATATATGTTATAGGCACTAGACATAGGGTGTTTCAGATTTGATGGAGCGATCAATGTCATTTGATATTATCAGTCTACTTAGTGATCGAGAAATTATATGTTTGAACTATATAAGTTTGATATGAATCATGACTTATGTTCAAATAAGATATAATGTGACAAAGGGATTATAACATGTTCTGTTAGGTTAACATTGAATTATCGATATTTATATTATTTGGGTAGTCATAATGTCTTGCTAGAGGCTACTTATGACTTGTGGGTCCATGATGGGATTAGGATCCACTGCCAACATAATATGAACTTATTAGATTGCACATATAAAATATGATGAAAGGACTAAGGGTTTTTATTCGAGCATCTTGAATTTTAATTTGACATAAATAAAATTAGAAATAAAATTTTAAAGATAAAATTATAATTCTTATTATTTAAATAAAAAATAAAATATTTCTTATTTTAATAAGAAAATATATGCTTAAAATTTTCTCTCTCTAAAATTAAGATTAATATATATATTAAAAACCCTAAGGATACATTAAAAAAAGTAAAGTGATAGCCATCTTTTTGAGTGTGGTGAGAAATTTTGTTTCTATACTTTGAGAAAGGAAATAGAAATAAAAACCCTAACCGCCAAAGGAAGGGAGCTAGCACCCCAGGCAATTATAATCATCACATTCTAGTGTGGATATCGGTAAAGGATGTTCATTTTATGTGAGGCAGCACTTAAAAAATCATTTTTTCTATGCTTCAAGAGGTTGGTAATCATTCATCTTTTTCCTTCTTAAATTAATTGGATCATATGGATCTTAGTGGATTTCATTATTTTGCTGTAATTTTTATTTTATTTATTCTATCGAAATCTAACACAGAGTTCATATAATAACTTATGATATGAATTGTAATTAGGCTTGTATACAATTAATTTGAGTTTGGTAACACTCATATTGCTCTTCAAGTGTATATGGGGTTGTTACAGAGTGCACATGATTTGAAGTTGCCTCCCACATAGGGTGAGCAAGAATTTCAATTTAACATGTAGTGATAACTTTAAATTGCAACTATGTTTTTCAATTTGTTTTTAGGTTGTTTTTAATGTTAAATTGTTTGATTTTATGCTTAAAGTGTTAGTGTTTTGAGTTGAGAGTGTTTAAATTGTTTTTGTGTGTTTTTGCAATTGTTTTGTTAAAAAGGAATCAAATCAACCTGGCAGGGATGAGGGAGCTCCCCACCAGGTTACTTGAAGCAATTCTTGGCTCAATCCAGAAATGAACAACTCGATATGGAGGAATTCCATCTCCACCAAGTGCATGTTGATCTCCATCAAGAGACAAATAACTCAATAGGGACATCTATTGATCCCCACCGAGTCGTTATTCTTTCCAAGCATAAAAAAATGAACTCGACAGGGACATTCATTCATCCCATTGAGTCACTTTATTCACAATTATTTTTAATCAACTCGATAGAATAGCTAGCCATCTCCACTAGGTTCTTTGACAACAAATTACGATAAAGGAAGTTTTCTACTATTTTAAGTAGTTGGGTGGCAGCTGGACTCATTCCAATTAGGGTATTTAAGCATTTTTTTAGTTAGAATGGGGAGTTAGTCAATTTTTCATCGTAGATTAGACCTAGTTTTGTTTTTTTTTTTTTTTAACTTGAAGAGCTTTATTCTCTTAGGGTTTTCAAGCTTTTTCCTCTGATGTTCCTAGAGATTCCAAGATCAATTTTGGAGCTTTATGAGTATAGTGTTTAATTATTTCATTTTTTCATTCGTTTCAATTATGAACAGTGCGTTATTTTTTGCTTTTGCTAAGGGAAACTTGAACCCTCATTCTTTTACTGTAATGACTTTTAAGTGAGCTTAATTTTAATACAAGCTGGTTATTTCTTAATTCCTATGTTGAATTCTATCTTTGATTGTGATTTGATTGATGTTCAATGTTTCGAATAGATGATTGAATGTTATTTTAAGTTTTTAATCAATGATATGCATGTTCTTGACCTATTTTATTCAAGTCAATTTATTGTTACGTTCTGAAAATTGAGGCAACAATTTATTACTCATGAGTTTATTAAATTTAAGAATTTGAATTAAAAATAAGCTAAGGTTAGGTGTTTCAAAAGAGAATTTAACAAAATTTTAGAAGTTTAAAACCGAATTTGTATGCTCGGTATTGGATTTTTCTTAAATAGAGGATTTAATACTCTAGAATGATATTTTGAATAAGATATCTATTTTTAACTTGTTTTCCATAATAACTTGTGTTATCTTAGAATTAAGTCATTATTAGTAAAAGGTGAGGCAAATGGTTCTTTAGCAGAAGTGTTTTAGTTATTGATTTCAACCATAATTTAAACTCTACTACGCATTTAATTTATTTTAGTCTAATTTTATTTTTTTTATTTGCTCAGTTGTTAATTTAGCTTAGTCTAATCTATAATCACTTTATAAAACTTGGGAAATTTTTTCACAAATCATTCATTCTAAATTCTGAAATACACAATCTCTTGGATACGATATTAAAGGTTATTAATTTTATTTTTCTATATTACTAGCCTATCTAATATACTTGTTAGACACCAATCATGCAATGCATGTTTTGTTATTTGTTATTTTCGTGCAATTATTATATCTCTTTTGTTTATCTTATGGTTGATTCATGGCATAATGTTATTTAGCAGTTATTTATTACTATGTTTCCTTTATTATGGTCTTATTTTAATAATAATGACAATCGATAGTTATATCAATATAATGATCGGGATAGTGAACAAATTATTGAAACCCATTAATAAGAGACAATATATATACAAGCACATCAAACATATTTTAAAGTCTATAGACAACGAACGAGTATGAAGTACAAAAAAAATCATAACATAAAAGTATAGACAAGTATAGTAAACAAGTAAATATCTCGCTGAAAGTCCCCTCATAGTGGCCTACAGCCAGGTGAGTACGGAGTGTAGCTAGGGAAAAGAGTGTAACCAAGTAAGAGATGGGGGTTGAGCCTCTCGATAGTGGTGCCCACCGGTGTGAGCAATAACTATATCATACCATATAGGTGCCCAATGTCAGCCCGTGCTCCAGCAATCTCTACACTCAATGTTGTAACCCCATCCACCCTAGACCTCTACGGTATTAAAAGAGTATAATGATGATAATTGAATTTCTAATTTAGTAGATATATTAAACAAAGGAAAGAGACATCTCTCTTTAAGGTTTGAGATGCAATGATTTGATGCGAGAAAAATCGTAATAGCATAAGTTAGCAGCATCGGTAATGCAAGATGCTGAATGAGATGTAAGTAGAAGAACAACACCGAATTAGGGCATGGAGCGAAGAAAGATTGAGAAAAAGAACATGCCAAAATCAAACTAGCAAAATACAATATATATTGTATGCCACTAAATTATTATTTTCCATTTCACTTTTTTTTTGTTTAGTTTCCCTTTCATTTTGTTGCTCAAAACTTAAACAAATTGGCATTTCTCTATTATTTCAATCAAATCTAATTTTTATATAAAAAATGAGATGAGGATGATAATAAAATGGTATGGTGTTTACATACATACATACATACATATATATTCTCTTATACTTTTAAAAAAAGTGCAATTTCCTTTATACTAATAAAATTGGTGTAATTTTGCCTTACCATCATATCCTCTTAACTCCATCCAATTTTTCATCCAGGTGAATCTAACATGGCAACTAATGACACTTTGGATGACACATGACATAAAAGAGAGGAGCAAAGTTGCTCGTGCACTTCCTTAAAAAGTTTAATGTTACTTCTTTAGTAACAAAGTTGTGCATATAAGTTATAAATAAATAAAAAATAAAATAAAATTGAATTGAAGAAATTGGATCACGAGTTCGAATTATATTTCAAATATTTTTTAGCGGATTATTTTTGGTTTTAGGTTCGGATCTTATTCGACCCTAAAATTTTTAAGTCATTCAGGTTTCGAGTTTGAATTACTATATATATATATATATATATATATATAAGTGGTTTAATAATTTTCTTAACTTTTTATTTTATATTAAAGAATTCTAGGAATTTAAGCATAGTTTTAAAAAATGTTAAAAGAGATTAGATTCTAATTTAAATTAAATATTAATTAGCTAGCGAATGACTTCTTGATTTGCTCAAAAACTAAATTCATATTTTAGTTTTCTAATTAAATTTTTTTAATTAAATATTTATTTAACTTCAAATCTATTTTTATTTTAATTAGAATAAACTTTTTCATCGGAAATCAAGATGATGATACATATTTATATAAATTAAAATAGATAACGATAGATTTCTCTAATAAATTAATTAAGTATTTTTTATTATCTAGACAAATGTTGGCATATTTTTCTTTCATTTTCAAGTTGAATTGAAAAGTTTATTTCATTTTAAGTTGGATTGGAAAATATACATAGTTGGGGGTATATAATTGTTAATTTTGACCTGTCAAATGAGGCTGAATCGAATTATTTATAGATCGGATCATTTTTAGGTGGGGTCAAAAGACCTTAAGTCAAGCCCATAAATATTTTTATTTTTTTTTGAAAAGGACAATTTCATTAACTGAAATCGGCCATCAAGGCTGAGAGCATAAAATTTGGTGGATAATCCATCCAAATATGAAGATCAAGCATATACCTAGATGCTCTAGCAAGCTTATGAGCAACACAGTTCGCTGACCTTTTGATAAATACAAATTTAACATTTGTTAAGAGAGAACACAAGCTAAGACAGTCTTCAACTAACAGACCTAAAATTGAATCCAATCTTGTATGAGACTTGAGCACTTGAACAATAACTTGAGAATCAGATTCGATACTAACTCATTCCCGATGCATAGATTTGATCCAATTGAGAGCCTCCCTTATAGCAAGGCATTCAGCCAAAATGGGTGAGGAAACACCAGCTAATGGTCCACTCCCAGTAGCCAAGAAAACTCCTGCATCATCCTTCAAGATAAAACCTACATCAGCCTTGTGAAGATCAGAATACAATGCAACATCTACATTTAACTTCAACCGGCCTTGTGGAGGTTTCTCCCATCCATCATTCGAGTTTGATCCTTGTTCCACCTGCTGATGAACACTACCAACCTAATTCACTTGCAAGTTCAAATTGGCTCATTTGTAACACTGCAAAATACTTTGAGTTCCAACTAAAATATCAAGTGCTCTGCTATTTTTCCCTTCCCAAACCAAGTTATTCCAATGCTTCTATAAACTCCAGCAGATCATAACAACCTCAAGGCATTATCAATAGATAAATTTGAAAAAATGAACTGAAGCCAACTACAAAACTTGTAAAATACCCAAAAATAAACCCAATTGTTGAATGAGACCAGCAATCTCTCACACAAGGACACTCCAATAATTCATGAATGGTTATTTCATCATTTAACCTACATTATTGGTATTCACCTTTCTCAAATAGAGAGGTGTATTCACAAGAAGATAATTGCTACATACTCTCTAAACCATATTACATACTTTTTGAGGCATTTTTAGGTTCCATAACTTATTCCAGAAGCCACTTCGATCTATCAAAAGATTTTGAGAGCGAGTAATCTGCTGGTAAGCACTCTTAACAGTGTAAAAGCCTTTATCATCCACATGCCACCACCATGAATCTCTTGGTCTTTGAAAACTTAAGGGAATCTACAGAATCAATCCCCTATCTCGTTAATTGAATAAGTTTTGTAAAAGGCCAATGTTCCAAGAGTATCCATGTAATGGCCTGAATGTCAAGTCAACTGTAAATAGTATTTTTCGATAGTAAATAGTGCTTTCTGGATTGAAAAGTACGTCTGGAGGTGAAAAATATTTTATTTGACCATCGAAAAATATTAATCACGATTAGTCTAAGGTTGAAATTTAAAGTAAATTTGATGTCAAATAGGCTTCTAAAAGTCAAAAATACGAAAAACGAAGTAGATCGATTTTAATAGTAACTAGGTTGATCTAGGTTGGACTAAACCTTTAAAAATAGCAAATGAAGTTTACAAATTTCCAAAAATTGCAGATGTGCCTAAAATAATGTGCAGAAAATTTTGGCTGCAAAAAGTTAATTTTTTAGCAACATCGATAATGGTTGAATCGGACCCATATAATTGAATTGAACCAGTAACTGACTCTGATTGGATTAAAATTTTATATATAGCCTATTTTAAATATGATAAAAATGATGAAATCAATTTTAGAGTAATTTGAAGTTAGGAAGGGAGAGAATTACAGGAAAGTGACATAATGGGCTTAAATAGGGGTTTTAGGCCTTAAATGAGTGGACCTTGGTTGAACCAAGCCCAACCCACTTAGACCCATATAAAACCTAAAGAAATGAGATATTTTTGGCCAGCTATCTTTATCTCTATCAGCCTCTTCTTCCCCTTTCAAGGCCAAATACACCATAACCACCATTTTTTCAAAATTTCTTCAAGTTTTTCTCTCTTTCTCTCTAAATTCAAGCATCCTATCTAGTATTCTATCTCCCTAGATAATAAATTAAGCCCCTATTCTTTGATTAGAGGAAGATTAGTGGGAGAAACCAAGTGGAAAATTTTAGGGTGTCAAAGTGAGGTAAGAGAAAATTATGGTTTTAATTTTGTTCTAAGGTACTTATAAGTATTTTTAGGTGCCTAAAGTTCATTTATATGGTTAATTTAAGCATTTAAGAACAAAAAATAGTGTTTCTTATGTTATATATAATTTGGCCATGGTAGGTTCTTCAAGTGGGGTACAAGCTTCCAAGGCTAAAGAAAAAAAAAGGAAGTCTAGGCAAGCCTAAGCCATTGAGGAAGGTTAGTGGCTACAAAATTCTTCTATTTCCCCTAAATTGGCATGATTTTCCTTTATGTAACGTAGAAAAAACTAAGAAAAATACATGTATAATTGAAATTGACCTTAGAATAATGATTTAAGACCTTGAAAATAACTATTAGAATACTTAATTTAATTTAAAAAAAATATGTAAGGTGAACAACTTCATGTGGCCGAATGGTCTCCTAAGGAAAACTAAAGTATATTTTGTGTATTTTTGATAAATTATGCCATAAAATGAATATACAGATGATAAATTATGTCCATAAATTTTTGTAGAATATATGAAAATTATTTTAGTATTTTTGAGAAGGAAATTAGGTTATGCATGTAAGGTATTTTTGAATTATTGTGAAATAATTTATTAATTAAGTGAAAAATGGTGAATTATTGTGAAATAATTCACACACTATGCAAAAGTATTGAAAAAATTGAATGACTGATTTACTGAACTAAAAAAGCATATGAAACTGTTAAAAATCTGAAAAGTAAATTGAAATTAAGTGAATATTGCCCTTAGTAATAGTTAGACAATCAAAATCTAGCTCAGAATATGATTGGATAGCCATAGGGACACCTATACCACAATGCAAGTCATGGCAACTTGCTTTTGTAAGGACCATACTAGCTCATCCTAAGACTCATCATTCTAAAAGCTCTTTTACATAGGATAAATTATTTCCTTTATAGCCCTATTGGTAATATTGTTATATACACATGCATACCTCAATATACTATGAGAAATTATAAAATATTACATTAAATACTTTATATAATCAACTAAACTGTTCTTTAAATTATTGTTCTTTTAATACAACATGATAAATACAATAAGAAAATAAATTACAATTATAATTGACTCTCTCCTATCTCTAGAGTTGGCTTTACAATAGCAGCTCTTGTCCCAACAGAAATCATTTTGACTTCAAGTACCTACATGGATAAACACCAGTGCTAAGCTATAAAGTTTAGTGGGGAACAAAACATATATGGACAACCACTCCCAGTGATTGTTTTCAAGCACCCAATAAACATTATTAATATCAAATATTATAATTAACATGCAAGAGTTACAATATAAATCCACATCTCATAAGTTATAACTATAACACCCTTACTGTAACAGTCTTATTGGATTATGCAAATGGTCGAAATTTTTTTTTTTACCAACCAATAGCTTTTCCATTAGAACTTAATATCCTTTTTTCACCTAACTTCTACTAACATAATAACCTCCTTTCATAAATAACTCCTATTAATTGCTGACCTGTAACTATCCAGTTTATACTATGCATTTTACAAAAATTTGGCAATATAATTGCTATAATCTTAACAAATCCCCCTGAAAAATAGACAATAACACAACCTCTCTGAGGCACAACAGTTTATATCCAATCGCATGACATATCCACGTACTCCATCATATAACACATGCATACTATCTACTTTCTACAATTCCTCATCCACACACTTCTATATACAATATAATACAAGTATCATTATAATTTTGTTCTCATAATATAAAACATAATATATATATATATGTGTGTGTGTGTGTGTGTGTACTCATGCTCCAGAATATTTGTATCTGCACGCAGTAAATCCTACGTGCTGAGCATTAAACATGCCCAGTTGTGACTAAGAATCATAATATATTCCTAAAAGCATATTTTCCTATTTAAGTGCAATTAAGTTAATTGTTAATAGTTTTTCTCGTTTAAAAGCATATTATACTATTAACAACAAATTTTTCGATTTAACTTAAAACTTTACTTAACTTTTCAGTTTAGTCCTTAAACTTTTTATTTATTCCAAAAATACCCTTTTATTCTTTTAATTACCAAAATTTCCTTTATTTTTATTATTTTCTCATTTTAATTTGTTAATTGGCTTCTAAATTATCGATTAATCCTTGTTTTGACTTTTTCATGTAAAATTACATTTTAGTCCTTTAACTTTACCAAGTTGACCTTTTTACACAGTTAGTTGACCAAATTACCATTTTACCCTTATTAATTCTTTCCTTCTCACTTTTACCTATTAAATTCATCTTTTAGAAAAATTATCGTTTTACCCCTAAACTTTTAACTCTTTTCATTTTAGTTCTTTTTCATCTTAAACTTCAATTTTAACCTTTTTTTTACACTTGTAACATTTTCTTATCATTATGCCCCTAATACAGACCCGACAGAAAACTCTCAGACCGGATATGCGGGACGTGGACCCCACGGGGCCACAATCAAATGAGAAATGACCTCTTAGAATCATCCCTCAATAACATATGAACATATGATAGTACATATGATAGGTACTATGGAGGTCAACGATCCAACCATAGTAAAACAAGTTGCCATGACTTGGACCGTAGTATAGGTATCCCTATGGCCAACCAATTATATCCTGAACTAGGTTTTACTGCCTAACTCTTTCTAAGGGCACATATTTCCTTAATTTTCATTTTATTATTCAATTTTTCCTTTTTTCACTACTTTTCATTACTTGTCAATACTATACCAGTGCATTACAAATACAGTCAGTCTTCTTTAGACAATCTGTGACTTATTTCACAATAATTGACCATTTAATCTATAAATTATGCAATAATTCCTCATAATTTCACATTTTTCCTTTAATACCTAACCAAAATTCATTTCAAAAATATTCATTTAATTCACATTAATTCTACAAAAATTCATGGACATCAATACTCATTATTATTATTATTATTATTATTATTATTATTATTATTATTATTATTATTATTATTATTATTATTATTATTATTATTATAAAGCTTAAATACATTAAAATAACTTAGAATAACATACATTTCCCTTACCTTTCCATTCGGCCTCAACTAGAATTACACCATACAAATTATTTTAGATTCATTTAAGGTTTCTAATAAGCATAAATAAGTCCCAAATACATGAATATAACATTACTTTCAATTATACTTCAATATATTAAATTTTCCTTAATAAACCTAAAGGAAATTCACTTAATTAATAGGGAAATAAAAGGATTAATTAGTCACAAACCTTTTTCTAGTGATTATCCTTGCCTAAGCTTCCTTTTCTTTGCCTTTGGCTAGTGAGATAGGCTCCTCCTCTTGAATTCCTTCAATGGCCGAATTCGTTATCAAAATAAACTTTAATATTTTGACTTCAAATGCTAAAATTAAAAGCAAAAATGAACTCTAGGAACCCAAAACTAATAGTAGGCACCAAGAAATCAAATTAAAATCAACTATTTCACTTACCTAAATTTGACACCTAAACTTTAACCCTTAATTTCCTTTGATTCTCTTCCTTGAATCAAAGATCAGAGATGGCTAGAGTACTCTAGAGAGGCTGAAATCACTTTCTTGAACTTTGATTTGGTGGGATTTGGGTGAGATTTAAAGGAAAAAGAGAAGAAAATGGAAGTGAGGGAGTTCGGCCACCAAAGAAGCTGAAGAAGCAGATGATTTTGGTAGAGTTTTCTGGGGAAGAAGAGCTTTTATATGGCCTTATAATGGGCCTTGGTTTGGGCTTTAATTGAGCTTGGACAATTAATTTGTTTAAGCCCGATAATTACCTGATAAATGGTTCTAATTAATTTCTCCCACTTTCTAACTTCAAATCACTTCAAATTTGATTTTATTATTCATATCATATTAAAAATAGGCTATACCTAAAATTTTAGCCTAATCGGAGTTCATTTCAAGTCTAATTCAATTTTATCGGTCCGATTCAAAATTATTGGTGTTACCGAAAAATTCACTTTTTCTTACCAAAATAAACTACATATTATTTTAGGTACATATACAATTTTTGATAATTTTTAAACTTCATTTGCTATTTTTAATAGCCAAAACGATAAAAAATCAATTAAAAATCCTAAACCCTAATTATCTCGATTTTCGTTCTTTTGGCTTTTGAAGGCCTATTTGACCTCAAATTCACTTGAAATTTTAACCCCGAACTATCCATGACTAATACTTTTCAATAGTTCAATAAAATATTTTTCACTTTCGGGTGTAATTTTTAGCCCGAAAATACTATTCACCGTCGGAAAGTACTATTTACGATTAGCCCGACGTTGAGTCCATTACAATTCTCCCCTACTAAAAATAATTTTTTTCCTCAAAATTTATCTGATGCAAAAAGTAGAAGATATTGTTGTCTCATGATCGCTTCTAGTTTTCAAATAGCTTCCTCTACATTGTGATGGTGCCATAAGACCTTCACTAGTGGAACTTATTTATTTCTCGGCTGTTTAATCTCCCTAGCCAGGATTCTTATCAGTCTTTCCTCATAAGTCATATCGGGCTGCACCTGAATATTCGCTGGTGTAATAACATGGCTAGGGTCAGATCTGTACCTTCTGAGCATTGACACATAGAACAAATCGTGGATCTTTTCTAACTCTGAAGGTAGCTTCAATCGCTAAGCTACTGGACCTACTCGCTGAAGTATCTCATAAGGGCTAATAAACCTCGAACTTAACTTTCCTTTCTTGCCAAATCTCAAAATTTTTTTCCACGGAGATAGTTTCAGGAAAACTTTGTCTTCGACTTGAAACTCTATATCTTTCCTCTTCAGATCTGCATAGGACTTCTGTCTATCCATGGCTTCTTTCAATCTTCCTTTGATAATTCACACTTTTTCTTCTGAATCACGAATTAAATCAGATCCTATCATTTTTTTTCATTTAACTCAGTCCAACATAGAGGAGTCTTGCACTTTCTCCCATATAAAGCCTCAAAAGGAGCCATATTTATACTAGATTGATAGCTATTGTTGTAGGCGAATTCTGTAAGAGACAAATATTTTTCCCAACTGCTACCAAACTCTAGTACACATCATCGTAGCATGTCTTTCAGAATCTGGATCTCTAACTGTCCATCTGTCTGAGGGTGAAATGTTGTACTGAAATGGAGTCTTGTACCCAGAGTTTCTTGTAGACTTTTCCAGAAATGGGGAGTAAACTTGGGATCCCTGTCTAAAATGATGGATGATGGTACTCAATGAAGCCTCACTATCTCATTAATATAGATTTATGCTAATCTAGTCAAAGAATAATCCATCCAGACTGGCAAGAAATGGGCGGATTTGGTGAGTCGATCAATAATCACCCATATAGCATCATGTTTCTTCTGAGTGACAGGTAATCCTGTGACAAAATCCATGGTGACCCTATCCCATTTCCACTCCGGTATCAAAATAGGATGAAGTAATCCAGAAGGAACCTGGTGCTCAGCCTTTACTTGCTAACACATCAAACATTTACTCACGAACTCTGTCACATCCCGCTTCATTCCTGGCCACTAGTAAGAAGATTTCAAATCCTGGTACATCTTGTTACCTCCAGGATACATAGCATAACTACTATGGTGTGCCTCTGTAAGGATATTCTTCTTCAATTCCTCTTGATCTGGAACACAAAGTCTTTTTTTGTAGCAAAAGCTTCCATCTTCATTCAAAGAATAGTCTCCTTCCTTGCCATCCTTTAACTTATTTATAATGGTTTTCAGCCGATCATCCTCTTTTTAAGCCATTTTCACTTGATACACAAAGTCTAGTTTCAACTGCATTTCAACTAGTAAAGCTCCATCTGATGCCAGAATCAAACTAATATTCAAAGCTTGAAGGGTTACAAACAATACTATTAGTCAATTACACTTGTTAATCACTTATATCAATTCATTTGAAAACGTTTACCTTATCTATCATAAATTTTATGCTAAGTGCATCAGCCACCACGTTAGCCTTTCTTGGATGGTAATAGATAAAACAATCATAGTCTTTAATCAATTCCAACCAGCGTCTCTGTCTGAGGTTAAGTTCTCTCTGAGTAAGTAAATACTTCAGACTCTTGTGGTCAGTATAAATATAACATTTCTCTCCATATAGATAGTGCCTTCATATCTTCAATGCGAAAACAATAGCTGCTAGCTCCAGATCAAGAGTAGGATAATTCTTCTCACGAGTCTTGCATTTTCAGGAGGCATAAGCAATCACCTTGCCTTCCTACATCAGAATGCAGCCTAGCCCATTTCTGAAGGCATCACTGTAGATCACAAAATCCTTACCCGGCTCGAGTTGAGTGAGGATAGGAGCTTCAGTCAACAAAATTTTAATTTTCTCAAAGCATTCTTGACATCTGTCAGTTCACACAAACTTGGTGTTCTTCTGTAACAGTCGAGTCAGTGGAACTGCAATAGTGGAGAAACCTTTTATGAACCTCCTGTAATATCTGGCTAACCCCAAAAAACTTCTCACTTCAGTCACATTCTTAGGTGGCTTCCACTGAAGAATTGCTTCAATCTTTGATGGATCCACTTTAATACCTAATGCAGAAATCACATGACCTAAGAAAGATACTTCATTCAACCAGAAGTCACATTTACTGAATTTAGCATACAACTGCTTCTCTCTCAAAGTTTGCAAAATAATTCGCAGATGCTTATCATGTTCCTCTAGTGTCTTAGAATATACCAGAATGTCATCGATGAAAACCACCATAAACTGATCCAGATAAGGATGAAAAACTCTGTTCATCAGATCCATAAAGGCGGCTGGTGCATTTGTAAGCCCAAATGGCATGACCAAAAACTCATAATGGCCATACCGAGTACGAAAAGCAGTTTTAGGCACATCTGTAGCTTTTACTCCCATCTGGTTATAACCTAATCTCAAGTCAATCTTTGAAAATACACCTGCTCCTTTCAGCTAATCGAACAAATCTTCAATGCGAGGAAGGGGGTATTTGTTCTTTATGGTTACTTTATTCGGCTGCCTATAATCAATGCATAGCCTGAGTGTCCCATTCTTCTTTTTAACAAATAGGACTGGTGCTCCCCAGTGAGAAACACTGGGTCTGATGAATCCCTTATCAAGCAGTTCTTGTAGCTGAATCTTCAATTCTTTTAACTTTGCAGGTGCCATTCTGTAAGGAGCAATGGATATAGGTGTAGTTCCTAGAGCAACATCAATAGAAAATTCTACTTCCCTGTCAGGTGGTAAACCTGATAATTCATCAGGGAACACATCTGGAAATTCTCTGACAGTGGGCACTTTTGACACCTTTGGACTACCTTTCTTTACCTCCACTGCATAACACATATAGGCTATACACCCTTTCCTGATCAATCTCTTAGCTGCAGTAGCAGATATCACATTAGACAAAAAATCATGTCTCACACCAACCACTGTAATTTCTCGATCATCTTCAAGCTTTTAAATGATTAATTTTCTTTTACAATCAACAGTCGCTTGATGGGCGGATAACCAATCCATCCCTAGTATCACATCGAACTCGTAGAAGGGTAACTCAATAAGGTTTGCCAGGAATATATGTCCCTGGGCACTAATAGGACATTGTCTATACACCTTATTTACCATTGCACTATGCCCCAAAAGATTACTCACCAAGATATCCTGGTCCAAGCATGCCTTTTTCATCCCTTTATCCTGAGCTAATGCAGTATTAATATAGGAATGAGTCGAACCAGGATCAATCAAAGCATGAACTGAATCAGATAATAGGAGAAATGTACCTACTATCACATTTGAAGCATCCTCCTCCTTTCTGGCTCTAATAGCATATGTCTGACCTGCAGATTGCCTTTGACTCTGAGATGACTGTCCAACTGGTCTAGAAGCTGATGTGATAAGGGCAGCTCGCCTACCACGACCTCTCGATGCAGAAGACCCAGTACCTGATGCTGGAGATGCCACTGAAGCAGTCGGTAATGCTGGACAATCTTTAATCTGATGCTCTCTGGATCCACATCTGAAACATGCTCCAGTCTAAAATCTGCACTCCCCATAATGAAATTTGCCATAATAATTACAAGCTGCAGCTGTCCCACTGTCTCTATCCCGAGGGGTAATGGCTGCTGGAGCAATTGGAGCTCTGCCACGTGTAGCACTACCCCGACCTCATCCTGCTGGAACTGGAGGACGGCTCTGAGGTGTAAAATATCCCTTTGACTTCTTACTCTAATCACCCTTTCCACTAGACTATCCTTGCTTCCTCTTTTGCTGAAATTTAGAATATCTCTTTGCCTGCTCAATCTAGATAGTCTCCAATTTAATGGATGCCTCCACCATAGCTCTCAAAGTAGGGTACTGCTGGGTCCCTATAATCTGTCTGAGCTTGGTATGCAGTCCTTTCTCAAACCTCTGTTGCAGCTTTGCATCTGTTGACCGACTCTCATCAAGGTATGCACTGAGGCGCTCAAACTCATGCTCATACTCTGCCACGGATTTATTACCCTGTCTAAGCCTCCAAAAGGCATCCTGCATGGCCAATTTATACTCAGACCTGATATATTTAAGCTCAAACTGAGACACAAAGAAATCCCAAGTCAACTGATCCACTAGAGTGTGCCTCCTAACTGAGTCTCACCAAACAAAAGCTGGTCCTTACAGCAAAGCAATTATACCTTCTAGCTTTTCTTCTACTGAACTATTTGTGATTTCAAAAAGCCTTTTTATTTTAAATAACCAGTCTTCAGCCTATGATGGTATCAAAGGATCCTTTCCAGAAAAGTCTTCAACTCCCAACCTTTTTAACTGTTCCAAAATAGGCCTTCTTCTAGGTGGAGCTGGCTAAACCTAAACAACTATATGAGAGGACAGAGCCTGACCTGCTTGTAGTTGTTGCTGGATGTATTCAGCCATAAGATTAAGGAAGTCTGGCTGTGGGGGTAGAGGTAGCACTGTTGGAGAGGAAGCCTACTGCCGTGGGGCCTTCTGCTGTCCAGTACCTATAGAGGCTTCACTTTCATCATCCCCCACTTGCCTATCTCGATCATATGACATCTTTACACTATAAAACAGATAGAAGCAAGTACACATTAGATTTTCATCACACTTTATTACTTACAATTGGCATGTATATATAGGCAAATAAATCATACTTATTCTCACTCCGATCTTAGAACCGACTAAACTAATTCTCTAATACCATAAAATGTAACACCCTTACTGTAACAGTCTTATCGAATTATGCAAATGGTAGGAAATTTTTTTTTACCAACCAATAGCTTTTCCATTAGAACTTAATATCCTTTTTTCACCTAAATTCTACTAACATAATAGCCTCCTTTCATATATAACTCCTATTAATCGCTGACCTATAACTGTCCAGTTTATACTATGCATTTTACAAAAATTTGACAATATGACAGCTATAATCTTAACTAATTTCCCTGAAAAACAGACAATAATATAGCCTATCTGAGGCATAATAGTTCATATCCAATCGCATGACGTATCCATGTATTCCATTATATAACACATGCATACTATCTACTTTCTGCAATTCCTCATCCACACACTTCTATATACAATATAATACAAGTATCATTACAATTTTGTTCTCATAATACAAAACATAATATATATATATATATATATACATGCCACAAAAATATTCCTCCTATTTCTTCAACCTTAGATGTCTTTTGTGTACTCATGCTCTAGAATATTTGTACCTACACGCAGTAAATCCTACGTGCTGAGCATTAAACATGCCCAGTGGTGACTAAGAATCATAATATTTCCCCAAAAGCATATTTTCCTATTTAAGTGCAATTAAGTTAATTGTTAACAGTTTTTCTCGTTTAAAAGCATATTATACTATTAACAACAAATTTTTCGATTTAACTTAAAACTTTACTTAACTTTTCAGTTTAGTCCTTAAACTTTTTATTTATTCCAAAAATACCCTTTTATGCTTTTAATTACCAGAATGCCCTTTATTTTTCTTATTTTCTCATTTTAATTTATTAATTGGCTTATAAATTACCAATTAATCCTTATTTTGACTTTTTCATGTAAAATTATATTTTAGTCCTTTAACTTTACGAAGTTGACCTTTTTACACAGTTAGTTGACCAAATTATCATTTTACCCTTATTAATTCTTTCCTTCTCACTTTTACCTATTAAATTCATCTTTTAGAAAAATTATCGTTTTACCCCTAAACTTTTAACTCTTTTCATTTTAGTTCTTTTTCATCTTAAACTTTAATTTTAACCTTCTTTTTACACTTTTCACATTTTTTTTATCATTATGCCTCTAGTACAGACTCGGCAGAAAACTCTTAGACCAAATATGCGGGACGTGGACCCCACAGGGCCACAACCAAATGAGAAATGACCTCCAAGAATCATCCCTTAATAACATATGATTATATGACAGTACGTATGATAGGTACTATGGAGGTCAATGATCCAACCATAGTAAAGCAAGTCGCTATGACTTGCACTGTGGTACAGACCCCTATGGCCAGCCAATTATATCCTAAACTAGGTTTTACTGCCTGACTCTTTCTAAGGGCACATATTTCCTTAATTTTCATTTTATTATTTAATTTTTCCTTCTTTTCACTACTTTTCATTACTTGTCAATACTGTACCAGTGCATTATAAATACAGTCAGTCTTCTTTACACAATCTGTGACTTATTTCGTAATAATTCACCATTTAATCTATAAATTATGCAATAATTCCTCATAATTTATCATTTTTCCTTTAATACCTAACCAAAATTCATTCCAAAAATATTTATTTAATTTTCATAAATTCTAAAAAAATTCATGGACATCAATACTCATTATTATTATTATTATTATTATTATTATTATTATTATTATTATTATTATTATTATAAAGCTTAAATACATTAAAATAACTTAGAATAACATACATTTCCTTTACCTTTCCATTTGGCCTCAATTAGAATTACACCATACAAATTATTTTAGATTCATTTAAGGTTTCTAATAAGCATAAATAAGTCCTAAATACATGAATATAACATTACTTTCAATTATACTTCAATATATTAAATTTTCCTTAATAAACCTAAAGGAAATTCACTTAATTAATAGGAAAATAAAAGGATTAATTAGTTACAAACCTTTTTCTAGTGATTATCCTTGCCTAGGCTTCCTTTTCTTTGCCTTTGGCTAGTGAGATAGGCTCCTTCTCTTGAATTTCTTCAATGGCTGAATTCTTTATCAAAATAAACTCTAATATTTTGGCTTCAAATGCTAAAATTAACAGCAAAAATGAACTCTAGGCACCTAAAACTAGTAGTAGGCACCAAGAAATCAAATTAAAATCAACTATTTCACTTACCTAAATTTGACACCTAAACTTTAACCCTTGATTTACTTTGATTCTCCTCCTTGAATCAAAGATCAGAGATGGCTAAGGTACTCTAGAGAGGCTAAAATCACTTCCTTAAACTTTGATTTGGTGGGATTTGGGTGAAATTTGAAGGAAAAAGAGAAAAAAATGAAAGTGAGGGAGTTCGGCCACCAAAGAAGCTGAAGAAGGCAGATGATTTTGCTAGAGTTTTCTGGGAAATAAGAGCTTTTATATGGCCTTATAATGGGCCTTGGGCTGGGCTTTAATAGGGCTTGGACAATTAATTTGTTTAAGCCCGATAATTACCCGATAAATGGTCCTAATTAATTTCTCTCACTTCCCAATTTAAAATCACTTTAAATTTGATTTCATTATTCATATAATATTAAAAATAGGCTATACCTAAAATTTTAGCCTAATCGGAGTTCATTTTGGGTTCGATTTAATTTTATCGATCCGATTCAAAATTATCGGTGTTACCGAAAAATTCACTTTTTGTTACCAAAATAATCTACATATTATTTTAGGCATATATACAATTTTTGATAATTTTTAAACTTTATTTGCTATTTTTAATAGCCAAAACGATCAAAAATCAATTAAAAACCTTAAACCCTAATTATCTCGATTTTCGTTCTTTTAGCTTTTGAAGGCCTATTTGACCTCAAATTCACTTCAAATTTCAACTTTACACTACCCGTGACTAATACTTTTCAATAGTTCAATAAAATATTTTTCACTTCCTAGTTTAATTTTTAGCCCGAAAATACTATTCACTGTCGAAAAGTACTATTCACGATTAGCCCGACGATGAGGCCATTACATTAACAATCATAAATAATGCATAAAAAAGTCTTTATTATCATTACACATATATTCATATACTGTTTATTTTATACTGTAAAGTATATACTGTGAAACTGCCTGCTAAAGTCCTGTGGGTGTGGATAACGGGTGCTGTAGATACCCGTAGGTATCAAATATATATAAATACCCAAAGATATTGATCCTGTAGATATCCTAAGATATCAAACATGCGGATCCAACTGGGTTAAGCCTGTGGTCCCAACCGGGGACACATAAAGATCCAAACGGGGTCAAACCTATAGCAGCTGTGATTGTAACCCTATAGGCATGCCTATCTATCCACCACCAAGTTTTTATGTGAAGGCAACAAATTATATCACATGTGTCATTAATTCATATTTATGCATTTTAGTACAAGATAAACTAACTCAAGTTTATCGTTATATAGCTTTGTAACTAACAGTTACCAAGTAATAACCATTATAAACATTCATGCATCCATATACAAGCAATCATGTGCATATATTAAGTATTACAATGCTTTTTATCTATATTCCTTTCTAATTCATATGGTTAAAAGGGGCATATTACCCTATACTTTTAGGTTTAAAATGATTTACCAGCTTAGGAAGGGCTTAAGCAAGTTTAGGAACCATATGGAATTATAAAACTCCAAGTATCAAAATACATAGAAGGGTCATGGTTACTACAAAATTCATGATAACTGTGAGCTTAATCATACAATAGGGGTCACGGTTACTACCAAATTCATGGTAACCGTGACATATATTGCACTTTGGTTTTGGATTGAAAGCTAACTACCTTACGGTTACTAGCCCTTGGATTGTAATCATGAAGTAAAGTTACGGGAAGGGATCATGGTTACCATGAAATTCATAGTAACCATGAAATAGGATGAATTTTGGGTCTGGACTGAAAATTTAACTGGCTTACGGTTACTATCAAAAACTTAGTAATCGTGATACCCTAATCTGCCCAACGACAGATTTCCAGTTTTGGGTTCTAAGCCAATTTTGACCTATAAAACAGATTTTCTAGTAAATATTCCATTCTACAAAGTTGTAGGCCTATGTCTCTAGTTTCTAAAATATCAAAAATAATCCCAATAAGACCTTTAAATCTTAAGATATGCAAAGAAAACCACATGCTATTCCCAAAAATGGGATAACAGTCACAACCAAACTTTAACACAAATTTTCACTATCATTCAGTGAAAATCAGTTCTTGGTTTCTTCTAACAAAATCAAGATATGTGTGTCTAGTTTCTATACCAACTAGAATTTCTCCATTTGAATAAATATAACTCAAGATATGGCCAAAAGAGTACAGACTGGTCCATTGAATCTTAAAATAGATTTTTGTATCTTTCAATAAAACTTACTTATTTCATTTCCAAACCACTTCCAAGCTTAAAATCAACACATAAAACATATAATAGCAGTACTAAAAACATCTCTCATGTCAAGACATCAAACATACACACACATAATCATACAAGTTCCCATACCTTTCAAGGCTCCATCAATCTTTCTCTCTTCCTTATCTTCTCCTTCCTTTACCTTTTCCCTCCATCTCTTCTTGATCTTAGCCTTAGTTTTCTGTAAAAAACTTCTCTCTCTCTTTCTATCATCTACAACTATTTTCTCACTTAGAGCACAATAGCATAAATTTGAGAAGAAGAAAAGAAAACGAAGAAGAAAAGAAAAGAAAGGAAAACAAAACAAATGAATTTTCTTGGCTAAGAATGGCCGGCCATCATAAGAAGAAGACCAATTTTGCTTCTCTTTTCCTAGCCTTACACTTGTCTAATGCCTATTGGTAGATCACAAAAATCTTGGCAAAGTTCATTTTGGTCCCTCTCTATATTTATGTTTCTTACTTTGACCTCTCACCTTTCACATATCACATTTCTACCTCTAAACTTTGACTTTTAATTTTCAATTAAGTCCCTAATTTGTAATTTTTCTTAATTAATCACATAATCAACCTCTGTCTCGTGCAAAATAACCATCTATCCCTCCTAGGGTACGATTAGAGGCATTACAGCTTTGTTGTGGTAGGATCATACGATCTCCCATAATATCTGATCTGTTATGTGAGAAATGATCTTTATGGGTCATTTCTCAATCTGTATTGTGGTCCTGTGGGATCCACCTCCCGTATATCCGAATTGAAAATTTTTACTGGGATAGTAGTAGGGGCATAATGATAAGAATAAATTAAAAATGCAAAAAGATAACTAAAAGTGAAATTTAGAATGAAAAAATGACCTAATTGAAAAGAAATAAACGTTTAGGGGCAAAATGGTAATTTTTTCAAATATTGTATGTAATGAGTAAAAGTGATAAAAATGAATAAAAAAGGTAATTTAGTGAATAGACGGTCCAAAAATAAACTTTTAAGAAGTAAAAGACTAAAATATAATTTTGCATAAAAAGTTAAAATAAGGACCAATTGGAAATTTTGTGTTCCAAAAATTGAATGTGTAGTGAAAATAAGTTAACTAATGACAATTTTATAATTAAAGTGTAAAAAGGATAATTTTGAAATAAGATGAAAAATAAAGGACTTAATTGAAAAGTTTACCAAAGTATTGGCATTGAATTGAATTGACTGCTAGAACATTAAAAACTATGTTTTTTTATAAGAAAATTTGATGATTTTGCATAATTAATGCAATTATGCTTGTCAAGGAAATACTATGATTTTTAATCACCACTGAACATATTTAATGTTCAGCACGTAGGATTTACTACATGCAGGTGCTGATGAAAGTGTGGAGCAATAGTACACATAAGGAGCAAAATTTTGAAGATAAAGGAGACAATAAAAATATTTTGTAGTCTAGCATGTATATATTTATTTGGTTGGATTTGGAGTAAGGTGTGATTTGTATATAAACAGTATTGTATGTGTATATGTGTAAATGTGTATTTGACAGGGAGTGATATGAATGATGATCTTAAATGGAAATTGAGAATGAATGATGGAATGAATGTATATTCTATTTGTAAACTGTTGTGCTCCTGAAGGGCTGTGAAATTGTTTATTTTTCAGGGGGAGCTAGACAAGTTTATAGTCGTTATATTGCTTGATTTTTATAAAATAAATAGTAAAATTGGACAGTTATAGGTCAACGACAAGTTGGATTTGTTAACATGATTAACGAATAAGATTTGGCAATTAATGAATTATTTGGTTAAGTGTATGATTGTTAAGATAAAAAAGAGAAAAAAATTTCAGCTAATCACTTAAATCTATAGGACTGTATTAGTAATGGTGTTGCATTTGTGCTCCATCATATCAAAGACCCAAAGATTTTTCCTTCACTCTTTAATATCACTAACTCAAGAGATATACGAACCAGCTTCATCCGGCAACCAAGGAGAGCGAAAAATCAAAATATCATTCCCATTCCCCACCTCATACAACCCCCTTTCTTTATCAAATTTTGGACTGCCACCAGACTTTGCCAAATATAACTTGGATTATTGCCCACTTTTGCTTCAAGAAAATAGCAATTAGGAAAGTACCTTATTTTGTATAGATGAGAAACAAGAGAGTCTGGATTTGTGAAGAAACGCCAGGCTTATTTACCAATCATGGAGAGATTAAAGTCATGAAACTTTTTAAAACCTAAGCCCTCTTTAGATTTCCTTTTGCAAAGAAAATCCCAATTCTTCCAATGAATCTTCCTCACCTCTACTAATTTCAAACCCCACCAAAATGCATCAAGCATTTTCTCAATTTCATCACACAAAGTTACAGGCAAAAGGAAAATGCTCATCATATAATTTGGGAGAGATTGAGCAACAGTCTTAATTAACACCTCCTTACCTGATTGTGAAGTAAAATTTTATTCCATCCCCTGAGCCTTCTACTAATTTTATCTCTTATAAACCCAAACACTCTAGTTTTATTCTTTCCTATACACAACAACATACCCAAATAGAATTCATTCTCAAAGCCCAACTGAACCTTGAGTGTATTTTGAATATGATCTCTAGTCATTTGAGGTGTATTCGAGCTGAAAATGATTGAAGATTTGTTAAAACTAATGCTTTGTCCAGATGCTCTTTCATACATACTAAAATTCTACTCATGGATAAAGCTTCTTCTTGATCAACTTTGAAGAAGAAGTAGCTATTGTCCAGAAAAAATAGATTCGAAATAGCATGAGCTCCTTTTGATATTCTAACACCATGAACTTTTCCTTGAGTTTCCATTTTATTCAATAGACTACTCAAACCTTGAGCGCAGATGATAAATAAATAAGGCGACTGTAATACCCTTAACGGAACAGTTCACTCCGATATAAACTTATAAGATTTGCCTGAAATATTTTTTCCATCGATACCGAGCTTATGCAAACACAAGTCATTGAAAATTCGAGCAGTATAACGGCTATCCACCTAATGACCTCCTGAAAAATCAAGCAATACAAAGCCTCCAACAGGCACAATAATTTATCATATTCAACAGACACATAACATTCCATAAATCGCATACCAATCATAATCATTTACTAACATAACAATATTTATTATTCATACAATAACAATCCAAAATACAGTTAAGTCTTACTATCATTAGCTGAGTATATACATGCTAAAATACCTAAAAGTCTAGATAATTCTTTTCTTAAAGCTTCACTCCGCTGTGTACTATGCTCCAGCTCCTCTTCAGAACCTGCACGCAGTAAAAACTACGTGTTGAGCACTAGATATGCTCAGTAGTGACTACCAATCCTAGAATTTCCAAATTAAGCATAATTATCATATTTATGTTAAGTATTACTTTGTCTTATCAATATTCCTTAATAATTTTGATAGTTTTTTTCAGTTCATTAACATTATTTTTGGCAGGCTTTTTACTTTGGTTCTAAATAGTTAAATTTACTTCAAAACACTCTTTTTTTTTTGTAATTTCAATTGCAAAAGTTATGTTTCTTTTCTTACTTTTACTATTGCTCTTACTTGACTTAACTTTGACTTTTTCTATTCAATTTTTATTTAATCAGGTCAATACAAATATTAGTTCTTTGATGATTTACATTATTATTTTCCACTGAAATGACAAATTTTCTATTCAATACTTGATTTCCTCATTAGTCACAATTTATCCTTTTAATAGCAAACCTACCATTTTGCTATTTATTTCTTTATATCACTTTGGCCTTTTTGATTTATTTATCCAAAGACAATCATTAACACTTTAACATTTAATGTCTAGTAATATTATTACTTAGCAACTTTGCAATTAAATCTTTATTTCCTGATTTCATTACAAAATGGTACTGTTTAATTTACTTATTGCAATAATCGTCATTTCTACTTATTATTTGCAAAAATGACTAATTTATTATTAATAAGCTTATTTTTACTTTTTAAGCTAATAGTCGATGTACATTGCATCAATTTACACTTATTTTGTCATTTTTATGGAAAATTACATTTTAGTCCATGCTGGACATAAAACTTCATTTTTAAACAGTTTGGCTATCAAATAACTAATTTACCCTTTTATAAGCATTTCTTAATTAATTTTTCTCATTGTTTAAACTTTTTGAAAAATTACTATTTTGCCCTTGGAATTATATTTTCTTTCACTTTAGTCTTTTCTTTTTCATTATTAATCATTAATTTTCATTTTATTTTTACATTTTTAGCACTATACTTTCTTTATGCCCCTAGTACAATATATCAGGATTCTCAAAAAGGATATGCGGGATATGGACCCAAAGGCCCCACTGATAGAGAAATGATGTAACATCCCAAATTTTGCATCGGTCATATACAGTACGATGTAGAGCATGAGTATTTATCTTAGAATAAATTTTGGAATAATCAGAATTGAATAAGACAAGAAAATTGGAAAACGTGTAAAGGTTAAACGTGCTCGAACTAGGAAAATCCTAGGATGGGTGACCCGGTGGGCAGTTTTTCCTGAGTGTAAATTATGAAATTTGGTGTTTCATGGATTCTAGAGGTACAAATTGAAAAGAAAATGAGCCTAGATTGATCCTTAAAAGGGACAAAAAAATTTTTACCCGGAACCGTAAAAATGATTAACTGAAAGTTTGACTGGACTCTGAATAAGTGTATCGACCTTCAAAAATTATTCCGATGGCATAAATATGTTATTATTAACTTAATTAAACTATGTGATAAGGAAAATAAGTGTTTTGACAATTTCAAAATTTTGGATTTTGGAATAACTGTACAGACTGTTTAAACCAGAAAAATATCAAAATGATGTCAGAATTATCCAAAATTTTAAACATGTGTTCTTGAGTAATCTAGTACAAGCGGGGTAAACATTTGTGGCATTCTGACACTGGGAACACTGATTTTTGGAAAAATAGTCAAGAAATTGGGAAAAAGGACTAATTAAAGTTTCGATCGAAATTTAAAAATAGTAAATGGCTTCTAAAAATCACCAAAATTTCCAGTACTACATGAAATTTTATGTAGAATATTTTGGTATAAAAAATAAATTTTTCGGTGACGTCGAGATTTTTGCTTATCAGACTGCTCTGAGTGAATCGGACTGAAAATAAATACCGATTGAGCCAAAAATTTATATGAAAACTTAATTTATTATTTTAAAAATTTTAAAATTTATGTGGAGAGAAATTGAGCAAGAGAAGATAGAGAAATAATTTTTTTGTGCTAATTGGATTTGAAATTTCAATTTGGGCTTAAGATAGGCCCATTTATATTGGTTAAACCAACCCAATTTGTTTTGCCAGTCCAATTACTCTAGTATAAATAGGCTTAACAGATACAAGAATTCTAGATTTTTCTTCATCCTTCACCGATTTTCCTTAGGTTTTCTCTTTGGCTGACCCATTCCTCTCTATTTCTTCGTATTCTTTCTTGCAATTTCTTCAAACTTTTCTTTAAATCCAAGCTTCTCCATGAAATCCCAGCCCCTCTTCAACAAATGGCAGTCCCTAAACTCCATTTTGAGCAAAAGTAGTAGTAGAAATTAAGGATCCAAGCCTATGTTCTTAAAATCAAGGTATGTGCAATCAAGGTTTCTAATTTGAATTAAAGACTCTAATAGGTAGATCTAGATATATAGATCATAGTTATAATGTTATATTAGATTAAGAAGGCTAATGCATGGGTAGTTCTTTATCAAGTGAGTTTGGCTACTTGGGTGTATGAGAGGATCATGGTGTTCTAATGATGAGGGATAAAAGAATTGAAGATTAAGGAATGAAAGGCAAGGAAATAAGGTATGTGAATACAAACTACATTTAATTTCATTAATTTCTAGAATTTAAGATGAAGTTTATTCTATGTAACAACATAAAATTCAAAACTAATAGGAAATAAATTAAAGGAACCATGTAGTATGATGATTTAGGAAGTGATAAATTAAATGATAGAAGAAATATAATTGTTAGTCAAGAATTTAGGTGAGGCCAGATGGTTTTCCTAAAAGTATTAAGTGGAAATTTGATGATTTATAAAATATTAAATGTCATTGTAATATCGTATTGATAAATTAAAGGTATTATGGTCAAATTGAGTTAAAAATTATATATATGGGTATGAAACATAATGATATTCAAATGGAAAATTTATTGATATTAAGGTGAATAAAGGATAAATTAGTATATCTTTATATAAATTAATATTAGAAGTAAATAGCACAAAGTAGAGCAAGAAGAGATTTATGATTGAAAATTTATATGTTGGTTGAATTGTATATAATTGTGTATGAAGTGACGAATTGATATTAAATATTATTTACTTATAAAATATGTTATACCAACTTAGAGGAGCATAATTAGAGTAATTTGAGTTAAATAAATATATTAGCATAATGTGCACTATAGATATGTAGTGATGTAACATTGTATGGCTATATACATAAGTGAATAAAAGTGTGAAATAAATGGATATAAATTGATAATTTGATGAGCTTAATTAAATGTGTTAGTGAGCATGATGTGACAAAAAAAATAATAATAATGATGAAAAATAATAATATAGAAATGTGAAGAAATAAAATTTAATAATGGCCTTAGTGTCAGTGGGAAATCCAGTTCTTTGGATAGTACGGCTAGCCATAAGAATTTATTCCGCGGGATACCATGAGTATATGAGATATTTATTACCAGAAATGACCATGAGATATGAGATAGGATAGCCGGCGTACTATATGCATTAGTACTGGGGTTTTGGTTTTGCACCAAGTGGTGGGATCCCCCTAGTACACCGTATTTACGTCCCATTTATCCAGTTTGTGGTTGTCCACGGCTAGGGGCAAAGTGGTAATTTTGTATAAATTTGGGATAAAAGAGTAATTATGATAATTTATGTACCCTTATCATTTTTCATTTTTATCAAGTCAATTATTCTTTTCACATCTTATATTATCCATAAATAACCAAATAAAATATTTAATATTAAGTTACATAATAATTACCTAAAGAACATCATTAGGCCATTACTAGGGTTCCCACTTTTAAATTGTTTTCTTCACTAAAATAAGTTCATACTAGTTTAAATCATCACAATATCAAGTTATTTCAAATTAATTCATCAATTAACCCTACTTTACATAGTTATATAATAGGAATTTCAAGGAAAAATCATCAAAAAATTGAAATTAATTGTAAATTGTATCCACTAACCTTATTTTGGCTTCCTTATCACTTATTCCATCTTGTCTTTGCCTTTTCCTCCTTTAGATTGGCCTTCCTCCTTTTGTTATTCTTTTGGCCAAAAATACAAGGAAGAAATTTATCAATTTAACTCAATAATTTAAATAATTTAAATAGACTACTATACTTTCCTAACTCTACTCTATATGCTGTTACAAAATCTCCCTCAAATTCAAGCTCAAACTCATAAAACTATCAAAGTGTGCCTTAGAGATTTTACCTTAAGTATTATGTTTCTTGATCTTCCCTTGCTACAAACTCTTTCCTATGTGAAAGAGTAGTGATTTCTGAGTATGGGGATAAAATTTCAGCCGAAGATATGGAGGAAATTAAACCTAGGGTGAATTAGGAAAAGGGGAGATGATGGTTGAATTTTCCAGATATTTTCTGTGTGTTTCTTCCTTATATAGGGTACTAAATATCTGCAAAAGGAGAGACCAAGATTTAATGTGTAACTATTTAATCCAATGGCCTTAAAATTGGCCACTTGTCACTCATCTAGGGCTTTAGGCTTATCTTATCATCATGATCTCACACACACATGATCCTTACACCAAAATATCATTTTACATAAAATTTTATGGTCAAATTCCAGGATTTGACCTTCCTAATGACCCGATTTCGGTTTTTCGCTCCGAAATACGAATTTTTGATCCTGATATCGGATTATCCTAAAATTTTTCCCCAAGTGTCACTATATATTCAAGAATATATGTTAAAAATTTTAACTTATTTCGACATTGTTTCGATATACTTTTAGCTTCGGCAGCCTGTGCGGTCAGTCCGAAACCTAAATTTTCAGAATTATCAGAATTGATATTTTTCAGTTTCTAGTGTGTCACTACACTATAAATAGCTTATATATTAAATTTGAATTCAATCAGAGGTCTCTAAGGCCTCCAATTGCTTAGTTAAAGTCTCAGTCAAACCTATGCCGAACCGTGAAATTTTTCTTCTTTTACTCTTTTGGAGGTCTATTTAATCTAATTTATTACTCAAATTATACCACTAGACTCCATTTAACACGTACTTTCATATTTGACATAAATCTCACATTGCTCATCAGGTCACCCATCCTCAGGTTTTTCTGATCCGGGCACGCTTAACGGAGCACTTATTGCAATATTTCCATCCTAATCAATTTTAATCACTACTAAACTTATCATAAAATAATTAATCATGCGTAATAATAAATTATGCACAACAAATGATAATTTGGGGGCGTTACAATTACATTTAATGGTATCAGAATCCGGTTTAGGAGATCCTAAGATCGGAGTGGGTATGTAGGAATAAGGAATTATTACAAATATTTATGTACATGCTATATGGATTGAGTGAATACGGAAGGGCAGTTTACTATTACCTGTCTCTTCAGATAATTTGAGTATAAATATGTAAGTTGGCAACTAAGGACGAGAGTTAGACTCTTAATCCTTTGATAATTTATGAGGTAACGCTTTTGGGTGATTTTGTTAACACAGCTAGTATACACTGCCACTATTATTATGCATAAGCTATTTATGATTACATTTGTGTTTTCGTCCATGCATAGACCTACGACGTACGTACATACATACAATTCAGTCATATGGTCACATGCTTCATAGTACACATATGCATTTGTCATTGCATAGTCATTCAGTTACATGCTTTGCATTCGGTATGGTTAGTGGTGGTTTTGTTATACTAGTGAGGGATTATAATTGAAACCCAATATAGATTTGATCAGTTACGTTGAATAAAGGCCCCATTGAGATAAAGGGGATGTTTGATCTCTATTTGTTATTAAAACCAATCAGGAGTGGACAGTAAACATGAACCTTCTCTTATTAAGGAAGATATGTATATTAAATGATACGGCAGATAAAGGAAATATTCTGATAAAATTTATAAATAAGTTGTGCTTTCAAATATTGATGTATCGTCCTGTTTTCCATGACAAGCAGAAGTTAAATAATAGAGTTAAGCAATGGAAGTAAGGATAGCCAAGAGTTAAGAAGAGTAATGTAGTTAAGTAAAAATTTGTTAAAAAGGTTAAAGAGAGATCAACTATTATTAGACAGAGAATTTGTTAATTGATGGAAGACTACCAATCACTCGGGTTGATGAAGCAATCAGTTAGAGAACAAACATATGTTATATTAAAGTTCTCTGAACACGTCATGACGTGGGGAAAAAAATTTGAAAATTGAAAGAATCATAAATAGTAGTAGTTACAGTTATACCAGTCAGATAAATTTCGATGACAAAATTTTATTTAGCGGGGGAGTATTGTAACGTCCCAAATTTTGCATCGGTCATATATGGTGCGATGTAGAGCATGAGTATTTATCTTAGAACAAATTTTGGAATAATCGAAATTGAATAATATAGGAAAATTGGAAAACGTGTAAAGGTTAAACGTGCTCGAACCAGAAAAATCCTATGATGGGTGACCCAGCAGACAGTTTTTCCTGAGAGTAAATTATGAAATTTGGTGTTTCATGGATTCCAAAGGTACAAATTGAAAAGAAAATGAGCCTAGATTGATCCTTAAAAGGGACAGAAAAATTTTTACCCGAAACCATAAAAATGATTAACTGAAAGTTTGAATGGACTCCGAAAATTATTTCGATGGCATAAATATGTTATTATTAACTTAATTAAACTATGTGATAAGGAAAATAGTGTTTTGACAATTTCGAAATTTTGAATTTTGGACTGACTGTGCAGACTATTTAAACCAGAAAAATATTGAAATGATGTCAGAATTATCCAAAATTTTAACCATATGTTCTTGAGTAATCTAGTACAATCAGGGTAAAAATTTGTAGCATTCTGATACTAAGAACACTGATTTTTGGAAAAATGGTCGAGAAACTGGGAAAAAGGACTAATTAAAGTTTCGATCGAAATTTAAAAATAGCAAATGGCTTCTAAAAATCACCAAACTTTTCAGTTCTACATGAAATTTTATGTAGAATATTTTGGTGTAAAAAAATAAATTTTTCGGTGACGTCGAGATTTTTGCTTATCGGACTACTCTGAGTGAATCGGACTAAAAATAAACACCGATTGAGCCGAAAATTTATATAAAAACTTAATTTATTATTTTAAAAATTTTAAAATTTATTTGGAGAGAAATTGAGCAAGAGAAGATAGAGAAATAATTTTTGTGTGCTAATTGGATTTGAAATTTCAATTTGGGCTTAAGATAGGCCCATTTATATTGGTTGAATCAGCCAAATTTTTTTTGCCAGCCCAATTACTCTAGTATAAATAGGCTTAAGAGATACAAGAATTCTAAATTTTTCTTCATCCTTCATCAATTTTCCTTAGGTTTTCTCTTTGGCCGACCCATTCCTCTCTATGTCTTCTTATTCTTTCTTGCAATTTCTTCAAACTTTTCTTTAAATCCAAGCTTCTCCATGAAATTCCAATCCCTCTTCAACAAGATGGCAGTCCCTAAACTCCATTTTGAGCAAAAGTAGTAGGAGAAATTAAGGATCCAAGCCTATGTTCTTAAAATCAAGGTATGTGCAATCAAGGTTTTTAATTTGAATTAAAGACTCTAATAGGTAGATCTAGATATATAAATCACAGTTATAATGTTATATTGGATTAAGAAGGCTAATGGATGGATAGTTCTTTATCAAGTGAGTTCGGCTACTTGGGCATATGAGAGGATCATGGTGTTTTAATGATGAGGGACAAAAGAATTGAAGATTAAAGAGTGAAAGGCAAGGAAATAAGGTATGTGAATACAAACTACATTTAATTTCATTAATTTCCAGAATTTAAGATGAAGTTTATTCTATGTAACAACATAAAATTCAAAACTAATAGGAAATAAATTAAAGGAACCATGTAGTATGATGATTTAGGAAGTGATAAATTAAATGATAGAAGAAATATAATTGTTAGTCAATAATTTAGGTGAGGCCGGATGGTTTTCCTAAAAGTATTAAGTGGAAATTTGATGATTTATAAAATATTAAATGTCATTGTAATATCGTATTGATAAATTAAAGGTATTATGGTGAAATTGAGTTAAAAATTATATATATGGGTATGAAACATAATGATATTCACATGGGAAATTTATTGATATTAAGGTGAATAAAGGATAAATTAGTATATCTTTATATAAATTAATATTAGAAGTAAATAGCACAAAGTAGAGCAAGAAGAGATTTATGATTGAAAATTTATATGTTGGCTGAATTGTATATAATAGTGTATGAAGTGACGAATTGATATTAAATAGTATTTATGTATAAAATATGTTATACCAACTTAGAGGAGCATAATTAGAGTAATTTGAGTTAAATAAATATATTAACATAATGTGCACTATAGATATGTAGTGATGTAACATTGTATGGCTATATACATAAGTGAATAAAAGTGTGAAATAAATGGATATAAATTAATAATTTGATGAGCTTAATTGGATGTGTTTGTGAGCATGATGTGACTAAAAAAATACATAATAATAATGATGAAAAATAATAATATAGAAATGTGAAGAAATAAAATTTAATAATGCCCTTAGTGTCAGTGGAAAATCCAGTTCTTTGGATAGTATGGCTAGCCATAGGAATTTATTCCGCAAGATACCATGAGTATATGAGATATATGTTACTAGAAATGACCATGAGATATGAGACAGGATAGCCGGCATACTATATGCATTAGTACTGGGGTTTTGGTGTCACACCTAGTGGTGGGATCCCCCTAGTACACCGTATTTACGTTCCATTTATTCAGTTTGTGGTTGTCCATGGCTAGGAGAAAAATGGTAATTTTTTATAAAATTGGGATAAAAGAGTAATTATGATAATTTAGATGCCATAAATGTAAATAAATAATGTGAAAAACAAGATTAATGTGATAAGTAAGGGTAAAATCGTAATTATGTGATATAATATGGGTAAATTGATCAATTGAAGCAAAAAGAGTGAATAATGAAGTTAAAATAGTTAAATACAACAAAAAGAAAAAGGGGTAAAATTGTAATTAGTCAAAAGTTTGGGGACTAAATTGTAAATTTTCCATCTTTGAGAAATTCAAAGGAATAAAATATAATTTGTACATTGGAAATGAAATAAAAGTCAAACAAATTCAAATGAGTCAAAATTATAGTCAAATTAAGAAAAGTCAACTTTGGAGAAATTGTGAAATTAATTCGAAAAAATGAGTGCTTAAGAAATTTAAAGTAAATTATAAGTATGATAAGAATAAATCGTGAATTTATATAATAGAAGGAAATTATAAGTAGATTAGTCAAGGTAAGAGAAAATTTAGAATCTAAGTAAATATGAGAAAGGCAAGGGCAAAAGTATACAGTTATATGAAATTCAGATAACAAAAGAAGGAACTATGATATATTAAAGTCAGTCAAAATGATTAGATAATTTAATATATATATAAGAGAAGGAAGAAAAAATTAATAATAATAATAATAATAATAAGAGCAAAAGAAAATAAAATTTGTATTGATGAAATTTTGTGTAGTTGTATCCTCCACTAGGCAACAATGTTGCTTAGCGTGCAGTTGTTGACTGCGCGCAGGAACAAAGGATTTCAGGATATGAAGAAGTAGGATCGAGGGGCATGTATATAAAGACTATTGAGATTGCATAAACTGAGATAGAATGATTTCTAATTGGTGACTAGCATTTAATAATTTTAGTTATTATTATATTATTATATGATGTTGGATGCTAGTATACGGGTATGTTTGAATAGTAGTTCTGAAAAATTTATAAAAATTATGGATGAGAGTAGGGTGTTACAAATGACCCCCAAGGAGCCCTTTCTCCAAAAAGCACTGAGCTAACACTTTCATTTTTACACTGAATCTATGGAGATCAGAAATCCTACACATAGCAAAGCAAGTCGCCATAACTTGCACTGCGGTATACGGCGTCCTTATGGCTAGCCAATTATATCCTGCATAAGAAAATCACTACCTGGCTATTGCTAAAGGCAAAAACAATCAATTAAATTTTCACAAAAATTTTCACACTTTAATAATTTTTAATTCCTTTCATTTTCTTTAAACAATACATCTTTGTCAATCGCATTTTTTTTAGTGTTATTGACAATATAATAACTTTTTTCTTTTCAATTACTTTTTTCTTTCCAGTCTCTTTTGCATGAATTAGTTTACAATAATTCACTATAAACATTTATTATTCTTCCGATTTTTAACCACTTATTTTCTCAATATATTTTTTTTATATTTTGTGAATGTTGGGATCATTCACTTTTTTTATTTCTTGGCACTTATTGAATTATTTCTTTATAATTCAAAAATTTACTTTTACAATCATTTTATTTACTTTTTAACTTTTAGCTAATCTCTTACTTTTTTTTCTGTCTGAATTTACGATTATTCGGGAATTACAATAGTTTATACGGGTTGTTAATTTTTTATAACAGTTCACCATTTTATTCGAATTATGAATTATTTTGTAATAATTATATACGGTTACTTAACTTACTATACTTTTTATTTTCCTTAAATTCGTCGTTTGACTTTTTCATTTTCTTTATAGGAAATATAAATTAATTTATATTAATTCACTAACTTTTGCTTGTTTATTAATTATTTTTCAATAATTCAATATTTTCACTTAAGCATATTCAATATTTATTTTCAAAAATATTCTCATAAATCACATAAATTCTATAAAAATTTATGTGAACAATATTCTTCGATTATTATCATTTTTACTCATTTTATGGATTATTTCATCATAATTCATCATTTATCTACTTATACTTGTTCTTAGCTTCAAAATTCTTAAATAAATTTCATAAATTTTCTAAAAATTTATGGACGTTATATTTCATATTTTACCTTATTTTATGGCTTAATTTCATCAAATTGATTAGTATACACATTCTTTTTCTTTAATAATGGATTTTGGTCCTAAAGAAATTTCTCCTTAAAAATTTATTTCAATTTAATTAAGCTTATATTTAAACTTAATTAAGGTTCAATTGTATTATATTAAGGATAATTTCAATATACATAGATTTTTCAAATTTTTCCTTAATTACAAATTCAATAAATATTTCAAAAATATTCACATAATGTCTATAAATTCCACAAAAATTTATGCACGCATTATTTCATATATACTATTAAATTAAGGTTTAAATTCACTAAAATACTTAACATACAATTTTTTTCTTCCTAAAGAATTTCGGCCACTTCAATAAAATTTCCTATAAATTTTTTTCATGCAAATTAAATATTCTAACACACTTAATTATAGTCTAATTGCACTATTACACAATCAATTTCAAATTTAATCAATTATACAAATTTTTCTTAATTAATCCTAAGGAAAATAATTAAATTAAATGAAAATTACTAAGATTTAATAGTCACTAACCTTTTCTCCATGTATAATCTTCCCTTGAACTTCCTTTTGTTCACTTGAAATCGTGAAAATCACCATCCAATAAAATTTCATTCCTTGGTTGAATTTTTCACCTCAAAATTCACCAAGATAACCATAATTTCAGCTTAATACAACCTTAAAAACATACTCTAAGCACCTAAATCTAGCTATAGGTGCCTTGAAATTAAATTAAAAATCAAGATTTCACTTATCTAAAATTGACCTCCATACTTTAAACACTTGTTTTCCTTGGCTTTTCTCCCTTAAATCTTTGGTTTGAGATTAGATCCAGCAACTAGAAAGGCTGGAGAACATTTTTGGTGTTTGGATCAAAGGGAAGAGATGAAGAACAAATGAAGAATTTTGAGAGAATGAATAAGAAATGGAGGTTGGCCAAGAAGTAGAAGAGTTGCTGGAACCAACGTGAATAATCTGAAAAAATTAAGAGTTTTCTTTCCCTTTTATAGTTTCTCAAGTGGGCTTGGGCTTTGCTTAATGGGCCTTGATTAATTAATCAAGCCTATTAACTACCCAATAACAAATTTTAATTCATTTCTTTTACTTTTAAATTTCAAATCACTTCAAAAATAATTTCATAATTTTTATCACCCCGAAAATAGATTGCACGCAAATTTTCGGCTTAATCGGAGTTTATTTCCAGTTCGATTCAATTAAATCGGTTTGATCCAAAAATACCGATATTATAGAAAAATTTACTTTTTGCAACCAAAATAATCTACATATTATTTTAAGCTTAACTGTAATTTTTAGTAATTTTTGGAGTCCATTTGTTATTTTTAAATATTTATACAAAGTTGACTCAATTCCCTAATAATAAAAATTGACTCGCTACATTTTTCGTATTTTTGACTTTTGAAGGCCCATTTGACCTAAATATCACTTCAAATTTCAACCACGGACTCACTATGACCAATATTTTTTGATGGTCCAATAAAATATTTTTCACTTTCGGGTATACTTTTTAGTTTGAAAAATACTGTTTACGGCTAATCGGGTGTTGAGGCCATTACAATGACAGTAGGCATCCTTGATGCAATCCCCTACTTGGGATAATTGACACTTTTCATGTACTACATAAGATATAATAGCAGTTACACACATCATTACTAGATTGACCCAACCATCATGAAAATCCATCTTCTTTAAAACTTTGGCTAGATAAATCCATTCGACTCTATCATAAGCTTTGCTCATGTCAACCTTAAGAGTCGCAATAGTTTTCCTCCATTATTTCCTCTTACGAATGCTATGAATAATTTCATACGCTACCATTACATTATCCATTATCATTCTCCTTACCACAAATCCACTCTGATTCTCATAAATCACTGAGGGTAACACCTTCTTCATTCTATTTGCTAACATCTTAGCAACAATCTTGTATAATACATTGCAGAGGGATATTGGTCTGAGATCAGTGATGGCTTTTATTTTCTATTTCTTTGGAAGTAACACTATTGCAGTATCATTTAGCTTTTTCGGTATATAAGCATTATTGATAATTGAAAGACAGGCTACAACAATGTCAACACACACTATATCCCAACATTATTGGTAGAAAAGCTGGATTGAATCCATTTAAACTTGGAGATTTATCCGGATGCATTGAAAATAATGCTTCTTTAACATCTTGTTCCGAATATGATGAAATAAGCCATTCATTTTGCTTTGTTGTTATGGCTGTGGGAATGTACTCTAAGATATCATCCTCTTAGCTGTGACTGGAAGTGAAAATATACTGGAAATAATTAGTAATATGATCTCCTAGCCCATGCTCCCAATCCAACCACCGGCCCTCCTCATCTTTTAATTTTTTTATGCGATTTCTCCTTTATCTTTTAGAAGCATACGCATGAAAGAACTTTGAATTGGTATCCCCTTCCTTCATCCAGAAAACTTTTTCCTTTTGCTTTCAAAACAATTTTTTTTTTACTTAAAATCTCAAGGTACTCCTTTCTTGCCATCTTGTATCTTTGGATCGATATATTGTCCCTCCCACAACGATATTTGTTAATTGAGACTTTACAAATTTTAATTCATCTACGAAAGTCCTTTCAAATACCTCTTCTCCACTTTATCAACATATCTGCATAATAAGTTATTTTAGCATCCAAGGAGTTCAAGTAAGGCATCTACCAAGCCTTAAGAACCATATCAAAAAAATCCCCTTTCACATAACCAAGACATAAACCTGTCAATCCAGCATTGGTTTTCCATGGCTCGATCTAGTCTCTCTCCTATCCACAATGGAGATCCTCGACTCTTTTCCCATGTGAATGGATGACCAACCAGCCTTAAATCTAGAAGCTCTGCATTTATCAAGGCATCATTAAAATTGTGTATTAGAGCTGAGGGATAAGGCCTACCCTTTCACTTTTCATCAGCTCTCGAGAGATTATTAAAATCTCCAATGCAGCACCAAGGTAGTGTAGACTTGTTTGATAGATCCTGCAGAATATTTCAGGTATGAACATGTTAGTTTCTATTAGAGTGACTATAGATACCAGTTAATTCTCCAGCTACCTTTTTGTTGAGAATTAATTTCCAGGTCAAGAAAATTACGTGAATAACCAACTAATTTCAAAGGTTTGTCATATTTCCATAAAAGAGCAATACCACCACTATGTTCCACATTATACAACGTAAAAGCCCCATCATAACCCAAAGAACACTTTATTTTATTAATCAAAGTTTGATTACACAAAGTTTCAATCAAAAAAATAAAAACTAGCTTACAAACCCAAATAAGGTCCTTTAAGACTTGAATTGCAAATGGATTGCCAAGCCCACAATAATTCCAACTAAGACAATTCATGATGATCAATGGGTCTGATTCACAAGTCTTACCAAGTCTAATTTTTGGGTTTTAATGCTAGAGGGATAGGTTTGGTTCTGGCCTAGCTAAGTTGATGGATTGCTCTACATTACAACCCAATCTTTTCCTTTTAGCATCTAAGATAATCATCTCCTCTATTTGATCTTTCCATAAAAAAGCAATACCACCACTATGTTCCACATTATACAACGTAAAAGCCCCATCATAACCCAAAGAACACTTTATTTTATTAATCAAAGTTTGATTACACAAAGTTTCAATCAAAAAAATAAAAACTAGCTTACAAACCCGAATAAGGTCCTTTAAGACTTGAATTGCACATGGATTGCCTAGCCCACAATAATTCCAACTAAGACAATTCATGATGATCAATGGGTCTGATTCACAAGTCTTACCAAGTCTAATTTTTGGGTTTTAATGCTAGAGGGATAGGTTTGGTTCTGGCCTAGCTAAGTTGATGGATTGCTCTACATTACAACCCAATCTTTTCCTTTTAGCATCTAAGATAATCATCTCCTCTATTTGATCTTTCTAAATCTCCTCTGCCTCTATCACATTCCTCATGCACCCGTTCCTTATTATAGCCCTATGATCACTCTTATCTCCTTTATTAAATTCAGAAATCCCTTGATTTTCGGCATGATTCATATCAGCTATATGTTTCCCTTTCCTCTCTCTTCCAGCTGTATTAGGATTCTGGTTCTTATCCACACCATATCTTCTGCCTTCCCTGCATTCAGATTTCGATCTAGATTTCTTAGCCATGGTTCCCCTATTTATCGAATAGATCTTTTGGACACTGCTATCAAGCTAATATTGAACTTTTGAACTACTGTTGTTGTTGGTGACTCATACCTCAGCTTGCAAAACCTATCCGAATGTCCAATTTTTCCACAAATGAAATAAAAGGTAGGCAGCCTTTCATACTTAAAATCAACATAAAACCAATCACCTCATGCCCTTTTGATCTTCATGTTCCATTTTAGAGCTTTTCTAACATCGAGAGAAACTCTTATATGCATTATAGATTGTGATACTCCTGTAAAATTATTAGGGTCGAATTCAATGAACTTTCCAATGTAATTACCAATGGATTCATCCACATATTCTGACATAAATCCAATAGGCATATTGATGACCTGCACCTATAGATCGACCTCAAAGAGTGGAATGTTAGAAGGCTGTAAATTGGCACTAACTTGACAAAAGATAAGCAACTGGTTGTCAAATGTCCATGGACTTCGATTGATGACCCTTCTCATATCTAATTCATGAAAGAGCTAAAATAAATACAACCCTGGACTAACTTTAGTGATACTTATGCCTTGCACAGGTCTCCATATTGAAGCAAGAGTTTTCTTCATTGCATTGAAGTTCATGACCCGATCTGTTAAGAACCGACCTACCAGTGCCCATTAAGTATCTTGTGGTACTGAGATCTTAATATATGAATCTAGCTCAAGCCCAACCTCTTCTTCCTCCTCATCTAGTGTAAGTTACGCAGCTAGAGTATCCAGATCAGCAGTATTCGAGGAACCCATACTATTCATGGGACAAAACTCACATATAGATAACTAACACTTGTTAAAGAACAAGACAAAAACTCACCATAAGATGAGACAAAGAAAACCCATACTATTCATGGGATAAAAAAAATACAGCCCATAAATATTTTTGAAGTTATCAAGATTTTTAAATTATTGAGTAAAATTTTAGTTTCACATTATTTATTTTTTTCTAAAAATATCATTATATTTCAAATGGCTTTTAATAACTTACATATATTTTTAAAAAAACTGACTTATTTTTTAATTTTTTTAATAGAAATAATAAAGAAACTAAATTAGCTAGAGCGCCATTTTATATATCTGATGAGTTCGAGGAAGGTGGCACTAATGATCGCAAAAATAAGGGAGGTAGCACCAACAATAAGGATTGAGGTAAATTAACATAACGGTGGCTAGACCCGATCATGAGATCAGGTATCCGCTTGGCCTTACCACAAATTTATGAGTTTGGATCTCTAGTCACGGTTGAGATTGAACAAAACTAACAATTGAACCATAAGTAATTTGGTATATTTATTTTGATTTTATCAATTTGTGATTTTGATTCAATTTTGAAATAAAAATTTGATTATATCGTTTTGGTTTGATTTTTAGTATCCAAAAATAATTATTAGTAAAATTACATGGTTTTGGACCCTTTTATATATTTATTTATGTAAAAATTTTTAATTTTTTTTTTAATTTTTGTCTCTATTTGTGTATCATCTCTCTCAATTGGTTAGAAGGAAAAATTGATTAAACTAAATTTTGATATAATAATTAGAATAAAAAATTTTAATAGAAAAAGGAGGGAGGCACCTCTCTTTTAGGTTTATTGGAGATGAGAAAAAAATTAAAAAAGCACGACTGACCAAATAAACTTCAAGAAAGGAACTATGTAAATAGTAAAAATCAAGAAATATAATATATATAGTAGGCCACTTAATTATTATTTTTCATTTGATTTTTTTTTATTTTCTTTTATCTTTTGTTGCTCAAAATTTAAGTAATTAGATATTATTATTTTGTTTTTATTAAATGTAATTTTTATATAAAAATTAGAATGGAGGTATTAATAAAACGATAACTATATATAATTAAACTATAATTTATAAATAAATATGGCATAAAATAAAATGTAATCGAATAAAATCGAATTACTAAGTTTGAATCGGGTTTTTTCAAATGAAATTTTAGAATTTTGGATTGGAGTTGAATTGAATCTTAGAATTTTTGAATTAAAAATTTATTTAAATTGTTAGAGTTAGTATTTGCATTTGGATTTTAATTAGGTAAAAATTTGTCAAATCTAATAAAAACTCTTTCTATTGTTGATATCCTTGGATGCGTGTACAGGCATAGCTAACACATGTGTGGATGTTAGTCAACCCAAAGTCTCTCCTTAGAAGTTTTGTTTAATTCACCACTAATCCACAAAAAAGCCTAATAAATTACTGCCCAAAATAACTACCTAATATTTCAGAATTCAAATTATTCCCAACCCTTGAGATTATATAAACACAACATTCTCCTCAAAATCTTTCTCATACAAATTCACTAAATGGCATCTTCTTCCTCAATCAACCCTCTTAATTTCACTTCTTCTTCTTATGAATTATCTTCATCCCAAATAACATATTTTCTCCATGAAAACGACAATAACACTGCTCTTTCTTTCCCATCAAAACCATCTCCTAAGTCTTTGTCTATCAAGAGCAATGCAGTACTTAACACCGCAATCCAATCATCCATTTCCATTTCTGAGAAATTAATAAAGACCGTCTTCTCCGAAACCTCAAAAACAACAATCTTAGTCTCCGAGAAACTTGGAGAAGCAGGCGTTAAGCTTCTAAAAGGCTATGGGAAAGTAGAATGTTGCTACGATCTTACAAATGAGGATCTGTGCAGCAAGATTGCTTCATTCGATGCTTTGATCGTAAGAAGCGGTACTAAAGTTAGCAGAGAGGTTTTTGAGGCAGCCAAAGGGCGGGTGTCGAAATTGATAACGTAGATCTGGCAGCCGCCACCGAATATGGTTGTTTGGTAGTTAATGTTCCCACTGCTAACACCATTCCCGCTGCTGAGCATGCTATTGCTTTGCTTGCTTCCATGTCCAGAAATGTCCCGCAATCCGATGCTTCCATGAAAGCTGGTATATGCAATCATTCTTTCACTTTCTTCTTTTTTTTTTTAATTTTTAATATTTAATTTAGTGATTTTAAAGTATTTAATAATCATCTGATATTTAAATTGTGCTGTATATAAGATTCATAAACTCTAATGTTTCTGGCTATAAATTCATGCATGGTGCAATAATATATCGACTACCATGTACTGAACACAGATAGTTCATATCGCTGGGTGCATTTACATGGTATATGAAATCATCATTCTAATAATTTTTTAATTTCATAATTTTTTTCAACCAATGATTTCATGGGTTAATTAGCTAAATTATTGTTATTATTTTGAGTGCATTTGACCTCAATTATTGGATTATTAATGGCGACTCCAACCATATTATGTTTTTGTCCATGGTTGGCATAATTGAGAAGGATAATGCTTGGAGTGGTCCATGAAATTACTTTTGACAATTCCTATTCTCTTTTTTCCACATATGTGAGGTCCTACCAACATTAATCATGACATGAAATCTTTTTTTAATTTCTTTTTCAAATTTTTAAATAGCCTTTGAATTTATTATCAATTTCAAACATGTTACATATAGATCAGTCCAATTTTAATGGCATTTATATTTTTTTACCAAAAATTATCATTTTTTTGGTCTTTTTAACTTTGTGACATCTTAAATTTATATTGATTTTAGCACATATTTAAATTGAAATAAGATTTAATAGAAAATGAATATTCAACAATATAATATATATTTAAAATGTGTTAAAATGATTTTAATGTCTACTAAAATAATTTTGTCACCTAATAAACATAATTAAAATTAATATTTTAAATTGAAAAAGTCAAGGGAAAAAGGGCCTTCACATTTATTCAGGGTAATTTCTTATACAATTGACTCTGTGCAGCTTGGTGGGGTCCAGTTGTTGCTTTCTGAGTTGGCCGACAATTTAATATGATGGATTTGACGTTTTCCACTTTCATTACTAAAATAAAAAATAAACATTATTTGGATTCTTTAGCAAAGGAAAACATGATCACATGCGATACAGTCCATCATATTCATGCATGTGACCATTATATAGCATTGGATTGCTATTCGAATATTTTACTAAAACGATGGAATATTATTTAAAAAAAAATTCGTTCCATTGAAAATGTTACTTTATGAAATTAAGACAATATTTTATTAAATGTGTTTAAATTTTACCCTATTATTGAGATTATGATTTTATAATGTTACGTTTTTGGTAAAGAAAGAATTATATTAGAGATTGAGAAATGTTAAGAATAATAAAAATGGATGCAGGTAAATGGGAGAGAAGCAAGTACGTGGGCGTATCATTGGTAGGGAAGACATTAGCAGTGATGGGATTTGGGAAAGTGGGATCAGAAGTAGCAAGAAGAGCTAAAGGTTTAGGAATGAATGTGATAGCACATGATCCTTATGCACCTTCTGATACTGCTCGTGCTCTTGGCGTTGATTTACTCTCTTTCCATCAAGCCATTTCTTCTGCTGATTTCATCTCTCTTCACATGCCTCTCACTCCTTCCACTCTTAACCTTTTCAAATTATTAATGTTGCCAGAGGTGGTGTTGTCGATGAACATGCCTTGCTCCAGGCCCTCCATGCTGGAATTGTTGCTCAAGCAGCTTTGGATGTGTTCTCATAGGAGCCCCCACCTAAAGATGACAAATTAATTCAACATGAGAATGTAATTACCACACCTCATCTTGGGGCAAGCACAAAAGAAGCACAGGTAATACTGTTAAGAATTTCGAATGCAAGTGTGAGTGCAAATTAATATCTGAATTACATTATGCAGGAAGGTGTAGCCATTGAAATAGCAGAGGCTGTAATTGGAGCTCTCGAAGGAGGGTTTTCAGGCAGTGCAGTGAATGCACCTACGATTGGTAGCAAGGCATTATCGGAATTAAGGGCTTATATGGTGCTAGCTAAGAAGATTGGAAAGCTAGCAGTCCAATTAGTTAGTGGTGGAGATAGGATCAAAGCAGTGAAAATAGTATATAGATCAGCTAGAAACCCAGATAATTTAGACACAAGGCTTGTTAGAGCTATGATAACTAAAGGGCTAATTGAACCAATTTCATCCTCATTTATCAACCTTGTGAATGCAGATTTCATAGCCAAGCAAAAGGGTATTTGCATCAGTGAAGAGAGAATAGTTGTGGATGGTTCTGCTGAGTTCCCAATCCATTCAATCCAACTGCTAATCTCAAATGTCAACTCAAAGTTTGAAAGTGCAGTTTCAGAGACAAGTAGGGAGATAAGTGTAGAAGGAAGAGTGAAGTATGGGATTCCACATCTGATAAGAATAGGATCATATGATGTGGATGTTAGTCTTGAAGGGAATTTGATATTATGTAGGCAAGTAAATCAGCCAAATATGTTTGGGAAAGTTGGTAATATTTTAGGGCAACATAATGTGAATGTTAGCTTTATGAGTGTGGGAAGAACTGGCAGGAGAAAACAAGGGATTATGGCTATTGGTGTTGATGAAGAACCTCATTCTTATGCTCTTCAATCTATTGGCCAAGTTTCTGCTATTCAAGAATTTGTCTTCCTAAACTTGTGATTCTGATTACGATTCATCTCCATCTCAGCCTTTATCCCACCATTGCATGCATTTTTATGTGTAATTTTTTTTTTGGTTATTACTGGTGCAACTTAATTCTAGTTCCTGTTCTTTGGGCTTTGAAAGTGGGTATGCTCTTCTCCATGTGGAAATAATAAAGAGTTGATGCTTAAGGTTTTCTCTTAGATTTTCTGAAGAATATAATTCTCAAAATCCATCCCCTTAATACCCAATTTGTATAAAATGTTTAGAACAATTTTCTACAACCTATTAAGTCACCCATAATAATATTGTTGTCATTTACCATCAAAATGTTGCTAAAATCATTATTTTTTACATTCATCAAGAATTTTGTAAAATTCTTGGCAAAAAATTAGATGCCAGCGCATGGAAAAAAATAAAAATAGTTTGATATTTAAAATTTGGAATAAATAATTTCTCTAGTTACATTTATCTACATTCTTAAATTAATAAAGTATAAGAAAAAATAAATAAACTAATTAGCTTTAAAATAATTTAAACTAGTAAATAAATAAGATGACCTTTTTTTTAACTATGAGATGACTTGTTAAACTTATATGTTTTCTTAAAATAATAAAAGGTAAAAAAAATAATAATAAGTCAACTGCAAATTCGGATAAAAATGAAATTATACTTTCTTGAAAAAGTAGAGTTGTCCCTCGATATATAGTTGAGTACCTAATGAATCGGTACAAGTGTTTTAATTTTTAACTTAAAAAAAACCATTTATTTATTTAAAATTAAATTCGATAATTAGATGTGATTTTCATATTATGCATAAATGTTCAAATATTTTTTAATGCAAGATTCAAAATTTAATCAAATATTAATTTACAATAAAAGAAAACATTCAAACAAGAAAACAAAAGCAAGTGCTAAGTAAGCAATCATCATGAGCATCGAAGCCCTAGCTGCAACGCTCGCTCTTATTATCTTTTATTTACATATTTATTTTATTAAATTGTTTGCACAATTACACATACATAGATATAAATTAAACATACTTAAAGTATTATTACAAATTAATTCGTTACATATGTTCTAAATTCTTTACATTGAGCACTTTACAAAAATAACTATACTCCAAAACTAATCGTCACTCGCTATGCTCTCTGGTGGCCTGCAGATGTTGACTTAAAATTGGCATTTATACTTCACATTTGTATACCTACAAGGGAAGTATACCTGTGCTGAGCAATGGCTCAGTGGGGAGCAAAACAAAACAATTGACTTCTTATCGAAGTCTCAAATACAAATAACATAATAACATGCCTTTTCATGTTACAAAATATGTACGCTTATAACAATAATACATGCATTAGGAAACATTGAAATACCATTTATTAATGATGCACTCAGTAACACTTCAATACAATTCTTTAATCGTACTTCATTATTCAATAAAGAACACTAACGCTATCACGAGCCACTAAAACACTTACATTGTTGATCACTTATCATTAGTCATTAATCAAATTACTTCTTTCGCCTGAATTCCCATTAATGGTAGATATGGGTACAAACATTAGATACTGGCGAGCAGTATCAAACACTAGAGACATAAAAGTCTCGGATCACTAGATACCAAAAGGTATCAAAACACTAGTCACTCTCAGGTGACAACACTAGCAGGTACGATCACTATTCCCTTTATAGGCATGCCTATATATCCACTACTATGTGAAATTTAAGCACTCATTAAATCATTTAATCATTGAATAGTAATTCACTTGATACATTTAGAAACATGACATCAATACACTCAATAGAGCATGCAATCATATTACTATATCATGTCATTCATATTCAATTACACTTGGGATACAATATAATATGTTAATCATTCATCTAATAACATATAACATTGCTAATACAACTATTCATGTTCATTCATATTCATTAATTGTATAAACTCTTATACATTAAGGCTTAGTATTTAACTTTACTTTACTAATCCACTATGTTTCACTCATTTTATGTTACTTATTACTATTGTTTTTATGTTTAACATGCTTTAATAGTGTTTAGGGAGGTCTAGGTATGCTTTGGTAATAATTTGGGACCTTAAAATCAAGTTTAGAAAGAGACAGGTGAGGGTCACGGTCAGTATCTTATATCGACTAACCGTGGTATAGATGTCATTTCAGTTCTATACTGAATTTGGGCTATGCCACGGTCAGTAGGTTATACTTACTAACCGTGAGGTTTATTCATCCTAGAGGTAGATTTTCAATCTCAATTTGTATGCACTTTTAGACCTGCAAAATGGAATTTTTAGTAAAAATGTCCTTTTAAACAGTTATTCCACTATGTCTCTAGTTTTCAAAACATTAAAAATAAATTAGCTATGACCTTTGAATCCCAAGATATCAATAAAATATTATAGACTAATCCATATGGCAAAACAACAAGGGTCTATCAAATTCAAGCCCAATTTCGAATACTTTGGAGACAGATTCAAGTTTTAGGGTCTTTTACAAAGTTGTAGATATACCTCTTATCTTTCATAGTCAACTATAATCACTCACTTTAGACATCTACAGCAGGAGTTGTACCCTTTACACTGAAATTGGTTCAAGTGAACCTTAAACAGATTTTTACTATGTTACTTTCTAAGGCATAAACTATCTTTTCTATGCACTATAAAATCATGCCTTCACTCAAACATCAATTATAGATCATCTAAAATACATATAGAAACTTGGTTCAAATATATACACATAAAATAATAACATAAACTCCCATACCTTATTGATGCTCTAACTAGCTCTTCTAGAACTTCTTCTTCTCTTCTCCTTTTTTTTTTGCTAATTTCTCCAATAGATAGCATGTAATACCACTCAATTACCATTCAAAAAAAATTAATACATATTCTAAAATACTTACTACATAAAGAAATAAAGAGGAATAGATCCACTCTCAACTCAAAGCCATAAGTTTTCTCACCTTATACCAAGTTCCCATTTCCTTTAATCCAAAAGTAGAATTTTCAAATGAGTGTTTTATGGAGAAGTGAAATTAAAAACCTGGAAATATCTTAGCCAAAAGATGGCCGACCACTTCCCCTTTATATACCACATTTCTACCTCTTTTTAGAGTTTCATATGTGTTATCTCTTCATTGGTTAATTATTTAACCAATGGTAAATTGCATTTCACCTCTTTATTACTAACTATACACCATACTAACCCTTTTAACACATTAACCCTCACTTCTTTTATAATATTACACATTTATCCCTAAATTGACAATTTACAAAATTACCCTTCTTTTTTGCATTAATACCAATTACATCCCATTTGCATAATTAGCAATTCTCTTACACCGAAACCTTTTTAATGTCTTTATCCACTATACACTAATCCTATTAGGGTATGTTTTGGGGCCTTACACTAGCCGCCTATGAGACTTTATCATCGATTGAGAAGTTTTCTCCTCCTTCACCATTAGATGATAGATCGTGGAAGAAACACAAAGAGGATGAGGAGAGGTTAATGGATGATTATGATCTCATTACTCATGTGAATGAGGAGAATGAACTTAAGACTTTATCTTTTAAAGATGCCTTTGGTCTGTAAGGCTAAGAAGCGGTATGGTTTAGTGGCTATGGGACTTGCTAACGAGAAAGAACATGATCAGTTCTTTGATGTTGACATGGATAATAAATCTTTGAATAGTGAGGATAACATTGACAATGAATTGAACACTTGTGAGGAGATTTCGATCTCCTTAAAGGATGGATTACTTAAACTGGAAGTTTTGAAAAAATTAGAGGCTAAACTAACTAGGCTATGAAAGAACTCAATTGTTGTTCATCTTTTAGGAAGAAACATCGGTTATAAAGTGCTTTGCAATAGGTTGGATTTTTTGTGGTCCCCTAAAAGAAACTATAAAGTAGTGGACCTGGACAATAATTTTTTCCTAATTCACTTTGATCAAATGGATGATTACATTAATGTTTTGGTTGGTAGTCCATGGAAAATCATGGGACATTATCTAATTATTCAACCTTGGCATCTAGGTTTTTCTACAGATAATGACAGTATGACTTCAATTGTGGCTTGGATGCGTTTTCCAGGTTTTCCACTTTACTATTATCATAAATGTGTCCTTAGATAGATAGATGCTAATATTGGGAAGATGGTTAAAATCAATTATAACACCTTTTTGTCCAAACGTGCAAAGTTTAAGCATATTGCCATTGAACTAGATCTTACTAAACCATTAATTTCTCAGATACAAATCAATTAAAAATTGATTAAGGTGGAGTATAAGGGGTTGTATAAGAGTTGCTTTATGTATGGCACTTATGGTTATCTAAAGGAACAATGCCCACAACTGTGTAATAAGGAATCGGTTAAATTGGGTCCAATGTTTCCTAATGATAGCATCATAGAAGAAAGAGGAGTTTTTACTATATATAAAGAAGAGGAAAGAGAAGTGTGGAAAATAGCGCAGGTCAACAAATTGGATTAGGCTCTAATCTCAGGGAAAATGTTGGCTCGCAATTTGTAGCCCTTTCTGGTTTTAATGAGGGTGATAATCTTTCTCTTTAGGTCGAGAATGAACAGAAGAGCTCTTATGACAGTAATACTGAACCTCAAAAATTAGTACAATACAATAGGCATAATAGCTTTAAGTTTGGAGAAAATGTTAAGAGAGATGACTCGGACAAGGTAAGCAGGGTGGTGTGAGGGATAATTTATTATTTGGTAATGATTCTGGCACCCACGTACAACAAGATAATTCCAGAAGTGAGGGACAGGATAATCCAAGTTTTTCTTATGTTAATTAGTAGGAGAATCAAGCAGAAAAAGAAAACTGGGATGTTAACATGATCATCGCTCACAATGGAGAAACTTTTTCAAATGTGAAACATAAAAATTAGCTTATTTATAAGCAAAAGTGTCATCTAGATAACATGGTCTCTCCTTTATTGGATGTTGCTTCCCATAAGGCCATCATAGACTCCTATCCATCTACTTCCAAACCCAAGCAAACTAACTCTATTAAAGATAGGTTAGTTCAATAGAGGCCAAATTGAAAAGTTTCAGTATAGATAGTGAAAGATCGCCTGATAAAAGAGGGTTGGAGAGTATTAGGGAAGTTAATTTCTCTAAAGGTAGAATAAAGAGTAAAGAGTCTACTCTTAAAATTAATGATGTTATAGAGCTTATCTTTAATCTGGTTAATTTGGAAAAGCCCATTCAACAAGTGGATTCAATCGGTTTGGTGGATGGAGTTGCAACAGATCGGGTTTGAGGATTTGATGTCCTTCCTCTCTTCTTTTCTGTTTAATTTAATGGATTTACAAATCATGTCATGGAATTGCCAGGGAGATGGTTATAAAGATTTCATGTGATCAAAAAGCTTTTGCTCATTCATTTAGAGTGGAATTAAGGCTTTTCTGGTGGAATTTGGGTTCTTTGGAAACATAGTGTAAATATCTTTGTGAAAAGTTATATGTTCCAATTTATTCATATGTAGGTTGATATCTCTATGTTTTACCTAAGTTTAATATGTTTTAAAGTATGATTTTTAGTTATTTGAGTGTTAATTTAGGTGTTTTTGTATTTAAAGTTTTTATGTTTTTAAAATTATAGTGTTTGCATTTTAATTTTGTTATTTTTGCAAATTTAGGAGCAAAAAGATTGAAATCAACTCGATAGGGACAAAAATCATCCCTACTGGGTTCTTTAGTGATCTTGTGAGTTCTAGTAGCAAAAATCCCTACGAAGACACTGCCATCCCTATGAAGACACTTGTCGTCCCTACAAAGATACCAATCATCCTATTTGTAAAGCCCCAAAACATACCCTAATAGGATTAGTGTATAGTGGAGAAAGACATTAAAAAGGTTTCAATGTAAAAGAATTGCTAGTCATGCAAATGGGACATAATTGATATTAATGTAAAAGTGAAGGGCAATTCTGTAAATTGTAAATTTAGAGGTAAATATTTAATATTATAAAAGAAGTAAGGGTTAATATGTTAAAAAGGTTAGTATGGTGTATAGTTAGTAATAAGGATTAGCTATAAGGAGGTGAAATGCAATTAACCATTGGTCAAACAATTAACAAATGAAAGATGACACATATGAGACTCTAGAAAGAGGTAGAGATGTGGTATAAAAAGGGGAAGTGGTCAGCCATTTTTTGGGTAAGATATTTCCAGATTTTTCATGCCACTTGTCCACAAAATACTCCTTTAAAAATTCTGCTTTTGGATTAAAGGAAAGGGGAACTTGGTCTAAGGTGAGAAAACTTATAGCCTTGTGTTGAGAGTGGATCTATTCCTATTTATTTATTTATGTAGTAAGTATTTTAGAATATGCATTAATATTTGAATGATAATTTAATGGTATTATATGCTATCTATTGGAGAAATTAGCGAAAACAAAGGGGAAAAGAAGAAGAAGTTCTAGAAGAGCTAGTTAGAGCATCAATAAGGTATAAGAATTTATATTCTTGTTTTATATGTATATATTTGAACCAAGTTGCTATATTTATTTTAGATGATCTATAATTGATTTTTGAGTGAAGAAATGATTTTATAGTGCATAGAAAAGATGGTTTGTGCCTTAGAAAGTGACATAGTGAAAATCTGTTTAAGGTTCACTTGAACTAGTTTCAATGTAAAGGGTATAAATCCCTCATTATATGTCTAAAATGAGTGATTCTAGTTTTATATGAAATATAAGAGGTATATCTACAACTTTGTAGAAGAACCTAAAACCTGAATCGGTCTCTAAAGTGTTCGAAATTGGGTTTGAAGTTGAAAGACCCTTGCTCTAAAATAGTCTATAATATTTTATTGATATCTTGATATTTAAAGGTCATAATTGAGTTATTTTTAATTTTTTTAGAAACTAGAGACATAATGTAACAAATTTGTAGAAGGACATTTTGGCTAAAAATTTCGTTTTGAAGGTCTAAAAGTGCATACAAACCAAGACTGAAAATCTGCCTCTAGGCAAAATAGACCTCATGGTTAGTAGGTATGACCTATTGATCATGACATAGCCCAAATTCAGTACAGAACCAAAATAACATCTATTTCACGATTAGTAAATATAAGCTATTGATCGTGACCCTCCCTTGCCTCTTTCTAAACTTGATTTTAAGGTACCAAATTGTTACCAAAGCATACCTAAACCTCTCTAAACACTATTAGAGCATGTTAAACATAAAAACAAGAGTAATAAGTGATATAAAATGAGTGTAAAAGCATAATGGATTAGTGAAGTAAAGTTAAATACTAAGCCTTAATTGTAATGCCTGCTATTATTACCTTTTATTTACATATATTTTATTAAATTGCTTGTACAAAAATACATATACATACAACATTTAATACATATAATATACTTAAAGTACAATTACAAATTAGTTCATTACATACATTTCAAATCTTTTACATTATACATTTACAAATAAATAATACATTATCAGAATTAGCCCTTACTCGCTACCCTTCTAGTGGCCTGCAAATGTTGACTCTAGCAAAAGCACTTCCTCACACTTGAGTACCTACAAGGGAAAACACCCGTGCTGAGTAATGGCTCAGTGGGGAGTAAACAGTACACTTGACTTCTTATCGAAGTCTCAAATACAATCAATATAACATGGTAATGCATATAACATAATAACATGTCACTCTTATTCAGCACATGCATTAATCACACTCAATAGCAATTATACATTCAATAACAATCATAATACATTTTTTCACTTACACTTCAATATTCACTGAAAAGCACTAACATTATTATGAAGCACTGTAATACTTAAACTATTGGTCACTTATCATTATTCATCAATTAAATCATTTTCATTGCCTGAATTCTCATAAAGGTGGATACGGGTACAAACACTAGATACTGACGAGCAGTATCAAACACTAAAGACATAAAAGTCTTGGTTCACTAGATACCAAAAGGTATCAAACACTACACTAGTCCACTAGAGACATAAAATCCCCAGTTCACTAGATACCAAAAGGTATCAAACACTACACTAGTCACATTTTGGTGACAACACTTGCAGCTGCAATCACTATCCCCTTTATAGACATACCTATCTATCCACTACTATGTGAAATTCAGGCTTATAAATAGTCTTTAATCACTCAAAGTTATCACACTTAATACATTTAGATTCAAAGAGATAACACATCAAATAGAGCATGCAACAAAATCACTAAACAATTTATATTTACTTAAACTTCAAATACACTTAAAAATTAACATTAATATAATTATTATTTGTCATGCAATTTGTAACATTATACTTATCATTTATCATGTTCACTCTCATTCATTACTTTTACAAATTCTTATACATTAAAACTTAGTATTTTATTTCATTAATTCATTATGTTTTACACCTATTACATATCACTTACTACTCTTGTTTTGCACTTAAAATACTCTAAAAGCATTTAGGAAGGCTTAAACATGCTTTAATAACAATTTGAGACTTTAAAATCAAGTTCAAGAAAGCCAGGGCATGGTCATGGTTGCTATCAAAATCCTAGTAACAGTGGCTCAAACATGAAATAGGGGTCACGGTTACAACCAAAATCATGGTAACCGTGACCTAGGTCGCCTTTTTGACTCTGGACTGCATCATACTACCTTACGGTCATTACCAGATGTGTAATAATCGTGGTCTATACTTTTTAAAGGGGTCATGGTTACTATGAAAAGCTTAGTAACCATGAGGTAGGTCTTCTTTAAGATCTAGACTAAAAACTGGGGTACCTCACAGTTACTACCAAAAACCTAGTAACCGTGAGGCCCAAACCGCTCAAAGGTAGATTTTTAGTTTCTATTTCTATGCCATTTTTGACCTATAAAACGTCATATTTAGCAAAAGTTTCCTTCTACAAATTATATCCCTATGTCTCTTGTAATACCCCTAAAGGTACCCTAAGAGAGATAGGTGAGTATTTTTGCATGAGATAGAGATTAATTATGTGACTAATTAAGTGGAATTATACATTAAGGATATAATTGAAAAGTTAAAGTAAAAGAATTGTGGTAGAAATGTAATAAGTGAAAGATTATAGATTAAAGTAAGAAGCAAACGTATAAAGAGGGATCAAAGTGAGATTTTTTCAAGATCTTTTAAGTCAACCAATGGAGAAGTGACATGAATATTTCTAGAAAAAAAAAAGAAAGAAGATAAATATAAGAAAGGAAGTGGGAGATGTGGCCGGCCATTCTTGGCCTATTTTCCTTCATCTTCTTCTCTCCTCAAATCCAAAAAAAAGATGCTGCTTCAAGTAGGAGAAATGGTTGATGATGGTAAAGATGAAGAGCAAGAGAAAAGAAAGAGAAAGCAAGGAGACTAGAGGAAGAGAAAAGAGTGAAGCTTGTAAAGAGGTTTGGGAGTTTTTATTTTCTTTGCTATTTAATTTATTGATTTAAGTTGATATATGTGTTATAGATTTTCTGTTAGTGATGATTGGATGCAAGAGAATGGTGATTTGTGCCTTAGAAAGTGTTAAGATGAAAATCTGTTTTGGATCACATGAACCAGTCTTAGTAAAACTGACATAACTCCCACTATAGAAGTCTGATTAATGTGATTCCAGTTGTATATGAACGATAAGACCTAGATCTACAACTTTTTAGAAGAAATCGGGACCTAAATCTGTCCCTAGAGTGTCTGAAATTGAGCTTGAAGTGGACAGACCCCTGCTGTCCGTCCTAAGTGAGCAGTCTTCGGTTTTTAGTGAATAACTTGAGATTTAGAAGTATGATTGAGATGATTTTTGATGTTTTAGAAACTAGAAACATAGGGTTAAAACTTTGTAGAAGACAACTTTTTCATAAAAAGTCGTTTGATACGCCTAAATTGAGGTACAGGTTGATATTCTTAACCAGTCTGCAGGATTTTGTGAGTAGAGGAAGTGTGTTTGGGCCGTCGCCCTCTGTCGCGAGCGCGACACTTGCCGCGAGCGCGACAACACACGCTTGTCCCCTATATTTGCCTATTTTTCTCCTTTTTCTACTATAATAGACTATTCTCCATGTGTTATTACTATAACCGGGCATAATAGACCTTAGAATACGAGTTTACATGAATGATAAACCCGAGAATGTACCACATTCAATTTACATATACATAAATTATATATATTGAAATGAAATGTAAAGGAAATGGTTGTGAAATACTAATATGTAAAGCATAAGATTAACTATTCTTTCTTAAAACATATAGTTTACTTTAAATACAAAGTATATGATAATGCTCAACCATAAACATATGAAATGTGTAAGTAATAAAAAGATAAAGTTATAGTAATTGATATATGAAAGTATTTACTTGAATATGGTTGAGTTATATCGATTATCTGCATGTGCTGTTGATTGTGACATGATAGTTAAAGAATATTATCCTATTGTTTGATTTATCATTCCATGTGATGAATTGTATACTATAAATCAAATGATACATGAAATATGATTATTTGCCTGCACATAAAGACTTGGTTGTGGATAGATAGGCATGCCTATAGGGTTATAGTTGCAGCTGCTATAGTCTGACTCTTATGAGTCCATAGTTTGTCTCTACATGAGACCATAGTTCTGGCCCAATGGGTCTACAGATTTGATACCTTCGGGTATCCACAGATTCGATACCTTCGGGTATCCATAGCACCCGTTATCCACACCCATAGAACTTTAGCAGGCATTTCACAGTATGAAATGAACAGTGTGTATTTATGTTATATTGATAAAGATTTCATTATTTCATTGTGATTTGTTTTCATACAGTCAAGTTATAACCTTAAATCTGTTAGGTGAGTTACATTATAACTCTTACATGTTAATTATAATATCTTGACTTTATTATGGTTTATTGTGTGCTTGAAAACAATCACTGTGAGTGGTTGTTCCTACATGTATTGCTCCCCACTAAGCTTTATAGCTTAGCACGGGTGTTTATCCGTGTAGGTTCAAGATGTTGTTGCTTCGGGGGACAAGGCCAACACCAACTAGGAAGAAAAGTTTAGGATGTCTAAATTGTATTGATTTCTCTTTTGTTTTATGTAAATCTATGACAATATTGTAATGAACATGTTCTATAACTATTAATTTATAATATGTCTATGATGTAATATAATATATGTTTATGCAACTTGTTAAAGTGTATGAACTAAATTGTCAAAGAAAAACTAATTATGTAGTAAAAGAATATTTTGCATATTTACTATATGTAATATTTATTAAAGTATTACGATCAGTAACAGTAATCCGGATAGACTAGTGTGGTCCTTATATCTTTGGTATCAGAGCGCCTTGGTTTAGGCGGTTCTGGCCAATAAGAGTATAGAAAGAAGTAGTTATAGAAGATTGTTGTCTGGTGTTGGCTTATTATAGCTTGTCCCTCACATGGTTTAATATATTTTAAAGATGTATTAAGGTATATAGGTACCCTATTGTGAAATTCAATAGAAGTTAAAAGAACATGTTTAAATAGTAAGTCGTGAACAAGCAACGTGAGCATTGATTGATAGTAGTGGTTTAAAACATATGATGTGAGTAGGGGCAAGTTTAACTTTGGATGCTTACTTGCAATATTGTATTTATATATGTATGCTTATATTATTGGGTCATGATATATTGGTAGAAAAGTATAGGGTTAGGAGATGAGAATATTAAAATGGGAGTTAATCTCAAAATAAGATTAGCTTGTGTATTGGAATAAGCTTATGTATTTATATGAATTTGATCTTATGTAGTGAACATGATAATTTTAAATGGGAATATGTGATGATAGGTTTCAATCACAATAATTTAGTTAATGGTAAGAGATAATTGTGTAGTCAAAGTAAGCTGTTAAATTATGAAAGAGCCTTTAAACAGTGTTAAAACTTGGTTAATATGATCTAATAAATTATAAAAAAAATAATTAAAAGGTTAATATTATAGCAAACTGTTTATTTGATAAACAGCAAACCATTTATTAGTGTAATGGCAAGCTATTAATAGTACATACCTTATCGTGTAGATATTACACATAAAGGAAAAAGTGATGGAGTTTTATAAGATGTATAATTGCTTGAATGTACATGAGAATTATAATAATTAGGTCACCATATCTAAATAAACAACTATAGTATGGATGCAAATAAGAAAACGTAAACCTATAGTTTGAACAATATAATGTTATGTACTTAGTTAGTTAAACTCAAAGTGTTTTGGTTTTGAATGATCCTCGAAACTGCTTAAAATATAAATACATTTAATCAATTTTGAAGTCTTACCTTGTCAGACATAAATATTCTAAAGTAAAGAGTTTTACTTTAATAAATACAACTTATGTATACTCTTGAAATAATTATAGTATAAATGTTATGTGATCATCCTAGTAAATGATTAATTGAGAGTGTAAATAATCTTGTTGATTACAATATACTGATCCTATAAGTCTAGATATTATTTTTTACACGATTATGTATTGATATGCTTAACTATTAAAGGATAAGAGGGTAAGTCAAGAAGAATTCCAAAGGTACATTTTTGTGTGAACTAATTAAGAATTTAAGTGAAGTTTAATGCAATTGAATGACATGACCACAATCCAATGAGTAATATATATATATTTCAGTGTTTAAACAAGTAACAGCAGTCTAGGTACGCTTTTATAAATGTATGATAACATGTATTTATGAAAGTTCCTAACTGTAACTTCCTTGTTCATGAGTATGGACATAAGTATAAGAAGATGTTATCGTGTTTATAATTGGTGTATACTCTAGTGAATATGTGATGTGGTGCTCGAGTCACATGTATATACCTATGTGCATATACGTTCATGAAAAATGGATATTATTATTATATGGTAAGTATTTAGGCATATACTGATGATAGATAAGAATGTTCTTGGTGGAACATGATGATAAATTAGGGAAAGGTATGCTTTCCTGAAATGATAAAGAATGGTTCAAGCAAAATAGTGAGCATAGTAAGCATGATAATGAGTATTATGTTATAATTATGATCACATGTTAAGTTGCATGTTCTTAAAATGTTAATTGGTGACAATTTGGTATATATATATACATATATATATCGTAATGTTTATGGTTATTCATAAGTATGATTGTGCATATACCTTTATAAGGCCATCGAATATTAATTAGTTATACTTGATAAGTATAAACTATCGGAATTGTGTGACCTTGATATATGAGTAAGTAATACATGATACTCTACTCATTATTATATAGTAACATAGATAAAATTATAATTACTCGGTACATGGCTATCCATGTACATACATATATTCAATTAGATAAAGTAAAGTAATGCTAATAAAGTAAAGGAATTTAACTGTCTGCTTTACAGTTGTCCCTATTTGGGGTCTATAGTTTTGATATCTTCGGATATCCACCATTTTTATACCCTTGTATATCCACTGATTTTGTTATTCATCTTTAAAAGTTAAGCAGACAAAGTTACAGTATAATTGCATCATAGTTTATTTCATTATAGTAAGACATATGTTTATGGAATATCATGTTTGATTAGATTTTCATTAATACATGTATTATATGGATGCATATACCTATATATATGTATATAGATCAGCATATGAAAAATAGAAATTTGTAGATGTTAAATTGAATGTAGGATTACATTACTGATTGAAAACTTTATATGTTTAAAGTATAGGTACAGTGTAAACATTAAAGTATAATTAACCTGTATCATTGAAAGTGCTCATGATTGGTTTTAATCATAGGAATTGTTATACAAGTGTATGCATCGATAATTACTGCGAGCAATGAATTAGGAATGGAAACTAAGAGAATAAGTAATCCTAGCAATTCGAGTCTAAGTGACTCCAATCCTTTTATAGTATATCAAGATGCAATTTAAGCAGTGTTGATATAGAGGGCCTTAATAGAGATATCAGGAATTCTCAGCTAAGTTAGTACCAAGCAATAAGGCATGGCCATTTATAGCTTTCTTCTATTCGTTGTGTGTGGCTGTGCATAACATATTTGTTCTTTCCTTTTTATTTAACCAACCGTGCATGACCTTTGTTTTCTTTGCACGATTGTTTATGTTTCATTTGGCCTTTCTTGTTTTCCCGATCGGATATGATTTTTAGCACTGCTTTACCAATCGGGTTTGAACTCCAATATTATTTCTCTAACCGATCAACTATATATATATAGTATTTAATTCTTCTTTGACCAATCGGGTATATTCCATTCAGTTCCTTTTTGACCAAATAAGTATATGGTTTTTCTTGGTTTAGTTTCCTCTTTAACCGATTGGATATATGACTCTTAATCCTTCATGGTCGATCGGATACATATGTATAGCCCTCAATTTCTTGTTTTGCCTAACCGTATATGATTTGCAGTATTTGTTTGCTTGGTCATTCATGACCTTATTCTTCTTACAGTATACAGTTATATGTTCCATTCTCTTCATGTGTACTCATCTACTTAATATTAGAACATTGCTAAATCCTGAATATAGTAGAGTACTACAAGTTTACAAGTTACTAATAAAGCTTTATGATAAGGATGAATTAAGTTAGCAGTGATTATGGTGATGGTAAGTATTTATTTGATGATAGTGAATATGCCAGTTGAATATTGATAGCTTTTAGATAAAGGAATAGGTATATGTATATGATGGTATAGAAATGAGATTTTAGGTTTGAATTGAAAAGTACAGGATAGGTATAGAGACTATTTCTCTGTGGTACATAAAAAGAGTATAAAGGTTAAGTACATGTATATCAAAGATTATGTTTATAGAATATATATTCTTAAGCTAAGATATGACAGTATATATATATATACAAATATATGTGGAGTTACTATGAAAATTTGAGGTTATTGCTACGCTCTATAAATCTGTCCGTATTTCCTTCACAGTCATGGGCAATTGATGAAATATGTTATAGTGGGAATGGGGCAAAACATGTGCATTGCATATTTGCACTTCATTGCATACATGAAGCATCATTCACTCATACAGCACAGCATCATATGACATGTATTTGGCCCCGACTGAAAAAGGAAACCGACAGATATACGTTGAGCATAGTAACGTTATGATCATTTTATTAGGTCATCTTCAATTGGAGATAGAGTTATAAGAAAAGCAAATCAAAGTAAAGACAAAATCAAGAGAGTATTAGAGTTACAAAGAGATAGAGAAGAGAGAAGAGATAGATTGAATTCAAGAGTGATACGATACAATATAGGAATGTATATGAAATCAGCAGAAAATTAGTAGAGACAGTATAAAATGTAGGATAAGTGAGATAGATATATGAGTGCATATAGAGCTATAGAAAAGGAAGTGTTATATGAGTATAGGATACCATCTTTGATGTACAGGTATGAATTTCGAGGACAAAATTCTTTTAGGGGGAGAGATTTGTAATACCCCTAAAGGTACCCTAAGAGAGATAGGTGAGTATTTTTGCATGAGATAGAGATTAATTATGTGACTAATTAAGTGGAATTATACATTAAGGATATAATTGAAAAGTTAAAGTAAAAGAATTGTGGTAGAAATGTAATAAGTGAAAGATTATAGATTAAAGTAAGAAGCAAAAGTATAAAGAGGGATCAAAGTGAGATTTTTTCAAGATCTTTTAAGTCAACCAATGGAGAAGTGACATGAATATTTCTAGAAAAAAAAAAAAGAAAGAAGATAAATATAAGAAAGGAAGTGGGAGATGTGGCCGGCCATTCTTGGCCTATTTTCCTTCATCTTCTTCTATCCTCAAATCCAAAAAAAAGATGCTGCTTCAAGTAGGAGAAATGGTTGATGATGGTAAAGATGAAGAGCAAGAGAAAAGAAAGAGAAAGCAAGGAGACTAGAGGAAGAGAAAAGAGTGAAGCTTGTAAAGAGGTTTGGGAGTTTTTATTTTCTTTGCTATTTAATTTATTGATTTAAGTTGATATATGTGTTATAGATTTTCTGTTAGTGATGATTGGATGCAAGAGAATGGTGATTTGTGCCTTAGAAAGTGTTAAGATGAAAATCTGTTTTGGATCACATGAACCAGTCTTAGTAAAACTAACATAACTCCCACTATAGAAGTCTGATTAATGTGATTCCAGTTGTATATGAACGATAAGACCTAGATCTACAACTTTGTAGAAGAAATCGGGACCTAAATCTGTCCCTAGAGTGTCTGAAATTGAGCTTGAAGTGGACAGACCCCTGCTGTCCGTCCTAAGTGAGCAGTCTTCGGTTTTTAGTGAATAACTTGAGATTTAGAAGTCTGATTGAGATGATTTTTGATGTTTTAGAAACTAGAAACATAGGGTTAAAACTTTGTAGAAGACAACTTTTTCATAAAAAGTCGTTTGATACGCCTAAATTGAGGTACAAGTTGATATTCTTAACCAGTCTGCAGGATTTTGTGAGTAGAGGAAGTGTGTTTGGGCCGTCGCCCTCTGTCGCGAGCGCGACACTTGCCGCGAGCGCGACAACACACGCTTGTCCCCTATATTTGCCTATTTTTCTCCTTTTTCTACTATAATAGACTATTCTCCATGTGTTATTACTATAACCGGGCATAATAGACCTTAGAATACGAGTTTACATGAATGATAAACCCGAGAATGTACCACATTCAATTTACATATACATAAATTATATATATTGAAATGAAATGTAAAGGAAATGGTTGTGAAATACTAATATGTAAAGCATAAGATTAACTATTCTTTCTTAAAACATATAGTTTACTTTAAATACAAAGTATATGATAATGCTCAACCATAAACATATGAAATGTGTAAGTAATAAAAAGATAAAGTTATAGTAATTGATATATGAAAGTATTTACTTGAATATGGTTGAGTTATATCGATTATCTGCATGTGCTGTTGATTGTGACATGATAGTTAAAGAATATTATCCTATTGTTTGATTTATCATTCCATGTGATGAATTGTATACTATAAATCAAATGATACATGAAATATGATTATTTGCCTGCACATAAAGACTTGGTTGTGGATAGATAGGCATGCCTATAGGGTTATAGTTGCAGCTGCTATAGTCTGACTCTTATGAGTCCATAGTTTGTCTCTACATGAGACCATAGTTCTGGCCCAATGGGTCTACAGATTTGATACCTTCGGGTATCCACAGATTCGATACCTTCGGGTATCCATAGCACCCGTTATCCACACCCATAGAACTTTAGCAGGCATTTCACAGTATGAAATGAACAGTGTGTATTTATGTTATATTGATAAAGATTTCATTATTTCATTGTGATTTGTTTTCATACAGTCAAGTTATAACCTTAAATCTGTTAGGTGAGTTACATTATAACTCTTACATGTTAATTATAATATCTTGACTTTATTATGGTTTATTGTGTGCTTGAAAACAATCACTGTGAGTGGTTGTTCCTACATGTATTGCTCCCCACTAAGCTTTATAGCTTAGCACGGGTGTTTATCCGTGTAGGTTCAAGATGTTGTTGCTTCGGGGGACAAGGCCAACACCAACTAGGAAGAAAAGTTTAGGATGTCTAAATTGTATTGATTTCTCTTTTGTTTTATGTAAATCTATGACAATATTGTAATGAACATGTTCTATAACTATTAATTTATAATATGTCTATGATGTAATATAATATATGTTTATGCAACTTGTTAAAGTGTATGAACTAAATTGTCAAAGAAAAACTAATTATGTAGTAAAAGAATATTTTGCATATTTACTATATGTAATATTTATTAAAGTATTACGATCAGTAACAGTAATCCGGATAGACTAGTGTGGTCCTTACATCTCTAGTTTTTAAAACATAAAAAATAACTCAAGTTTGACTTCTAAATCTCAAGATATCACTAAAAACTTACAGACCGTTCCCAGGTGACGGACAGCAGGGGTCTGTCCACTTCAAGCTCATTTTTTAACACTCTGGAGACATATATAGATACCATTTTCTTCTACAAAGTTGTAGATATAGGTATTATATTTCATATAAAACTAGAATCACATCAATCAGACATCTACAAAAAGAGTTATGCACTTTACATTGAAATTGGTCAAGTGAACCTTGAACAGATTTTCACCTTATCTCTTCCTAAGGCACAAATCATCTTTCTCATACAGTATATATTCAATTCTTTATTCAAAAATCAAATATAGATCATCTAAAACACATATAACAATTTATTTCACCTAAAAACACATAAAATAATAATATAACTCCCATACCTTATTAATGCTTCAATCACTTCCTTTAAACTCTATTATCTTTCTACATGTTTTTCTTGCTCTATCTTTCTCTTCCTTCTCCATAAGATCACTCACATATAAAAACCCATACAAATCATTAAATTCCCATTATAATAATCTCATAGAAGAAGAAGAGAACAAGAGAAATAATTATTACCTTAAGAGACATACCACCAAATTCTCTCTCTCCTTCCATCTCTACATGGAATTAGGGATTGTTTCAAGGTTGGTTAACTTTCTAAAGGAGAAAAAAGGCTGAAAAATGAAGTCCCTAAGGTGGTGGCCGGCCAATTCCAATAAAAAGCAGATTTTTTTCTTTCATTATCTCATGGTCCTTCTCCCTTTCTCTAGAATAATACATGTACACTCCTCATTGGGCCACTTGCCAAGCTATGCAAAATTTACATTTTGCTCCCTCATCTCCCCTTAATTCTCATATTTGACATGAAAAAAATTTAAAATTTTCAATCAATCCCCACTACTTTTCTAACAATGCACATGAGCCCTTAAATTAACAATTTTATAAAAATTGCCCTTAACATTTAAATTAATTTCGATCACGTCCCTAACATATTTACAATTAAATACCAATATATCCCTTGGGATATTACATTAACATATAAGAGTTTATATAATTAATGAATATTAATGAACATAAATAGTTATATTAGCAATGTTGTATGTTATTAGATGAATGATTAACATATTGTATTGTATCCCGAGTGTAATTGAATATGAATTACATGATATAGTAATATGATTGCATGCTCTATTGAGTGTATTGATGCCATATTTCAAAATGTATTAAGTGTACTACTATTAAATGATTAAATGATTTAATGAATGTCTAAATTTCACATAGTAGTGGATAGATATACATGTCTATAAAGGGGGATAGCGATCGTAGCTACCGGTGTTGTCACCTAAGGGTGACTACTATTTCGATACCTTTTGGTATTTAGTAACCTGAGACTTTTATATCTCTATTGTTTGATATTGCTCACCAGTATCTAATGTTTGTGCCCATATCCACCATTAATGAAAATTCAAACGATATAAGTGATTTGATTAATGAATAATGATAAGTGATCAATAGTGTAAGTGTTTCGATGGCTCATGATAGTGTTAGTGTTCTTCATTGAATAATGAAGTGCTATTAAAGAATTGTATTAAAGTGTTACTGTGTGCATCATTAAGAAATGGTATTGCAATGTTTCCTAATGGATGGATTATTGTTATAAGCGTATGTATTTTGTAACATGAAAAGGCATGTTATTATGTTATTTGTATTTGATAATAAGTCAATTGTTTTGTTTTACTTTCCATTGAGCCATTTCTCAGCATGGGTGTTCTTCCCATTTAGGTATACAAGTGTAAAGTATAAATGTTGATTTCAAGTCAACATCTATAGGCCACTAAAGAGAATAGCAAGTGATAACTAGTTTTAGAGTATAGTTATTTTTGTAAAGCGCTCAATGTAAAGAACTTAGAACATATGTAATGAATTAATTTTTAATGATACTTTAAGGATGTTTAATTTATATCTATGTATGTGTAATTGTGCAAACAATTTAATAAAGAAACATGTAAAAAAAGGTAATAAAAGCGAGCATTATATTGTGGTATCAGAGCAAAGGTTTAGGCCGTTCTGGGCAATAAGGTGTTAGATAATATATTAGATATGTCTATTTATACAGCGTTATGGCCTTAAAGCATATGCTATCTTGCCTAAAGTAAAGATGGAATCAGATCCTAGTGAAAGTATAGATAGTTGAAAGTGTAAATCCAGTGTAAACTAATGTAGATGTCTTTATTTTCGATAGATAGTAGAGTACAAAAGCCCCTATATGAAGTTGATATGAAAGTTGATTCAGATAGGGTATGGCATTATGTGCACCTTCAGTAACTTCTTAACAGTATGGCCAATTGATTACACACGTTATAGCATAAGATGGGGTAAACATTTATGATACATGAAAACATACATTTGCATCCTATAATTCTTTCACAGTATTGCATTAGCATCATTTGAAGAAACATGAAAAGTATTAAATTACATGGAAATGCCCTAAGTGGAAGAAAAACTGACAGGATATACATTGAGTGCAGTGATGATATGATAGCATAGATAAAGTAAGGAATAAGAGAAGTAGGGAGAGATAGTATTGAATAAAGTTTGATCGATACAGAGTTATAAAAATGCAAGTGATGAGATTTGGCAAGTAACACAAGAGAAATTTCGAGGACAAAATACTTTTAAGGAGGAGAGAAATGTATTGCCCCAAAACATACCCTAATAGGATTAGTGTATAGTGGAGAAAGACATTAAAAATATTTCAGTGTAAAATAATTGCTAGTAATGCAAATAAGACGTAATTGGTATTAATGCAAAAGTGAAGGGCAATTATGTAAATTGTCAATTTAGGGGTAAATGTGTAATATTATAAAATAAGTGAGGGTTAATGTGTTAAAAGGGTTAGTATGGTGTATAGTTAGTAATAAGGATTAGCTATAAGGATGTGAAATGTAATTTACCATTGGTCAAATAATTTACCAATGAAGAGATGATACATATGGAACTCTAAAAAGAGGTAGAGATGTGGTAAAAAAAGGGGAAGTGGCCGACCATCTTTTGGCTAAGAGATTTCTAGATTTTTAATTCCACTTCTCCATAAAACACTTTAAAAATTTTGCTTGTGGATTAAAGGAAAGGGGAACCTGGTACAAGGTGAGAAAACTTATGGCTTTGAGTTGAGAATGGATCTATTCATCTTTATTTCTTTATGTAGTAAGTATTTCATAATATGTATTAATTGTTTTTGAATGGTAATTGAATGATATTACATGCTACTACTAGAGAAATTAGCAAAAACAAAGGGGAAGAGAAGAAGAAGTTCTAGAAGAGCTAGTTAGAGCATCAATAAGGTATGGGAGTTTATGTTCTTGTTTTATATGTATATATTTGAATCAAGTTGATATATGTATTTTCAATGATCTAAAATTGATTTTTTAGTGAAGGAATGATTTTATAGTGCATAGAAAATATAGTTTGTGCCTTAGAAAGTGACATAGTGAAAATCATTTTAAGGTTCACTTGAACAAGTTTCAGTGTAAAGGGTGTAACTCCCGCCATAGATGTCTAAAGTGAGTTCTTCTAGTTGGATATGAAATATAAGAGGTATATCTACAACGTTTTAGAAGACATTGAAACCTGAATTTGTCTCCAAAGTGTTCGAAATTGGGCTTGAAATTGATAGACCCTTGTTGTTTTGTCATATGGACCAGTCTGTAATACTTTATTGATATCTTGAGATTTACAGTTCATAATTGAGTTATTATTAATTTTTTGAAAACTGAAGACATAGTGGAACAACTTTTTAGAAGGCTACGTTGGCTAAAAATTCCATTGTGAATGTCTAAAAGTGTAAACAAACTGGGATTGAAAATCTACCTTGGGACAGTATAGACCTCACGATTAGCAGGTATGACTTACTGACTGTGACATAGGCCAAATTTAGTACAGAATCAAAATGACATCTATGTCATGATCAGAAGGTATAAGCTGCTGATTATGACCCTCTCTTGCCTCTTTCTAAACTTGATTTTAAGGTTCCAAATTGATACCAAAGCATACCTAGACCTCCCTAAACACTATTAGAGCATGTTAAACATAAAAACAAGAATAATAAGTCACATAAAATGAGTGTAAAACATAATGGATTAGTGAAGTAAAGTTAAATACTAAGCCTTAACATCTAAGAGTTTATACAATTAATGAATATGAATGAACATGAGTAGTTGTATTAGCAATGTTATATGTTATTAGATGAATCATTAACATATTGTATTGTATCCTGAGTGTAATTAAATATGAATGACATGATATAGAAATATGATTGCATGTTTTATTGAGTGTATTGATGCCATATTTCTAAATGTATCAAATGTATTACTATTGAATGATGAAATGATTTAAGGAGCACCTAAATTTTACATAGTAATGGATAGATAGGCATGCTTATAAAGAGGATAGTGATCGTAGTTGCTAGTGTTATCACTTGAGGGTGACTACTGTTTCGATACTTTTTGGTATCTAGTGACCCGAGACTTTTATTTCTCTAGTATTTAATACTATTTGCCAGTATCTAGTGTTTGTATCCATATCCACCATTAATGGAAATTCAGGCAATAGAAGTGATATGATTAATGAATAATGATAAGTGATCAACGGTGTAAGCGTTTCGGTGGCTCATAATAGTGTTAGTGTTTTTCATTAAATAATGAAGTGCGATTAAAGAATTGTATTAAAGTGTTACTAAGTGCATCATTAAGAAATGGTATTGCAACATTTCCTAATGCATGGATTATCGTTATAAGCGTACGTATTTTGTAATATGAAAAGGCATGCTATTATGTTATTTGTATTTGAGACTTTGATAAGAAATTAATTATTTTGTTTTGCTCCCTACTGAGCCATTGCTCAGCATGGGTGTTCTTCCTATATAGGTATACAAATGTGAAGTATAAATGCTAATTTCAAGTCAACATCTGTCGGCCACCAGAGAGGATAACGAGTGACGACTAGTTTTAGAGTAAAGTTATTTTTGTAAAGTGCTCAATGTAAAGAATTTAGAACATATGTAATGAATTAATTTGTAATGATACTTTAAGTATGTTAATTTATATCTATGTATGTGTAATTGTGAAAATAATTTAATAAATAAATATGTGAAAAAAAGGTAATAAAAGCGAGCGTTACACTACGGGGCTGATTTTGCAACAAAACACGATTTAAGAAGTTTTCTTCAGAATAAGAGTTTGAGTGCAACAAAACTTCTCCTATTTGATGTCATTCAAGTATTGATATAAAATAGGCAATGGGAAATCAACTTTATGGGAGAGTTTTAGGGTTTTATCTCGTTCTTTTAGTCATTGTAAATTAAGGTTTTATTTTCTCTTTTTAGTTTAGATTTAATTTGGAAATTCAAGAAGGGATTTAAGGTTGAAGAAGAGGAACTTCAAGTTTTCTTTTCTCTTTATTAAGGGTGTATTTTGAACTTTTAATGATTATATTCTTGATGTTTGAGTAGTTCTTCTTGCTTAGGAATTCTTGAACCATATTTGTATTGAGATTTTGAGTTTAATGAATGTTTTTTATGTTTTTTTATTTTCCCTGTGATTAATTATGCACTTACAATTATGTTTGATTTCAAAATGAGGTGTTGATTCCTAGTTAATTATATTTGTTTATGCCTTGTTTTTTTATTATCTACATCTAGTTATCTTTATGTTCCAAGAGTAGGTATTGATTCTTATGTGTGATTATATTTAGTTCAAGTGTGTTAGGAAATAGATAAATTTTTAAATGGGTGTTCCCATAAGAGATTCATTTGAGATCTAGGAATTTATAAACTTGTGCTGATGCTAGTTATTAGATTGTTCTTAATCAGGGAGTTTAGTAATTTAGAATGGTGTTTTATGTAAGAGACCTATTTTGAGTTTAATTTTTTAAGATATTCATGATAATATTATTTTACTTGTTTTTAGTTACATTTATGAGGATAGAATTTTCTAAGCATTAATTTCAATTTTGTTGATTTCCTCGGTAACCTTGGTTTAATTTAGTTGTAAATTGTTAGATGTAATTTCTTGTTTAGCGTAGAACTCTTTTTAATTCAAAACTTGGAAAATATCTCAAGTTAATTTTGCTAATTATTGATATTTTACTTAGCAATACCTGTTCCCTTGATTCAATATTCTTGGGGATCTAAATATATTTTTCTATATTACTTAACCGATCTAATATACTTGCTAGACACTGGTCACAGGTTATCAACAAAAATTTTGCTCCTTTTTTCTTCACTGCAGTCTATAAGGATCCTCATTCCACTCGTAGAAAACTTTAGTGGAAGGACCTGATCTGTAGTGGCCCATACACTGGCTTGGCTATGAATAGTATTTTTTACAGTAGACTAGTACAACCGAATAGAAAAATAAGCTTGGTGGTGAAAAATATTTTATTTGACTATCAAAAAATATTAGTCACGGTGAGCCCAAGATTAAAATTTGAAGTCAAAATAAGGTCAAATAGGTCCTTAAAAGTCAAAAATAAGAAAAAAATTCACAATTTCTGTTTAAATAGTACCCTTGTTGATCAAGGGTTTGATTGGACTTTAAATATAGCAAATGATCTCTAAAAATTCTTAAAATTTTTATATCTATATTAAATGAGATTTAGAATATTTTGATGCAAAAAAATAAATTTTAAGGTAACACTGAAAGTGGTTGAATCGGATCGATTTAAGTGAATCGAATAAAAAATGGACTCCAATTGAGCCTTACCAAAAACAAGCCTCCTAGTTAATATTTAGCTCCTCTACAATAATTTTACAGCCTCCAATGTCTAATTTCAGTGGAAGAATTTGATTTAAAACCAGGAATCAAGTTAGGGTGCAATTTTGGAGGTAAGAGAAAAAGAAAATGGGAAAGAAAATGAGGAAGATAGATTTTGCCAAAAGAAGAAGAGAAGAAGGGAGCATAATTCTAAAGTTATCTCTAGAATTTTTTATTTTTTAGGGTTTAAATACCCTGATTTTTAGGTTATGCTAGTCCAACCATGGTGGTTGGGCCTAATTCAAGCTCAAATTGATTTTTAAGCCTATTTATACATTCTAATTTATTTCTCTCACCTCCCAACCCTAATTTCACCCAAAATCAATTCCATAATTTTTAAAATAATAAATTAAGCCTCCATGAAAAATTTCAACTCAATCAAAATTCATTTTCGATCTGGTTCACTCAAATCGATCCAATTCAACCATTTTCAGTGTTATCATAAAGTTTATTTTTTTTGCAAAAAAATATTCTACATTATCATTTAAGGTAAATCTGGAAATTTTAAGAATTTTTAAAGATCATGTGCTATTTTTAAAGTTCAATGAAACCATTGATCAACTAGGATACTATTTAAACGAAAATTGTAAAATTTTTCTTATTTTCGACTTTTAGGGATCTATTTGATCTCATTTTGACTTCAAATTTTAATCTTGGATTTACTGTGACTAAAATTTTTTGATAGTCAATTAAAATATTTTTCACCACTAGATGTATTTTTCTGCTCGGATGTACTGGTCAACTACGAAAGATACTATTCATGGCTACACCAATATTTAGGCCCCTACATTATCTCTATTTCTCATAACATCTCCTCCCTTTGGGTGTTGTTATGAGATTTTAATGCTTTTTTATATTCTCGTGAGAAGTCAAGTGGTGCTGTCAGAGGGAGTAAACCATATTCATTTTTTGCTCATTTTATTGAACATTACTCTTTAGCTGAATGGGTTTTTCTGGTCCCAAGTTCACCTGGTGCAGGGGTGTAGTTATTAAGAGATTAGATCATGCTCTGTGTAACATACAGTGGTGTGACTCTTGCTCGAACTTCAAAGTCTCCAACCTTCCGAAGATGCACTCTGATCATAAGCCTATACTTCTTTCTATTATGAACAGTTTTCGACCCCGTGGTCAGAAATCCTTTCAATTCAATGCAACATGGGCACTTTATAAAGATTTTCATGGGTTTGTTGTCGCTAAATGGTTAGGAACTAATAGTATTGTTGATACTATTCATAATTTTGCTTCTAGTGTTGGTACTTGGAGCAAATAGATTTTTGGTTGCATCATGTATCGAAAAAAGAACATGCTTTCCAGATTGGCAGGTATTGACAAATATCTTGAAAATTCTCATTCTGATTTCCTTGATGATCTTAGCAGTAACCTAAGATTATAATTAAATAATATTCTTCTGTAAGAAGAGATTTATTAGAAACAAAAGGGTTGATCGGATTGGTTTTTTACTAGGGGATAAAAATTGTAACACCCTCTTACTAACAATCTAATTTTGTTATTTGACATCACTAAGCATGCATTATCATAGCTTCATGTTATTATCCATATATCTAACAATATCTATGCAAATGATTGTAGATACCGTGACCCGAGGTAGCCTAGATCAAGGTTATCCGATGTTGAGAACATAAGGTATTACTAACAGGGGATTCGGATCTCAAAGCTCCAATTATGATTTTTTTTCATACTTCCTCGAGATTTTTGCATGGTTGTTGCAAGTGTTTTCAAACATTTCCAAATATTTCCAATTCCTTAGTAAAAATATGTAAAAACCCTCTTTTTGGACCTTAAGTGGTGGCAGATGACCATCTGTCACTTGAAGGGCAATCGTCTATGGCCACTTCTCTCCTGCACAGTCCATTTAGAGGGTATTTCAGTAAAATTAGGGTCTAGTGATGAAAGACATCCGTCTCTCATTGAGAGGCGCCCGTCCCTCACTCATATATCTATTTTCCTGCAATTTTAGGTTTTCAAAAAAGGCAGTTATGATTTTGGGGGATCTTCCCTAGATTGGATAGCTTTTAATCCCATTTTGGAAGGGATTTGAGTTAGATTTCAACTCAAATTCTTCCCAAGATATTGAGACCAAAATCTAGAGATTTAAAAAAGGGGTGTAATGCTCGCTCTTTTTATTTACATATTTCTTAATAAATTTGCTTGTACAAATACCCATATACATATAACATTTAATATACTTAAAGTATAATTACAAATTAGTTCATTACATATGTTTCAAATCTTTTACATTGAACAATTATAAAATATAAGTCTACACCAATTAGTCTTCAGTTGCTATCATGTCTAGTGGCCAGCAAATGTTGACTTGAGATCGGCACTTATACTTTACACTTGTGTACCTACACGGGAAAAATACTTGTACTGAGCAATAGCTTAGTGGGAAGTAAACAATGCAATCGACTTCTTGCCGAAGTCTCGTATACAAATAACATAATAGCATGCCTTTTCATATTACAAAATACATACACTTATAATAACAGTCCATGTATTATAAAAAATATTGCAATACAGTTTCTTAATAATGCACTCAGTAACACTTCACACGATAAGAAAATATCAAAATAGAAATAAAAAAACTTTTCGTTGCTAATTTAGCAATGGAAATCAAATTATGTTGCTAGGAAAATTAATTTTCATTGTTATTTTTGGTTAAAGTTTTTAGATTTAGCAACGAAAATAACATTGGTTATCTTCCATTGCTAAAAATGGAGAAAATTTTTAATGCCAAAATATAGCAACGAAATACTTATACCGTTGATAAATAAGGCGCTTGCAGATGGAAGAAAAATTTTGGAATATAAATTAGCAACGAAAAGCAAATTCAATTGCTAATTTAGCAATGGAATGTTATTTCTGTTGCTATATTAGAAACGAAAAATATTTTCTTGCTATTTCGGAATCGAATTGCTTGAAGGTTGCTTATTTAGCAACGAAATTCAATTTTGTTGCTAAATAACCGATCTTATAGCAATTCGGTTACAAAATAGCAACGAAAATTTTTTTCCATTATTATTTCATTATTTGCTAAAATAGGAACAAAATTTATTTTTAGTTGCTAAAATAGCAACGAAATGTGTTTTTCATTGCTAAAATAGCAACCGAAATAACATTCCGTTGCCATTTTAGCAACCAAAATAAAATTTCGTTGCTATTTTTATTTTTGCTCTAGGTATAAATAGTTGGTGTTTTCCTTCTCTCTCTACCTCGCAATCTTGCTTCCCCATCTCTCTCTATTCCTTTTCCTGCCATCGCCCTCTCTCTCTTCCTCTCTTTTTCTATCACCCTCGCCCTCTCCCTCGCTCCCATTTCCTTCTCTTCTCCCTCTTTTATCTCATTGCCAACACTATGAATATCTTCTTGGTAAGCAAAGATTCATGGAATGAGAGAAAGTCCACGTGAATATTCTCAAGTAAAAGTAAAACTTTCTACTTTGTTCCTTTTTTGAAAATTCACCAACTTTTGTTCCTCTTTTCAGAAACTATAGAAAATATAATTTCTAGTATAAAATTTCTAGGGTTTTTTTCAAATTGGGGATTTTGATTTTTAGGGTTTTTTAAAATTCATTGCAATTAGGGTTTAAAGTCAACTAATTGATGATGGATATGAATAAGGTGAAGTTGTTTATGGGAGGTATATCTCGGGAAATCGGTGAAGACTCTCTCTAAATTTATCTTCCATAAAGCATTGAGCCTTTTAACTTCTAAACTATCATCTATTGACTCTTTCCCTTGCCCTTTATTCTCTCTTACAAAATCTCTCACTTTGATTCTCTCTCTCTAACTTTCTCTACATTTTTGTTGTGTTAGATTCTCATGATCTAATAGTGTTGGTGGGCATCGAGTCAAAAGCTTTTATTTTTATTTTTACCCATTTCACTGAGCAAGCTGTTCGTGCTTTAGTTCACTCTATTTGGCCATTTTGGGGATTGATTTTCTCATTTCTAGAGGTTTCTGATCTCTGCTCTATTTGTTTCATCAGATTTTGATTTAATTTATTGTTTAGCTATGAAAGATCCATTGCTCTTGCTATTTGGTACTATTTAGAAAATTTATCTGTGTTTTAGCTTAAATTTGAAGCTTGTTTGTTTTATTGCATTTGGTCCTCATTTTTAATAGATTTTCCTTTATATTTGCTCTTTAAATCGATGAATCATAGTAGTTTTTAGCTATTAGATCTATCGGACAAGTTATAAATTTCCTTTTTTTAGTTTTGTTTCTATGTATTGATTGTCGAATATGGACAAAGAGAATTTCTTTTCTATTTTTTGGGGGGAATAAATTGAGAGTTTTTATTTTTTTATGCACTGCAAGTTTTGATAATGATAAAATAAAGATCCTAAATGTCTTGCTAGGGCGACCATGTGTATGCCACTGTCCCTTTGTTTTTAGTAACACCATCAATACTAATATTAATACTTCCATGTTATTTTAAGATTCCATTTCTTCTCATTTTTGCCTTTGTATTCTTTTGATAGTAAAAATATAAATACATGAAAAATATTACCGAACTCGTTATATTCTTTGTCTACTTGTATAAATACATGAAAAATATTACTAAATTTAGAATGCAGCTTCTAAAATTTTCAATTGGCAATTACATTTACTAAGATATATATATATATATATATATATATATATATATATAGAGAGAGAGGTAGAGAGAGAAAGAAATATTGCCAGTGAGGATACTTAGAGAAACGCTATAGAATGGGGACAAATAAGGTGTTGGTTAAGGTATTGAGTTTCTTTAACTTCTATGCATGTGTTGTTCTTATGTTGACTATCAATGTTTGTTATGCTTACGTTATATTTATATAGTTCAATGGTGATAGAAGTTGCATGCAATTTGATGCTCGTGATATGCCTAATAGAGGTGCAAGTTATTTTTTATTTCCTTTCTTCCTTTTTCGAGTGTAAATTAACAGAGTTCCTTTCCTTTTTTTTTTGAGACATCAATACACAATTAACCTCTATGTGGTTGAATTATGGCTATAATTGTTATTATTAACGGGAATTAGCTATTCAATTGTTTTTACTCCACTTAATAGAGCTCTAATTCTGAATCCAGTTAGGAAACTACATAAGTCATTTTTCTCTGTTCTGTTAAATTTGCTTATTGGTGCTTGAATAAATCAAGAAGTGAATGACTTTGGCATTACAGTAATGTGTTTGTTTGAGAATAACGTCTCAATCGGTAAATTTTGTATTAGAAATGCTTGAACACTTTGAGTATAAAATTTATTGCACTATGAAGATGAACTCATAGAAATACACCACTATTAAAGGAGTTATTATATGCTTAATAATTTATAGTTCAGTAATACTAGGATTAGAAAAAAAAAGTAAAAGATATTGATATGAAAATAATTCCTTTTGATCATTATATCGTTTTTTATGCTTGCAGGAAAAAAGTTGGCACAAAGTATAATCAAAGAAAAACTAGCAGCATATGTGAACATAGTACCAGGCATGTGCCACTTGTTTTCTATTTTCTACCCTACTTCAGGCTTGCTCTTATTCATTGAAAGAAATATTTTATATATGCCTTAGTAAAATTTTTGACAATTTATGATTCCATGTTGAACAAGTTGATTTTTTTTTGACCAAAGTTAGACGTTATGTGTAGCAAATATAGTTTAGACTCATCAATGACCCTTTGGATATGATTCCTTATTTGAGGACTTCATATAGTTATCCATATTGCTTCATGATTTCCAACAAGATTATGTTGCTAGAGTTTCTAGTTTCTGCTAAGTTATGACTGAAATGTCAGTAAAACTTTGGATTATGTTATATGGTTAGAGGCATGTCTTGCATCTAATGCCTTAGCCAAAATAAAGAGAAATTGCATTCTTTCTTATAGGTTATACCATTTATATGTCATATTTCTTAAATCATTTTTCTTCTCAGTTATCAAATTGAAAATTTCCTTACTGATTATCTTGTGCATTTGTCATTCATCATTGAAGGCTGTGAGATATATGGTTAAATTGCTTCTTGCTTTGTAACTCGTCTGGTCTTGAATCTTTTTGTTGGGTGCATTTTGTAACTATAATATTCTTTAATTACTTCACTGCAGGTTGAAGAGAGCAAGCCAATTGAAGTAACATCAAATGAGGCTACCCAGGCATGTCCTTATCCATTGCTTTTTTTAACCATTTCTCTTAGATTTGTTCTTATTTATATTTTGATACAGGCTGGTAATGAGATAGCTGCAGAAGTAGGTTCTCCTAAACTGCCTAAGGCTGCAAATGATAAATCTTCCAAGTTGGTTGTTAGCAATGGTGTTGCACAAACTTGTAAAGATGACTCATTGGCAGATTCATATTCCTTGAAGAAGGTATGTATGGCATTGTGAAAACTAAAATTATCTTGTAAAATGGAAGATTTTAGTGGCATATGTTGGCAGCATTGCTTATTATCAATTTCAGCTAAAATGAATGAAGTAAGAAGCAGTAATGAAATGTTGACATTGAAAATTAATAGTAATTTTTTTAAAAAAATCACCAATATTTTAGTGATGAAAAATTTGTTGTAAATTTTTTTATAATGGTGCCTGAATTTACCAACAAAATTAGAAATTTTGTTGCTGAAATCTTATTCCATTGATAATTTTGACTGATTACATTAGTTGGATTTTGCAACAAAATTCAAATTCTGTTGCTAAATTTAGCAACGAAAATCAATTTTCATTGCTAAAAAAATACCAACCGTCAAATTTGCAACCACCAATTCTATTGCTATTTCCATTGCTAATTTTGTTTAGCAATGGAAATTCAACAATTTTCGTTGCTAAGTTCCATTTCTATTTAGGTATTTTCTTGTAGCGTCAATACAATTCTTTAATTACACCTCATTATTCAATGAAAAGCACTAACACTATCATGAAGTATTGAAACACTTACACTGTTGATCACTTATCATTATTCTTTAATCAAATCACTTTCATCACATGAATTTCCATTAATGGTGGATACAGGTACAAACATTAGATACTGGCGAGTAGCATCAAACACTAGAGACATAAAAGTCTCGGGTCCTAGATACTAATGGGTATCGACACACTAGTCACCCTCAGGTGACAATACTAGCAGTTGCGATCACTATCCCCTTTATAGGCATGCCTGTCTATCCACTACTTTGTGAAATTCAAGCCTTAACTAGTCACTAATCACTCAAGAATATCACATTTGATACATTTAAAATCATGGCATCAATACACTCAATATAGCATGCAATCATTTCACTATATCATATCATTCTTATTCAAGTACCCAAAGAATACAATATAACATGCTCAACATTTATTTAGTTGCATATAATATTGCTAATATAACTATTTATATTCATTAACTATACAAGTTCTTATGCAATAAGACTTAGTATTTAACTTTATTTCATTAATTTATTATGCTCTAAACTCATTTTATGTCACTTATTGCACTTAATTTTATGTTTAAAATTCTCTAATCATGCTTAGGGAACTTTAGGTATGCTTTGGTGTCAATTTGGGATCTAAAAATCAAATTTAAGAAGAGACAGGGAAGGGTCACGGTCAGTAACTTATACCTACTGACCATTATATAGATGTCATTTCAGTTCTATAGTGAATTTGGGCTATATCACGATCAGTAGGTCATACATGCTAACCTTGAGGTCTATTCTATCTAGAGATGGATTTTTATTCTTGATTTGTATACACTTTTAGACCTATAAAATGACATTTTTAAGCCAAAGTCACATTTAACAAATTTGTTCCCCTATGTCTCTAGTTTTCAAAATATTAAAAATCTCTTCATTTAGACTTCTAAATCTCAAGATATCACTAAAACATTATAGACTATTCCAAATGACAAATAACAAAGGTTTGTCAACTTCAATCTCAATTTCGAACATTTTAGAGGCAGATTCAGATTTTAGGGTCTTTTAAAAAGTTGTAGATCTATGTCTTTTAGTTTATTTCCAATAAGAATCATTTCATTTAGACATCTACAGAAAAAGTTATACTTTTTACACTATAATAGGTTCAAGAGAACCCTAAATATATTTCCACTATTTCACTTTTTAAAGCACAACTCATCATTCTTATGCAACAACAATAATATCAACCATTTCTATCATCAATCACACAACAATTATAACATATAAACCAACTTAAATCAAATAACATATAGTATAAATAATAAACTCCCAAACCTCAAAAGTTGGCTACTTTCACTTCCTAAAGTTCTTCCTTCTTCTTTCCCTTGCCTTTTCTACTTTTGTTTTCAACCAATACTATAAAACATCGCTCAATCACTAATCAAGATAACCAATACATATTCTAAAAAAGTAGAAAGAGAAAAAAGAGGGTTTCTTATACATAAAACCATACTTTACTCACCTTACTTGGCTCTGAAAACCAACAAAGACACAAACACCTTGTATAGAGGAACTTAAAGAAAGAAGAAACATAAAAGAATAGAAGAAAATGGCTATAACCTTTGGCCAAATAATGGTTGGCCCTCTCGCAAGAAAAGAAATATTTTTTAAGCATTTTATAGATGATCTCTCTAATTGATCTCTAATTCTTCCCTTTCTCTGATGTTTTTGACTGCTATTTATAGGGCAAAATCGTAGTAGATTCCTTCTTAAACTCTAGACATAGAATAGGAAGTGAACTCTGCTAAAACAGAAAGCTCGAAAATCCTTCACAAAGTAGGAGTAGGAATCACGTGGCCATATCCTTTCCTTTGTAGTTGAAAACGTGGTCACATGTTCATAAGGCTTCCTTCACACGTGGCCATGTGTGAATTATGCCTTCCCTCACACGTGGTCACGTGTCTTCAATGCTTCCTTCCATTTCTCTTTTACGTGGCCACGGGTGAAGATAGCTTAACCCTTCACGTGGCCATGTCTTCACGTGGCCATGGGTAGAATTCTTCACTGATTTCACATGGTCACGTGAAAGCTTCTGGATTGAACGATTGAACGTCTCGTTTTCTTGAATCAACTTCTAATATTTGCACTTTTGACCCTAAACTTTGCCCTTTTTGCAATTTAAGCCCTTTTATATCAATTTTATCCTGAAAATTAAACAAAACATGAAATTAACCTAAAAAACATAAATATTAAAAAATTAACTCTAATTTGACCTAAATAAAACCAAAATAACTAAATAACAAAACTAAAAATATATCAAAAACTATATATAATTCACACTTATCATGACTATCGAAAATTACTGATCACAAATAGTTCCAAATTGAAATTTAATGTGAATTTAAGGTCATATAAGCCTCCAAAAGTCAAAAGCACGAAAAACGAAGCGATTCGAATTTTAGGGTAACTGTTTGACCAAAATTTAACCGAGCCATTAAAAATAGCAAATGAAGTTTAAAAATTACAAAAAATTACATAAGTGCCTTCAATAATTTGTAGAATATTTTGGTTAAAAAAATAAATTTTTCGGTAACACTGGTAATTTTAAATCGAATCAATTTAATTGAATCAAACTAGAAAAGGACTTCGATTGGGCTAAAATTTTGTGTACATTTTATTTTTGATATGATAAGAATGATGGAATCAAATTTGAAGTAATTTGGAGTTAGAAAGTGGGAACATTTAATTAGAGCCATTTATCAGGTAATTAATGGGCTTAAACTAAAAATAGCTCAAGGCCACTAATTAAGCCCAAATCCAACCCATCTCTTAGTCTCTTAAGGGACAGAAAAATCAAGGATAACCAAAAATTTCCACTAGCTTCTTCATCATCTCCCTTAGCCGAACCCCCTTCTACCATTTCCCTTTCTAATTTCTTTCATCTCTCTCTCAATTTACACCAAATTCAAGCATAAGATAGGATTTTATACCTCTCTAGAGCACCCTAGCAGCCTCTAACTTTTGATTAGAGGAAAGGAATCAAGATAAATCAAGTGACAAAGTTTAGGTATCAATTTAAGGTAAGAGAATTTCTTAATTTTAATTTTTTTCTAAGGTGCCTACTACAAGTTTTAGGTGTCTAGAGTTCATATTTGATGTTATTTTGAACATTTAAGATCAAAATCATAAGGTTTGGTTTGATGGTAATTTTGGCCATGGTAGGATTTCAAGAGGAAGAATAAGTTGTCAAGGCCAAAGGCAAAGAAAAGGAAGCCTAGGTAAGGAAAAGTACAAGAAAAAGGTTAGTCACTAATAAATCCTTTTATTTTCCTATAATTTGTATGATTTTCCTTTAGGTTTATTAGGGAGAATTTGATAGAAATATGTATAATTAAAATTGATGTTAGAATAGTATAATTAGACCTCAAATATGACTATTAGGAAGCCTAAATAATTTTAAAAGCCTATGTATGACAGACTTGATATGGTGGCTGAATTTTCCTTTGATGAAAAATGATGTGTATTTGATTTATTTTGATGAAATTAAGTCTTATAATGATATTAGAAATGAAATATGATATCCATAAATTTTTGTAGAATTTATGGGAATTAAATACATATTTTTAAGATGAATTTTGGTTATGTATAAGGTTAAAATATGGAATTAATGTTAATTATTTCATAATTTGATGAGAAAGTGGTGAATTATTGTAAAATAATTCACAGACTATGCAAAAAAGACTGAAAAACCTAGCTAAAAATTTTATTGTATTGATAAAGTATTGAAAAGTATGAAAAATTTGAATAATAATTTGCAATTAAGTGAATTTATGCCCTTAGAAATAGTCAAGCAGTAAAATCTAGTTCAGGATATAATTGGCTGGCCATAGGGATATCTGTACCGCGGTGCAAGTCATGGCAACTTATTTTGCTATGGTAGAATCTCTGATCTCCCATAGTTTCCTTCTGCTCTGTTATCTGTCATGTGAAAAATGATCCTTTTGGATCATTTCTCAGTTTGTATGTGGCCCTATAGGGTCTGTATTCCGTATATTCGGTTTGAGAATTTTTGTCGGATTTGTACTAAAGACATAATAATAATAATAATAATAATAATAATAATAATAATAATAATAATAATAATAATAATAATAATAATAATAATAATAATAATAATAATAATAATATGTTAAAAGTAAAAAGAAAGCTAAAAGTAAAGTTAGAAGTGAAAAAAGACCTAAATGAAAAGAAATAAAACGTTTAGGAGAAAAATGGTAATTTTTCCAAATAATAGGTTTAATAAGTAAAAGTGATAAGAAAATGATTAATAACGGTAAAATGATAATTTAGTCAACAGATAGTTTGAAAAGTCAATCTTTGAAAGGTTAAGGGACTAAAATGTAATTTTGCAGGAAAAAATCAAAATAAGATTTATTTGGCAAATTGTAAGCCAATTAATAGATTAAAAGGTAAAATAAGAAAAGAAATGGCAATTTTATAATTAACATGTAAAAGGGTATTTTGTAATAAATTGAAAGATTAAGAACTAAATTGAAAAGTTATGCAAAATTTTGGCATTGAATTGAAAAATTTGTTTAAAAATATTGCAAAATGCTTTTGGTTAAAAAAAATTGATAAAGTTTCTATAATTAGACTAATTATGCATGTTAGGAAAATATTATGATTGTTAGTCACTATTGAGCATGTTTAATGCTCAGCACGTAGGATTTACTGTGTGCAGGTACTGATAATTCTGGAGCAAAAAGTATACAAGACATGAAGGATGCTGAAGGAATATGAATAATAATTTTTGTTGGCATGTATATATTTATTTTATAGTTACAATGAAAAAAACTGGTCTGTAATAGTAAACATAATGATTATGAAAGTATGTGAATGGCTTCTAGTAGTGGATGACTTTTATATATTTAAAGTGTGATAGAAAATATCGATGCGATATATGAATTATTTATAAACTATTGTGCCTCGGAGAGGCTGTGGTTATTGTCTGCTTTTCAAAGGGCTAGTTAAGAATATAGCCGTTATATTTTCAAATTTTTGAAAAATAAAAAGTAAAATTGGACAGTTATAGGTCAACGAAAAATAGGAATTATGAATTGAAATATTTGATTAGCAACCTTAGATAAAGAAGTATGGTAGTTATGAAAAGGATATATAAAAAAAATTCGGCCAATTGCATAAGTCTGTAAGACTGTTTCAGTAAGGATGTTACATTTTGTAGTATCAAAGCCATGGTTTAAGAGGTTCTAATATCGGAGTGGGAATAAGTGAATGATTTGTCTGTATATTCATGCCAATTGTTTGTAAAAAGGTTGTTTTGGAATCTAATGTGTACTTGCTCCTTTTTGTTTTATAGTGAAAAGATGTCTTTCGACCGTGACAGGCACATGAGGGATGATGAAACTGTGGCTTCTATAGGTACTGGACAGCAGACGGCCTCACAGCAAAAAGCTTCTACTCCAACAGTGCCACCTCCACCACGATAACTAGACTTCCTTAACTTAATGGCCGACTATATTCAGCAGCAGCTGCATACAGGACAAGCTTAGCCCGTATAGGCAGCTGCATAGGTTCAGCCAACTCCACCCAGAATGAAGCCTATTCTGGAAAAGGTTAAAAAGATTTGGGGTTGAAGATTTTTCTGAAAGAGATCCTCCGACACCAGCACAGGTAAAAAATTGGTTATTTAAAATAAAAAGACTATTTGAAATTACAAACAGTTCAGTAGAGGAGAAGCTAGAGGGCATAGTGGCATTGCTACTGGACCCAGCTTTTATTTGGTTGGATTCTATCAGGAAACACACCCTAATGGATCATTTGAGTTGGGGATTCTTTGTGTCTAAGTTTGAAAAAAAATATATCAGCTCATAATATAAAATTTCAATGCATGATCCCTTTTGGAGGCTTAAACAGGGTAATAAGTCAGTGGTTGAGTATGAACGCGAGTTTGAGTGCCTCAGTGCCTATCTTGATGAGAGCCAGTCCATAGATGAAAAGCTATGTCAAAGATTTGGGAGAAGACTGCATACAGAGCTCAGATAGATTATTGGGACCCAGCAATACCCTAGTTTGAGAGCTATGGTTGAAGTTGCACTTAAGTTAGAGGCTATTTAGGCAAAGTAGGCTGACAGATAGTCCCAATTTCAACAGAAGAGGAAATAGGGGCAGTCCAATGGTAAGGGAGATCAGGGAAAGAAGTTTAAAGGATCTCCAGCATCTCAGGGCTGTCCAACAATTCCCGTAGGCTGAGGTCAGGGTAGTGCCCAACATGGCAGAGCTCCAACTACTTCAACAACTAGTATACCTCGGGATAGAGACAGTGGGTCAGTAGTTGCTTGTGATCATTGTGGTAAGATTCATCCTTGGAAGTGTAGATATTTGACTAGAGCATGCTTTAGGTATGGGTTTAGAGATCGTCAGATCAGAGACTGTCCAGTAGTGCAGATTGCTTCAGCCACTTCTCCAGCATTAGGTATTGGGTCCTCTGCATTGAGAGATTGTGGTAGGGAAGTTGCCCCCATCACTTTAGCTTTTAGGCCAATTGGGCAATCATCATAGGGACAGAAGTGAGCTGCAAGCCAAACGTATGCTATTAGAGCCAGAAAAGAGGAGGATACTCCATGTAACACCTTATATCTAGTCTGGAATACAAACCAGATACGGATGTCACAAACCGGTCTACACTCTAAATATCATTAGATCAATATAATTTATACTTAAACTCTCCTCCTAATTTCTTTATCCAAAATTTTGCTAAAAATTTCGGCGAAACCTCCCTTAAATAATCACAGCCTCTTGTAAACAAAATACAGAAACATCACTTCTAAAATCAATCATAAAGTCCCACATCCTCAATCAAACTCCTACACAAAAATTTTTCCCATCCTCCTCAGAATAACCAAGCCAACCTACCTGTCACTATACCAGTAGCTCCATATTCAAATATTTTACACTCAATAATGATTATACAAAATATGATTATGTATTTAAGCTAATATCATAATCTTAAATTTAAATTTCAACTAAAAACTTATAAGTTACACTTAAATTATAAATTTATAACACCGGTGTACATGCAAATGTTTTTAAATACAAAAATAACATAAATACTTTGCTCTTTGTTCTTGATCGTTCACCATTCTAACTGCAACAACCTCTGAATGTTCCTTCCATTGTATTGAGAATCTGGAACATTAAATCAACCTACGTGCGGAAAAGAAAAACCACGTGCTAAGCTAAAAGCTTAGTGGTGACTACCAATTTTATTTCTCCAATGATATATTATACAATGTATTAACATTTTCAAACTCTTACCAATTTATAAAACATATGAAGATTGTAAGTTTCATACAAACACTAAATAAACAGATGAATATGATTTCTTTTGCAATTCCATACTCTCATACATATAAGCATTTATTATAGAAAACATCTAAACTTAATCATAACTTTATTAATTACTTTTAATCGAAAATTTATAATATATAAGATAACAGTTGTATATTAATATTTAATTATTCTTACTTTCATTTGTAAGATATTCTAGTATATATATATATATATATATATATATATATTATACTAAAATTCAATATCCAAAAGATACACACTTATACCACATTCCAATAAATTGCTTATTTTCAGTGTAAACATCAATATATATATATATATATATATATATATATATATATATATATATAGGTTTGTGTATCATATATATTGTCGCTGTAGATAGTGCTTTCTATTTTAATTATACAAAATTTTTAGAAATAACTAAACAAGTTTTCTTAACCTACTCCTACACATGAATGCATCTTTATATTTATTTTTCAATTCATTTGACACTCAAGTAAACTAAGCTGTCGTTTGAGTGTCCGTTTCTAATGTCATATTAATATCTTTTATAATCCAAAAATCTTATTATTTACCCAAATCCTCATTTATAATATTCATATATTCATTATACTTTATATATATCATAAGGAATTTCGTAATTTTCTAAATTAACTTATCTCGTTTCTCACTTTATTTCAGCTTTACTCGTATTTATAACACTTTAATATTGTAGTTATCCTTTTACTTTGTTCACTTGAGTAAGTTACGATTTGGCCCCTAGTTATCAATAGTAGGCTACCACTAGACTGGATAAACGGAACAGAATATCCCATACGCTGGAGGGACCATACCACTAAGGTATGATGTTCTACTCCAGTATCATATCAGAATGTGCCGGCTAATATCAGTCCCATCATATCAGTCCTATACAGTTACAATACCCATATCAGAATGTGTCGGGTAATATCACTCCCATATAATAACAATACTCATATAAGAAATAGTAACAGAATCAGAAATCCTTGGGGTTAGTGCCCTTATGGCTAGCCCTACTATCCTAAGGTCCTGGTTACCCATTGAACATTAAAGGCATTCAAATATTTCTGTATCCTTCTATTTTATACCGTTATTTATTTTTAGCACAATATATCAATTTCATTATGCCGTAAACCGTTTCCATATGAGCTTGATACTTAATAATTCTTGCATATATGTGTTTAATGCTATAACGTAACTCACATAATCAAGCATTCCTTTAGATCATGATGTATTCAATTTATATTTTCACATCTTAATTATTTTGATCACAATGTATTACTCACTTTATGCCACACTTTATTCCCACACAAGCTTGATATTTAATATTATAAAATATAAGTAAACCATGACTTTGTTCCATTGACCGATTATTAATTATGAATCTTGCCTAAGTTATGCATATTCATTTTTATAAACCATAAATCATTTCATTATGATTATCACTCACAACATATTTCTCATATACATGTATATCTATACATTCTAGGCCTTTAATTCTAGGTTTAAATTAAATTGATTGTTAGTATGAGGTTTTAAGAACAAGTCAATGTTGCATATATATAAAAATAGATATAAAATTTTATAACATAAATGAGAAATTCCATCCCTTTAAGGGATCATAAGCTTACACATCCAAATAATAACTCCAATCATTCCTTTTCTTAAAACAAAATATATCAAAGGTGAATAACGAATTTATTACCAAATTTATACGAGCAATTCTAGTGTATGACTTCCCAATATCTTGATCATTTCACTTGGAACCTAAACTTTCAATATGAACTTTACACATAATTTCAGTTTTACCCCTTATAATTTGTTTTTGTCAATTAACGCATCTAAATTAATAACCATGGATTAACAAGGCAAAGGTCCAATTTGTTTATTATAATTTAAAAACCCAAGTTCTACTTATATATGTATATATAAATATATGTATATATACACACATGCTTATAACTATTCTTTGTACATGACTACTACCAACTTAACTCCGTTAATTTTTAAAAGTATGTGTTTTCTTATTTCACGACAATTGATAAGTGTTTTTATTTTTTTCGTTTAAATCATATAAGATATTTTCTAAATCCAAATGTATACGTATATATATCAGCTTGTGATTTTTATCATACTTAACCCTTAACTTGATAAGTACAACCATGTTGTAATCATTGGTTAATTAACTCAAAAGTATAAGAAGGTAAATTTTTGACCAATTCAGTCATTCATTAGTCCCACCTATACTTACCTCTACCCCTTTAACTTAAGAATCTTCAACATTTCGTTTAATTGTAGTTCTTGTACATCAATTACTTCAATTAAACCTTTCGGATCTATCTACTGCAATGTTATTAGAATTTATGAGATATCAATTACTCAAGTAAATTTTCACTTGAATGCTTAAGTTCCTACTACCATAACTTATAAAACAAAACAACAAAATACAACCCAAGTTCGTTTATAATTTGCTAATTGCTCAGTCAGGTGGGCAATATAACTTTTATTTTGGTACAATTTACTTGACTTATCCATTTTACTTAGGCAGTACCTTTAATATATTTCATATCCTTTTATGTATGATTGTTTTATTAATCAATTTTATATAGGTAAAATAACAACTTGCTAAATTTATAGCTACAACTTACATAGTTATTTGTTACAGACTTATATGCTAAAATTTTCAATTCTACTCGCTTAAATTCAGCAAAAGTCCTCTATAACCTTTTTGATTTAACAATCATATGTCAAAATTTAAACAGGCAATTCAAATAAAAAAATTACACTAACCAACATATCAAAATTAGCCTTTGATTCCAATAAACCAACATTTTTAGCCAATAATTCATATGCTTAATTTAAATCAAATTTTCGAAAATAAATTTGGTAATCACATACCATTCAGTGTCGAATTTTTGAATTTTTGTCCAAATCTGCCTGACATTGTGCTTGTCGAACCGGTGATCGGAGCTTCACTAGAGCTCCGCCGGTGATGCTTCGATGCTACCATCTCAAAGATAGAGATCCTAGGTTCCCTTTTCTCATGGTCACGCGCTGCAATGCTACATCCTTTGGTCAAAAATCTCCCTTGAACTGCTGGCTACTTTATCTTCAATCTTTGTATCACCGGTGAGTGGAGAGAGGTGGACGGTGCTTAGAAGTTTGTCTCGTTGCTAAGAGTCATCCGGTGGTGGCCATGTTGTCGTCTGCCGCCTTAGATTGCCGAAAAGAAAAAAAGAAGTGTTTGATATGGGGAAAAAAAGGAAACGAGGAAGGAGGCGATGCTAATGGCGAACCAACAATAAAGAAGGGAAAGGCAACCGGCGATGAAACGAGCGACGGTGGGAAGAATCTCCAGTGACCTGTGCTGGTGATCAGTTGATGGTGGCCTTCATTCCCCCTCATCCATTCCCGATGCTGCACTCTCCCCTTTCTCTTTTTTCCTTTTTATTTTAATTTGTGGCCTCAAAATGCCACTATCAATTAATGGCCACCATTTTTTCTAGATCCTGAATTTTCTGGGCTTTTCTTCTTTTTTTTTTAAATTATTATTATTATTATTATTATTATTATTATTATTATTATTATATACTTAATTTAAATTAATTGTGGTTTTGTAAATTGAAATGTATTTTAATTTAACAACACTAAATTCAAAAATTCACAAATAATTGCTTAATCGACGTAAACTCTCGATAAAATCAGACCCTTGCTCCCTTAAATCAAATATTATTCATAAATTAGAAATATTTTCGATCGACTCAGAGTCAGGGCATTACACTCCAGATGTGATAGTATGTAAATTTCTCTTGTTATCTGTTTTAGTACATACTTTGATAGATCCTAGTTTGACTCATTCCTATATTAGTATTGCTTTAGCTCGAGATAAATGGATGAAAGAGGCATGTTTGGACCAGGATATTTTGGTGAGTAATCCTTTGGGGCATAGTGTGGTGGTAAAGAAAGTTTATAGACATTGTTCGATTAGTGCCCAGGATCATGTATTCCTGGAAAATCTTATTGAGTTACCCTTTCATGAGTTCGATTTGATACTGGGGATGGATTAGTTATCCACCTACCAAGTGACTGTTGATTGCAAAAGAAAAAAGGGTCACTTTAAAGCTTGAAGATGGTCGAGAGATCACAGTGGTAGGGTGAGAACTGACTTTTTGTTTGATATGATATCTGTTACTATTGCTAAGAGATTGATCAGAAAAGGGTGCATAGCTTACATGTGTTATGCAGTGGAGGCGAAGAAAGACAGTCCAAAGGTGTCAGAAGTGCCTACTGTCAGTGAGTTCCAGGTTGTGTTCCCTGATAAGTTACCAGATTTACCCCCTGACAAGAAAGTTGAATTCTTCATTAATGTTGCTCTAGGCAGTGCACCTATCTCCATTGCTCTTTATAGAATGGCACCAGCAGAATTAAAAGAATTGAAGATTTAACTACAAGAATTGCTTAATAAGGGGTTCATCATACCCAGTGTTTCTCCTTGGGAAGCACCAGTCCTAATTGTAAAGAAGAAAGATGGGATATTCAGGTTGTGCATTGATTATAGACAGTTGAATAAAGTGACCATAAAGAACAAATACCCCCTTTCTCACATTGAAGACTTGTTCTATCAGCTGAAGGGAGCGAGTGTATTTTTGAAGATTGACTTGAGATCAGGCTATTACCAGATGGGAATAAAAGCTATAGATGTGCCTAAATTTGCTTTTCACACTAGGTATAACCATTATGAGTTTTTGGTCATGCCATTTGGGCTTACAAATGCACCGGTCGCCTTTATGGATTTGATGAACAAGGTCTTTCATCTATATTTGGACCAATTTATGGTGGTCTTCATCGATGATATTCTGATGTATTCTATGACATCAGAGGAGTATGATAAGCATCTGAGAATTATTCTGCAGACTATAAGGGAAAAGCAACTATATGCCAAATTCAGTAAATGTGATTTCTGGCTGAATGAGGTATCTTTTCTAGGCTATGTCATTTTTGCAGAAGGCATAAAAGGTGGATCTTTCAAAGATTGATGCGATTCTTCAATGGAAGCCACCTAAAAATGTGACTAAAGTGAGGAGTTTTTTGAATTTAGCTGGGTACTATAGGAGATTTATAAAGGGCTTCTCCACTATTGGAGTTCCTATGACTTGACTGCTACAGAAGCATACTAAGTTTGTATGGACTGATAAATGCCAAGAATGCTTTGAAAACTCAAAAGTATGATGAAAAAAGCTCCCATTCTCACTCAACCTGAGTTAGGTAAGGATTTTGTGATCTACAGTAATGCCTCTAGAAATGGTTTAGGTTGTATTCTGATGCAGAAAGGCAATGTGATTGCTTATTCCTCCCAACAATTCAAGACTCATGAGAAGAACTATCCTACTAATGATTTAGAGCTAGCAGCTATTATTTTTGCACTGAAGATTTGGAGGCATTACTTGTATGGGGAAAGATGCTATATTTATTCTGATCATTAAAGCTTAAAATATCTGCTTACTCAGAGAGAACTCAACCTTAGACAGAGATGCTGGTTAGAATTGATTAAAGATTATTACTTTATCGACGACCATCCAGGGAAAGCTAATATGATAGCTGATACACTTAGCAGGAAATTCATGTCAGGTAATGTAAATGCTTTCAAATGAATCTGTATAAGTGATTGATAAATGCAATTAACTGACAATAATGTTTGCAGCTCTTCAGGCTGTGAATGTTAGCTTGAGTCTAGCACTAAACGGAGCTTTATTAGCTGAAATGCAAGTGAAGCCTGACTTTATGCATCAAGTGAAGATGGCCCAGAGAGAAGATGACTGATTGAAAACTATTAGGAACAAGTTAAAGGATAGCAGTGAAGGAGATTATTCTTTGAATGATGATGGAAGCCTTTGCTACAAGAAAAGACTCTGTGTTCTGGATCAGGAGGAACTAAAAAAGAACATCCTTATCGAAGCACACTATAGTAGCTATGCCATACTAGGATTTGAAATCTATTTATTAGTGGCTAGGTATGAAGCTGGATGTGATAGAGTTTGTGAGCAAATGTTTGATATGTCAGCAAGTAAAGGCTGAGCACCAGGCTCCTTCAAGATTGCTTCATCCTATTTTGATACTAGAGTGGAAATGGGATAGTGTAACTATGAATTTTATCATAGGATTACCTGTCACTCAAAGGAAGCATGATGTTATATGGTGATTATTGACAGACTCACCGAATCTGCTTATTTCTTGCCAGTTCAGATGGATTATACTTTGACCAAGTTAGTAGAAATCTACATCAACGAAATAGTGAGATGACATGGAGTGCCATCATCTATCATTTCTGAAAGGGATCTCAGGTTTACTTCCCATTTCTAAAAAAGTATGTAGGAAGCTCTAGGTACAAGGCTCCATTTCAGCATAGCATTTCACCCTCAGACAAATGGTCAATTAGAACGAGTGATTTAGATTTTGAAAGACATGCTACGATGCTGTGTACTAGAGTTTTGTATCAGTTGGGAAAAGTATTTATCTCTTATAGAGTTTTTTTACAATAACAACTACCAGTCCAGTATAAAGATGGCTCCTTTTGAGGCTTTATATGGAAAGAAATGCATAACTCCTCTGTGTTGAACCGAATTGAGTGAAAAGAAACTAGTAGGATCTGACTTAATCTGTGATTCAGAAGAGAAGGTGCGGATCATAAAATGTAGATTGAAAAAAGCCATGGACCGCCAGAAATCCTCTACAGATCTAAAAAGGACAGACATAGAGTTTTAGGTCGGAGATAGAGTGTTTCTGAAAGTATCTCTATGGAAAAAAAATTCTAAGATTTAGCAAGAAGGGCAAGTTAAGTTCGAGGTTTATTGGCTCTTATAAGACACTTCAGTGAGTGGGTCCTGTAGCTTATCGATTGAAGCTTCCATCGGAGTTACAAAAGATGCACGACGTGTTCCACATGTCTATACTCCGTAGGTACAGGCCTGATCCTAGCCATGTAATCACATCAGAGGAAATACAAGTGCAAAGTGACATGACATATGAAGAAAGATCGATGAGCATCCTAGCTAAGGAAATTAGACAGCTTAGGAATAAGCTAATTCCACTAGTGAAAGTGCTTTGGCACCATCACAACGTGGAAAAGGCTATATGGAAGCTAGAGGCTATAATTGGACAACAATACCCTCTGCTCTTTGATGTAGATAAATTTTAAGGATGAAATTTCTTTTTGTAGGGGAGAATTGTAACGGCCTCAACACGAGATTAGCCGTGAATAGTAATTTCGATAGTGAATAGTATTTCTAGGTCAAAAAATACATCCGAAAGCAAAAAATATTTATTTCACTATCAAAACGTACTGGTGACAAGTAGTTCGAGGATGAAATTTGAAGTGAATTTGAGGTCCAATAGACCTCAAAAAATCAAAAGCATGAAAAACGAAGCGGTTCAGTTTTTAGGGTAACTGTTTGACCAAAGTTTGATCGCATCGTTAAAAATAGCAAATGAAGTTTAAAAATTACAAAAAATTACATATATATCTAAAATAATATTTAGAATATTTTGGTTAAAAAAATAAATTTTTCGGTAACACCAATAATTTTGAATCGGACCAATTTAATTGAACCAAACTAAAAATAGACTCTGATTGGGCTGAAATTTTGTATAAAGCCTATTTTTGAAATGATAAGAGTGATAGATTTAAATTTGAAATGATTTGGAGTTAAAAAAGGAAAATTTAATTAAGACCGTTTATTTGGTAATTAATGGGCTTAAACTAAAAATAACTCAAGCCTACTATTTAAGGCCAAGTCCAACCGATCTTTTGGTCTCTTAAGGGACAACAAAATTAGGGAGAACTAGAAATTTCCACCAGCTTCTTCATCATCTCCTTTAGCCAAACCCATTTCTACCATTTCTCTCTCTAATTTCTTTCATCTCTTTCCCAATTTACACCAAATCCAAGTATAAGATAGGATTTTATGCCTCTTTAGAGCACCCTAGAAGCCTCTAACCTTTGTAAAGGAAAGGAATCAAGAGAAATCAACTGACAAAGTTTAGGTATCAATTTGTGGAAAGAGAATTTCTTGGTTTTAATTTTTTTCTAATTGTGCCTACTACTAGTTTTAGGTGCCTGGAGTTCATATTTGATGTTATTTTGAGCATTTAGATCAAAATTATAGGGTTTGGTTTTATAATAATTTCGGCTATGGTAGGATTTCAAGAGGAAGAACAAGTTATCTAGGCCAAAGGCAAAGAAAAGGAAGTCTAGGCAAGAAAAAATGCAGGAAAAAGGTTAGTGACTAATAAATTCTTTTATTTTCCTATAATTTGTATGATTTTCCTTTAGGTTTATTAGGAAAAATTTAATATAAATGTATATTATTTAAATTGATGTTAGAATAGTGTAATTAGACCTCAAATATGACTATTAGGAAGCTTAAATAATTTTAAAAGCCTATGTATGATAGACTTTATGTGGTGGCTGAATTTTCCTTTGATGAAAAATAATGTGTATTTGGTTTATTTTGATGAAATTAAGTCTTAAAATGATAGTAGAAATGAAATATGATGTTCATGAATTTTTGTAAAATTTATGGGTATTAAATAAATATTTTTAAGCTGAATTTTGATTATTTATAAGGTTAAAATGTGGAATTAATGTGAAATAATTCATAATTTGATGAGAAAGTGGTGAATTATTTTGAAATAATTCACAGACTCTACAAAAGAGACTGAAAAGACTAACTAAAAATTTTACTGTATTGAGAAAGTATTGAAAAGTATGAAAATTTTGAATAATAATTTGCAATTAAGTGAATTTGTGCCCTTAGAAATAGTTAGGCAGTAAAATCTAGCTCATGATATAATTGGCTGGCCATAGGGATATCTGTACCGCATTGCAAGTCTTGGCGACTTGCTTTGCTATGATAGGATCTTTGATCTCCCATAGCATCTATCTGCTCTGTTATATGTTTTCGTGAGAAATGGTTTTTTGGGAATATTTTTCAGTTTGTATATGGCCCTTTGAGGTCCGTATCCTGTATATCTGATTCGAGAGTTTCTACCGAATCTATACTAGGGGCATAATAATAATAATAATAATAATAATAATAATAATAATAATAATAATAATAATAATAATAATATGTTAAAAGTGTAAAAAGAAAGCTAAAAGTAAAGTTAGAAGTTAAAAAGGACCTAAATGAAAAGAAATAAAAAATTTAGGGGCAAAATGGTAATTTTTTCAAATAATAGATTTAATAAGTAAAAGTGATAAGAAAATAATTAATAATGATAAAATTGTAATTTAGTCAACAGACAGTCTAAAAAGTCAATCTATGAAAAGTTAAGGGACTAAAATGTGATTTTGCATGAAAAAGTCAAAACAAGATTTATTTGGTAAATTGTAATCCAATTAATGGATTAGAAGGTGAAACAAGAAAAGAAATGGCAATTTTGTAATTAATGTGTAAAAGGGTATTTTTGTAATAAATTGAAAAATTAAGGACTAAATTGAAAAGTTATGCAAAGTTTTGGTATTGAATTTAAAAATCTGTTTAAAAATATTGCAAAATACTTTTGATTGAGAAAAATCGATAAAGTTTCTATAATTAGAGTAATTATGCATGTTAAGAAAATATTATGATTGTTAGTCAGCTCTGGTTATGTTTAATGCTTAGCATATAGAATTTACTGCGTGCAGGTACTGATAATTTTAGAGCTAAAAGTACACAGGACATGAAAGATGCTAAAGGAATATGAAAGATAATTTTTGTTGGCATGTATATATTTATTTTATAGTTACAGTGAAAAAAAATGGTGTGACACCCTTTTCTCACTTAATTCTTAATATTTTATTTCTATTATAATTTCCTACTCCCTAAGTAAATTGTACACTTAGGCCACGTTTGTTTTCCCGTATAATATACGGGACTGTATAAAATAACACCCTCTTGTACAATAGCATATGTTTGGCTAATTTTTTTAAAAAATAGTCCCTGGATTATCTAATACATAACTGTATTTTTATCCCATGTTCACTGGATTATTTAATACACCCCTTCCATATGGGTTTATTTAATACCTAAAACACTGTACTAATTTAAACACCTTCCTTAACAATCAATGGCGTCGCTGTCACCATCGAAATCGCTAGACCACCGATCGGCGTTCTCGTCGCCAACCAGCGTAAATAATTAGAAAACAGACTAGAAGTCAATGGCTAAAGTAGAAGGGAAAAAGTACCAAAGTGGCGCACAGACAAAAACAAACAATTTTTACCCATAACAGCAAAATAAAGAGAAGGAAGAACAATAGAAAGAGGAACAGAGATTGAGAAAGGTAAAGATAAATTTTTTCATTGGATTCAAGATCCAGAGAAGATACACTGTATAATTTTATTTAGTAAGTATTATGAAGTTTTAGTCATCGATTGTCGATCCGGCATCTTCTTCGAAGACTTTTTTTTTACTTAACTTTTCTTTACAGGGTCTAAGATATGGTTTTGGGATATGGGTTTTGATCTTAAGATCACCAAATTCCTTTCTTCTGCTAAATGATGGAGCTGAAAAATCGAAACTTCGGATTGGATTTTTAGGGAAATTTGAAGGGAATTTGAAAGATTGGATTTTTTTGGTGATGAGAAATGGGGGAGAATGCAATTGGGTATGCAGCTACGAATGCGGCGGCCATGCATACGGTGATGAACTTAGTTCAGGCACTAGGAAGAGGGTTTGATGTTAACTTTGATACAAGGTTGCTGTATTGTAAAGGAATTGCTAGGTCTAGAGTGGTCCAAATTGATGAAGAACATACTAGGAATCTTTACTTGTACGATGATGTAGAATTGCCTAATGTTTCCAGGGATATTAACAAGTCTCTGGAATCTCAGGGTCGCCAGAGTTCTGGTGTATTCAGTTTTCATGAGGTATGATATGTTAATTATGCTATATGTTGTGATTTAGTGGGCTCTTTCATTGTGTATTTTTTTCTTGTGGTAGTTTAGTTTAATAGTCAGTTCATGAAGTGTGTTGTGGGGATTTGGTGGATGAGTTTGTGTTTTAACTGATGCTAGACAGCTAAATGGGTTTGGAGATTGTAGAACCGCATCATAATACTCCTAAAGTGACTGTACAACCAGGGTATGATGCGGTTCTCCAGGACACTAAATAATGAGCCGACTATGCAATAAATCACTTTTCCACTTTAAACTTTCAATCAAATCACACTAATACAACGGTGTATATGCCCCTATGGCTAGCCATTCTATCCTGGGATCCTGGATTACCCATTGTTCACTAAGGACAATATCAATTATCATTTGTCACTACATTTTTGCACTAGTATTTATTTTTGTCATACCATATTAATTACTTTATGCGTCATTTGCATTCATATATGCTTATTAACCATATATTCTTCTTATATAGGTTTATTATCATGAGTAATTAATTAATACACGAAATTAACACCATATACATCATTCGGTCGCATAATGTTCTTTCACATACATCATGTTTCTCACCCACTTACATGTCATTTACATTTCTACATTCACTTTAATCATAAATATGCCAATTTACGCTAAGTTTACATTGAATTTGTTAAATTATCTTCTCATTCATTATTATGTACACATGTACATAATTAAGTACATTAATTATTTTTCATTCTATTTAATTCTATTGTCCTTCTTATACCTTGAATTGCTTAATTACAATTAAATACCTCATTACACATCAAATTTTCATATGATAAATTAGAGTACATAATTCAACCATACATGGTTCCATGCTTTCCACTTTAACTTCTTCACTAATTTAAGTTTATATTAGTATATTTCAGCATTCTATTGGATTATATTAATTTATTTCACACTTTCATGCCATTAGGTATAGTTACATAATGTAATTTTTTAGAATACTTCAACTAAATTAGTGAAATTAAAGGTAAATTTCATCCACTAATCTCTATTTAGCTTGGAAGACACCTATTCTTCTTTTTCTTTTACTTTGCTTTTCTTGGCCTTTTCTTCTTCTTGTTTTCCTCATTTGGCCGAAAATATAAGGAAGAAAATCATGAGATTAAGTTGAAATTTTAAGCAATCTAAAGCTACTACACCCTTCTCCCAATTATTCTCTACATGCTTATATCAATTACCCCCTCTAATTCCATCTAGAACTCACAAAATCACAAAATTTCACTTAAATTTCCTTACCTTATTTCTCAAATTCTTGGCTCCTTTTTGATGTAAACTCTTTCCTAGGCTAAAGAGGATGAAATTCTAATTATGAGGATTAAATTTTGGCTAGAAATTTAAAGAGAGAGAGCTTGGGTGAGCAAAAATGGAGGAGAGGGGAGTGAAAAGTGGTGATTCGGATTTCATAAAAAAAGGAAAGGAGCTGCTAATTTTTTGGTGAGTTTTCTAGAAATTTCTAGCTATTTATAGGGGGCCTATATATATGTGAAATGAAGGGCTAGGATTCATCCATTTACTATTAAATCTAAAGGCTTTAAATTAAGCTACATGTCATTTATACATCCACTTTTACTCATCCTACTACTCTAGGCTTACTTGTACCGGATCATAACATTCCATTAATAACTTTCATATCCTTATTTGACCAAAATTCTAGAATTTGACCTCCCAATTAACCCGATCTTGATTTTACACCCCGAATATTGAATTTTTGTTTCCAAAGTCAAAATGACTTGAAATTATTCCTCGCGTGTCATGAGACATCCTAGAACACGTGGATAAAATTTCAGCCCATTTTGATATCATTTTCGTATACTTCTAGCTTCGGCTGCTTGTACAGCCAGTTCAAAACACAAAGTCCTGAAACTGCCATAACACTTATTTTTTACTTCTAACAAACCATATAGGTTATTACTAACATAATTATGTAATCAAAATAATTTTCGAAGGTCAGTACACTACTTCAGGGTCCGATCAAAATTTTTGTCAACTTTTTTTACTGTACCGAGTAAAAACTTCTTTATCCCGTTTAAGGGTCAATCTAAGATTGTTTTGAACTCTAATTGTAGCACTGAATTCCATTTAATAGTTACTTTCATAAACTACTATTAGGATAAACTGCCCTTCGGATCACCCATCCTCGAATTTTCCTGGTCCGAGCACATTTAACCTCTACACTAGGTCCCACTTTCATATCTCATTCAACTCCGATTTCTCTGAAATTTATCCTAGGATACTTATTTATACTCCACATCATACTTTACTTGATAAATACAAATTTAGGGCGTTACAATACTCCCCCACTAAATAAAAATTTCATTCTCAAAATTTACCTGGACTAAATAAGTGTGGATATTGTTGCCTCATTGTTTCTTCAGGTTCCCAAGTGACTTCTTCTACATTATGGCGTGTCCAAAGCACTTTAACCAATGAAATATGCTTATTTCATAGTTGCTCGATTTCTCATGTCAAAATTCTCACTGGTTTTTAATCATAAGATAAATCAGGTCTTAACTGGATTTCTTCTGATGTAATGAAGTGAGAAGGATTCAAACGATATCTGTGTAGCATGAAAATATGGAATACATCATAGATCCTTTCCAGTTCAGAAGGTAGCTTCAGCCTGTACGCCACTGGTCCCACACGCTGAATTATCTCATAAGGTTTGATAAATCTTGGATTAAGCTTACATTTTTTGCCAAATCAAAGAACCTTCAACCATGATGAAACCTTTAAGAACACTTTATCTCCCACATTGAATTATATGTCCCTTTGTTTCAAATCTGCATATGATTTCTGTTGGTCGGTTGCTGCTTTTAAGTTATCTCGAATCAACTTCACTTTTTCTTCAGTTTCTTTAATCAAATCAGGTTCCACTAGTTTGTTTTCACTTAACTCAATCCAACATAAATGTGTTATGTATTTACTCCCGTATAGTGCTTTATATGGCACCATTTTAATGCTAGACTGATAACTGTTATTGTAGGCAAACTCTGCTAGTGGAAGGTATCTCTCCCAACTACTGTTAAATTCAAGCACACAACATTGCATCATATCTTTCGATATTTGTATCACCAGCTCGGATTGACCATCTATTTGTCGATGAAAAGCTGTGTTGTAATCCAAGCGGATCCCCAAAGCTTCTTGAAGTTTTTGCCAAAACCTTAAAGTGAACCATGGATCTTTAACAGAAATTATAGAAATAGGTACACCATGAAGTCTCACAATCTCATTCACATAGGCTTCTACCAATTTGGATAGGGAAAAGTCTGATCTCACTGGGAAAAATGAGTTGACTTAGTCATCTTGTCCACTATCACCCAAATGGAGTCATGTTGCCTCCTGACACAAAATCTATAGTAATTTGCTCCCACTTCCACTCTGGTATGATGATGGGATGCAACAACCCTAAAGGAACTTGATATTCAAATTTTACCTGTTGAAATATGAGACATTTAGTCACAAAATCTGCTATTTTCCTCTTCATTCCAAGCCACCAGTAAGATTTCTTCAGTTCTTGATACATTTTATTACTGCTTGGATGTATAATATAGTGACTACTCTGAGCTTCGGTCAAGATATTTTTCTTCAATTCTACATCATCTGGTACACATATCTTGCCTTTATAGTATAAACAATCATCACGATCAAGAGAAAATTCAACTCCTTTACCTGTTTGTGTTTAAGGATGAGAGATAATAGAGGCTAACCTATCATCTTACCTCTAAGCAATTTTCACTTGTTGAAGCCAATTTGGTTTTAATTGCATTTCTGCTACAAGTGCTCCATTTTGAGCCACATTTAACTTCATTATCATAGCTCGCAAAACCATTAAATATTTCCTGCTAAGCTCATCAGCTACCAGATTTGCTTTTTCTGAATGATAATCAATTAAACAATTATAATCTTTAATAAGCTCCAACCATCTCCTCTATCTCAGCTTGAGTTTCTTTTGTGTAGGCAAATATTTCAAGCTTTTATGGTCAGTATAGATGTAGTACTTCTCTCCATAAAGGTAATGTCTCCATATCTTCAAGGCAAACACAATGGCTGATAACTCCAGATCATGAATAGGGTAGTTTCTTTCATGTGGTTTTAACTATCTGGAAGCATAAGCTACCACTTTACCTTCTTACATAAGCACACATCCTAACCCAATCTTGGCGGCATCACTATAGACAACATATGGTTTGCCTGAAATAAGCTGTGTAAGGATAGGAGCTTTGGTCAACATACCCTTTAATTTCTCAAAACTTATCTGGCATTTGTCAGTCCACTCAAATTTAACATTTTTCTGAAGTAGCTTGGTGAGTGGGGAAGCTAGCATAGAAAATCCCTTTAAAAATAATCTATAGTATCCAGCTAAACCAAGAAAACTGCAAACTTCTGGAACATTTTTAGGTGGCTTTCTTTCAAAAATAGCTTTAAATTTCTTGGGGTCCACCTTGATGCCATCTACTGAAACCACGTGGTCAAGAAAAGTAACTTCATTCAGTCAAAATTCACATTTGCTAAATTTGGCATATAGTTGCTTATCCCTCAATGTCTGGAGCACAATTCTTAAATGTTGGTCATGATCCTCTAGTGTTTTAGAATAAATCAGGATGTCATCGATGAATACCACCATGAACTTATCCAGGTATGGATGAAAAATATGGTTCATCACAAAGGGCATCACCTCAAATTCATAATGCCTATACCTAGTATGAAAAGCAGTCTTTGGGATGTCTCCTTTCCTTAACCCAAGCTGATAATAAGCCGATCTCAAGTCAATTTTTGGAAACATGCTGGTTCCCTTCAATTGATCAAATAGGTCATCAATCTTAGGCAACAGATATCTATTTTTGATGGTGACTTTGTTCAATTGCCTATAATCGATGCATAACCTGAGGGATTCATCTTTCTTCTTCACAAACAATACTAGAGCTCCCCAGGGAGAAATACTTGATCGAATGAAATCTTTTTCTAATAATTCCTGCAACTGGATCTTCAATTCTTTTAATTTTGCTGGTACCATACGGTAAGGAGCCATTGCAATCAGTGTTGTACCTAGTAACACATCAATTTTAAATTCAACTTCCCTGTCTGGAGGTAATCCTGGTAACTCCTCAGGAAAAACATTAGGAAAATCCCTAACTATAGGCACATCACTAACTTTTAGCTTTTCAACTCTAGCTTTAGTAACATAAGTCAAATAAGCTACACATCCTTTTCTCACACACCTATGTATGGCGATAGCCAAGATAACATTGGCAATAAAATCATATCGTTCCCCTACCACTCTCATTTCTTCATTTTCTGAGGTCTTTAAGGTGATTATTTTCAAATGACAGTCAACTATCACATGGTTCTTATGGAGACAATCCATTCCCAAGATGATATCAAACTCATGAAATGGGAGTTCAATCAGATTTACAAGGAAAGTAGCATGTTGTACCTGAATGGGACAATCCCTATATATCTTGTTCATAACCACAATGTGACCCAATGGGTTGCTCATCAAGATATCTTGATCTAACTGTGCTTTTTCTAACCCTTTCCCTATATGACTCTGGTGCTCAAATAAGAATGTGTAGAATCGGGATCTATCAGTGCACAAACAACATCATCAAACAAATAAAATTTATTTACAATCACATCGGGTGCATCCTGATCCTCCCAAGCTCTGATTGTATAATGCCAGCAACCGAAGGTCTATATGCAGATGGTGGAACCAAAACACTACTCATGTAGATGTAGCTCTACTGGGTCCTCCTCTACCTCTGCCTCAGGCTGAAGGAGTAGCCTACCTACTAGAAGGGGTTTGAGCAATTAATGTAATAGCCTGAGGCTGTGCTTTCGAACAATTCCTTAACAAATGTTCTTAGGATCCGTACTTCAAACATGCCCCTATCAGTCTCGAGCACTCGTTTGGATGCTGTCGTCCATAATGCTCACACACTGGTACTTCATATCTACTAGCATCCTAACCTAAAGGAGCATTACCCACCGATGTCATAGAAGGGGCTGCTTAAGCAGCAGTAGCTAACTAGCCACTGGTGTATCTATGGAGTCCTGAGGAGGAGCTGTAGTTGAACCCCTGACTCTTTTATTGGACCCACTACCTACTGCTCCAGAACCTAGTCTTTTTCTCTGCTGGAATAGGATCCACCTATTCACTTCTTCTTGTTGAATAGTTTCCATTCTAATAGCTGCATCCATTAGCTTTTTCCTGCTAGTGTACTCTCGCATAGTTAAAACTCTACTCAAGTCATTATGAAGTGCCCTCTCAAATAATTGGTATATCTTCTATGGTGGAAAGCGATAATCTCTCATGTAGAAACTGAGTATTTTAAACTCTCTGTTATATTCTTGCGCTGATCTAGTACCTTGGTGCAGTCGCTAGAAGGCCTCCTTCATAGATCTCAAATATTCGTTGCCCACATATTTTTCCTTGAACTGATGATAAAAATAGTCCAGGTAATTTGATCAGGTGGGGTATGGCGTCTGACTGTGTCCCACCACACATAAGCTGGACCCTGAAATAAAGCCATTGCTCCCTCTAACTTTTTCTCTGGTGGACTGTGAGTAATTTCAAATACTCTTTCAATTTTATTAAGCCACTCTTCAGCTTTCGTAGCTATAATCTATCTTTGGCCATAGAAATCCTATGTACCCAGCCTTTTTAACTATTCTAGAATATATCTTTTAGATGATTGAGAGGGTGGCTATTTCTGAGGCTGAAATATTTGAAAGAACTTCACCATCATTTGCATAAAATCTGTTAGTGCAGGAGGCAGAGGTGCCTGAGGCATAGGTGAAGAGGTGTGCTAAGTAGGCTGTTGTGCTCTAGTACTCGATATTGACTCCTGTACTTTTGGACTAGTTGAAGCCTCACTCTCAGCATCACTTATTAACTCAATCACTTGTTTAGATTTGGAAGCCATGGCCAATACTGAAATACACAAGGGACATGTAAGATTTAAATTCCAGAATTTATATCACAGTAATGTGGCATGTACATTATGATTTTTTTTAACACACATTCATGTAATTCTATAATATAGCTTTCTGATTTTTTTCATTGTTAATTCACTTTAAAGTCACACAATTTTATGCCATCACATTTCAAACTTAATTAATTCAAAAGACTATATTTTATATATTACAATAAAGGCTCTTTCAAAAACAATTTAACATGACTATAATAAAGATGATTTTATATTACATGAAGATAACTTAATCATGTTAATGCTGTGAGCTTTAACTTGGGAGAGGGTAATTTACCTAAGCCGAGTGATTGTTCTACTCAAGAGAGGTAAATCTACCTTGGGAGAGGAATTTATAACTTAGGTAATGCCTTAGTAGCTCGATTGAGGCATATACAACTTGGTTGAGGCACATGGGAGCTTAGGGTAAGGGATTATGAACTTAGTTGAGGGCTGTTGAATTTGGTTGAGATTGCCTTTTACTATAAATGTTTAAATCAGTAGGAATCAACTCAAGAGACTTACTATATTATTTGAAGTGATGGCTTTTTTAATTGATGTCCTATCATAAATGAAATTTAAAAAGAAAATTGTTTTTTAATATTGTTATTAAATTTCTGTAAGTAACGTTATTGGAAAAAAAAGAAAAGAAAAGAAAACAATCCGATCAAATCATCCATTTGCTTTGTTGGAGCTTTTTAGGTTCAATTTTAATGACATAGAAATTTATGGGATGACACTTGTATAATAGTGTGCATTGCTTTCACAAGTAATCCCTTGCACCAATTGAGAGGAGAAGATGAGAAAGAACCTTACCTTAGCATTTTACAGTAGATTCCATTACAAAATCCCCAATACAAAACTTAAAGAACTAGAGAGAGATTTAATCTTAAAGAGAAATAAGATGAAAGAAATAAAATCTGCCATTCATATGCAACCGACTCACTCTCCACTAACTCTCAAAATTTGCTTACATGGTCACGTGAGTTTTTAGAAAATTCAAAGTGGAGGACAATATCGTCAAAACTCCTTACATTACTTTCTCAATTAAATTCTGTCCCGCCATTTCTCTTATTTATAAATTTAATTCCTTAACTTTCTTCAATTACAATTACACCCAAGAACTATATCAATCCTTTAATTAACCACATACAAAACCTATATAGTGAAATTACTAATTAAACTTTAACTTTAATTCAACAATTAACTTATTTAAACCGATTTGGCAGAGGTGACCCTATTCTCTCACACCTCTTCTTTAGTGATGACCTTTTTCTCTTTGCTGAAGCTTCCATTAGTCAAATGAATGTCAATGATGAAGTACTTAAGGAGTTTTGTACTTGTTCCGATTAATGGGTTAATAAAAGGAAGTCAGCCTTCTATGTTTTAAAAAATATGAATCACTAGTTAATTGGGAGTTTGAAAGAATCCTTAAACTTTCATTATACTGAAGATCTTGGGCTTTATTTGGGAACTCCAATTATCCATGGTTGATTGAGTAAAAAAATTTATTCTTACTTTATCGATAAGGTTAGAAATAAATTAGCTAATTGGAAGACTAACACTCTTTCGATGGCAGGTCATATAACTTTAGTTAAGTCTATTCTCCTCTCTATACCTGCTTATGTTATGCAAACAACAGTTCTTCCTATTTTTATTTATGAACAGATTGAGCAACTCTATCATAATTTTATTTGGGGATCCTCTAGTGATTTGAGAAAAATTCACTTAATCAATTGGGATCAGTTGTGTAGACCTGTGGATTGTGGGGGAGTTGGAATAAAGAGTTTAAAAAATTATAATGACGCTTTTATTCTCAAAATTGTGTGGCATTTGGTTATTGACAATGAAGCTCTTTGGGTCAGACTTTTTAAAGCCAAATATGGCTGCTCTAACATTTGTTGGCTTGTGACTTTTTCGGCTTCTTTAAGGTCTGCTATTTGGCATCGAGTTACCCATATTTGGCCTTTATTTCGAGCTAATACGTATTGGGCTGTTAATGATGGCAAAGCAACCTCTTTTCGGTTTGACTATTGGGTTGAAGTGGGTCCTCTTTATCTTTATGTGCTGCCAGAGTTAAGGGAATCTTATGTTTGGCAAGGTGTTTCTCTTATGTTGGTTAAAGACATATATGATACAGGTATCGGATGGCATTGAAATCTGGTGAGGAATTTTTTAAATGATGCTGTTATGTCTCTAATTGATCATTCTTTTCCTCTTATTGGTGATTTGGATAAAGATGAACTGATTTGGCTACCTTCTTCTTCGGGTTTGTTCTCTATAGATTTTGCCTACACTATTCTCAAACATAACCTGGCCACTGATGATAGAAAATGGAATCTTTGCTGGAATTGGCAAGGTCCCCAGTGTGTTAAGGTGTTCATGTGGCTTATAATGCATGATCGTTTATTAAACAACAGTGAAAGACATAGATGTCACCTTTCGACATTAGACCTTTGCTCTATTTTTAATGGTGAAAAAGAAACCACGCTGCACATGATTTGGGACTACATGACAATAAAGCACTTCCGGTGCTCCTTTCTTCCTAGTTCTTTTACAATGTGAATTTGCAGAATTGGCTTGATAAAAACTTGAGTAATCGTAAGATGTTTGGAGCCATTCCTTGGGCCATCGTCTTTAGGTACATATGTTGGTTCACTTGGAAATGGAGGAATAAAGGGATTTTAATCACAATTTTATTCCTTGGTCAATTAAAAAGTACTTGGTTGTGTCTACAATCAATGCTTTTTGTTTGCAAAAGATTCGATTAATGATTTGGACATAAATTCTGGTGGTAAGCATGAAATTCTAGTTGGATGGAAGTCGGCATCGCCTGATTAGATTGTGATTAATAAGGATGGATCTTATCATCGGTCTGTTCTCAAAGCTTCTTGTGGAGGCATTTTTCATAACTTTATGGGCATATGGATTGGAGTTTTTCTCGGCTTATGTGAGTGGAGATAATATCTTTTTTGCAAAATTTTGAGGAGTCTTATCAGGCTTTCAGGAAGTTTGGAAAACAGGACTGGAGGAAAATTGTGCTTCAAATTGACAATAAAAGTGTAGTGTTAGCCATTACGAGTAACTCGGCTATTCATCCGTCCCACAATGCAGTTGGTTTTCATATTCGCGAGCTACTTAATCACGACTAGTAGGTTATGGTTCAACACGTCTATAGGAAAGCGAATGTTGCCACATATTATCTCAAAGCTTCTTGTGGAGGCATTTTTCATAACTTTATGGGCATATGGATTGGAGTTTTTCTCGGCTTATGTGAGTGGAGATAATATCTTTTTTGCAAAATTTTGAGGAGTCTTATCAGGCTTTCAGGAAGTTTGGAAAACAGGGCTGGAGGAAAATTGTGCTTCAAATTGACAATAAAAGTGTAGTGTTAGCCATTACGAGTAACTAGGCTATTCATCCGTCCCACAATGCAGTTGGTTTTCATATTCGCGAGCTACTTAATCACGACTAGTAGGTTATGGTTCAACACGTCTATAGGAAAGCGAATGTTGCCACATATTATCTTGTTAATTGTACGTTCAACCAGTATTTTCGGTTTGTTTGGCACAATTCTTATCCTTCTGGTTTGCATAACATTCTTACAATAGATGCAATGGGAACTGTGTTTTCTAGACTAGTTTTACTAATCTTGAAAATAAGACATAACTTGCGTTTACTTAAAAAGATAATTTTTTATTTTATATATATTTTTTTAAAAATTAAAATATTTATTTTTTATAAAAAATTTATAAAATATGTTTATATATATATTAAAAAAATTTTAAAATATCTTTTAATAGTTTTTTAATTTAAAAAAAAATAAAACAGTGTTTTGCGTAGGTGAACGTGCCAAAATCTTCAATCAAACTCTCTCGACAGTTTGCTGATCGCCGATTTAGAACACAGGCTCCTTTTTTTTCTTTTTCTTGCAGGCCTGAAACTATTTTTTTTTAAAAAAAAGAACGAATGGAGTAAAGAGTTAAACCTCCCATGTTGTTTTGCTCTATGTGCCTCAGATTATGAAGCTTGACGACGCCAATGGCATCAACTTAACCTTGAGCAGCAAAACTCTCTTTAAAGTTTGCCATTTCACGTTGTAGCATAGACTGAGAAAGCGAGAGAATGTCAGTGGACACCAACTTCGCATCTTTGTTTGACAAATTGAAGGTGGAAGATCCATGGCTTCCTCCTTCTACTTGGGAATCCGTTCCTTCAGAAAATGGCGCTTGTCCCTCCTCCAATTCTCTTAACCCCTCTCCCCCTCAACCGTCGCTTCGCAATCTCTCCTCCATTTCTGTGAGTGGGTTCAAGTGTATAATTGTTAATTCTAGAGAAATCTAAGGCCTTTTTATTTTCGCATTTTTGAAAATTTTCTTTAGGCTAGTAGCTGAATATATAACTCGGGCATATTTGTGATGTGAAAATTTCTTTTGATTTCTATGTGAATTCCAAGTTGATTTGCTACATTGGTGTTTTTTAATGACCTAATTCTTAGGCTGCATCACTACATCAACGCAGGGCTAGCAAAAGGCATCAAAAATTGATAAGTTAAATGTGTATTTGTTTGTTTGTTTAAATGTCATTGTACTTATCATTTTTTGTATAAAAGTTATTTTGATTGATTTTCGACGATGATTTTTGATCGATTTTCAACGATAATTTTTACCGAAATGTTGATGTGACATGCCATACTATATTTGTGGATGTACCTGGCACGTCAGTAGTCATATCATCGAAAGAGGTTATGTGTGTCCAGATATATAATGTGTCATATGATGTGATTTTTTTTAGTAACGTGGTTGCTGACGTATCATGTCATGTGTGTCCAGACATACGATATGACGTGCAACGTCAACATTTCGATAAAAATTATCGTCGAAAACCGGTTAAGATGATTTTTTTTTGCAAAAATGTGATAAGTTCAATGATATTTAATTCACAAAAAATAAGTTAGTTATTTTGGGACAATTAGATGTAAGTCCAGTGACAATAGATGAAATTGACTCACAGGAAACCCAAATGATGAAACATGTTAACTTGAAGTTCTTGTAATTTAATAGACTGGTTTTTAATTTTTATGGATAATATGATATTATTCTTAATTTCTTGAGCAGTAGCGTATAATGGTGTATTCTTCTGTCAACTCATGGACATGATTTTTCCTTTTTCTTCTTGTTGTGTCTAAGGAGGCAAGTATAGTAAAATTAGCATTGAATGCTATGCAAGGTTTGCAATCAGCTCTAGCTTCCATCCAAAAACTTTCTGCTGCCTTCTGTAGTGACCCAGCTGACAGGTCCTTCCATCTAATTCCAAGTCTGTGGAACCGATCTTCAAGCACTCATGCATTGGGAAATATACTCAACTCTATAGGGTGCTTTGGTTCTGTGGTTTTTCTTCTCTGTAAATTTGTGGATACTTTTATGAGTATGAGCATGGATGTGCATGCATCACAATATGGTCATGACAATTTTCACTCAACATTTGAAAGTAATTGTCAGAATGATATGCAGAGGGAACAGCATTTGCCTTACAGTCTAGTTAATCAGGCTTTTGCTGTGGCCGTAAGGAAGATATTAGAAGGGTATATTTGTGGTCTTAATACAGTATATGCATCAGTTGGCCTAAGGCGCTCATCAAAGTCTGTTGATTTGCCTTTGCATGAGGCTTATGAGGAAACATTTCTCACGAGCATAGTGCATTCTGAAGTTACATTATTGGAGATCTATCTGCACACGAAGGAACTGAGGACTCAGATTGAAGCTCTTGGAAATATATGCAACCTATATGATATATCACTTTGCTTCTCTGTGACTTCTCTTGAGGACTTGACTGCTAAAGCAACCGTGGGATTCTCTAACTTCTACATCGGAGGAGATCTTCTTACTTATTTGTATACTCAATTGCAGGTCTGCTTCTCATTGCTTGTTGTTTTCCTCCTTTTCATCCCTTTTTCCCCCCTCTCCATGTGCAAATGTGATCATCAACAGAACTGTATATTTTAATGGTTTCATATACAGGCTTTACAAAGTGAGTTATTTCCTTATGGTTTTACCTTGTTAGGTTGAAATTAAGAACTTCTTTTGCTCAAATACAATAGTTAATTTAAGTCCTAACTTAATACTGCCAGAAGTATTTGTAGCCAAAATGAACTAAGTACAATAAATTCTGAAATTTGTATCATTGTCGATACAATTGGAAATTTGTTGATGGCTTCTATATCATTTGCTACCAACTATGTTGTCAAGGATCATAGTTACCGTGCTCTAACTTTAAAAAATTAAAAACTTATGTCTCCCTGGAGTTTCTTACTTTTCTGAATTTGGATTCATGTTTCCTTGGATTTCTTGGCTGGCATCAAGTTTGGATTTTATGTTCCTTGAGTGTGAATATTAGATGTCATTTCAATTTCTTTTTGTTTTGTTTTGTTTTTTTTTTTGTTTTTTTTTTGCAACAATAATTAGTTGCAGTTACTTTCACGTAGGTTGCTGATCCTGCTCACCTTGCTATACTCAAGTTCCTCTTTCTTCATTCATGTGAACCATACTGTGGATTTATAAAATCATGGATGTTTAGGGCTGAGGTCAGTGATCCATACAAGGAATTTATAGTTGAATATGTTGATAATCTACCACTTGATCATGGTAAAGATGGCATCCTGTTTGACTTCCCATTGGCAAGTATTCGGGTAATGTTAATTATTTTAAAGCTGAAAAGTTGGATTTTGAGTCCTTTTATGGGCCATTCTTCTACTATTATAAGATAATGTTGATTTTCGTAATACGGTTGGTGGCAGGATGAAGTTGCTGTTCCATGTTTTCTGAAGGATTTTCTGATTCCAATTATGAGGGCTGGTCAGCAGCTTCAAGTACTAATGAAGGTTCTTGAATTGTGTGACTATGCTGGTCCTGGTGCCAATACTTATGAGGATTTTCTTCCCAATTGTGGTGAATATTCAAGTGATTATATGTTCCATGCTTCTTCATTGACTTTCAGCAAAACACATTTAGAAGCTTTGGAAAGTGCTAGGAAAAACTATTACAGCAAATTGCAGGAGAAACTTGGAACCCTATTGACAAAGCTGGAGTTTAGATATCAACAGGTAACAAACACTTTTGCTTTGGCTCTTTAACTTGATCTATCTTCTTATATTGGCTTACTTTGAATTTTTAATGCCCCTTGTCTTGATTTCTCATGTTGCTGTGAAAAATGTTGATGGACTACACATTTAGGTGGCTTGGCATTATTTGTACAATTTTGAATGAGTGGCCAAAATAATGAAAGGACTGATGATTTGGTAATAACTTTCAAAATATGATACTTGATTATCCTTGATTGAAAACAATTATGTTCTTTTATTATTTGAAAATACTAAGATGAAGCAGTGATGTAAACAACTCCAACTATGTAGTCTGTCTTGGTGCATGGGTATGTAGGAAACTATGAAGTGAACCAGTCAGGTGCATCACAGTATAGGGATAGAGTTATATGGGCATGGGTCTAGGTGGATTTGGGAGTAGAATAGTATGTTTCTTCACCCATGTAAATATAGAATAGTGCATGGGTACACCTATGCATTGTGTCAACTTCCATGAGGTCCTTTGTATACAATTAGCCTTTGCCAGTGGCACGAGTTCTTTTCGTTTTTGTCTTTTGTTCCTTCTTCCTAAGCCATGTTGGAATCCATTGAAATCAATAACATCTCATAAGCATGTTTGATTGACAATAATTATTCCTATTAGCATAGGATTTGCAAAAGATCCAGGCAGCCTAAGTTAAATGTGGAAAATTATCTGAAGTGGCTATAGGTCAAATGGAAAATATTATTTGAAGTGGCCTCAGTTGCTTTGCACTTTTTTTGAAGGGAAAAGGAAAAGGAAGCCCAGAAAAAGTAGAATGTTTTTTCATAACCCCAATTTAGACTCTCTTTCCATTGTGCAAGCAAGATTGGTTAGATTAGCCCACCTTTCTCGGTTGCTTGGGGCCAATCCAGAACCTGGACTGTGTTAACTTTTGGAACTTGTGTTACAAAAATCCAGATATATACTTAATTTTTTGGATGCTGCTGCCACAGTTTTGGTGTTATACTGGACATTATGGAATTTGCAGCTCTTCCAAGTTCCAGTTGTTTTTTCATGACGATTTGAAGATTTCTTCTCCGATAAACAACTACATTTTCTTTTTCTTTTTAGCACAAGGAACTACATCTTGTATGATATGTCTGTTCCTATGTTTATGTGTACATGTTCTTAGATGCTTTCCTAACATATTTTCTACTGAAAAAATCATAAATTCAAAATATAATTATTACTTCTGTTGATTTTGACTTTTAATTTGAAGGAAAGAAAGCCGGCAGTATTCCTATTTTGTGCTTATTCGTGAAATTATTAATATCATTGGTATTTCAGCATTAAGATGCTTCTGTTTCTTTCTAAAACTTCTATTTTTACACTATATATTCAAAATATAGTTATTATATTGGTTGATTATGAATTTAGTTTGAATGAAACTGTAATAGAACACCAAAAATAGGGAATGATTTTCTGATATTGATAAGAAGAAACCATAAGAGTTTATACATGACAGAGAAGCTAAATAAGGAAACCTGACTACTGTTTAGCCTATAATCTGTCTGACTGTACAAGGTAACTAATACATCTATACACTTTTTGTAAACATCTAGAACACTTCTTCTTAAGCTGAAGCCTAGATGTTAATTATACCCAACTTGTACGAAGATATTCCACAAAATTTTGGTTTTTATTTTTCATTTCTGAGATCATTTAATGATTTCATGTATAGATCACCTAGTTGCTCTCCTTTCTTTACATATCCAATGGAAATTACATTTTCCTGAAACTTTTCGCGAATAAAGTAATAATTAATCTCAATATATTTGGTTCATTCATGACACATTGGATTAAAGGCAACATGAAGAGCAACCTAATTATCATACCAAAGTTTTTATTGTGATGGAAGATCCAAACTAGTTTCAGCTAATAGATGGTGTATCCATAGAATCTCATAAGTAGATTAGCTTTGCATTTAGATTCTACAATGGATCTAAATACAACACTTTGCTTCTTACTCCATCATGATACTAGGTTTCCTCCAACAAAAATGCAGTAGCCTTTAGTGGAACTTCTATTACTTTTGAATCCAGCCCCATCAACATCTGCAAAGCACTAAATGCGAGAGTGCCAATGATTGCTGTAAAGTATACCAAATGTTGCTCTAGAGCTATCCAATGCTTGACTGTAGGAGCATATATGAACTAACAAACCACACTTCCTACCATAGTTGTCAAAAGCGCAGGGTGCACTAGGGCGATAAGGGTAATTCTTGGAGTGTCGGGCACAGAGTGAATTCCAAGGTGTTTTTTCCAAAATAAAAATATATGCCATAAATTCAGGTTCCTATTATTTTTTATCATATATAAGAAATACTAATACTATTTTTTAATAACATAAATGAAAGTTATAAACAAATGTGAAGAAGTACAAGTCACGTCAAAAAGAAGCAAAAAGAAGCACAAATCATAGTAGAAAATAATTATCATAACATTAAAATTCTTAAAGAAGAACTAAGGGAGATTTTAGCTACTCCAAAAAATAAAATTTCATAGCAGATAAAATTATAATTATAAATATAATTAGGTATTAATTTAACTCAAGAGGACAATAATGCAGCAATTGAAATTAGAATACCCATAATACACAAAATCAAAATACCCACAATTTGCAAAATCATAATAAGATGTAGCCCAAAAAAAAAAAGGGAGCAAAGCAAACCTAGTTAGCAATTTGCCAAAAGAAAGGAGAAAAAAGCGTAAACACAGATGAAGTGATGAGCAGAGAAGAAAACACGAGAAGAGAAAGAGGAGCAAATCAAATAGATGAGCAAAAGAGCTAAATAGAATGTTGCTGGAAAAATAAGGAAGGGTGAGAGAAAGAGCACAACAGAGAAGAAAAGAGGAGAGAATAGATGATAAAAGAAGAAAAGAGAAGAGAAAAGAAGGAAAAGGAGAAGATAAGGCACCTAAACAATCAGTTTGAATTGGAAGTTTCCACCCTAATTTTTTTTAAAGAGTTATGCGTAGTATTTCTTCCCTAAGCATTGCAATTCATGTTTCATTGATTTAGTTTCTTTCTTTTTTTTTTTTGGGATAAATACCATAAGGTGCCTAAAGTAGGTGCCCGATCTCCTCTTGCACTGCAATGCACCCCAAATGTGAAGTCAGTGTTTCATGTTATTCTCTTTGCCCTCAACCACCCTGGCCAACGTCTCTTGTGCCCCCTGCCTCGCTATAAATGCAATATTTGGGGTGCACTTTTAGCGATTATTCTTACTGCAAATGCAATATTTACGGATCACAATGAGATAGTTTAGCTTTCCAACTAACCTCTTGTATATGGATCATTAGAAGGATTACCGTCATCTTTGGAAGATGTACATTAGAAACCAATGGAGTACTACATGGCTTAGCCTCAAACTTTCCAGTGTCTGCAAGCAGGTTAAGGACATACTTTTTATGAGACAGAAAAATTCCCTTTTTTCTTTTTGAAATCCTAAGAAGTATTTCAACGGGCCCAAGTGTTTGGTGTGAAACTTGGTATGTAAGAAAGATTTGAGATAAGAAATCCCTACATAATCATGTCCTATAATGATAATACTATCAACATATAGAACAAGAAGAATAATGACAACTTTTGATTGTCTATGGAGATTGTGATCACACATGCTTTTTTTCAATCCAAAATCCTTAGCTACCTCATTGAACTTCACAAACCAAGCACGAGAACTTTGTTTCAAACCATATAGATATTTCTTTAGATGATATACTTTTCCATACTCCTCCTGAGCAACAAATCCATATACATTTCTTGGAGATTGCTGTGAAGGAAAACATTCTTGATATCTAGTTGGTGTAAAGGCCAATGCTGAGACGCAGCTATGGATATGAATAGATGAATAGAAGTCAATCAACAGGAGAGAAAGTGTTAGAATAGTTCGCCCCATAAGTCTAAGCATACATTTTAGCGACAAATCTGGCTTTAAGACAAGCCACATAATCATCCGGATTCACTTTAACTGCAAATGCCCATTTGCATTCAACAACTTTCTTTCCAGTAGGTAAGGTCATTAACTCCCATGTACCATTTTCATCTAAGGCATTCATTTCCTCTTTTATTGCATCGCGCCTCTTTTAACTGTTCTTAGAATGAAAATTGATTCCAGAGATGCAACAAAACTACTAAAAGATAGGGACGAGTGATCATAAGAAACACAATTTGCAATAGAATAAGTACACTGGCGTCTACCTTTTTAAAGGGCAATAGGAAGATCATGATCACCTGTACTTGTATTGGATAAATTAGTTTTAGGATCTTGAAGGTCAGGATCACCTTGGCTTGGATTTGAAGCAGAAGTAGGTTCAAGACCCGTAATAGGAGTCTCATCTCGAGTAGATGTTTATTTTTCCTTTCAGCTACTCTATGTTGAGACGGTAAAATAACACATGAAGATTAACGAAGAATGCCATTCTATACTATATAAGTCTGAAAGGACTTTGACAAATATTCTTTGGCATCACTTTTCAAAATACGGACAAAAACACCAGATTGAGTCTTTATCTCTACACAAAAGGCATGAAATGAGAAAATAAGTCGGAATGACTTTTCATGAAAAAATCCAAGTCATACAAGAACAGTTATTCACAAAAGTGACAAAATACATGAATCCAAATGTAGATGCTATAGGACATGGCTCCCGAACATCAGAATGCACCAACTTGACCAGCTAGTTAATTAATTCTTGGTTTGGATGAGCTATGATGATGTTTATTGGAATGTCATGATTTGCAATCATGAGAAAAAATGTTACCAATTTGAGGGCATAATTTCTTTAGTGATGGTAGAGAAAGATGTCTCAATCTACAGTGTGCTTCGAAAGGAGAAAGGATTGTAGAATAATCAGTTGGTTTTTATACTTGTCTATCTAGAATATAAAGGCCTCTTGAGTTATATCTGTTACGAATAACATGCTTTGTTTTAAGATCTTGAAAAACATCTTGGTATTTCAGAATTAAGATGCCCCTGTTTCTTTCTAAAACATCTATTTTTTACACCATATATTAAAAATAATTATTGCATTTGTTGATTATGAATTTAAGTTTGAAGGAAACAAGCTGCCCATAATCATATTTTGTTTATTTTTAACTTATTATTACATTGGTATTTCAGCATTAAGATGCTCATTTCCTTCTAGAACTTCTCTTTATAACCTGTTTAACATGCAACCTTATCCCCAGTAGCAAGTTACATATCGGATTCAGCATTCCTGCATATGATGGTACTCCCTTTTGCTGTTGTTCAGTCATACTGAGCATACCCTGGTTCATCACAACCACCGTTTTTTTTTTTTTTTTTAAAGTTGGCCTCTGTATAGACTCAGCTGGATTTCAAAATTGGAGATGTTCTTTCATCTCCAACAGTTGATTGTTTTGCATACCTGTTTTTGTGTGTGTTCTTTTGCAGAATATATATAGTCATTCAGGAACCTTCTTACAACTTGCATGAAGATTTTCACTTTTCAGGTAGCTCGGCATAATACCTCAGCATGTATTGTTGACAACAGTGAAGGAGGTTTAAAGAGTGAAATGTCATTCACTTCGAATGGGGGTTCAATTGATCCAACATATGATAAATGGGACTCAAATGTGTAATCTTTCTCTAAACTTATTTTTGATACATGGCCTGTGTGTGTGTGAGAGTACTTGTGTATAGGTATTAGTTATATGTGCACATGATAAATTTTTCATTTATAAATTTGCTGCATTTTATAAATGCATGAAGAAAACATCAGAATATAAATTAGTGTTCTATTAATATATATATATATATATATATATATATATATATATATATATATATATATATATATATATATATATATATATATATATATATATATTGCTACCTTATTTCTGTGCAATTAAGATGTGAAAAAATTGTATCATATTTTTATGATTTTTTAATTAATAATAATATTTCATGATTTTCCTATTTTATAAATTTTTTTTTGTAATTATATCTTATTTTAAAATCTTCCTCCCTTGAATGTGATGACTTCCTAATACAATTGTCAAAATGTTTGGTAATTATTCTGCTACATTATTTTCTATTAATAATAATATTATTTTACAAATTTCCTACTTGTGATTCCTATTAGTTATATGTTGTTTCTAAATTTTCCTATTTAGTGATTACCTATTATAATTTTATTTTAAATCAATTATATATTGTGAACAGAAGAAGTATAAATGGCTATCAGTCTAAAAGGGTTTATCCCATGTGTACTTTTATATAATTTATATATTTGCTAAAAGTCACATAACCTTGTTAACATCAAGTATGCAACTATGAAAATATCAAATGAAGGTGAGAAAACCATGTGACTGTTTTCTGTTTGGTTTGCTCGGTTCAATAGGTGAAGCAAATAGTGCATGTCAAGTTGATTTGACAAAAACAAGCTAAACCAAAAAGGGCAAGATTGACACTGTAATTTTGGACCTTAATTTTCAAAGCATAGGGCTTGTATTTTGATAATATCTCATCTATAATATCATTCACTGAGGCTGGATAAGAAAATTGAAGAACCGTTAAATTGGCTTAGAAAATCGAGTCCAAATCAATTTTAGCGGTTAAGTGATCTTATTGGACGTGGATGTGCGCTTAAGTGTTTGGTTAATCAGTTGGTTAACGGTTAACTGGGTTTATATATAATTTTACACATATATAATGGCATATAATTTTTATATGTGTCCATATTATGTTCTAATTTTAGAAAGTAGATGCCTGATAAATTAATGTTTATGTAATTTTATTTTAGTTAGTATATTGATATTTAAATTTGAATGATTTGCATTTTATGTTTAAAATTTGGAGAGTTTATATTTTAATTTGATGGGTCGATGAAAGTTTTTTCTATGAAGTGTGGGATAATTAGAATTTGTGTATGTTTAATTTTTTTTTTAACCATTAATCAATAGTTAGGGTTAACCGATCACATTTAGTAGGTAACCGGCTGTTAATGAATTGAACTTGGATTTTAATTTTGAAAAATCTATGTTAATGGGCTGAACTTGAAAAATAGGCTATGGATTGGTTAACCAGTTAATGTCCACCCTTATTGATATTCACACAATATTGAATTATAATCAGGGTTATGGACCTTGGTTGTTGAGTTTTAAAATGGTCAAGTATGATTCATGGTACAATTTGAATTCAAGTTAATTCAGCTTTGAAAATTTAGGACCTGTAACTGAATTGGATCTTCTGATTGAATTATCTACAGAAACCTAAACTGACCAAACTATTTTTGAATCTGAGATTCTCAGGACATCTTAAGTCAGTTTTGATAATTTGGCTGGTTGGTTTTTACCCTGAATATCTTTTGATTTAAATTAGATTGATTGATGCAGTCCTTCCATTCCTCTCTCTCTCTTTTTATTTTTTTATTTATTTTTTTTTGGGGTGGTCAGTTTCCATTTCAAATTATTGTTGTAGGTTGATTATTTTTGGATATCTATGCTTCAGGGCTGTTGATAACATATATCCTAACTACTCAAGTACAGGAGATGAATCATACTGCATGTCTACATCTGAGGCATCTGAATGTTCATCTTCGAGTGGTTCTGATGAGCAATCCGAGGCAGAGCAACACTCTGAGTGTCCTAGTAGTTTGGTTGAACATGAACAACAATATTTATCTTCTTTAAGGTTTTTTATGAGTAACCCTGCAGAGAAAACATTGGAAAAGTCTATTCAAAGGAAGAGCTCACATGATATTGAAAGCAGTATGCCTGAATGTATGCAGAAGAATAATGCTTTCGGCCAGTTTATGCAATCCTGTAGTAAGGAAAAAACTGTCCATCACATGTCTGTGTCTCAAGGTTCAGCAGTGCCAAACTGCTGTATATCTGATGCCCAATATGCAGATAGATTTATTGATAATAGATGGTCACCTGGCCTTCTACATAGTCCTTTTTCTGATGACCATCACTATCAATATTACCAGAGGTTAGATCAGTTTAACTCAGCCCTGGAAGTGAACAAAGAAGATAAGGACTCTGTGAATAGAAACCTACCATATTTTAGAAAAATGACATCTGCTAGACAAGTTCCATTAGAATACATGGGGAAGGATCAATTTGAAAATGCTTTAAATGCTTCAAATTCATTTATATTGCAAATATCAGAGTTTAATCATCACAAAAAAAATTTCAGTGCAAACCCGATGTTGAAAAAAAATGCATTCTACCCAATGAGCAAAGCTGAACATAAATGCAGAGCTTATGGACATTCGCTACCTTGCTTTGACTTTTCAACCGTAGAAAATCCTTTCAAAGTATCTGAAGAGAAATTAATTGCAAGCTCAGGACATGGCATTGGGGATTGGGTTCCTTCTGCTGATAAGAATTGCAACTTAGGCAAACAAGATAATATTGGAGATAGTTTCTGGGTCAGTAATGTGAGGACCAGTTGTCCTTGCTCACCTTTGGACACGAAGGAACAACTCCGTGAAGCTCCTGTTTTAACAACTGTTTTTGGTGGGAGAAGTTGGGAGAGTCTGCTTAATAATTCTAGTTACAGACAGGAGGAAAGTGTTGGTGAGAAGGAGAGTTTATCAGCCACATTTGAGATACCACTTGATTTCATTATTGATAAATGCCTGCTGCAGGAGATCTTGCTCCAGTATCCTTGTATCACTTTTATTCTCCTTACAAGAGTAGATAAACATGTCTGCATCTATGCATGTAAATGATGTGATTTGTTCATGCAAACATGTGCACCAGATGTACAAGAAAAATTATTTAGCAATTGTTTTGTTTTGGCTTCATAGATTGCATTAATGGTTCTTGTTTTAAGCCCACAAAATATTTTGTTTATGAAGAGACAGGTGGCTTTAACTGCATTGTCTTGTCACTGTTTCTCAGTGCTGACCAGCATGATTGGTATAATTATGTGATTATGTAATTATTGTATTTAGACTACGTATTATCATATCCTAGTTAAAGTTTTCTATTTAGACCACAGATTTTGTGCATAAATACTACGCATTTCTTCCTATAAGGACACAAGTGAGAAGTAATAGAATTTCTCCTCTTAAAATCTTCACTCAACATTATATTCCCGCTGGTCATGAATTTCTATTGTAATTCATGATTTATTTTTAGAGTATTAAACTAGGCAAACAATTTTCCTGGTGGATATGGGATTGAGGATATAGAAAGGTGTGCCATTTCAAAAAGTTTCCCACTTTTGCATGCTATAAGATGGGGCAAATGCATTATCTTACCCTTGCAATGGAAGAAAGATATCCTAGTGATTTGAATACATGAACTCTGTTACAATAGAGCAACCTTACTGCTGCACAAAGGGTTCCCATCATGTGGGTGCAATGTTATATATTCCAACTTTCTCTTTGTTCTGGATTCTTCCTTGTATTCTTTCAAATTAGGACCAATCTTTCTTTTTGTCTTTTTTTAAATCTGCACATTATTTATGGAATGTGGAATGAACTTTGAGGTTGGTTGGTTGGTTGTCTTTTTTATCTGTTTTAAAGAGCTTAAGTTCTGTCTCTATTTCTTTCTTCTTCTTTTGCTTGTTTTTTTCGTTCTTTTTTTTTTCTCTTCTCCATTCACATGAGAATAGAATTGTTTGGAATCTAATTGCACAAGTTTTTCCCCTATTCCCTTTGGGTGTTGGATCCACTTGTTTCTTTATTCTAGAAATGGACTTGTTTCTTTAGGTTAGCAATCATTGGTATTCTCTTCGAATGTGTTTGATGCCTCTAAAATTCACACAACCTTTTTGAGGAACTTCATAGAGTTCTTCTATCGTCCAATATAAGAAAAAATGAAAAAGAAAAGATAGAAACCTTTTAATGGTTTTAGTTGTCAAAAGTTTCTTATGAAAAGTGATATTTTGTTATCATGAAAAATGTTAACGAAACATATGGATTAGAGAAGGGTTTATATATATATATATATATATTTATACTGAAATTATCATTAAAATAAATTGACATTGTTGATTGCTAGTTTTCTTTGTTTCCTCAATTGACCTTTTTTTTGGTTAAAACATTAATCTCCATTTTTCTCATATTCATGGCATACTTATGAAATTTATTTCTAATTTCATGCTCAATATGGTGTTCTGGTGGAATAATTTCAATATGTAAAGCTATTTTGTATTCTCTTAACAATGCTAGGTACAAGTATGTCAGTAAGTTAGCAATCAAGCTGCTCGAAGGGTTTGATTTTCATGAACATTTACTAGCACTGAGGCGGTACTACTTTATGGAGTTAGCAGATTGGGCGGATCTGTTTATCAAGTCCCTTTGGCATTGTGTATTTTTCCTCATGACCACATTAATGTGTTTTTCTTATGGGATTATTATTTTCCAAGTAACTCTCTAAATCTATTATTCTTTCACTTCAAACAACAGAAACGGTATGCTTTGGAGGCAGATCAAAGAGTCTCAGAAATTCAAGGGTTCCTTGAGATGTCTGTTCAGAGGTCTTCATGTGAACGAGACCCCAATAAAGATCGGCTGTTTGTGTACATGAAAAGGAACACCACATTGCCTCTCTCAACATCTTCAATTGGTAATTAACTTTTTCTTTGATACTCCAAGCATAGGTATTAGAGTTGTAGCAATACAAAAGAAAGCCAAGGGAATAGGAAGCGGCAATTGCGGCTATAATGCTGAATCTTGCCCTGGACAAGAATTTGTGACTTGGCTTTTCCCAAGGCACAGATATATTTAGTACCTTATTTGTAGAGATTTATAATAGTTATCTTTTACCTTTTCTAATTAGGTTTACATTCCTTTGTATAAATACCTATGCAAATTTCATAGTTAATACATTGAAAATATTCAAAAACTTCTCAAAATCAACATGGTATCAGAGCCATAGTGCCATTTTTGAAGGTTGAGTTTTTCCTTCTGCAGTAGGTTATAGTATACATTTTTGTGGCAACAGCAGGCAGGTGTAAAGAGGACATGTTTCGTTCCTCTGTTTAGGTCACCGCCCTCATCGGAGAAGAGCCCAGGCCAAGTTTGGTTGGTCCAAAAAATTCCGGTGCTGTCAGACCAAGCGCGTGAGTACACGTGCCGCTAGAGCATTTCAGCGCCTCCTTCCACGCATTGGCGTGTGTAGCATCCTTCGGCTACTTTTTATCACCAGATCTTGCCTACACCTGTTCGCCGGCCTCCTGCGACTCTGAACAACATCTCTCTGGTCATTTATGAAATTTTAGTTTCCTGGGTTTCTCCTTCCAGATTTTGTTTCTGCTTCTTTTCATTGTCTTAGCATTTTTGGCTAATCTGATCGACAATATGACAATTAATTTATATAAGAGAAAATCCCACTATCTCTTCCAGTCATAATATTTGGATTATAGATTCTGATGCAAAGTCACATGTCAGGTCCTTTGAGAAATTTTATTTCTTATTCTCCAATTAAAAATGGAGATAATGTCTGAATAGCAAATGAATCTTTTGCTCTAATATCTGAAACATGTTCTATTGATTGTACTCCCGCCATTAAATTATCCTTATGTACCTCAATTTCTTACTAATCTCATATCTGTTAGTTTTATAACTAATTCTTTAAACAGCAAAGTGAAATTTTTTCCTATACATTGTATTTTATAGGACCTTAAAACAGGAGAGAGAATTGGCAGCGGTAGGTTGCAAGATTGCTTATATGTCTTGGAGAATGGTAGTAGCTTAGCTTCTAGTAAGAAGCAAGCATTTTTTAGTGAGAATAATGATGTGAATAAATAAATCATTCAATGGAATAGATGGTTAGGACATCCTTCCTTCTTTGTTTTGGAGAAATTATATCGTAATTTGTTTAAGAATGCTAAGTTTGACTTTTTAGTTTGTGATGCCTGTGAACTTGCTAAACACATTAGGAGTTCTTATCCCTTGACTAATAATAGAAGTTTTGTTCCTTTAACTATCATTCATTCTGATGTTTGGGGACCTACTAAAAATGCTTCATTATCGGACAATCGGTGGTTTGTTACATTAATTGATTGTTGCACTATAATGACTTGGGTATATCTAATAAAAGCAAATAGTGATGTGTTTTCTTGCTTTCAATCTTTTCATAGGATGGTTTGTACTTAATTTGATGCTAAAGTAAAAGTTTTGAGAACAAATAATGGTACATAATATATGGATTTTAGATTTGGTATTTACTTGAGAGTACAATGGGATAATACACCAAACTAGTTGTCCTTACACTAGCGCACAAAATAGGTTAGTTGAAAGAAAAAATAGATATTTGTTGGAAGTTGCTAGATCTGTTATGTTTACTATGAATCTCCCAAAGCTTTATTGGGGGATGCAATTCTAGCTGCTACTTATCTTATCAATATAATGCCTTTCAAAACTCTCGATTTTAGGAGTCCTTTAAAAGTGTTGTAAGGGAAAAATGCTTATACTCCCTCTAAAGTGTTTGGGTGTGTTTGTTTTGTTCATAGTAGGAATGTTGGCAAACTAGATCTGAGAGCTCTTAAATATGTGTTTATAGGGTATTCTCACAAAAGGGTTACAAGTGTTATCATCCTCCGTTGAGAAAGTATTTTATCAGTATGGATGTGACTTTTAGAGAATGAATCTTATTTTGATACTATCCAATTACCACTTTAGGGGGAGAGTACTGAGAGAGGAGGTGGTACCTCCTATTATAACTCTTGATAACCTTACCCTAGAAGAAAGTTCTGTGAAGTAGGAGGAAATTAACCTTACCCTAGGGGAGAGTTTTATGAGAGAACAAGTTCAAGAGAAGACTACTGTCCAGGGGGAGAATATTGGATGTTTGGATATACCCAATTTGATGAGATATTTGAAGAGAAACAGAGCAGAAGAAGACTAACCTTACCCTAGGAGAAAGTTCTGTGAGGTAGGATGAGACTAACCTTACCCTAAGGGAGAGTTTTGTGAGAGAACAGGTTCAGAAGGAGACTATTGGAGTTCAGGAGGAGACTGTTGTCTAGGGGAGAATATTGGACGTTTGGATAGCTCCAATTTGATGAGATATTTGAGGAGAAACAAAACAGAAGAAGCCATCATGCAGCCTACTCTAATTCAAGGATCCTCTTCTTTTGGTCAGTCATTTTTAAACTCTGATTCCACTAATAATTTGGATATATCTATCACTCACAGAAACGGGATTAGATCTTTTACCTAACATTCTCTATCGAACTTTGTCTCCTATAATTCCTTATCTCCTTTCTATAGAGCATTTTCTTTGTCTATTTCTTACGTCTCTATTCCACAGGATTAAGGGAAAGTTTTTACAGATCCCAAGTGGAATCTAACTATGATTGAAGAAATTAAGGCTTTATCCTAAAATGAGACTTGAGAACTAGTTATTTCTCCCCAAAATAAGAAATTGGTTGGTTGCAAGTGGGTTTTTACTGTGAAACATAAGATTGATGGTTCAATTGAGAGGTTTAAAGCTAGGTTGGTGGCTAAAGGCTTTACTCAAACTTATGGAGTGGATTATCAGGAGACATTTGCCCCTGTTGCTAAAATGAACACAGTCATAATTTTATTGTCCTGTGCAGCTAATCTTGATTGGGATTTCCAACAATTTGATGTTAAGAATACATTTCTTAATGGGAATTTGGAAGAAGTATATATGGAGATTCCTTTTGGATTTGATGATGAACGTAGTCGAGGGAAGATATGTAGATTGAAGAAAGCCTTATACTGATTGAAGCAATCTCCTAGAGCATGGTTTGATAGATTCAGTAAAGTCATGATCTCTTTTGGTTATCAACAAATTAATGCTGATCATATTCTGTTCATAAGGCATAACAAGGTTAAACTCACTCTGCTCATTGTTTATGTTGATGGCATTGTAATGACAGGAGATGACAGAGAGGAGATAACTCGATTGAAGAAGCTATTGGCTCAGGAATTTGAGATCAAGGATTTAGGAAAATTATAATACTTTTTGGGAATTGAGATTGTCAGATTAAAAAAGGGAATCTTTATTTCTCAGAGAAAATATATCTTGGATCTCTTGAAAAAAACTGGTATGAAGGGTTGCAAACCGGAAGAATCGCCTATTGAGAGCAACCACAAGCTACAAGCAGAAGTTGGAAAGCCAAGTGATAAAAAGGGATATCAAAGGTTTGTTGGGAGACTCATTTACCTGTCACACATTAGGCTAGGCATAGCATATTCAGTGAGCTTGGTGAGTTAGTTCATTCATAATCTACGAGACTCTCACATGCAAGTTGTCTTCCGCATTTTACGGTATTTGAAGTCTGCCCTAGGAAAAGGTCTTCTTTTCTCCAAACATGGTCACCTCCAAATAGAAGCCTTTACAGATGCGGATTAGACTGAATTTTTAGATGATACAAGATCTACTTCAGGCTATTGTACTCTTGTAAGAGGAAACTTTGTTGGAGAAGTAAGAAGCAAAGTGTAGTTGCAAGATTGAGTGCTGAAGCAGAATACAGGGCTATGGCTCAAGGTGTTTGTGAACTTCTTTGGCTAAAAAAGCTACTGGAAGAATTGAGATTATCTGAGAAAAGGAGACCATCCTTATATTGTGACAACAAAGCTGCCATTAGTATAGCTCATAATTCTGTTCAGCATGACCGGATAAAATATGTTGAAATTGATCGGCACTTCATAAAAGAAAAGCTTACAAATGGTGCCTTGAGTTTGTTTCATGTGTCATTTGAAAAGCAATTAGTTGATGTATTTACAAAATGACTCAATAATCGGACTTTTGATACCTTGGTCTGCAAGTTGGGCATGTGTGATATCTTTGCACCAACTTGAGGGGGAGTGTTAACAGATATATTTAGTACTTCATTTGTAGAGATTTGTAATAGTTGTCTTTTACCTTTTCTAATTAGGTTTAAATTCATTTGTATAAATATTTAAGTAAATTTCATAGTCAATATATTGAGAATAATAAAAAACTTCTCAAAATCAATAGTTTTGAAACAAGAAGGCTCTTGTGATGGAAAGGAGATGACAATTTTTCTTTTCAGCCGCTCCATTTTGTTGAGGAGTATTCACACATGAACACTTATGAATAATGCCTTTTTTTGAAAATAAGAGGATAAGTTTTGATTTAAAAAGTCCTTTACATTGTCAAAATGAAATCTCTTTATCCTAACCCCAAATTGAATTTTGATCATATTATAAAAAGCAGGAAATATACAACTCACATAAGATTTGTTTTTCAACAAGAAAATCCAAATCACCCGAGTGCAATCATCGATAAAGGACACAAACTACCTTGCCCTTGAGATGTTAGCAACAGTAGATGGTCCCCAAATATCACTATGGATAAGAGTGAATGGGGTCAAAGATTTGTTATTACTAATTGGAAAGGAAGCATGCTTATTTTTGTCTAATTCACATACATTACAATGAACTTCTTCAATATTTATTCCATGAAAAAGAGATGGAAACATAACCTGCAAAGTGGTAAAAGATGGATGTCCTAACCTATGATGATGAAGCCAAATTTTCTTCTAGATTCTAACTCTAGGTAACGGGTGAGAAATTTTTGGTTCTATCTTGTCCATTTGAGGCCTCAACAAGCCTAATCATCCTCTTCGTGCCCCTCTCTTGAAACTCATAGTAAGAATGGTGAAATAACACATCACAATTGGAATCATTAGTCAATTTTAGGACTGGCATAAGGTTCTTGCACAATTTTGGGACATAGAGAACATTCTTGAACATGATATAGTCATTTAAACGGAGATCTCCTTTGGCCAGCTTCTATTGTAAATGATCTGGTAGTTGTAGTTATTTTTCTATTGCTTGGGCATGGAGTAATGAGACAAATCCATGTGGAGAATTGGTCACGTGATCAGTTGCTCCCGAGTCAATGACCCATGAACTCGAAGAGACATTACTTGAAGTATTAAATGAACTTGAAGGGACATTACCTAAAAACATCAAGGTATTAATACTCGTTGCAAGTTGTGATTTCTGTCTTTGTACTGTTCCCAACAAGCTTCTCAACTTCTCTATTTCCTCGTTATTGAAATTATCAGTAGTTTTCATGCTTGCTGTTGCAACATGCGCTTGCACCTTTGTTTGTAATCCCTTTGTACTTTAAGGCTTACCATGGAGCTTCCAACATCTCTCTCTAGTGTCTAGTGTGGCGAGGTTTCTTACAATAAGTACAGCAAAGAGAATCCTTACTGCCCTTTGAGGCATCTGCATGTCTATTCATATCAATTTGTTCCATGCTAGATGACTTAATGTCTTTAGATAGCAATGCAAAACTTTCTACTGTTGGTTTCTCAATCATGACCCCTCTTCTACCTTCTTCGGTCAAGACAATTGTGATGTTTTCATTTTGTGATGGCAACTCCTTTGAGGCATCTTCATGTCTATTCATATCAATTTGTTCCATGCTAGATGGCTTAATATCTTTAGATAGCAATGCGAAACTTTCTTCTGCTGGTTTCTCAATCATGATCTCTTTTCTACCTTTTCCTGCCAAGATAATTGTGATAGTTTCATTTAGTGATGGCAACTCCTTCTTGAGAATTTTTACCCGTATAGCATCAAATTCTAAGTTCAACCCAACCAAAAAATCGTTTATTTGATATTTTTCAAGAAAATGCTTAAGAGTTGCAACATTGTCACCACATTTCGTTTTGATGCATACCAATGGCTTGTCTCTTGCCAAAAACCCTTCAGAAGGTTGGAATATTCCGTGATAGAATGATTTTGTTGTTTGGGGTTTGAGATCTATGCTTTAATTTTATAAATTTGGGTAGCATCATTAACCTTTGAATAGGTTTCTTTAACAGCAACCCAAATCTCCTTGGTTGTACCTAAGAACGTACAAGTGTTGTTGGATTTAGGAAGCATAGAATTCCAAAGCCAAGACATTACCAGTCTTCCTCATCCCATGCGTCATATGTTGTATCCTTTGGGCCTGCACCTAGCAAGTGGCTTAATTTTCCTTTCCCTTTTAGGAAAGTACGAAACAAGTGTGATCATTTTAAGTAATTTTAACCGTTCAACCTATAGGTGGCTTGGATATTTTGCAACTCCTCTAATGACTTGTGATTACTAGAATCCAATGTGAGCTTTTTAGCGGTTGTCTCATTTTTGGGAGGATTCGACATAGTTCAAGCTAACACAGGAAGGAAGTAATTTTAGGAAGGAGCAACGCAAAAGGAGAAAATACCACCGGAGACAAGAATGTCCTCAGATCAGTTGTGAACGGCAACAACAACACCAGAATTTGATTGGAAATAAGAATTTGACCACAGGAGAGAAGATCGGAGCAGCAATGGGCATCACACATGACTCCACGTGTCGACGAGTGGAGAAGCGGCATAGATCTTTTTATATGGAAAATTAGTTCACACGCTCTTTTTTCGGTGACCATTTTCAGTGTACAGGCCGATCACTTGGTGCAGCTTCCTGGGTCGACGGTGATGAAAAAGCAACTCACAATAGTGATCCAAGAAGAAGATCTGGACTTTTCATTAGTGAATGGTGATGGGTAGGAAAAAATTTCAAGCAAAAGGTTTTGGAAACCCAGAAAATAAGCCTAAGTCTCTAACAGAAGTTGAATTCAAAATCTATTGATTTAATTCTTAATGAGTTTACAAAAAGTATTTATACAATGAAAAAGGCACATCTATACTAGGAAGGAAAAAGCTACTAGGACACTAGCTATGGGAAAACTTTCTTAAAATTGCTTCACACCCAGTCATTTGCATCTCACCAAGATGCACACTATTTTCAACAATATTAATCATGCCCAACTTGTTATAAAGATATTCAATTGAATCCCATTTACCGCTTTTGTAAAGATATCACTTAGTTAATCTTTAGGTTACATATTTGGTAGATATCAATCTAGCTTGAATTTTCTCATGAATTGATTGAGTGCACTAACATTATATGCAATATTTGAGCGAACCAATGTGAAGAAGTTTAGTCTCCTAACCTATTTTCTGTACTTCTTAGGGTCTCCAACTAATTCTCCATCATCTTTAGTGAGGTATGAGTTAGGAATCATAGGTGTGCTGCATGGCTTGGCCCTTATCTTCACTATTTCCGCATGCAGGTCAAGCACATTTTCTTTGAGAAAAGATCCCTTTCTTGCTTTGTGCCACCTCTACTCTTAAGAAATGTTTTAACAAACCTAAATCTTTTGTGTAAAACTTAGTGTGCAAGGATAATTTGAGATTTGGGATTTTTGTGCTATCGTCTCTTGTAATGACTACATCATCAATATAAACCACAAGAAGGATGATACTAGCCTCATAATTCTTGTAGAACATTGAATTGTAACACTTGCTTTTTTGTAATCCGCATGTTGAATCACCTCTTTGAATTTTCTATAGGCACAGTGACTCTGCTTCAAGCCATAAAATGACTTTTTCATATGACAAATGTTAGGATTAAATCCTAACAGTAGTTTGAGGAAGGAATTTTGAGAATTAATCCTAGAATTTACAGATGAGAAAGAATAGAAAAGAAGAAGAAGAGAGAAAAGAGTAAGACAAAAGAAAGATTTGGGGAGAGAAAAGAGAGAGAGGAGAGAGGAGAGAGGAGAATATTCAGTAATAATTGATAATGATTGTGGTCCCAAAAGGGACAATACAAACTTACAGAAAATAGGAATGACAGCTGTACTGCAGCTGTATTACCTCATTTCCTTCTAGAATAACAGAATCCGGGTGCTAACTAAAATTCCGGAATTGAAATAACAAGGTATATTTCTTAACTATCTTTAACAGAATAAACTACCCTTTTAATTGACATTTTTACCCCTCCTAGTATACTTAACAATACCCTTCCCTTGAGAAATTTCTTGTCCCCAAGAAGTATATAAGTCTAGAAACTGGTGTTGTATGTAATTAGCATCTTCCCAAGTGGATTCAATGGGGGTAACCCTTGCCACTTGATGAGGAGTTGCCGAATATGGTTAGAACCAGCGAGAATGGTTCTAGCATTCAAGATCCTTTTTGGCAGCAGGGTGAACTCACCATTAAGGAGTGGGGGTAGGGATGGGATGGGTAGGATATTGTTGCTAATTTTTTGCTTTAGGAGGGATACATGAAAAACTGGGTGAATTTTACATGTAGGGGGAAGGTCCAACTTGTAGGCAACAACACCAATCTTAGCCAAGACTTTAAAGGGCCCATAATACCTTGCTGTCAACTTGAGAGACTTGCGGATAGCCAATGTGAGTTGTCTGTGAAGTTGGATCTTGAGATACATCATGTCACCAACTTGGAATTCTCTTTTAGTCCACTTCTTGTCATCATACTGTTTCATTTTGTTCTTAGAGGTAGCCAATTGCTCCTTAAGGAAGGACTTCATTGTTTCCCTAGTCTGCATGTAGTCCTCAACTGCTGCTACTGAGGCTGGAAGTGTGGGTGCAACAGGTAGAGAGGGAATTTGGCCATACACTGCCTAGTAAGGGCTCATCTTAATAGCTGAATGGTAGCTAGTGTTGTACCAGTACTCAGCTAGGCTGAGCCACTGGTTTGGCTTGTGGAAACTCATGTAGCGTAGATAACACTCTAGGCTCCTATATAGCCTTTCAGTCTGCTCATTTGATTGGGGATGGTAAGCTGTAGTGAATTGAAGTTTGACCCCCAACAGCTTCATCAGCTCTTGCCAAAAACCCTCGGTAAATATCCTGTCTCGATCAGTTACAATGGTGGAAGGCATCCCATGTTGTTTGAACCCATTGTCTAGGGATGCTTGTGCAACAGTTGCAACATTAAAGGGGTGGGCTAGGGGAATGAAATGTCCCATCTTAGAAAATCTGTCGACCACTACTAGGATGGTTTCATGGCCTCCTGCCCTGGGTAATTTTTCTATGAAGTCCATGAAAATATCAACCCAAGCTTGGCTAGGGATGGGCAGTTGTTGTAGCAGTCCAAGGGAGGCTGTAGATTCTGATTTACACCTCTGGCAAGTATCACATTTGGAGACTCATTCCACAACCTGCTTTTGCATAACAGGCCAATAAAAAACTTGCTGGAGCCTTGCTAATCTGCCTCTAATGCCCGAGTGACCACCAAATGGGGAATCATGGCAAACTGTGAGTAGCTGCTTTCTGAGGGTGGTGCTAGACCCAATATACAGCCTCCCTTTATATCGGATGAGGCCCTCATGCAAGGAGTGGTTGGGTAACCCGTGTGGTGTTATTGCCAACTGCTGGTTGATGGCTGCGGCCTTGTCATCCCCAGCATAGGAATGCATAACTTCATCAATCCAGCTGGGAGTGATGATCGAGAGAGCATGGTAGTGAGGGAGAGGTTGACCTTCATACTACCTTGATAGAGCATCGGCCACCCTATTGTGAATGCCCTTTGTGTAGTGGATGCTATAGTCCAGCCCTAAGAGTTTAGTGATTCCCTGCACTTGGATATAATTATGCAGCCTTTGCTCCAATAAGTGTTTAATACTTTCATGATTTGTTTTGATGATGAAAGGACCTTGTTCTAGGTAGTGTCGCCACTTGGTGACTGCAAAAATGATGGCTAGAAGTTCCCTCTCATGAGCAGACAGTTGCTGGTTCCTGGGGCAGAGGGGTTTAGATATAAAGGCAAGTGGCTTGTTGTGTTGTAATAGAACAATCCCTAGGCCTATGTTGCTTGCATCACATTCTAGTGTAAATGGTTCATTGAAGTTAGGTAAGGCTAAGATAGGAGCTTGTGTCATGAGGTTCTTCAGCTAGTCAAAAACTGATTGGGCTTTAGGTCCCCAATGAAATCCGTCTTTCTTAAGTAGAGCAGTCAATGGTTGACTCATTGTACCATATCCCTTAATAAACCTCTTATAATAGCCAATTGGCCCCAAAAATCCCCGAAGCCCCTTCAAATTGCTAGGAATTAGCCAGTTGTGCATGGCTTCAACCTTACTTGGGTCAGTAGAAACCCCTACTGTTGAGATAATGTGCCCTAGGTAAGAAACCTACCCCTGCCCTATTTCACACTTGGACTCCTTATGATGAGAAATTGAATAACAAGGCTAAAGCAATGGATGAAAAAGGATTGAATGTATTGATATCAATCAATCAAAATACAATGATCAGTATTCTGTTTACAATCCAAAGAAAGAAAAAGATAAAATGAAACGTAGTAAGGGCCTTAACAACAATGAGGGCAGCCAAACACTGCTACACCTCTTCCCTCACTCCCTATTCTGTTTAACAACTAAAATCTCAAGCTCCTTCCTCACTCCCTCGTTTCCCTTCTTATACTTTACTTTTCCTTCTAACTGACTAATGGCCAGCTCAGCTCCCTTTCTCCTCTCTTGCTTGCATCTTGGATCTCCTGGCATAAAGCCTCATATCTTGGGCCCGTGGCTTGGACCTCTTGGCTAGTAGCATTTTCTCTATCATTGCCACCGTGTGGGGAAGTAGTCTTGTCCTCAAGACTGGATTGAGAAAACTGATGGCTGATGGCCATACTCATCTGTGGAATGACTATAGCAAGATTGAGAACTCCAATAGCCCACCCTTGACCACCGCCTGAATCAGCAGCCAACTTTGCTGTTACAGAAAAAGGAACACTATTGGCTATAGTAAGGGGAAAGCCAAGAAGAACAATTATAATCAAAGCAGCTATCCTGATTGATGTACTCCCTCCAATTAAGAGTTCAATTCTTCCAGAATATTGGCCAACAGATAGCAACTTAATGATAGCAGTAACAGCCATAGAAGCAAATACGATGAAATTGCTCATTGCCCATACTAGTCGTGGCCCAATCTTCTGACACCTTGGTTCAATCAAGAAAAAACTGAGGCCCAGAACAACAGAGTTCAATAACAAACCAAATGTACCTTCTCTGACACCTTGATCATACAACTTCACCTCATTAGAATTCCTTTTTAGGGTCTCCATGGTAAACTGCTCTCCCCATCCAATCCGATTTAAGAAGGCAAGAGGATGTACTTTTCCATCCCTCAAATTTTGCAAGATAGCTTGGTTATATGCTCCCCGCTCCTCCTCATATAATACACGTTGCAAATCCGTGAATGAAGTTATAGGTGAATCGAGATTAAGCAAAACCCATGTGGGAAAAACATGAAGAGGAATTTCTTTTCTAATGTATTCCGTACCACTCATGTCCAAATTTGATCGGTGCATAGCCTCTTGCATACTTTCTGTCATATCCATGGGATCTATATCAACAATTTTGCTGTCTGAATTGTCAGTACGATAGCCTCCTACACTTCTCTCTCTCCCAACATAGTTGGCGTCAGCATTTGCAAAGAAATTCCCAAGCTCCAAAAATCTACCTCCACCCTTATTTGATCTCGTAGCTGCTCTTGAATCACCAGTGTCCCGTTCAGGGCGGTCCACCCTTGCAGTTCCAAATCTCACTGGTGTGTGTTCTGAGGAACTTAAAGATGATTCAACATCTAGGTAACTTCTATTTACAAGAGATACAGAAACAGGTCTCATCATGTTATTTAGCTTTCCATCTAAGGACTAGAAAGCAATGACTTGGATTCTACCAACCTTATTTATGTCTTCACACCCAATCACCCTTGTTGTCCGTCCTGTTGAAGCAATCATTCTCTCAGCCTGAGCTGATGTAGCAGCTAATTGTTCTGGATTTGTCTCCAAGCGGTCATTTTGCCTATCAGATCTTGACTGTGGTGATGCTCTCCAGATCAATGCAGTGACACTCACAGTTTTTGAGTACTGATTTCCCAAGACCGACATGAATCGGGGCGAGTTGCGACTAGGTGTTGCTTCCCGGTTGACCAACATCAACGTGGAATTTCCGTTGGGGTTTTCCATCAACCTGATGGTGTTCAACTCCTTGTCGTTCCTTCTCACCGCACCCACTTGGTGATGAGACCAACTTAGGCCGAGAATCTTGTACTCTCCCTCAGGGTGTATCTCCACTGTCTCAGGCTCACCTTCGAAAAAAACTCCCTCCCCCTCGACATCCTCGTCACCACTATTCTTCAAGACGATCCTCCTTGATGACGACATCGTTTCATGCTCAACGATTCTCCTACAAAAAACAAGCCCCTTCGTCGTTGTGCTTTCCACTCAGTTTTGGTCCGTTGATGAACGCCTGCTCTCTTTGGTCCCTATCGGGGTAGCTCAATTGAAGGAGAAAACGTGTGTTGTTGGTGGGTTGGGTAGTTTGGGTTTTTTTGTTGGTTTGGGCCTAGTATGGGATTGGGTAAAAGGTTCAGAGACCCAAAAAATCCTTATCCATTCCATTCGGCCTGGTCCACCTGAGTTTGAATGGCGCCTTCTTTGTTCTTAAGGAAATTTTGCAACGGTGGAAGAGATTCCCATTTCCGATCTGCAATGGCGTCTCCAAGAAGCAAGTCGATCTCTCGCTTTGCATCTCCACCAGTTGATTTACCGTCAATTCCCCTTTGTCCTCATCCATCAACCTGTCGATGAGGTACCTAATATGGTTTTGTTCGGACTGCCCAAGCACTGTAGCGGCCACCACCTCACAAGGTCCGATGTACTCCTCATCTTCCGTTTGCTGTAGATCTGCTAAACCTTCAAAGGAGTTAGAAGAGTCATTGTTAGCATTTTGTCTCTTCATCTCTTCTTTAATTTGTTCCTCCTGATGGAAACCATTCCCCTCCATTCCCGTTTCTCCCTGTGAGTTAAAAATCTCAGTTGGATTGTGTTGTTTGTCTTGATGTTTTATCCAGCTGAGCACATAACTCCGGAATTCCTCCTTTAGCTTATTTAATTCCTCTTGTTTCTTGCCTGCCTGATAACGGAGTTCAAAATTGGCCATACGATTTTGAATCTCAATGATGGATTCGGAGATCTCCTTCAAACACGGCTAGGTTCCCTACCCTGTTTTCAGTTTCCTCCAAACGATTGTGAAATTTTTGTAAACGAGTTTCCATGGTATTGTGCTTCTCTTGTTGGATCCGGCAGGTCAGACCAATGATAAGAAATTGAATAACAGGGCTAAAGCAATGGATGAAAAAGGACTGAATGTATTGATATCAATCAATCAAAATACAATGATCAGTATGATGGAATATGACATGGCATATATATGATGATCACGCAGTGGAAAAATAATAAAATTGATCATACATACCATGCAATCCGTAAACAAGAATAAAAAATATGCAATTTTAGGGTTTTAAAACTTACAACTTTAGATGCACTTCAAAACTTGATTTTGATGATGACCAGTAATTAGGATGAACTTATATGCTTTTTAGGTCTTGATCACCAATGCCAAAAAAACAGCCTTTACACCACTCCTCTTTATGTTCACACACATAATTATAATGAAGGCTTAAAATTGAGAGTGCTAGCTCTATGTATAAATAATTGGTAATGGTAATGGATTGAAGCTACAAGATCTGATATTGTACTTCCTTTAGGTTGCTATTGCTGCCAAAGAACACAAGAGAACAAGAAATAATCCTTTCCCCTTGTGTATTTCGGCCAAGAGTGTGTGAGAGAGAATCACGCCTAGGGTTTTTCTTTTGTTCACAAACTATATATCATTTATTTTGGTAAATATTAATTCTGAAATTTACTACCTAAAGATAGTAAATTCAGCCTTAATCACTTCCTAAAATCAAGTGACATATTAATTCAAACTCTTTTGAATTTTAAATTAAAATTAATTTGAAATAAACATAAGATATTTAATCAAAATAAATCACTTAATTTAGGGATGTGATTGTCGAAATTCCTATTGAATTTATCATTGGATTTTTGGTTACCTTATCTCCATTTAATTAATTTATTTTGATTTAAATGTCATTAGGATTTAATGCTCAATTAACTTAATTAATCCAAGATAATTAATTAATTGAAATTAATCCTATTGGGCCGAATTTCTAGAAATTTTAATACCGATTACATACATTAATTTGACTTTAATTAAAAGTCCAAATTAATGCCCAATCTTCAATTTAAATATTTTAAGTTCAATGTTTTGTGTGCGATCCTATAGATTCATTTAATATTGGTAATAAATTAATAAATTAATTCAAAGGTTATATATATTCTTTATCAAGATATTATAGCATTCCAAATTAAATGAAAATGCAAATGGCATTTAGTGACCTAATGCAATTTTTGCATAGTCCCTTACCCTTAAATATCAGAATTAATATAAGGTATGAAACTAGTTATCCTTATATATATTAATTCATTTCTTGATTTCCAGTGACACTGAACTTTCAGATAAATAATGATTTCTCATTATTTCATCTCGGTATGGCCATACACTTCTCAGTTCACTGATCAAGTGGCCGATAATATTTTCTCTTATTGAGGGAGGGTAATCCCTTCATTTCTCTCATGTTCTCTAACATGAATCAGTGTATACCTAAGCATACCCATACTTGTCACTCTGTTACGAGTACGTTAGGTGTATGATGCAGAAGATGGCAATCCGGATGGGCTGGTGGATCAAGCAGCAGCTGGGCCTAGGAGGTGGTTAGTCTACTCTCGTAGGAAGAAGTTTCAGCAAGCAGGGGCACTCCAGGAAACTGAGTCAATATAGTTGTGGCTTGACTAATTTGTTAGGGAAGGAGGGAAGAATTAGTTATGCTTAGCTGTACTGAGATTGTAACGGTTTTACTTTTTGGCCTTTTTGTTTTTGGGCTGCTTTTATTCTGGAGGAGGGGAAGAATGGAAACATGCTGTTTTGGTTTATGCAGAATTTCTGCTCTTTAGCAGGGCTCCATTGTTATGGAGAGGGAAGCTAGCTTCCTGGACTATCTTCTTTTGTAATTTTCAGTTCATTAATCAAAGAAGTTCATCATTTATTTTCTCCAATTTTTCCAATCCATTATCTGTTAGTTATTTGATTAGTTTGTTAAATCTATTCTGCATCACTGATAAATTCCATTTTGCAACAATTGGCGCCGTCTGTGGGAAACCAACGATCCTTCTCACACAAAACTAATCAACAATGAATGACCCACCCAAAACACGATCCCAAACCACAGCTGAATTACAGGAACGAGTTGAAGCTCATGAGGAAACATTGCTTGCAATCCAACAAACCCTTGCCACATTCCAGAAATTGGTAGAAGAAAAGTTTGAATCCTTGGAAACTAAAATGATGAGGAAAACAGAGAAGCAACCCATGGAAGATGAAGAAGACGAGCAACACACTAATGCAACAGAACTAAGTGAAGATACTCCCAGGCGAGTTTTTATTCCTTCCAATTCCAACTATGGGCAGCCTTCTAATCCCTGATTGGATTCTTGCGTGAGACCCAACCATTTTGATGTTGGAACTATAGCTTTGCCCAAAGTGAAACTACCGGAGTTTAGTGGTCCAGATCCCCGCAGTTGGATTGCTAAGGCTGAGCTATTCTTCAACGTCCAGCAAACTCCAGAACGGATGAAGCTCACCATCGCTCAAATGTGTATGACAGGTCCTGCAACAACATGGTTCTCTCAAGCCTTGAGGGACAATCCTCAAATGTCCTGGGAGCAGTTCAAAATAAAACTTAATGGTAGATTTGGGAAACGGAGAACTCAAAATCCCTACGAAGAACTAAGGGCGCTTTTTCAAATGGGGAGTGTGGATGAATACATAGAAGAGTTTGAGACAATTACTGGGTATATTCCCAAGGCTTCTGAGACTCAATTTCTTGGTTACTTCATGGGTGGATTGCGAGAAGAAGTGGGGAGATGGGTACGATTCATGAAGCCACAAACCTGTGAGAAGGCCATGAACCTTGCTCGCGATGCAGAGATGACATTTGGCCCTCCTGGTGGTTGGTCAGCGAACAGAGAGAAGAGTAGTGTTGGACGCTCGGATTTCATTACCGCCACTCCTCTCAACTGGCGGCCTGTGAATCCCAAAGAAATGGGTCAGCCCACCCCAAGACCTACAAACACAAACCCAAGCCCAGTGACTTCCCAAAGACCTTACCCAAATCGATTTCTACCAAATCGTTCCGTCCCACACCCACCCCGTACCGGAGCTCCACCACCAAGGTCGTAATAGAGGGCCACACCACTTATCCCTGAAGGAGATTGAGGAGCGGCGGCGGCTAGGGCAGTGTTTCAGATGCACCCAGCCTTACAGTCCACAACACAAGTGCAGCGGGGGAGAGTTGCGACTCGCCATCCATGAGAACGACCTGTATTTGGAGGCTGAAGAACCAGGTGAGGAAGAAACAGTTGATGGGACGGCTGGAGATGAAGAAGAAGTGGTGGGAGAGTGCAACTCCATAGAGATATTCTATGGGGCAGCAAATCCAGCAATGGCGTCCAGCACCATGAAGCTACAAGGAATGCTGCAGGGAATTCCCATCGTCTTGCTAGTGGATTCCGGTGCAACTCACAACTTCATTTCCCGCAAGCTGGTAAGATCCTTGAATTTGCCCATTGAATCTATCTCTCCTGTTAATATCAAGCTCGGTGATGGGTACCTAGTGACAGTTGTTGAAAAATGTAAATATATTCCTCTGAGTTTGGGTGAGTTATCATTGAACTTAGAGGCATTGGTGTTTGAGCTAGGACCTCTCAACTTAGTTCTGGGAATTGAATGGCTAAGAACACTAGGAGATGTGACTCACAATTGGGAGCAGAAATGGATGAAATTTGTACATGAGGGAAAACAGGTTAGGCTGGCTGAAAATGAGGGAACCGACTCTGAACAAGATGCACTTCGGGTTTGGCTTAGTGGGGGCAGTCTGAGACACATGTGTCGACAGCATAATCCCGTTCTACCAGCCACCCCTCAGGGACTCAGCAGGGAGCAGAAAACGGGCATATCAGGCCTCATGAACCGATTTCCTGCAGTCTTTCAACCAGTGATCGGCTTGCCACCTCGGCGTTTGCATGATCATGCCATTCAGCTTGTCGCTGGGTGTGCATCGGTCAGTGTTCGACCATATAGGTACCCACACCACCAGAAAGCCGAGATACAGAGAGAGGCGGAGGAAATGTTGCAGCAGGGAATAATTCGACCCAGCCAGAGTCCGTTCTCCAGCCCAGCCCTTTTAGTCCGAAAGAAAGATGATTCATGGCGGTTATGCATCGATTACAGGGCTCTCAACAAGGCGACTATAATTGATAAGTACCCCATACCTATGGTGGACGAGCTCTTGGATGAATTAAACGGAGCCAGATTCTTCACTAAATTAGACTTAAAATCCGGTTTCTATCAAATCCGTATGCGAGAGGGGGATGAATATAAGACGGCTTTTCGCACTCATGACGGACACTACGAGTTTATGGTGATGCCGTTCGGATTGACTAATGCTCCGTCTACATTCCAAAGTGTGATGAATGACATATTCCGCCCTTGGCTGAGGCGAATAGTTCTTGTGTTCTTCGATGACATTCTGGTTTATAGCAGGACTTGGGAGGACCACTTAGAGCATTTGGCCACTGTCTTAAAGGTGCTGGCAGACAATGACTTCAAAGTTAATCCTAAGAAGTGCTCCATAGGCCAGACCTCAATAGATTATTTAGGCCACCATATCACAGCGGCAGGGGTGGCAGTTGATTCGACTAAAGTCACAGCAGTACAAAATTGGCCAGTACCGAAGAATGTTAAGGGAGTTCGGGGGTTTTTGGGACTGACTGGGTATTACAGAAAGTTCATCAAAGATTATGGGAAGGTCGCCAAACCTTTGACTGAATTGACCAAGAAAAATGGTTTCCAGTGGCACGCTAAGGCACAAGCTGCCTTTGAGGCCCTTAAGGAAAAGCTCACTAATGCGCCGCTGCTGGCTCTTCCAGATTTCACCAAACCCTTCAGTATAGAATGTGACGCTTCAGGAGTAGGGTTGGGGGCTGTCTTAATGCAAGAGGGCAGGCCCCTTGCTTATTACAGCAAGGCTCTAGCCGATCGTAATCTCACCAAGTCGACTTACGAGAAGGAGTTGATGGCTTTGGCCTTAGCTATTCAACATTGGCGACCCTACTTGCTCGGTAGGAAGTTCATTGTGTTTACCGATCAAAAGAGCCTGCAATATTTGTTGCAGCAGCGGGTTACCACCACGGATCAACAAAATTGGCTCGCCAAGCTAATGGGATATGTGTTTGAAGTTCGTTATGAACCGGGGAAACTCAACAACGCTGCTGATGCTTTATCCAGACAGCAAGAATATGCAGAATTTGCTACACTTGTATTCTCTCCTACATGGATGGATGGTAGCAGCTTGGTCAAAGAGGTGGACCGGGATCCACAGCTGCTGGCCTTGAAGCAAGCTCTTGAGGCTGACCCTAACGCGAAACCGAAGTATCAGCTGAAGCAAGGGGTGCTTTACCGAGAAGGGAAGCTGGTCATCTCACCAACTTCAGCATGGATTCCAGCCATGATAGAGGAATTCCACAATACAGTTACTGGGGGACATTCGGGTTATTACCGCACATACCGGAGAGTTGCAGCAAGTTTCTATTGGAAGGGGATGGTGCAACAAATTAAAGATTATGTCAAAAGCTGCTCTGTTTGTCAGCGTTTCAAGGCTTCATCGTTAGCTCCAGCCGGATTACTGCAGCCTCTCCCTATTCCACAAGCAGTTTGGGAAGACCTCTCCATGGATTTTATCATTGGGATGCTGAAGTCTAAAGGGTATGATGCTGTCATGGTAGTTGTCGACAGGCTGTCCAAATACAGCCACTTCGTGGCTTTGAAGCACCCCTACACTGCTCGGATGATAGCTGAGTTGTTTGCTAAGGAAATTGTCCGGTTGCATGGGTTCCCAAAGACAATCATCAGCGATAGGGATCCGGTTTTTATGAGTAGGTTTTGGCAAGAGTTGTTTAAGTTACAGGGGACTCAGCTCAAATTCAGCTCCTCCTATCATCCGGAAACGGATGGCCAAACCGAGGTGGTTAACAGGTGTCTAGAAACGTACCTCCGCTGTTTTGCTTCTGACCAGCCCCGCTATTGGACTCACTGGTTGTCTTGGGCTGAGTACTGGTACAACACTACCTTTCATGACAGTACAGGCGTCACTCCCTTCGAAGTGGTGTATGGAAGGCGACCACCGACCCTTTTACAATATGTTTCGGGCGAGATACAGGTAGAAGCAGTAGCTAAGGAGCTTCAGGATCGCGATGAAGTCTTGAGGCAGCTTAAGCATCATCTCCTTTGATCTCAGCAACTAATGAAGGCTCACGTTGACCAACATCGCCGCGATGTCCAGTTTGAGGTGGGGGACTGGGTTTTTCTGAAGCTTAAGCCGCATAGGCAGCAGTCGGTGACTCGAAGGATATACCCGAAGCTGTCAGCTCGATATTATGGGCCATTCCAGGTTGAAGCAAGGGTAGGAACAGTGGCTTATCGGTTGTGTCTCCCTGAATCTTCTAAGGTTCACCCCGTTTTCCATGTTTCCTTGCTCAAAAAGGCCATTAGCTCTCAACCAAGCTCTCCCAATCTGCCACCTGAGTTAGAGCTTGAACCAAGCGATGAGGCTGTCCCAACAAAGGTGCTAGCATCACGAATAGTCTACAGAGATGGTGAGCGTGTGTCTCAGTGGTTAGTGCAGTGGCAGTCCAAGGGAGTAGAAGATGCTACATGGGAGAATGAGTTCCTATTAAAGAGCACCTATCCGCAGCTAAGTCTTGAGGACAAGACTTCTTTTCAAGGGGGCGGCAATGATGCAGAAGATGGCAATCCGGATGGGCTGGTGGATCAAGCAGCAGCTGGGCCTAGGAGGTGGTTAGTCTACTCTCGCAGGAAGAAGTTTCAGCAAGCAGGGGCACTCCAGGAAACTGAGTCAATATAGTTGTGGCTTGACTAATTTGTTAGGGAAGGAGGGAAGAATTAGTTATGCTTAGCTGTACTGAGATTGTAACGGTTTTACTTTTTGGCCTTTTTGTTTTTGGGCTGCTTTTATTCCGGAGGAGGGGAAGAATGGAAACATGCTGTTTTGGTTTATGCAGAATTTCTGCTCTTTAGCAGGGCTCCATTGTTATGGAGAGGGAAGCTAGCTTCCTGGACTATCTTCTTTTGTAATTTTCAGTTCATTAATCAAAGAAGTTCATCATTTATTTTCTCCAATTTTTCCAATCCATTATCTGTTAGTTATTTGATTAGTTTGTTAAATCTATTCTGCATCACTGATAAATTCCATTTTGCAACAGTGTATGTCAAAGCATACAGTAATTCATAAAGAGTTTCATAGAGATTTTAGGTCTAAGAACTCTATTGTTTCAAGGTCTTACAACCATATGCCTCACACATGATAACTTAAACTGAAATAATATTTTTGGATAGTTCTATCAATTGATATGCACAGTAATACAATAGATAAAATAAATGACTCATTTATTAAATTAAATGCTTTATAACAATGTATTGGAGCTAGGGTTTACACTAACACAGTATTCTGTTTACAATCCAAAGAAAGAAAAAGATAAAATGAAACGTAGCAAGGGCCTTAACAACAATGAGGGCAGCCAAACACTGCTACAATTCTTCCCTCACTCCCTATTCTGTTTAACAACTAAAATCTCAAGCTCCTTCCTCACTCCCTCATTTCCCTTCTTATACTTTACTTTTCCTTCTAACTGACTAATGGCCAGCTCAGCTCCCCTCCTCCTCTCTTGCTTGCATCTTGGATCTCCTGGCATAAAGCCTCATATCTTGGGCCCGTGGCTTGGACCTCTTGGCTAGTAGCATTTTCTCTATCACCTTAGCATACAACTGATGGGCTCTAAGCCAAGGATTAGCTGGAGGTGTTTTAGGTGGAGTGTCTCATTTGGGCTGTAAATGAATATGTCATCAAAGAATACTAGGATAAATTTTTTGAGATAGGGTTTAAAGATGGTGTTCATGAGAGATTGGAAGGTGGCAGGAGCATTGGTAAGCCCAAAGGGCATGACCAAGAACTCGTAGTGTCCGGAGTGTGTTTTAAAAGCTATCTTGTGAAAATCAATGTCTCTCATCTTGATTTGGTAATATCTAGACCTCAAATCCAGCTTAGTAAAGTAGGTTAACCCATGCAATTCATCTATTAGGTCCTCCACTAAAGGTATGGGGTATTTTTCCTTGATTGTCATCTTGTTCAACTCGCGGTAGTCAATGCAAAACCTCCAAGTCCCATCTTTTTTCTTGACCATCAACATTGGGAAAGCAAATGGACTGGTGCTGGGTCTAATAAGAGAATTTACCAACATTGTATCCACTAACCATTCTATTTCATTCTTTTGATGGTGAGAGTACCTATAGGGCCTTATATTGACAGGTTGAGTGTTGGCTTTGGGGGGTATAGAGTGGCCACGTGATCTCTTGGGTGGGAGTGAGGTTGGGATACCAAACACATCCTCATACTGAGATAGTAGTTGCTGGATTGCTTTAGGAATAGGTTTTTGGGAAGGACAAGTGGTAGGAGCTGGTGAGTGATGTACTGAAACAAGAAATAACTTAGAGGTGAACCCCCTCCACCCATGTTGCACCAATTTAGACATAGATTTGGCAGACAACATTTTGAGAGAAACTTGCTTCGTGAGCCCTTGTAACACAAAGGGCTGCCCCTTTTTAAGTATGGTCATGGCGGCCTTATCAAAGTTAAGGGTTACGGGCTTGTACCCCTTCATCCAATCCACCCCTAGGATGACATCATAGTTCCCTAGATCAAATACCCTGAAATGAAAATTGAAATTGCTCCCTTGCATATTCTAGGAACAGCCCATACACTTATCCTGAACTAGAATTCTTCTTCCATCTTCCATAGTAATAGTGACAGGAGAAACTTTCGTAATTGGCAACCTCAACTCCTTAATCGGTTTGGAGTCTATAAAACTATGGGTACTCCCACTGTCTATGAGTAACATAATGGTTTTACCTTGCATTTGCCCCCTAATTTTGATGGTATTGTCACTCAAGCCCCCATTTACAGCATTTATGGAGATTTGGATCTACCCTGGAGGTTCTTCCTCTCCATCTACGCGCGGGGGGTTCTTCAACCTCTTGGCATTCTTCCCCATTTTCTGCCCCTTCGTATTCTTGAGCTTGTATGGCTAGTGACTTCTTTTCACTGCATCTATGCCCTGGAAAATACTTGTCACCACACTTATAACAACTTTCAGGGTTCCTTCGTGTATTGGGTGTTTGGGTATGGCCTTGGGCATTTATGTTTGGGGTAAGATTGGTGAATTTGGGGCTGTATTGGTTGTTTGGATTGTATGGGTTGTGTGGTTTCTGGAAGTTGCTTAGGATCTGTTTTGGATGAAGGGTTTAGGGTATAATTTTGGTTTGGTTGCTTCAAGGTGTCTCTCTTGGAGCTTAGCTTGGGTAATAGCAGTGTATAAGTCGTCGGGACCAAACATTCTTACTACATTCTTAATCTCTTCCTTTAGTCCCCCTATGAAGCTACTGATGTAGTAGGAATTAGTATGTTGAGGGTATAACTTCTCCATTTTCAACTTAAGAACTTCAAATCTCTCTTGGTAAGCTTCCACAGATGTGGTTTGCTTTAATTTCTAAAATTCCTCTACTATATCTAATTTGCCTCCTTCTTGAAAGCTGTAGAGTCTCAATAAATTCCTCCCAAGTTACCCCTTCTCTACCTTTTCCTAGGGGTGAGCAAAAACCGAAAAACCGAACCGAATCAACCGATTTTTTAAATTTGGTTCGGTTTTCGGTTTATAATTTTGAGAAATTTCGATTTTTTGGTTTGGTTCGATTTTTAAAGGAGAAAATCGCATAGAAACCGAACCGAAATTTATATAATTATATATTTTTTTTATTTTTTTATTAAATAATTATTTTATACATATAAATTATTTTATTTTTAGTTGTAAATTATATGAGTATATTTATTAATTATTAATATCTATTTTTTAGGTGATAATTTAGAATTTTGACGATTAAATTAAAAATCGATTAAATAAAATTTTTTTTTAATGGTTTTGTTGTATTATTTATTATATATTTTGAGATTATTTCTTTTATTTGTACAATTTAGATGTTTTTACTTTATTATATTATAATTTATAATTTTTAAACACAATATTTTTTATTTTTTAAAAAATAATTTTAAATTTTGATTTTTCGGTTAACCGAACCAAATCGACCGAAAATTTCGGTTCGATTTAAATTTGGTTATTCTAAAATTTTGGTTCGGTTCGGTTGATAAAAATAAGGGAACTTCGGTTATTTCGGTTCAGTTCGGTTATTGAACCGAACCGACCGTTGCTCACCCCTACCTTTTCCTCAATTAAGGCACCGGGATTCATCCTTTCCCACTAAGAATAGGCTAACCAGATCTACCTTCCTATCACTCTGAATATCATAAATCTGGAAATACCTTCTACATTTGCTGATCCAGGAACCAGCATCTCCTCCTTCAAAAGAAGGTAACTCACATTTGGGGAGGAGCTTAGTGAAATAAGCTCTCCCTAATCCACCTAGTTCTGCCCCTTCCCTATCTACTGGTTTGGGTAACCATCCTCTTTCTCCTTCAGGGATTGGAGCAGGGTTTTGGGTTTCTTTTCCCCTAACACTATTGCTAGCAGGTGATGAATGGTGAATTGGAGAGGCAGAAGTCGGTGGATTACCTTGAATGAGCTGGGCTAGGAAGGCTACAGACTTGTGGTTTTCAATCCGGAGCTCTTCATACTGGTTTTGGTACCTCTTTTGGTCGATCCTCAAGTTGACCTTCTCCTGCTACATCTCCTGTAGTTGAGCCCCCAGAGATCCAAACATGGCTCCTTGTTCTTCTAGCTTAGCACTCAGGGTACGTAGGTATTCTTCCATTTATTCCATGGTTACTGTGGATTCCTTTGTCCCTCGTTTGGCCTTCTTTACTGCAGTGTTCTTGCTCATAGTCTCAGTGAATCGTAACCAATCTTTGATACCAATTGTTAGGATTAAATCCTAACAGTAGTTTGAGGAAGGAATTCTGAGAATTAATCCCAGAATTTACAGATAAGAAAGAATAGAAAAGAAGAAGAGAGAAAAGAGTAAGACAAAAGAAAGATTTGGGGAGAGAAGAGAGAGGAGAATATTCAGTAATAATTGATAATGATTGTGGTCCTAAAAGGGACGGTACAAACTTATAAAAAATAGGAATGATAGCTGTACTACTGCTGTATTACCTCATTTCCTTCCAGAATAATAGAATCTTGGTGCTAACTAAAATTTCGGAAATGAAATAACAAGGTATATTTCTTAACTAACTTTAAAAGAATAAACTACCCTTTTAATTGACATTTTTACCCCTCCTAGTATACATAACAACAAACCTTCCCATACTCCCCTTAAGCAACAAATTCACGTGATTGCTCCATGTATTCTTAGAGATCAGTATGGAGGAATGCATTTTTGATGTCCAATTGGTGCAAGGGCCAATCAACAGTTAAGCATTATAATTTTAAGCAATTTTGTACATGTACGCTTTGTATGGGTAGACTCATGACAATAGTAGCACGGTGTTCTAATTCCTGCTCATGATCATAGATTAAGAATCAGCAGCTAATATGGCAAAGCTAAAAAAAAGAAGTAATTGAATGGAAACCCATCAACAGGGTAACAACACGGCAATAATCAGTGGCAAATGCAGATATAATCGAACTATTTCTGATTGTTTTATTCTCCATAGGTTTATTCTCTATAGCATATAGGTATATATACAGATATAATACTGATAGTGGAGGAAACTGGCTAAAAATTAGGTCCTATGACTATGCTAAATGCACAAGGTAAGTAAATTGGACAACTAATGCACGTAACAGACATAAACATCTGTTTTGATGGTATTTTTAATTACTAAGAAATTGACAATTGAACTAGACATGGTTCCTTTCTCCTTTCCTCTCTACCTTGTGTATTTTTCAGAAGATTTTGCTAGTCTTTTTAGTAAGCATTTTTGTTTCTTTCATTGAGTATGATTGTAACTTGCCACTCTAATGCTTTTTACTTCTCTTTTATTTATTTATCTTTTAGTATACTGATGCTGGTCTAATTGACAGGAGTTCATTCTTTTGACTTTGTGGGTTTGGGTTACCACGTGGATTGGCCCGTCAGTACTGTTTTGACTCAAAGTGCATTGAAAATATATGCTGATATATTCAGTTTTTTGATACAAGTGAAGCTTGCTGTTTTCTCTTTGACTGATGTATGGTGTTCTTTAAAGGTACCATTCCATGGTTGCTCTTATGTTTTTTCAATTTATTTTGTAGCATGCTTTATTTTGATATTTTCTGTGAACGCTTGTGGTTTTTTTAACATTTTGTTTTTTAAGATAGGAGATGAAACAGGTGCCAGCAATTACATTTTATGTCTAGAATTTATAGCAAACTGATAGACTCAACTGCTTATGATCCAACCAGAACTGAAAACTCTTGCAATATGACATTTAACTTTGCTTATTGGCTTGATTACCTTGATCTCTAAGTTTTAGAGCTGTATAAATGCTTGCTTATGTGCATGTCCAATCATAATTAATTTTTCTTATTTTGTTACTTGAGTATTCTTTTGCTTCAATATTAAATTTGAATTTTCTCTAAAGAGCTATTTATTTTCTTTCTCTCAATGGATTTGAGGGAAGACCTCTGGTCAAAATTTTAGAGGTTGTGCTGGAATATTCATTTTGCAGAAACTTGAACAGCATAATCAATGTCAATTTTGACGAAGAGATTTTGGGAGCAGCTTCCTCTTATATATTACTGTTTGCCATTTACAGGATGTGATGCACTTCCTCGGTAAACACAGTCATTCTGCAGCACATGAGAGGGAAGTGGATCAATTTAGTATGTTGATAAAGATGAGGTATGGAACTTTTCTGGTTATATTTTTAATTATTCATTATAACTATTTTCCTTGTTTGTATTGCATCCTTCATTACTAGCACCTCCTTTGCTTTCCAGGTACTTTACATCTCTTCTTTTCACATAACCTACTTCACATTGAAGATGTGCATATAAATTTAAGGCATAATTACAAATGTTTTCTTACATATCACCTAGATTTCAATTAGAGTCGTATAAATCCAAATAAATCGACTCCCAATCTTTCATGACAGATTCAATCTGAATCCTTTTTTACCTTTTTTGTCCAAAACTAACAAAATGTTGAGTTGGTAGCATTTTGTGGGACCTGCTTTTCCAATGAAAGCATTGATAGGTGTACATTGTGGGTCCCAAAAAATGCCACCGACTCAGCATTTCGATAGTTTTGGATGGATAAAGTAAAAAAGGATTCGAATTGAAACTGGCATGAAAGATTCAGGGTCAATTTATTTGGTTTTATACTATGGGGTCTAATTGAAATCCAGGTGATATGTTGGGGGATGTTTATAATTAACACTATTTATAAAGAGTTGTGGAAGGGTGCATGAAGTAGTAAATAATCTTAATCTGTGGAACTTCTTGTTGGATCTAGTCAAACGATGAGAAACAAAATTTGCGGATTCAACAGGGGTCTAATTTGGCATGATTTTATAGATGGATATCTTTTTATTTATTTACAAGGGAGACACATATAACCTAATTACAATAATAAATGTTTGTAGGAGGAACCCAAAACCGAGATCTACTATACTTTTGAGTGCTAGTTACAGGGCCAAATTCTAGTGGTTTATGTAGGGATATCTTTGAACTTCAAATATTGCTAAGGTGCTCATACTAGAGGTCAAAATATGAATGCATCTAAGCAAGAACCTTTTCCATTTACAAAATGAATACTATAATTATGTCATTTCTTGAAAATATGACAGGCACCAGCTCAATCATTTTATCTCTACTTTACAGCAATATGTGCTGTCACAATTGTCTCATGTATCATGGTGCAGATTTCTTAACAGCCTAAAGTACAAGGTTTGAATCTTTTTGCTTTTTAATCTTCATTCTGGTCCACTAATGGTGTTTATATTCTGTTAGATTTGTGAATATGAATATTGTTGTTACAGATTGTAAATAGATAAAGTTTCTTAAATAACTAATTAGGTTTCCTTAGATAACTACAACTTTAACTCTTTCATTCTTTATATAAATACCTGTACTTTTGAATACAAAATCAGAGAATATTATTCTCCCATTTACGTTTTATTACATGGTATCAGAGCTCTAGTCTCTTTTCTGGGTTCTTTGGGTTTTTCGGGTTCTCTGTTCTTTAGTGAAGAATCTGCCTCTTCTTGGGTCACCAGTTCTGGTGACGGTTTGTCCCACCGCCAGCGTCGGGAGGTAAGTAGGTGGTGTTCTGGCCTCCCCACAAAATCTGGTGTCCATCGTGCCGGCGAGTGAGACACATGCGCCACCACAAGCTACCGCCCTTTCTCTCACGTGTCGGCGAGTGGAGGTGTGTGTCTTGTCTGCTGGCCCTTCGATTTCTTGTCTAGCGTCGACTCACCATTTCCGGCCATATTCTGGTACTCTGGTGGTCATTTGGTATCTGCTTGAGGTAGACCTCCTCTCGGTTGGGTCTCAAGGTTTTGTCTCTTGCCTTTTTGTTTTAAGGAAGTTTTTTGGGTCTCCTAACTTAGTTAAGGTACTGGAATTTGTTTTGAGGTGTGGTTGGCTTAAGTTGGGGCTTTAATTCTCTATTATGCTTTTTGGTGGCTGTTTTTCTGGTTTTAGTATTTGAAACCTCTTTTATTTGTTGATAGTATTTAGATATTTGTGAGTTGTTATTTTTTGAGGCTTGGTATTATTTAATATTGGTTGGAACAAGAATATGGTGTGCTACTAGTGCCATAAACCTAGTCATATAAAAGTTTTCTGTTGTAAATTGCATAATCAGTAGTCTAAATTAGCAAAAATTGCTACTACCAGTACTTTTGGGAAGTATATTACGATTTCTGCAGATGAGTATGCAAAATTTACTCAGTATCAGAATTCTTTGAAAGCTTCATCCACCACTACTATTGCTGGGGTAGGGAATCAGAATACATGTCTTTTATCATCCTCATCTCAGTGGGTCATTAATTCTGATGCTACAGATCATATGACAGGTAATCAAAATGTATTCTCTATCCTTCAGTCTCCTGCATCTTCTTCTTCAGTTACAATGGCAGAGGGATCACTTTCTCATGTAAATGTGTTTGGCACAATTAACCTAATTTCGTCAATTTCTCTAGGTTCTGCTCTACATATACCAAAGTTTGCTTTTAATTTGGCTTCTGTAAGTAAACTCACATGCGATCTTAATTGCTATATTTTCTTCTTCTCTGATCATTGTATCTTTTAAGATCTTGTAATGAAACAGATCATTGGTAAAAGGGTATGTCTCAGGAGGCCTTTATATCCTTGATAGAAAGATACCGAGGCCGGTTGCCTATTCTAGTGTTTTGTCTCCATTTGAAGCACATTGTCTGTTGGGGCATCCTTTTTTGCTGAATCTGAAGAAACTATATCCTTAATTTTTTGATGTTTCTTCTCTTGATTGTGAGTTATGTCAGTTTGTCAAGCACCACCGTAGCTCTTCAAGTCATCAGATTGATAAACGAGATACTTCTGCATTTGAATTAGTTCATTCAGATGTTTGGGGACCATGTTATGTGGTAGCCAAATCTGGATTCAAGTATTTTGTAACATTTGTGGATGATTACTACCTTATGACTCGGATATTGTTTATGAAAAATCGGTCTGAATTATTTGCTCATTTTGGTGCTGAGATTAAAACTCAATTTAATGTTTTTGTTCGCACATTGAGGAGTGATAATACAAAAGAATACTTTTCTGACTTTTTTTCAGACTTACATGACTCAATATGGAATACTTTATCAATCTTCGTGTCCCGACACACCATTCCAAAATAGAGTTACTAAGAGGAATAACAAACATTTGCTTGAGACAACACGGGTCCTTTTATTTCAGATGAAAATTCGTCAACAGTTTTGGACCGATGTTGTGTCTATTGCTTGTTTCTTGATTAGTCGCATGCCCTCTTCAGTGCTTGTTGGTGAGACTCGCTATTCTGTTCTTTTTCCATCTAAGCTAGAGTTTCCAATAGAACCAAGAATATTTGGGAGCACATGTTTTGTTTGGGATGTTCGACCTTAAGTCACTAAATTGGATCCAGCCACTGAAGTGTGTATTCTTGGGGTATTCTCTTCTTTAAAAGGGTTACAGATGCTATTGTTCAGAACTTAACAGGTATCTCGTGTCTATTGATTTTACTTTTTGGGAGCATAAATCATTCTATCCATTTTCTAATCCTACAAGTCATGGGGAGGAAGACCATTGATTGGGCTATAATGTTATTACAAGGTCAGCAGTGGTTCCCACTCCTGTTATTCCCAGTGATTTGGGTCTTCCTACTCCAAGTGATCCTATTCCTACTATTGTAAGTGATTCAGCTCCACCTGCTCTAGCAAAGCCACCTATAGTATAGGCCTATTCTAGGAGACATGGAACTTGCAATACAATGCTTGAATCAGATTTATCATCCGATTTAGTCTCAGGTGAACTTGATCTTCCCATTGCCTTACTGAAAGGCAAATGGTGGCGTGCCTATCCTATTGGTAATTTTATCTCTTATGATCATTTATCTCCATTTACGTGTTCTTTTATTGCTTCTCTCGACGTGGTTTCTATTCCTCGAATTGTTAAAGAAGCGTTGTCTCATTCCGGTTGGCATGATGTAATGATAGAGGAGATAAATGCCTTGGATACAAATAATACTTGGGAGTTGGTGAGTTTACTAGAAGGGAAGAAGGCTGTAGGTTGCAAATGGGTTTTTACAGTCAAAGTTAATCTAGATGGTTTTGTAGCTCGGCTTAAAGCTCGTCTTGTTGCTAAAAGATATGCCCAAACTTATGGAGTATATTATTCTGATACTTTCTCTTTAGTCGCCAAATTGAGTTCTTTTCGCTTGTTTATATCTTTAGCAGCCTCCCAACACTGGCCTTTACATCAGTTGGACATCAAAAATGCTTTTCTTCATGGCGACCTTAAGAAAGAAGTTTATATGGAGCAATCACCTAATTTTGTTGCTCAGGGGGAGTATGAGAAAGTTTGTTATCTGAAAAAATCCTTGTATGGATTGAAGCAGAGTCCTCATGCTTGATTTGGCAAATTCAGTGAGGTTGTCAAAGAATTTAGGTTAAAAAAGAGTTAGTGTGATCACTCAGTTTTCTACAGACAATTGGAAGCTGGCACTATTCTTGTTGTGATTTATGTTGATATTATGATTACAGGGAGTAATTCTGCAAATATCTCTTCCCTTAAATTTTTCATGCATGGTAGATTTCACATTAAAGATTTGAACCAGTTGAAATATTTATTGGGAGTAAAAGTTTCGAGAAGTAAAAAGGGAATTCTTCTATCCAAAAAAAAAAAAATATGTTCTTGACTTGCTTGAAAAAACTAAATAAATTCTGAGCTAAAACATGCAGTACTCTTATAGTTCCCAATGTAAAACTTACAAAGAATGATAATCCTTTTGATGATCCAGAGAGATATCAGAAGTTAGTTGAAAAACTGAATTATTTCACAGTAATTCGTCCAGATATCGCACTTGCAGTGAGTATTGTTAGTCAATTTATAGTTGCTTCCACGGTCAAGCATTGGGAAGTTCTAGAGTAGATCTTATTTTATTTGATAGGTGGTCTTGGACTAGCTATGCTGTACAGTGATCATAGGCATACTCACATTGAGTGATTTAACGATGTTGATTGGGTAAGTTCTAAAATTGATAAGAGTTCAATTACGGGCTGTTGCATTTTTTTTGGAGGAAATTTAGTATCCTAGAAGAGTAAAAAGCAAACTGTGGTATCCAGATTTGGTACAAAGTCTGAATATAGAGCTATGTCACAGTTCGCACAAAAAATCTTGTGGATTTATCATTTACTTGCTGAAATTGGTACATATTCCTTGTTTTTAGCAAAACTTTGGTGTGATAATCAAGCTGCTCTTTATATTGCCTCCAATCCAGTGTATCGTGAATGTATCAAACATATTGAGTTTGATTGCCACTTTATTTATGAAAAGATTCAAGATAATATCATCTCAACGGTACATTTGAAGACAGGAGAACAGTTGGGTGATTTGTTCACAAAGGCTTTAAATGGATCTCAAGTTGAATATTTGTGTGATAAGCTGAGCATGATTAATATCTATGCTCCAGCTTGAAAGGAAATGTTACAGACTGTAAATAGATGGATTTCCTTAAATAACTAAAACTCTAACTTTTCATTCTTTGTATAAATACCTGTACTTTGAATACAAAATCAGAGAATATTATTCTCCCATTTGCATTTTATTACAATTGTTAAATAAGATCTTCAGCTTTACCCTGTTCTTTTCTTGGTAGTTGAATATTTATACTTTATTTGATGATAATGAATGTTGAGTTGGATTGTAATTGTCGAATTGTAGTGCTTGTTGATAAGCGTACAATTTCTCTCCCATTTCTAGGATGATCAATCAGAAATATATCAATAACTTTAGGATGTCAATAAACTTATTCAACTTGTTATTTGAGCATGCAAAATGGCTCTATTATCTCAACTGCAATTGCTCTTTTGTTGTCAAATGCATGGTTCCATGTTTGTGATTGGCTATAGAAACTTTTATTTATTTATTTATTTGATACATGTCACTAATGTTTGTTTGACTCCCATGATTCCTCTAGATGGCCTATTCTTTCATGTTTCATTATTTGATTGTGATAGAAACAAACACTACCACAATCTATTTTCTCAAAGAAAAAAATCAAATAAAGGGAAATGTCTGAGGAATAGGCTTGTATTATTTACGAAAACAGGATTGAAAATGCTACAATCCCATAGGAATAAAAACTTCGCTCTCCAAGAATGGAGCTCTGCACTAAAGCAGAATTACAGAACTTCCCATAAGATGCCCCTCTCCTCCCCCAAAGCAAAGCTAAATAGCAACCAAAAGCAAAATTGTTTTCCCTAGTGGCCAGCTAGGCACTAGGCATAACTTCTCTCCCCCACCCCTAATAAAATATTCCAGCTAAGGTAACAGACTCAACTAATTCCCCTTTATGTCCATGTCTGCTGTTTCTTCTTGCGGGTGTAAATCTGTAATCTTCTCGGCCCAACTGGGTTCTGGTCCAGTAGGTCTCCCTGTATCCCAATTTTCTATCAGATTGGTAATGGAGTTTTGTTTATTTTAGGTCAAAGATATGATGGATTTGGAGTTGGTGCACATGGAATATCTAACTGATTCACTGCACATGTAAGTCAGCTTTTTTTGTTTGCAATTGTTAGCATGAAAAATATAAATGGTTTTGCAATGTATTGCGGTGAAACATTTTATGTTAATTAAATTATTCAACCTCTCTCTCTCTTTCTTTGGCTTTTTTAATTTTTAATTTTTTTTATAGCATATGGGAAAAGAGGTACAAATTGAGTATGCAAAATTTATCATTCTCTTGTTTAGTTGCTGGCTGCTGGTAACCTCAATGCAGTTGTGACATTGCCAGACTGTACCAGCCAGTCTCTTCATTGAAATATGATGTTGATTAGTCACATTAGCAAATTCTAATTTAAACACTATGGTTCCAATGTTAAGATGTAATTAAATTTTATGCAGTCACAAAGGTAAAAATAGTAAAGCTTGTGTAATTAATCAATCTAGCCATACATGTGCCTCCAGTTGTGTCACAAGTGAGATATATATTTATCTTCTTCTCAAATCTTTAGAATTGGAGAACCAAAGTGGCACTTTTTTTGAAAAGCTTAGATGTAGCTGGACCTATAGAATTGGAGCAAATCAAAGTTTTGTCCTTTTCGTTCATTGTTATGTCACCATGTTTTGGTGCATATTCTAGTAACAATTATTGAGTAAAAGGTGTTTACCTTTCCATCTCTTCGTAATATTGTAGTTGCGTTATGGTTTTAGGGTTTGGGTTTATCAAGGCAATACTTTTAGTTATAGTAAGATTTATTTTTAACAGCAGGATTTTGGTTATAATAATGTTTATTTTCAATTAGTTATTTATTTCATATTGCCGCTCCATCAGGTTTGGTCCCCTAGAAGGTAGTAATCCTTTAGAAGACTTGGTTACTCTTAGACAGACTGGATCCATCCTTCTGTAGAAACTTATGAAAGTTCTAAGAGCAATTAGCACAAGCTAGTAGTTTAGTTTGTGTAGATCAACAGGGTGGGAAACTTGTGGCGGGCTTGGATGACTCTATTCATTTGGATGTGCAATTGCAAAAACCACCTGATTTGGCAACTGCTATGAGTTTCACCTGGACATTTGAACAAAACGAGTATTACAAACCACCAATCCTCACAAAGATATGTGGCATGGCATTAAGGCGAGTACTAAAGCAATTTCCATGCCAGCCCATTTCCAATAAAATTGACCTGGGCAGAAATAGTTGAGAGCAAAGCAAAGATTTTGTGGAACAAGATTTTCTTTATCATCTTAATTACACCCCTAATAATACAAAAATAAGATTTATATATATACAGTTAGCATAAATGAAAAAATAATATTCTACTCTTTAATGACAAAACTAACTTAAGTAATATATTAACCACCCTCCCTCAAGTTGGTGCAAAAATATTACACATGCCCAACTTGCAAACAATAGTATAAAAGGCTCGACTACTAAGTTTTTTTGTGAAGACATCAGCCCAATGGCAGAGCCATGACCCCAGGATTTGCGGAAGCACACATTATAATTTTAATATAAAAAATTAAAAATACATAAATTATATAAAGATAATATATTTTATTTAAAATTAAAAAAATATAATGTTTAAAATTGACCTGAAATACAATTTTTACAATTGTTTTTTATGCAATTTTATATTTTAAAATTGTCGTATTATTAGATCAATATCAAAACTATCAAAATTAACAAAAAAAACTAATGTATTTAATTAATTATCACTCAAATAACCTATTTTGTTAATTTTATTTGAGATTGGTATTAAAATACAATAATACACATCAAACTTAACAAAACATAAATAATCTATAAAATAATAAAAAATCAATTAAATAAAAAAATTAATAAATACAGTATTAAAAATTACAAGAAAAAGTGAAATTTTATAAGCAAGTATTAATTAAAGTGATTAAAATTACTTGTTAATCCTATTTTAAATATGAAAAATTTTAAAAGTTATAATAAGAAAAAGAAAAAAGAGAGAAATATGCATGAAAATGAAAAAAAAAAATGGAAAGTGTGTTTAAGTTGTTAAAAAAGTTGACATTTAAATTTTTCTTTGAAAATTTAATGTAATTTTATTTTTGGATAAAAGACAGAATATTTAGGTTTTATCATTTATTTGATTTTTTTTTATCTAAACAGATTTGTATTATCCCATTTTAATTTTTATAATTTAATTAAAAATATTATCTAATTATCATTGAATTAAAATTTTAGAGGGGGCAATTAAAATAAATTAAGGGGTTCCTAGTATGTATATATATATATATATATATATATATATGTATATATATGTATATATATATATATATATGTATGTATATATATATATATATATATGTATGTATATATATATATATATATATGTATGTATATATATATATATATATATATATATGTATATATATATATATATATATATATATATATGTATATATATATATATAATGAAAAGAAAATCTGAATTTGAGGGTGTGCATGTGCACCCCCTCAGGTAAAGGTGGCTCTGCCACTGCATCAGTCACTGTCTGTTCGAAGTTGCATGAAGTAAGTTTAAGACACCATCAGATAATTTCTCTTTGATGTAGTGTCGATCAATTTCGATGTGCTTTGTCCTGTCATGTTGAATAGAATTATGAGCAATAATGATTGCAGCTTTGTTATCACAATACAAAAATAACTTATCTCTTTCAACCAACTTCAACTCTACTAACAACTTTTGCAACCATAACAACTCACAAATACCTTGAGCCATAACTCTGTATTCTGCTTCTGCACTAGATCTTGCAATTACACTGTTTTTTGCTTCTCCAAGTGACTAAGTTACCTTCTACAAATGTACAATAAACAGAGATGGACTTTATGTCATCTAGAGATCTCATCCTATCTACATTTGTGAAGGTTTCAATTCAAATATGACCATTTTTTTGAAAAAGAAGACCTTTTGGGGCCGATTTTAAATACTGCAAAATGCAAAAAACAGTCTGTTGATGAGATTCTTTAGGATCCTGCATAAACTGACTCACCAAGCTAACTGTATAAGCAATGTTTGGTCTAATGTGAGATAGATAAGTCTACTAATCAATCTTTGATATCTGCATTTATCAACTGATTCTCTAGTTCATGCTTGCAATCTATGGTTACTTTTAATGGGTGTGTCTGCTGGTTTGCATCCTAGCATACTGATTTCAATTAAAAGATCTAGGATGTATTTTCTCTGAGAAACGAAGATTCCTTTGATTGATCTGACAACTTCAATTTTCAGGAAATATTGTAACTTCCCAAGATCCTTGATCCCAAACTCCTAACTAAGAGCTTTTTCAGTCGAACCATTTCTTGTTTATCATCTCCTATCATCATTATGTCATCAACATGAACAATGAGAATAGTGATCTTACCCTTGGAGTCTCATAAAGAGGGTATGATCAGCATTGCTCTGTTGATAATCAAAGAGATCATGACTTTGCTAAATCTGTAAAACCAAGTTTTCGGAGATTGTTTCAATTTATACAAGGCTTTCTGCCATTTGCACACCTTCCCTTTAGTTCTTTCATCATCAAAACCAGGAGGAATCTTCATATAAATCTCTTCTTTTAAGTCTCCATGGAGAAATGCATTCTTTACATCAAATTGTTACAAATCCCAATCCAAGTTAGCTACACATGATAGTAAGATTCTGATTGTATTCATTTTGGCAATAGGTGCAAATGTCTCTTGATAGTAAACTCCATAAGTCTGAGTGAATCCCTTTGCTTCTAATCTGGCTTTGAATCTTTCAATCGAACCATCTGCTTTGTATTTTATTGTGAACACCTAGTTACAATCAACTAACTTCTTGTTTGGAGTGTCAACCAATTCTCAGGTTTCATTTTTAGAGAGCTTTCATTTCTTTTACCATAGATTCTCTCCACTTTGGATTCCTGATAGCTTCCCTCTAATCACGTGGAATAGACATAGAGGAAAGAGATAAGGCAAATGTTCTATAGGAGAGAGAATTATAAGAGAAAGTTAGAAATGAAATGTTTTGTACACGACCCGACTCTTTTTCTTTGAGCAATGGGCAAATTTAAATCAGTATTAGAAGATAACTCACTTGAGGATTCTGCCAGTGTAGAATGCATGATGGTTTCTTCAGATCTATTCTTCCTCTAATATCTTAATAAATCAGGTCTATTTAAACGACCAACAACATTCTGCTCCTCCTGAACATCAACATTCTCCTCTTAAACAACAATCTTTTCATTCTCCCCTTGAATAAGATCATGAGGTACCACAAGTATATTTATCATCACTTCTTCACTGCTCTTCCCTTGAAGAGGTGATTGTGTAATGCCAAAATAAAATTCAGCCTTCCGAAAGGTAACATCCATACTAACATAAAATTTCCTAGTTGGAGGGTGATATCATTTATATTCTTTTTGGGTTGGAAAATACCCAATGAACATACATCTCAGTGCTTTCGGATTTAATTTTCCAACATTCCTAGTATAGACAAAGCACACCTAAAAATCTTTAGTTGAACAATATAGTTATTTTTTCCGATTAAAACTTCTAAAAGAGTCCTAAAGTTGAGAGTTTTGAGAGATATTCTATTAATATGATAGGCAACCACTAGTATAGCATCCCCCCAATATGATTTTGGAACATTTATAGTAAACATTAGAAATCTAGCAACTTCTAACAAATATTTATTTTTCCTTTCAACTATACCATTTTGAGCACTAGTATAAAGACAGTTAGTTTGATGGACAATCCCATGAGACTCCAAATAAGTACCAAACCTACTATTCATATGTTTTCTCTCATTGTCAGTTCGCAAAACTTTTATTTTAACATTAAACTGGGTGTGAACCATTTTATGAAAATATTGAAAATAGGAGAAAACATCACTTTTTGCCTTAATCAAATACACTCAAGTTATTCTAGTGCAACAATAAATGAAAGTAACAAAGCATCGATTTTCAGACAAAGAGGCAATTTATGTAGGCTCCTGTTATGATATGTACAGCTATTAACTTAATTATATGGATTGATTGTTAGCTTAATTATAGGAAATTGTTAGAGATTTGTTTCCTAATTCAACTCTTGTAAACAATATAAATACCTGTATATTTTTCAATGGAAGACATAAGAATTATTTCTCACTTTCACATGGTATCAGAGTCTAGTCGAGTTTCTGGATCTTTTGTTTGAGGGTTGTGATTCCCTCTTGTCGGTATTAGATTTTTCCTTCTTTTGGTTTCCCGGTTTTTTGAGATCTGCTCCTTAGGGTGATATTTTCCGGTGACCGGTTGTTTTCACTGCCACCACAGGGAGGAGCGCCTCAGTCAGTCCGGCCATTTCACCTTTTTCCGGTGACCATCGGAGTTGCGAGTGAGTCTCACGCGCCGCTCGAAGAATCACCGCCATTTCACTCGCCGGCGAGTGACGGCGCGTGGCCTGTTTGCCTGACCTCCACTTTCAGCTCCGGCGTTGCTTGAGTGTTTCCGACCAAATTGCAGTGTCGGTTTTCTCATCCGGTCTCCTCTAGAGTTCTCTCTCTTAAGATTCGTTCCTGCCTCTTCTCTGGTGTGCGTTCTGTTCTCACACTGCCTGCTTCTGCTGCTTCTTGGTGAGGTATATTGCTCTCTTTGCTGATTTCATTGGTAATTTGATGCATGGATATGATATTAGAGGACAATTTTGGGACATGCAACACATTATTTAGCGACAAAGAATTTGATAGATTTACTGTTCCTTGACCTGCAACAGTTATAGAAGATCCATCCGCTACAGTAATTTTTCTATTTCCAGGACATGGATTGTATGTTCTAAATCTGATAGAGTTGTGAGTCATGTGGTCTGTAACTCCTGAGTCAATGACCCAAGAGCCTAGAGAAGACATACTTGAGGCACTTAAAGCATAAGAATTAAGGTACTTACCTGATTGAGCCAATGAACACGTACCAGAGGACTTTTCAAGGGAATTTCGGAGATTTCTTAGCTTTTCGATTTCGTCTTTCTTGAATTCTCCTATACCAGCTTGGATGGATTTTTCTTGGGTTTGGTCTTCTCCATCAGTTAAGTGGGCTTTTCCTCCTTTGAATCCTTCTTTTTTTGCAATATGTGCACCAAATTGTGTCTTTATTTGACTTTATACGCCCATTACCTATTCTTACTTCCTTATTGGTTGACTTTCTAGAAATCATTGCTGACCCTTCTAATGTTTTAGGTTGCAACATAACTTCTCGCCTATTCTCTTCAGCTCAGATCAATGATATTGTCTCATTCAAAGATAATAATCTTTCCTTCCACAATAACTGGACTCTATCCTGATCATATTCCACGTTCAGACCTGCAAGGAAGTCATAAACTCTATCATTTTTGATAAAGCTTTTCAAGTTAGCTGCATCTTCACTACACAACATCTCAACACACCAATATTGATCCATTTCTTGCCAGAGGTTTTGCAGAAGATTGGCATATTGAGTAACAGAAAGGTTGTCTTGTTTTGTGGCTGAGATCTTTGTTGTGATCTCATAGATTAGGACAGTATCTCCTGCCTTTAAATAGGTTTGTTGAATAGTAGTCCATATGTCTTTAGCTGTTGGTAGGAACATGCAAGTATTATTTATTTCAGGTAACATGGAGTTTCATAGCCATGACATGACCAAAGAATCTTCTTCATCCCAAGCAGTGAATTTTGGATCACCATTTTTTGGTCCAGTTCCAAGCAAGTGGCTGATTTTGCCCTTTCTTTTGAGAGATATTTGGACAAATTGTGACCACTTCGAATAGTTTTTTCCGTTGAGCCTATAGGCTGCCTGTATATTCTGCAAATCCCCTGTGTGGAATATTTGAGGTCTCTTCTGATTTGGTATTGTAGTTTACTTCTTCTGTTTCAATTTTAGACATATTTGAGGTTTGAAAGAAAAATTTGGCAATGAAGGTCTAGTGAAAAATTCAGTAATGAAGGTTGGAAATTGCACTTGGCAATAAAGACTTGAAAAGAAGAAAGTACTCAACAATGAAGGCTGACAAGACGAGGTCCCAAGAGCAAAAACTCTGATACCATGAAGAATTTCTAAATCTGAATTCTTATTTTTGCATTTAGGAATTCAGGTATTTATACAGATTTCAAGTTACAAATTCAAATAAAAATTGTCAAAGTCAAATAATTCTGCTAACTAACTCTGCTAACTAAGTCAAGAAATAGGAAAAATCTTCTTTTACAAATCCGCTCCTAAAATTATGTTACTAACAGTTATCAACAGGTATAATGGTCAACACAGAATTTATTGCTGTACAGAAAAAATGTTTTAGATTTTCAACATGAAGAATAGAAGACAATTTAATATTAGAAGTACAGACAATAGAATTTGTCCTCGAAAGAGGTTAAAGATCCATCAGTCACCCTGACATTATCTCTTTTAGACAAGGAAAGTAGTTAAGAAAACCTTTAGAAGTGCCTGTCATATATCTATTCGCACCAGAATTAATAATCTATGAGTTAATATAAGAAAAAGTATTACCTTACTTGACAAAATTGGAGGTAGCACTGGAAGAAGGATTAAGCTGAGACAGGAGACTCATGGAATGTAGAATTTCATCAGAAGAGAGGCTTTCAACTGAAGTTGATTTCTTAGATGATTATACTATTTTTAACACAATTTGCTTGAGCCCTTGTTCAATTAGCTCGTTTTCCCCCTTGGCTCCTAGTAGGTTTCCCATGCAACTTCCAGCAAGTTTATTTGGTATGCCTTGGCTTACCACAGTAATTACAGTACAAATGGTCTTTATCAAAATTAATACCTTTCGGTTGCTCAAGAGTGATATGGGCAGTTAATCCCGACTTCTCAACAGGTGCAGTATAAAACATGACACTTTTCCTGGCTTTTTCCTGCTGGATTAAAGAATGTGCCTCCTCAAGAAAAAGAAAATGAGATATGCCAATAACTTGAACTCTCACTTGATCAAATTCAGGGTTTAAACCTGCTAAAAAATCATAAATCCACTCATTTTCAAGTATATTTTGAATTAGTACTGCATCATCAACACATTTTGTTTGAAAATCCTGATAATAATCCAGTTTCTACCATAAACTACCTAGCTGGGAAAAATAATTTGAAACAGTAAGCTCACCTTGTTTTGTGCCATGAATTTTGTTTCTGAGTTCAAAGATTCGAGAATAATTTTTCATTCGAGAATAGGTAGTTTTTGTAACTTTCCACATCTTTTACACAGTGTCAAGCAATTAATACGGTCTGGAGATCTTAGGGTGTATAGAATTAAGGAGCCAAGGCATAACCAATGAGTTATAACGTGTCCCATTGACTAAAAGTAGGATCAATGACAGGTGGTTTCTTAATTCCATCAATATAACCGTGCAACCTTCTAGCCTTGATAGACAATAAACACGACCTAGACAAGACTAAATAAGTACTAATTCCATCTAGTTTAATTGGGCTAATTTGAGAATATGAATTGTCATTATTAGGATAATGTTTCTCTACTTCTTTTGTTTCTGACATAGTGGCAAACTAAAAATTTAAAGGCAAGAAGACACCCAACAACAGTAGAGATAGAACCCCAATAAAAAGAAACAAAACCTGTTCACGTGGGCCCACAAAACCAACTGATAGAATGCAGATAAGAAATAACACCAACACTTAATCACAAGGAAACACACGAACCAACAGTAATGAATATGAACCAAAGTCTATTGATTAGTAATATCATATTACAAGAGAAAGGATTCCCAGCAACCTCATTGTTGTAATATTACAATCAATGAACACAATAACAACAAAAGATGGAAATAAGAATAAGAAATGGAAAACAAATACTAAGGGCCCAAACTACAAGAAGAAGAGCTACACTCCCCTCTCCCTGTTCCCTCTTTCACTCAAAAGTGAAAATACAATCACAACAAAAGTGTGCCCTGCTCTCCCCCTCGCAGCTATTTATACTTATTCTTATATTGCCCCTCCACACGCCTAACAAACGTCATGCAGCTCAGCAGCCAAGCTTCTTCTATTTCTTCTTGCATTCACTCTGCAGACCATGGGCTTTTGGGCCTGAGCACTTTGTCTTGGATCACAATCTGTATCATGGCCGGCGGGTGGCAAAGCAGTCTTGTCCTCAAGATTGAAATGGAGAAATTGGTGGAGAGTTTCTCCATGTTTGCTGATTGTGGGCGTAGCTGAAATACAACTAGGAGTGATAGCATCTACCCCTTCTGGTTTCGGCCTTCAGGTAGAGATGAAATGACTTGAGCTAGTTTCTTCATAACATTGGGGCACGGATCTCCTCCAAACATTTTCGGTGCCACGGTTACTGAGCACCAGTTTTGCCCTATGCAAAGCCAGTTGAAAGCATCTAAGAGTGGAAGACGTGGCAGCTTCCCTCACGATAGCCCCCGCAAGCACCTTCTGGTGTTCCAAAGCTTGCAAACTTGATTGATGAGATTTTCTGCCCAAGGCCACATTGCAAATGGACTTTAGGCCTCAAGGGCTTATTGACTTTGCCATAGGATTGCATCATGCAGTTCATTAATGTAGGCTGCCACTCATAGATATCGGCACATACACTGTCCACTTCTCTTTTAACAAGAGAAATCCCGTTTGGATCACCACCCCATTCTTCAAACACAACCAACGAGTTCCCTGTTGGGTTTAGCCATGAACGTGGAACATGATACCATTTCTGTGAAGCCTCTCCACAATTGGTCAAGCATTTCTTCTCATTAAATGTTCCAGCGTAATTGCAAAAACCACAAGTAATAGATGCTTTATATGCAGGCCAGTAACGTCACACACTCTGTCCATTTATCCAAACTTGACCTTTAGCCATGCTACCCATATCAAAGCCAAGGGGGAATTTCCAGCAAGAGCATTGAATGTAGTTTTATACCACATAAGTGGCTGCCTTTGGGACACAAAAGCTCCCTGCTCCCACTCAATTGATGAACTCCCACTAAGTGAATGAAGACTCAATGCTTCTCCCTTAAGACCAATCTTGTAGGTCCACTTCTACCAAGATAGGTACCTCCTTCCTTCGTTCAGACCATTCAATGTCACAGGGCCAAGGACACCAGCATTTTGTGTCTCATAGTGAGGACCAACATTCGGGAGACCAACAACAATGCTGAGAAGAGAAATTTTGTTGATACCAGCTCTCGTCTTGACTCCTTGACTAAATGTCAACTTTGGATATTCTAAGCTTCCATAAGTAGTTCCTGCTAGTTCTCCATTGACAAAGACATGCAAAATGTGCCCAGCTAATAGCACAATATGTACAGGGTACTTTCCACTTCTTAGAAAGCCTTCACCAGGGTCGATCTTAGCGTCGGTCATGTACCACAAATAGTCCGAGGCATCCCTAGTTGTATTTATCTGCTCTAGCAACGCAACCATTGTGAATGCATTGTCATCTTCTGATGATGCCTCTTCACTATATGCTTGCCAAGAGAATCCCCCATGCATGGGAATAGGAGTCATTTTCATGCATGCACTCTGTGCACCCATCCTTGCAGTGTTGTAAACAGAGTTCTTGTAGTATGGAAGAATGCTTATAGACCAAGGAGGCCAGTTATAATGCATATTTCCAAATGTAACTTTGGCGAATGATCTTTGATTGTAATTAGCAAGGAATGCAGCACAAGCTCCAGACTTTGATTTAAACACGTGAGCCTCTTGATAATTTCCAAGTGGTAGCACAGCTGGACCGAAGATACTAAAACTGGTTCACACAACTTAATTGCTTTATGCAAGTCCTTTAAATGGCCCCATTTAGGCTGCCTTATTATCCCATATTCATCAAGAGATGTATCGTAATCATAACTTGTGGCAATGAAAGGACCACCAGCAGTTTGCCCAAAATTTGTTTCTCCGTGATACATATAGTAATTTATGAATGACCCTCCCTTTTTTATAAACCTTGCAACTATAAAGGCCAAGTCGTCAGTTGGTCTGTAAGGAACTGCACCACCAAATTTAGTATACTAGCCCGTCTAGGCTTCAGTCCACATCTTGGGTTTGTAAGGTTTGTTTGGAGCGAAATAATCGCAGTAAAAGCCATTGCAAGTGTTAATCTGAAATTCCAACACCGACACTAGCTGGGGAAAGACGAAATTGAATGTTGCTCCGCCACTGGCCAGCATCAGCGTGGAAATTCCGTTGGTGGTTTCCATCAGTTTGATGGTATGCAACTCTTCAAGATGCTCCTCCATCTTGACAATCTTGCCATAGCTACTCTTCCAAACGCTCTTCCTCGGCAAAGAAATCTCTTCGAGCACAGCGATTCACCCAAGAAAACAAAGCCCCTTCCTGCGCCACTCCTTCCATTCTGTTCTGGTCCCTTGACGAATTCCTTGTCTCTTTTGTCTCCATCGATGCAACTCAGTTGAAAGAAGAAACGTTTGTTGCTAGTGGATTGGATAATATGAAGTTTTTTGTTGGGTTGGGCTCAATATGGCATTAGGTAAGTGGCCTACTGGCCCAAAACGCTCAGATCCATTCCCTCTGGCTTGGTTCACCCGAGTTATCTTGGCCCCTTCTCCGTCCTTAAGGAAATGTTGCAGCGATTCCCCATTTCCGATCTGCAGCAAAGCCTCTAGGGAACAAGCCTATCTCATCGCAACCACGCGTTCCTCCAGTGGATACACCTTCGATTCCCCTTTGTTGTCGTCCTCTGACCCCCCAATGAGATTCCTATTCTGGTGTTGTTGGGACAACGCCAGTGCTGTAACGACCACCACCTCACCAAGTCCGATGTTCTATTCTATGTTACTTTTTGCTGCAAATTTGCTAAATCTGCAATTGAACTGGAAGAATAACTATTACTGTATCTCCTCATCATTTATATCTTGAATTGCTCCCATATCAAGTTAGGATAGATATCTAGGAGCATTCAGTACCAATATATCGTTGTACCTTCCATAGATTTTTCAGCCAATCGAACACGCATTTCAAGAGGAATCTGGTGTATATATGAACGTGTCTCGGCTCGGACGATCCATTCCCTGTGGTCAAAGCAATTGAACATAGGGAGTTGAATTTGTTGCAAGGACTGCTGAGAATCAACGATTCTAGTTCCCTCCACCGTCGATTTTCCTAGGAAACTGTAGTCCTCCGTTGATTGAGGCTGCTTGTCTAATATCTTCATCCATTTCATGAATAACCCTCGGAACTGCTCCTCCTCCTTATCTGCCTGGAGCTCAGAAACAGATTTAATTAGCTCATTCATGCGAGCAGTGAGCTCTCTGATTCTATGGTTGGTTTCATCTAATTTGGAATGCAAAGGTTGTTGAAGGGTCTGCATGGAATCCGGCAGGTCGGACCAATGATAGAACGCAGATAAGAAATAACACCAACACTCAATCACAAGGAAACAGACGAACCAACAGTAATGAATATGAACCAAAGTCTATTGATTAGTAATATCAGATTACAAGAGAAAAGTAATATTACAATCAATGAACACAATAACAGCAAAAGATGGAAATAAGAACGGGAAAAGGAAAACAAATACTAAGGGCCTAAACTACAAGAAGAAGAGCTGCACTCCCCTCTCCCTGTTCCTTCCTTCACTCAAAAGTAAAAATACAATCACAGCAAAAGCGCGCCCTGCTCTCCCCCTCACAGTTATTTATACTTTTTCTTATATTGCCCCTCCACATGCCTAACAAACTTCATCCAGCTCAGCAGCCATGCTTCTTTTATTTCTTCTTGCATTCACTCTCCAGACCATGGGCTTTTGGGCCTGAGCACTTTGTCCTGGATCACAATCTGTATCACCAACCAAGTCAAAAGTCACTGGAGACCAATTGATCGGAGTTGGAGAGGGCTAGCGAGATGATCGGAGGAAGAAAAGGTGGTCAGAGATTGTTCCACGTGTCGGTGAGTGGAGAAGGAACCGAATAGAACAATTGGCACGTGTACTCATGTACGGCGTTGGAATTTTGGGTACCGGCTGATCTTCACCTGGGCTTTCCTCTGGTGGGGCGGTGTTGAAAGAAATAGGCTGAAATCCGACCTTTTAAACTTGTCGAGAAACGGCTACCGAAAAAAGATCAACTACTTAAGGGAAAAAACTCAACCTTCAAAATGGTTGTGGCTCTGATACCATGAAGATTATGTGTAGCAAGATTTTTTTTATCTCAATTACACCCTTAATAATACAAAAATAGGGTTTATATGTATACAGCTGAAATAAATGGGAAAATACTATTCTACCATTTAATTACAAAATTAACTAAAGTAATATATTAACCAACACAACTCATTAATGTAAAAAGTTATTTTTGCTCAAAATGAACTATTGTGAGGCTGGCCCAACAATTCATCATGAATTTGGTTAGGTTACATAAGGGTGAGCAAATTTCAGTACTAACCAAAATATCGAATTGGTTTCAGTTTCAAAACTTCAGTTAAATTGGTTATATCAGTCAAGTTAGGTTTTGGGAGTAACAAACCGCATAAAACTGAACCGACCAAATAGTATATTATGTCGTTTTGCATTATTCCTATTCTGTTTTTAATTAGACAGAGCAATATTTCTTATCCATTGATCTAAAACAGAAGCCATGCAAAAGACAATCCCTAATTTCAGTATTCCATTTCCTTTTCACCCCTCACCAGCAGCATCCGCCCCATCTTGCAGACTCCTTTGATCCGCGATGAGGTGTTCTTGCCATTATGCTCTCTCATAACTTGCATCACCTGCCCTAGTTGGTGGAAAGGCACCTGTTTTTGTCTTGCTTTTTCTTCATTTCTCTGTTATTATTTTTTCCATTAAATCAATGTTACTTCTTTGTTTAATCTTTAAAATTATGTACTAAAGCTCATTCAATCGATATGCTGCTTTGATGAGTTTGTTCATATGAGAGTGCAGGTTGGTTTGGTATCAGAATCAGCCCTTTTTTTTCAAATCCATATAGCTCAAACTGAACTACAAGAAGAACCAAACTGGATGAGTCTCTTAGGGATGCTGGAGAAGATGGTCATTTGATCACCATCAAAGTCTGCATTGAATCCCCCAGCTATTAGGCCAGGATTGATTATCTGATTCCCTTTTTCTTGTCACCTTGTGCTTACTCATTCCTTTCAATTAACTACTACTTCTCATGCTCTGACAACCCTTTCTTTGAACCTTGTCAATGATTGAAGTTGAGTGGCAGTCCGGTTTACCATGAAGGATAAAATAAATATTTGATTCATGTAACAGGAGAACGATTTTCCATTCCTTAGCTGGAAAGAGATGTGGCCATGATAGAGGGATTAAGTGGAGCATCAATTTTCAATTTGTCCAATTCTTCCGGGCATTGGCAATCAAGGAAAGTGAATCCAGAATTCAGTTCGGTTACCCCAATAATTCATATTTTGGTTTTCAGTTCGGTTAGTGAACTGAACTGACCGATGCACGCTCCCAAGGTTATAGGTTACTTATCTTCGTTACAAGTTTGAGGACGAGCTCTGTTTTTTAGGGGGAAGTAATGTTACAGTTCTAGGGTTTGGATTTATTAAAGCAGTATTTAAGTTGTAATAGGACATTCAATTAGTGACCTGTTTGTTATTTTAATCTTTCCTAATTAGAAGGAATTCATAGTTTTGTGGTTAGAAAAGAATTCCTATTTTTAATAGATATCCCTAGGGTAGTAACCTCTATTTAAAGAGGCAAATTTAATTAATAAAACAAGTCAGAAATTTCCAGTACAAAAGTACAATAGATGGGCAATTTTCTCTAACAAGTTTCAGGGTTTGCAACTCCCTTTTGATGACTTGTAAATATTCGCAGGCAAGTCTATGAACAAAAAAAAAAGGCAAAAGACCCCTGTATTGGACCTGATTTTCCAGTGAATTGCCCTTTGACATGTGTTCATAACAAGTTGCCTTTATGGTCCTGTGCTAAGTTGGTATAAGCAAGACAGCTGAAATTTCTCCAATCATATGCCTTTATATAAATTTTTTTGGCAATAGTATCTCTTTATTTGGTTTTTCTACTTATAAGCACTTTGTGGTCCATTTCCATTTCATGATGTTAACAGTGATGTAAATCATTCAGATGTTTTCTTTCTGATGAAACAAGACCTGTAGCCAGAATCATAGAGAGTATTTTGCAATGTGCCTTGGATTTCCGGTCTAGTCTTAACACCAACATGTGGGATATTGAATTGGATCAAGGAGACTTACTTGGCAAACTTTCTAAAATCAATATGTCCCAGGTAATTCTTGTGCATCTTTCTCCAGTATATTGATTGAATGACTTAGAAAGCTGCAGTTCATATCAATTAGCTATTCTGCTACATATGCAGCATGTGAATCATAAATTTTGTGTATTTGTAAACTATTGTTTTTTGGTTAAAATAAACAAATAATAAGATATATTTTATAATCATATGCCTTGTAAAATCTAATATTTGCTGTTAGCTTAGGCTATAAAATAATATAATGGTAGAAGGATTCATATTCTAATCTTATAGGCCATCTAAGAACATAAATTTCTAGAATGAAAATTAAATCCTAGTATTGTAAATTAACTTTCAATGTAAACATAAAATTATCTATGGTTAAGGATGAAGTTGAACTTTTTTTTAGAGAAAAAAGGAATAACTAACTTTTAATATTAGAATAACCCATGTTTCTAATCCTAGAAGCCGTCTTATTAGATAGTATTTTCTTTTTCAAGTATTAGTTAGTGTGAAAGTGAGAAATAATTCTTGTATTTTTCATTGAAAATATACAGGTATTTATATTGTTTACAAGAGTTGAATTAGGAAACAAATCCCTAATAATTTTCCTATAATTAAGCTAACAATCAATCCCTATAATTAAGCTAACAGCTGTACAAATCATAACACTCCCCCTCAAGCTGGAGCATAGATATTGATCATGCCCAGCTTGTTACAAATGTAGTTGATCCGATTCCCAGGTAACGCTTTAGTGAATACATCAGCTAATTGACTTCCTGTTCTGACATGTGAAGTTGAGATTGATCTATCTTCTAGTTTCTCTCGAGTAAAATGACAGTCAACTTCTATATGTTTGGTTCTCTCATGAAACACAGGATTATTTGCAATATAGATAGCTGCTTGATTGTCACACCATAAGTTCATTGGTTTAGACTGAACAAACCCAATTTCTCCAAGCAAATGACGTAGCCATATGAGTTCACAGGTAGTCTGTGCCATAGCTCTATATTCAGATTCTGCACTCGATCGGGACACCACATTCTGTTTCTTACTCTTCCAAGAAACAAGATTACCCCCAACAAAAACACAATAACCGGTGGTAGAACGCCTGTCTGAAAGATCTCCTGCATAGTCTGCATCCGTGAAACCTTCTATAGTATGGTGACCATGATTTCGATATAAGATGCCACGTCCTGGTGCACCTTTTAAATATCTCAGAATATGTACAACAGCATCCCAGTGTGAGGTTCTAGGAGATGACATGAACTGACTAACAACACTTACTGGAAAAGCAATGTCAGGACGAGTGATAGTAAGGTAGTTCAATTTTCCCACAACCTTCCTATATTTTTCAGGATTCCCAAACACGTCTCCATCTTCAGCTTTCAGCTTTACATTTGGTATCATAGGCGCATCACATGCTTTTGCCTCAATAAAACCAGCACCATCTAATAAATCCAGACAATATTTTCTTTGAGATAGATAGATCCCTTTCTGACTGCGAGAAACTTCAATCCCTAAGAAATATTTCAATGATCCTAAATCCTTGGTTTGAAAGTGAGTCCCAAGGAATGCTTTCAACCTCGTAATTCCAGCTTCATCACTTCCAGTTATCACTATATCATCCACATATACAACCAACAAAATGCACCCAGAAGTAGATGATGTAAAGAACACTGTGTGATCATATGCACTTCTCCGTAGGCCAAACTCAATCACAACTGTACTAAATCTCCCAAACCATGCACGAGGAGACTGTTTTAACCCGTACAAAGACTTTCTTAATTTGCACACCTTTCCTGACTCCCCCTGAGCAACAAAACCAGGTGGTTGCTCCATGTAAACCTCTTCACTCAAATCCCCATGCAAGAATGCATTCTTCATATCAAGTTGATGAAGTGGCCAACTGTAATTAGCAGCTAAGGAAATAAACAATCGAACAGATGAAAGTTTTGCAACTGGAGAAAAGGTCTCCGAATAATCCACTCCATATGTTTGTGCATATCCTTTAGCAACCAATCGAGCTTTCAATCTAGCAACAGAACCATCAGGATTCATCTTAACAGTAAACACCCACTTACAACCAATAGCCTTTTTCTGAGAGGGCAAAGGTAGAAGATCCCAAGTATGATTCTGCTCTAAGGCCATCATCTCTTCTTTCATTGCAGTTCGCCAACCATCATGAGCTAATGCTTCAGTAAGGGACGTTGGAACAGCAATAGAGTCTAAGGAGGCTACAAAAGACTTGGAGGAAGGTGATAAAGCATGATAAGACACAAAAGAAGAAACAGGGTAAGTACATGTGCGTTTACCTTTGCGAAGAGCAATAGGAAGGTCAAGGCTAGGATCTGGTGGTGGTGGAGGATCTGAAGAAGAAGCAGGAGCAGAAGGTGTCTCGATAGAATTATGCACACGTCGAGAATAAACTTGATGAATAATAGGTCGAGAAGGAGGAGATACTACCTGTTCACTAACAGTATAAACAAGAAAATCATCCCCTGAATCACTAGAGGGCGAAGAAGAGGACACAGAGAAACCAAAGAAAGGTGTATGTTCAAAAAATGTAACATCAGCAGATACTAAATAACGACCCAAAGAAGGTGAGTAACAACGATACCCCTTTTGTTCACGCGAGTATCCCAGGAAGACACACTTAAGAGATTTAGGATCAAGTTTTGAAAGCTGAGGTCGCATGTCTTGAACAAAGCAAGTACATCCAAAAATCCGAGGAGAAAGATGAAAAAGAGTAGATGAGGGAAAAAGAAGAGAATATGGAATCTGACCGTCAAGAACAGAAGAGGGCATTCTGTTGATTAGAAAACAGGCAGTAGAAACAGCATCTACCCAAAATATTTTAGGAACCTGCATATGAAACATTAGTGCCCGAGCAACCTCTAATAAGTGACGGTTCTTCCGCTCAGCTACACCATTTTGCTGAGGGGTAACAATACAAGAAGAATGATGAATAATACCATGCTCAGAAAGATAAGATTTAAAAGAATGAGAAACATATTCTTTAGCATTATCACTTCTCAAAATACAAATGGATTTGTTGAATTGAGTCTTAATTTCAGCATGAAAAGCACAAAATATAGTAAACAACTCAGATCGAGATTTCATAGGATAAAGCCAAGTAACCCGAGAATAATCATCAATAAATGTCACAAAATAACGAAAACCAAGTTTGAATGTAACAGGACATGGACCCCATACATCAGTATGAACTAAGTAAAAAGAAGACTCAACACGTTTATTTAATCTAGGAGAATAAGATACTCTATGGTGTTTAGCAAATTGACAAGCTTCACACTCTAAAGTAGATTCCCTTTTAAGACTAGGACACAGCTTTTGTAAAGTTGAAAGAGGAGGATGACCAAAACGACAATGAAGTTGCAAAAGAGAAGATGAACTTGTGCAAGCAATGGATCGAGGCACTGGTTGAGAAGTTGATTCAAGAGCATACAAGCCATTCACCAGACACCCTCTACCAAGAATCTGCTTCGTCCCAAGATCCTGAAAAAGACAATAATTGGGATAGAAAATAACACAACAGTTAAGATTTTGGGTAATTTGGCTAACAGACAACAAGTTAAAAGGAAAAGATGATAAACATAAAACAGATGACAATGGAAGGGAATTTGTTGGGTTTGCTGTCCCACGCCCAATTACAGAAGCAGTAGATCCATTGGCTAACGTAACACAAGGTAAATTAGCAGTAGATTGGAAAGAAGATAGAATACCTGTGTTGCCAGTCATATGATCAGTAGCACCTGAGTCAATAACCCAACTACGAGATGAGGTGGAAAGACATGCAGCAGGGTTACCTGTATTAGCCAGAGCTGAAGTCCCAGAAGATAACTGCTGTGAATCAAAAGTGGCAGTTAAACGAGCATACTCATCCGCTGAAATGGTGACAGATGGTGAGGATGATTGTGGAAGCGGTAGGATGCCATCCTGAGTAGCTACATTTGCAAACCTCTTATTATTCATCTGACTTGAGTTCTTGGAGGGTTTCCCATGTAATTTTCAACAATTCTTTTTAACGTGCCCCTCAACTCCACAATAATGACATGTACGAGAATTGCTACTACTCCCAACAACAGAACTACCATTTCCACCTTTACCTCCGCGATTACTATACGAAGCATTACCAACCAATGCCACCGTATCATTGGGTATCATACCGGAAGGCAAATCACCGTCTTTACAAACTCGAAGCAAACGAGCATAAACTTCAGTAAAAGAAGGAAGTGACTCACCAGTTAACAATTGTGTGCGTGCCACATCATATTCAGAACCCAATCCTGCCAAGAAACACTGCACCACAATCTGCTCCTCTTGTTCTTGCATTTGTTTAACATCAGCAACAATAGGAAACATAGCCCGCTTTTCTTCAAAGGCTTGTTTCACTTCAGTATAATATTGGAACAGGGAGCGACCTTTTTGCTCCGCTCGATAAATCTTTAGCAATAAATCATGGACACGGGACATATCTTGTTTGCAGGCATACAAAAATTCTAGATATTCCCATAATTCTTTTACACTGTCACAATGATTCACAACATCATCAACAGCAGGATTTAAAGTATTCTGAATTTGATTAAACAACTTATAATCTTCCACTAACCATTTCTTCCGACTAACAGCATCATCTTTAGACGGTGGATTACTAGTTAAATGGTCCTCCAAGTCTACAATTGTCACAAATCTACGGATTGTTCTTTTCCATTGTGCATAATTGTTACTTCCAGTCAGTTTTCTATCCGTAATTTTAGACGAACCAAACATAATTTCAGTAACAGTCTTCTTATCACTATTCTCAGCCATTAAAACCCGTCACAAATAACTTTAGACAAGAAGATTAACAAAGCAGCAAAGAGATCAATATACCCACCACAAACCAACACCCAAACTACTCAACAAATCAATTACCCAATAATATGAGAACAAAAACCTGTTGAAACAGCTGGCCAGGAGACAAAAAATATCATCAACAGAGGAAACTACCTCACCAAGAACAGCAGCAGGGACTGATCTGAGAAAGGAGACTGGCGGACTCACCGGATGAGAAAACCGACACTACAGTCTGGTCGGAGACACTCAGGCGACGCCGGATCTGAAAGCGGAAGTTCGGCAAACAGGACACGCGCCGTCACTCGCCGGCGCGTGAGAATGGCGGTATTCTTGTGGTGGCGCGTGAGACTCACTCGCGGCTCCAATGGTCGCCGGAAAAAGGTGAAACGGCCGGAATGACTGAGGCGCTCCTCCCTGTGGTGGCGGTGAGAACAGACGGTCACCGGAAAATATCTCCCTAAGAACCAGATCTCAAAAACCGAAAACCCTAAAGAGGAAAAATCTGATCCCGACAAGAGGGAATCGCAACCCTCAAACAAAAGACCCAGAATCTCGACTAGGCTCTGATACCATGTGAAAGTGAGAAATAATTCTTGTATTTTTCATTGAAAATATACAGGTATTTATATTGTTTACAAGAGTTGAATTAGGAAACAAATCCCTAATAATTTTCCTATAATTAAGCTAACAATCAATCCCTATAATTAAGCTAACAGCTGTACAAATCATAACAGTTAGTAATTTGATGATTCTTTTTTACAATTAGGGAGGGACCTTATTTTAATATTTGATGAATTTGGTCTTTCGTTCCAATTCTAAAATTTTATTTAGATTCTTAATTTTGCATGAATAAATAAGATTTACCTAAAAAGGTTTAACTACTAATGGGTAAATTTTTACTATTCAAATTTAGGAAAAAGATGAAACATGATTGTAATTGACCAAAGGCTATTACTAAAAATAACAATAAGATATATGGTTTGAACTTTTAATATCATAAATATTCTAAATGATGAAGGATATTTTTACCTGTATAATAGATAGATAGAGAGGAATAGGAAGCAAAAATCTTTTGTGAATCATCCTGGCTAATCAGTAAAATGCCCCCAAATGGAAATGCTCATATGCTGGTTAAATCTTATTACTCTTGCACTTGTATATCTGGCTATGTTCTTACTATATGCATGCAAAAGCATCAAGACTACTGTTGCATATCCCTCTCGCTCCTGATGCCAGCTGTTAGAATTTTAACTTAACTTTTTGTGGATATTGAATTCAATTAAAGGAATGTGCTATGTAGGTATCTAATAGAGCAAAGAAAGACCTATTCTTGGTAACTTCTTAGTAAGTAGATACAAATCAAAACTAATAACTAAAAAAATTAAAAAAAAAAAATAGCAATTGCGCTGTTGCACATATAGTTCTATTCTATTTAGGCAAGTTGTCAATATACATAGGTTGATCTGTCCACCATCTATATTTACATGGGTGCAGCAGTGCACCATTCTGCTCCCAAATCTGTCCACTCGCATGACCATGTAAGTTTACATGGCTAAAGCATTGCACTTCATGGCCTTGTATTAGTATTTTCCTAGAGACCCCCATGGTCATGTATCTACACAAGCGTAGCTATTGGTGAGTATGAACTGTTTAATCAGTCTATTAGCAATTTTGTTAAATAATTCATTAGTATCGGTTTTGAAAAATCATTAATTATAAATCAGTACATTAACTTTGGTTAACCGACACTTCGGTTTCAATTTTTGCAGTTCAGTTAAACTATAATTTTTCAGTTACCAATAAAATTTTTTGACATATAAGCATAACAAAATTATATAAATTGTAAACTTCATTTCAATTGCTAGAAGTATTTCAAAATAAACATACAAACCAAACACAAACATAATACTCATAATTAAAAAAAAATAAATAAAAGAAGGATAAGGTTTGGCTTGCAAGAATTAAATATGCTCAATATGAAATTACCAATAATATTAATATTATCAATTATATACATAATAATTAATATATGATCAAAACAAGAAGATAATTAAAATCCGTTTTTAATAAAAATATGAATTGTATATGTGTGTGGTTTTGTTTTGGAGAATGACATATAATTCAATATTTTTTAAAGTATTACTGTGTAAATATTAGAGAAAAATATTTAGGATATAAGAATTAAAATATAATATAAATATGAAGGGGTTAACTGATACTCAAAAACCGAAGTTGATAACCATAAATATTGAAAGTTGAACAAAAACTTAATTCCTTCTTATTCCTTCAATAGATGAATACACATATATATACAAAAATTATTCTCCTATTTTAGGTAACAATCTAATCCCTAAAAATCAGTAGCTGATACAATACAAAAGGAAAGTTATCAATTAAATATAAATTAGGAAAGCTATCAATTAAATATAAATTAGGAAAGCTATTAATTTTACAGCTGTACAAAATCAGAGATTCTCTAACACTCCCCCTCAAGCTGGAGAATGAATATTTTCCATTCCTAGCTTGCTAATAATATTTCTGAAAGTTGAGCTGTCCAATCCTTTTGTGAGCACATCAGCCATTTGACCATTCGTAGGAACATAAGGAGTGCAAATCATTCCATTTTCAATATTTTCCTTGATGAAGTGCCGGTCTATCTCAACATGTTTTGTTCTATCATGTTGGACTGGATTATGTGCAATGCTTATAGCAGATTTGTTGTCACAATACAGCTTCATAGGTTCACTCCATTTAATCTGTAAATCTTCTAAGATTTTCTTTATCCACAAGAGTTCACAAATTCCTTGAGCCATTGCACGAAATTCAGCTTCTGCAATTGATCTAGATACCACTGCCAGCTTCTTGCTTCTCCATGTTACTAAGTTCCCACCTATCATAGTACAGTAACCTGTTGTTGAGTGTCGATCTATGAGTGAGCCAGCATAATCTGCATCTGTGTAGGCTTCTACACTTATATCCACTCCCTTTTTGAACATGATTCCTTTTCCAGGAGTAGATTTCAGGTATTGAATCATTCTATATGCAGCCTGTATATGAACCTTCTTAGGATCATGCATAAATTGACTTATCACCCCTACATCATATGCAATATCAGGATGTGTGTGAGACAAGTAGATTAGTTTTCCAACCAACTTCTGATACCTTCCTTTATCAACAGCTTCATCATCCTTTGCTTCACTCAACCGATGATTTTTTTCGATTGGTGTATCAATTGGCTTGCATCCCATCATTCCTGTCTCTCGTAAGAGATCTAGAATGTATTTTTGTTGGGAAATAAAAATACCTTCTTTGGATCGAGCTACTTCAATTCCTAGAAAATATTTGAGCTTTCCAAGCTCTTTGATCTCAAATTCTTTTGCAAGTCTAGCTTTAAGCTTCAGAATTTCCTCCTCATCATCACCTGTCATAATAATATCATCAATACATACTATCAAGACTGTAAGTTTCCCCACTGTTGAGTGTCTAAAGAAGAGAGTATGGTCTCCTTGGCTTTGTTTGTAGCCAATCCCTAACATCACTTTTGTAAATTTTACAAACTAAGCCCATGGTGATTGCTTAAGCCCATAAAGTGCCTTTCGTAATCTGCATACTTGATTATCTTTGAAGTATTTCTCAAAACCTGGTGGAGGTTCCATGTACACCTCTTCCTTAAGATCACCATGTAAAAAAGCATTCTTGACATCAAATTGCTGTAAACACCAATTAAAGTTAGCAGCTAAGGATAAGAGAATTCGAACTGTGTTCATCTTAGTTACTGGAGCAAAAGTCTCTTGATAATCTACCCCATGTGTTTGAGTGTATCCTTTGGCTACTAATCTAGCCTTGTATCTCTCCAAAGATCTATCTGCATTAAATTTAATTGCATACACCCATTTACATCCTACAAGTTTCTTATCTTTTGGATGATCAACAATCTCCCAGGTATTATTTTTATTGAGGGCATTCATTTCCTCATTCATGGCAATTTTCCAATTCTCATCCCTAAGTGCCTCTTTAAAGTTTTGGGGAATAGAAACTTTATCTAAATTAGTGAGCAAGCAACGGTGTTTATGAGAGATTTTATCATAGGACATAAAGTGAGAAATAGGATATTGAGTACAATTTCGAACTCCTTTCCTAATAGCTATAGGAACTTCCAAATCATGAATCAATGGAGATGATAATTGTGACCGCATACTTGGTTCAGAATGTGACTGCAAGCCTGGTTCAGGAATCGAAGCTTGAACCTGCAAATGAGTAGAAGTGGGCTCTTTTCTCCTTGAGTAGACTAGGATAGATTTTTCAGCAGCTGGATGTATATTGGAGTGTGATTCTGAGGTGTTAAGAGGTTGGTTATGTGGCTGGTCAATGGGCTGGTCTTGGTCTTGCAGCTGATCAACAAATGATGGGGTTGGTGGCTGAACAGTTGGCTGAGTTGGTGGCTGAACATTTTCAGGTTGACTAGTGACCTGTAAATCAGGGAAAAAAATTTCGTGTTCTTTATCTTCACTCACCCTCTCCCCCTGAAGATAAGAATCAGAATAGAAAGGTTGTTTTTCAGCAAAAGTAACATCCATTGAAGTGAAAAATTTCCGGGAAGCAGGATGATAGCATTTATAACCCATTTTTGTAGGAGAGTAACCAACAAAAATGCATTTTAATGCCCTTGGATCGAGCTTCCCTCGGTTAACATCATGAATGTGAACAAAAACCACACAACCAAAGACTTTCGGTGGTAATTTAGAGGCTATTTGTGACTCCGGGAAATACTCATGAAAAACATTCATCGGACTCTTTAAACCAAGAAGTTTAGAGGGCATTCTATTTATCAAGTGAGCTGCAGTAAGAACTGATTCCCCCCAATAACAATTAGGAACATTATTTTGAAATAATAATGTTCGTGTGACTTCTAAGAGGTGTCTATTTTTCCTCTCGACTACCCCATTTTGTTGTGGTGTATTAACACAAGATGAGTAATGAACAATTCCCTTTTTTTGAAGAAAAGAGGAAAGTTTTTGATTGAAGTAATCTCTTGCATTATCACTCAGATTTTTTATTCTCACCCCAAATTGATTCTTGATCATTTGGAAAAACTTTGGAAAAATTTCACCAACTTCAGATTTGCTTTTCATGAGATAAACCCAGGTTACCCTTGTACAATCATCTATAAATGTAACAAACCACCTTGCCCCTGTAATGTTTGAGACTTTGAATGACCCCATATATCCGAATGGATTAATGAAAAAGGAATAGTACTTTTAGTATTGCTCAAAGGATAAGAAACACGTTTGTGTTTAGCAAGTTCACACACATCACAATGCAAATTATTCACTTCAATGTTTTTGAATAACAAAGGAAACATAGTTTTGAGCAGACTAAATGGTGGATGACCAAGACGGTAATGGTTCAACAAAATATCATCATTATTGGTAGAAAGGCTAGATAAATAGGTTTTTGACGAGAAACAATTTGTGTCTTCCTTAGGGTCAAGGATATAGAGCCCATTCCTCTCCTTAGTAAGTCCAATCATCTTCCCCGAGACCAGATCCTGAAAAATACAATAAGTGGGATAAAAGGTTACTTTGCAATTCAAAGCGGATGTAATTTGTTTTATGGACAACAGATTCGCAGCTAATTTAGGGACATGTAAGACATCTTTTAATACAATTTTGGAAGTAAGAGGAATAGTTCCCTGACCAGCAGCGGTAGCAAAACTTCCATCTGCAATTTTGATTTTTTGATTGCTAGGACAAGGTTTGTATGAGACAAAGGGTTGATGTGAAAAAACCATATGATTAGTGGCACCTGAATCTATGATCCAAGTACTGTTTTGGACTGGAAAAGAGGCACTAAGAGCATAAGAATTAGAAAACTTACCTGATTGAGCCAAGGAACAAGAGCTTCCAGATGTTCCAACTGAATTCAACATAGATTTCAGCTTTTCTATTTCATCCTTTAAGAGTTTCAAATCCATCTTGATTTGATCTTTCATTCAGAACATCCACATTATTTGTCATATGGGTTTGTCCTCGTGACTGTCACCCACGATTACCTCCTTTTCCTCCAACATTTGGAGGTTTTCCATGGACTTTACAGCAAGTGTCCTTGGTGTGACGTGGCTTCTTGCAATAGGTGCACCAAACTTCTTCTCGATTGGATTGCCTTTCATGTTTATTTGCCTCAGCAGTATGCCCATTCTTTACTGAATTCATAGCTGATCCCTCATTTATTGGATTGTCAAGCATTACTCCTCGGCGACTCCCTTCAGCCCGTATTATAGAAAAGACTCCCTCAAGAGATGGGAGGTTTCTTTCCCGAGAATTTGAACTTGAACTTGATCAAAGTCCATATTGAGGCCTGCAAGAAATTCAAAGATTCTTTCTCTTTCCACAAATTTCTGCAACATGGCAGCATCTTCTCCACACTTCATTTTAACGTTTTGATAATAATCCAATTCAAGCCACAAGCCTTTCATAGTACTATAGTACTCAGTGACAGAAAGATTACCTTGTTTCGTGGTATTGATTCTGGTTCGAATCTCGTAAGTTAACGCAGCATCTTGCATTTTTGAATAGGTCTGACGAATAGTTTCCCAAACTTGTGCAGCAGTTGTTAAGAACATACAAGTTCGGCTTACTTCAGGTGTCATAGAGTTCCATAGCCATGACATGATCATGGAATCTTCTTCGTCCCATTTTGCAAATGTGGCATCTTCAACAGCAGGTCCAATTCCAGTAAGTTGGTTCAATTTTCCCTTTCCTTTGACAAAGGTCTTGACAATTTTTGACCATTGAAGATAATTACGACCATTGAGCCTGTAGAAGGATTGAATGTTCTGCAGTTCTCCTTTTGACTCATTTGGAGTCACAGATGAGTGAACATCAGCATCATCATTAATTGCAGCCGATTGACTTTCAGATACATTCGACATAATGAGACTTCCAATGAAAAACACACGTTACACAAACTTGCAAGGAAGAAATGAATAGATCAAGTGGGCACGTGGATGTGTAAGGGATAGAAATAGAACACACGTGGCCACGCAAAGAAGAGAGTAACACAGCACGTGGGCACGCAAGGGACAGAGAAGTAGAACACGTGGTCACGCAGAGAAGAAGAAAAAGACAGCCCTTGGCAACGGAGGTGAGTTCGGCAACCAACACCCAAAAAAACAATTCTAGGGTTTGAAAAGCCGTAAAGAAGGCTCTGATACCATAAACAAAAACTTAATTCCTTCTTATTCCTTCAATAGATGAATACACATATATATACAAAAATTATTCTCCTATTTTAGGTAACAATCTAATTCTTAAAAATCAGTAACTGATACAATACAAAAAGAAAGCTATCAATTAAATATAAATTAGGAAAACTATAAATTTTACAGCTGTACAAAATCAGAGATTCTCTAACAAAAGTAAAAACCAAAACCAAAACGATCGCTGATTAATTGAAAAATTCATTTCGGATTTGGACTGGTTTTACAGTGAATTGAATTTTTCCCTCGTCCCTAGGCATAGCCGCACACCTCACTGGTTTGTCTTGGTATTTTACCAGAGTACACATTCTGTTTAGTTATGCCAGCTGGATTTTGTTTAAGAATGTATCCAGCAAGCTCCATTAACATTTTCCTAAGAAAAATGTTCTATGATACTGCAGATAAGGGGAAAAAGAAAAAGCTAAGTAATTTACCTTACTTTAAAAGATTGCTGTCTGTTGAAAGATATTCGATACATGGATTACTAGTCAGGTTATACATGCATGTGGTTTTATGATTCCCCTTTATATTCTGGATTCAGCTTCACATGTACCATGTCTTGTTTTCTATTTGAAAAGGAAGCCTTAATATTCTTAAAATTGTCTTTCTATGTCTTTTATATTTGTTACTTCAGTGAAAGTTATTTTTATGCTTAAGAAAATGTCATCATATATACTTGATTTATATCTGCACAATGCTGTGACCATTACACAATGATATTCCCGAGGTTAGCACATTAGTAGCATACAATTGAAAAGACAAGACATTTCTAAAATGAATTTTTGGATTATAATTTCCTCTCAAAATGTTACATACTTGTGATATCTGTTGCATCTAAGTGCATTGCCTTTATTAGATTACTAAGTGCTTTTTCTTTTGCTTCTGCAGGTGCTTGCCATAAAGCAGAAGTTCAGCAAAAACTTGAAAGAATTGCATCTATGTTATCTTAGATCTCCTAAGCATGGAGAGCTTGGTCTCTCTTGTTTTTGGGGATATCTCAACTATAACGAGTATTACACCGACTCATAGGAATGTAGCGGCACTTTGTCTTTTAAGTTTAAAGCTTCGATCTATGATAACACCAACACGATGAGTGGATTTAGTCAACTGATGTACTGGAATTACCAATCAATTACTGGCAATAATTGTTGTTGAATTCCTTCGAGGATTTTCTGGTCTTGGTTACCTCATTAGACATGTATGGTAGTTTTATTCTGTGGTCCTTTTACATAGAGCGCGGTATTCGTCCTTTGTCCAAGTTAAATTATCAGTTATACAACTCATGGCACAGTGGTTGAAATGATGCAAGCATTTCTTCTTTTCCCATCCTTTTCCAGGGCTTGTATTGTGGAGAATTTTTGGTATTATAGCGATGGGGTATTGATAGATTCAGCTATTTTGTTCGGATAGGAAATTTATCTCATAGAACTATACCTATGATTTTTGAGATATCTGAAAAGTATAAACATGGTTGATGTGGTATGAATACAAGAAATGACAGTTGAAGCACCGCAAGTTATACTCTTGAAGATTTTTGTCAGCATTTGAATCTCTATTCCTTTGTGTATATTGTCTATTCTTCGTTTCTATAGTTGTTTTTGATTTGTATCCATTTAACCCTTGTTTGTGATTTTTTGTTTCCATGCTTGATTTATGTATTTGTGCTGACCACTTTGGGCAACTCCATGGATAAGTATAGCCCTCGTAAGCACTGGCTTAATATATTTGGCTTGATTTGAACTGGTTCGGTAATTTTCTTTTTTATTTCTTTCTTAATTTTGCACATAACACCTGTGTTGAGGCATGAAAATATGGGCCCTTCAATCAAATGGATATGCATGATTAGATTGTTTGAATCTTTTCATTTCTACCCATATTTCAACTATCATTTTTTAAATATACCACTTTTGCTAAAGACAAAAGACTTTGTTTATGACAAATTTTTCTTTTACTCCTTATTCTTTTATTCTTGTTGTCTTCTAAGATCATTTCTAATATTTATTAATGCAACTCTAATTTTTACAATTAATTTTTCTTTTTTATGCATTTCTTGTAAAGATATTCGTCTAAAATTTTCTGGTATGTCTTCTTGTGCTTGATATTCATTCTCATTATTATATAAAGCTTTAAGTTGTTCATTTATTTCGATTATTATTTGGTTAATATTTTCTTCCGAATTTAAATTTAATAGACTTAAATATTCGCCGAATTTTTCTATTATACTAGTCATCTCTTTTAATTATTTATTAAAATTTGTAATTTTTGTTTAGAAAATTTTAGATCATCTTTTAATAATTTTATTACGTTTGGGTTTGCTTTTATTTTCTTTAAATAATTTATTCTTTTAATTAATTCTACTATATATTGTTCTTGTTCAATATTCATTTATATATTTTCTATGTCTTGACTGGCTAGATTTATTTCATTTTTTATTGAAATTAATTCATTTTTTATCTCTTGTAATCTAGGTAATCCATATTCTTCTTTTATGTCGTATATATTATTTATTTCCATATATGTACACTCATTTCTTGCTTTCCTAATTTTTTCTTTATAATATTTTATCTTTCCTGTCATTTCATAAATTGATTTTAAGATTTTATCTATATTTTCTTTAATGATAAAACTTATTATATATGACATTTTATAAAGTTTTACTTATTTTTATTTTAATATAAGGCTCTGATACCAATAAAGGGTCGGAATTCGTTACGGATCGTTTTCTCAAAAATAAGTAAGGTAATAGTTTTATTATGGTGAATGATTTTAATTTATCTTTGTTATTTACTTTTTATTTCTAAAAAGGTACGTGGCAGAAGACCATGATAAATAAATTATCCTTTGGAAACCAATAGTCCGAAGGTCTATCTTGCAGCCGATATACCTTATAGAATTAATGTCTTCTTCTTCTGAAATTAATGTTATTTGTATTTCTATTTATTTCTTGACAAGTTTCTATTATTTCAGATATAATAGTATTTTTTACAAAATTATCTTTAAATAAATTATTAATGATTTGGGTTTTTATACTATTTTCTAAATTTGTAGTTCCTATTATATCTAAATTTTGTTGAAAATTAAGATTGATATTATTTTTTATCATATTCATATCATTAATGACAAAATTTATTTCTCTTTCTTCACTTAAATCTTTTGAATTTAAATATTCTAATATATTCATTCTAAAGGAATTCTATTTATTTTATTCTTTATTATCTGAATTCTAGATGCATTTACTTTAAGCATATATTTTAAATTTTCTATTCTTTCTTCTATATTATATACAGGAATTAGATTTAATCTTATTATAAATCTATATAACTTTTCTTCTTGTTTTAATTGTTCTTTTAGTAAACGATTATATATATGTATATCATTTATAGTTGTTTGTAAATTTTTAATTCGTTGTTTTAGTCTTTCCATAACAACTAGAACAATTTAAACAATTTCATGTTTAAAAATATTCTTTCTTTTCACCATTTTCCTAGCATGCAGTATCCAACTAAGAAATAGAATTGAAAATTATAACCATAACTAACAGAGATCAGGGTTTCGTATACCTTTAAATCTCCTTCAGTGGTCCACTATGCTTCCTTCAATGCTGCTAGACTCCTGCTATCAACGATTTCTGATAACAGCTCACCCTTAGACGGTTGACGTTCTGGGCTAAGTTGATCGTCTCCAAGTTTATACCCTTCTGCCCTTTTTCACCTTAAAACGGGCTTGGTAACATCAGGAGAGACTACTGAACTGTATTCAGCTAACAACAAAGTTGTAGACATGTGAATTTTCTGATGAGAATTTGTGGTATATGAGTGATCTGACTCTCTTAGTATATCGAAAATAATTTTCTATATTTCTTAATGGATTGCAAATTGCTAAGTACTATGGTTACTCAGAAAGAAAGATTTCTGAAATTAGAATTTCATTACTAAATAAAAGATTTTACAAAAGGTAAGCAGGCTAAAAGTTTTACCAAACTAAACTTAAGCTTAGAGTTTTTCAGCCGTGCCCTTTACAGAAGAGTGACTAGGTTTTTATAGAGGTTACACCCTGTCTCTATTATTGAACTTACATTATTACATTCTATTATTGCTCTATTACATCACTGCTTACGTTTACATTTTTGTTTTCTTTCTTCAATTATTTCTTGATTTTCTTCAAAGGGGGTCCAGCTCCACTAGCCCTTGTCGCGAGCTTTTGCTTTCGGCTGGAGATTCCTTTTTTATCTGCTTTTTGAAAAGTTCTTTGGTCGTTTCTGCCATTGGTAGACTTCCTTCTATTATTGTGTCGAGATATCCTTCAAGAAGATATTTCTGATGCCATTCTGTAGCTGGATTGGTGATTAAAATATTATCTTGAAAAACAGTATAGTATTTTTTATTATCTGATAAAATTTCTCTAAGTCCACGAACATTTGCTTCAATGGTCTTCATTCTCATTTCTGGAATATTTTTAAGGATTAATGGATGTAAATTGAAAGTCTTCTGTTCATCTGGAATAAGTTCTTGTTTAGTAGTACCCATTCTGATAAAGGTTTCTGTAGGAATTTCAATATTCTTAACATCATCCCATTCAGGAATAATGCTAAAGATACGAACATAAATTTTATTGAATTTTGTAATTCCATTAAATATCTCAATTTGAGATTTGACTGTTGCTGGGAGTTGCTGTACTTCTTCTAGGTTTTCTCCTGGATAGATGGTATGAACTAGTCCAAAACGATAAAGTTTTTGAACTATTCTTGGATCTGCTCCTTTTTTGATGATTGCTTTGTTGTATGTATTGTTGATCGGAATAGTGCTAATTCCGACAGCATTAGTAACCTTTGCTAGATATTGCAGAGCTTTAAGAAAATCTGCTTCCCATTGCTTCCGAATTTCTGTATTATTTAATTGAAATCTCTCATCATCATTTCATTGCTGGGATGATACTGAAATATCTCTGGGAGTTATCAATCGAGAATTAATATTCCCAATTGAAGAGATTCCCAAATTTCTCGAATTTACTTCCTGTGATGATTCAGGATTGTCCAAATATTGAACAGATCGTCTGATCATCATATTTCTCGAAATTTCTTGCTCTAGTTCTTTCTTGGCTGTAGTACCAAGAACAGTCATTTTTTGAGAACTAGTGCTTTCTTCCTTAGATTCTTTTTGACGCAAAAGCGCCTGTGCATAATTCATTGAAATCTGACTAATCTCATTATCTATTTCGAGATATAGCCTTTTTCATAGATTCCATTACTTCCTTTTTCTCTGCAGTGAGTTTTACAACTCTTTCTGAACTTTTTTCCATTTTCTTTATGCCTGCAAAGAAAGGGTTAATCTTCTTTTTTAGTTAATGGTCTACTTAATAAATCTGCCAATACGTTGTCCTTTCCTGGAATATACTCAATATCAAAATTGAAGTTAGTAAAATATTCTTGCCATCCCATTTTCCTTCTTTGAGCTAATTTTCTATTATAATTTTTTGTAATAAAAGACTTTACTTGAGTATTATCAGTTTTAACTGTAAATTTCTTTGGTAATAAAACTAATTCAAATTTTTCTATAGCATATTTTACAGCTAATAATTCCTTTTCATTACTATGATAATTCTTTTCTGTATTCTTAAATGTCCCTGAAGCATATCCATATATTTTCTTACCATCTTTACTTTTTAATATTGCTCCCCAATAATCATCTGAAGCATCTGTTTCTAATAATAATTCTTCGTTTTCTTCTGGTAAGGGTAACTTTGGTAATTGTTTGCAATATTCCTTTATTTCCTGTACTGCTTTTGTGTCTATATTTGTCCAAATCCATGGCTTATCACCTTTTAACTTGTCTTGTAATACTTTTCTCTTTTCTGAGCATTCTTTAATAAAGTCACTAGCATATGTGACGTGTCCTAAAAATTGTTGGACCATTTTTCTACTTTCTAACTTATCTGGAAATTTTAATAAAGATTCCGCTATATGTGGTTGTAATTCAATTTCTCCTTTTGTTATAGAAAATCCTAAGAAATCTATTTTCTTTTTTGCTATATCTGATTTTTCTTTTGACAACATAAGTCCATGTTTAAAACATCTTAATAAAAATTGTTTTATATGTTTATAATGTTCTTCTAAACTTTTACTGAAAATAATTATATCATCAATGTATACTAGACAAAAATGTCTTAAATCTTTAAACATATCATCCATCTTTCTTTGAAATAATTGAGGGGCATAACTAACCATTCGTAATGTCCTTTTGGTGTACTAAAAGCTGTATATTTAATACTTTTTGGATGCATTTTTATTTGCCAAAATCCTGATTTACAATCAAATTTAGAATACCATGTTTTTCCTTTTATACTATTTATAAGAATTTCTTTATTGGGTATTAAATATCCATCAAATTCTGTTGCTTTATTAAGCTTTTTATAATTAATTACCATTCTTGGTTTATTTCGTTTTATTTCTGCATGATTTCTAACCATAAAGGCTGGACTACTATAAGGACTTTTACTTGGTTGAATGAGTTTTTTATCTAATAATTCTTTTATTTGTATATTAAATTCGTTTTCATCCTCTTCATTATAAAACATTCTTTTGCTTCTTATTGGTATATCATGTTTTAAATTTATTGAAGCATAAATACCATTTTTCTCCCATTTTTCTATAGGATTTGTTCCTATACATTTTTCTAATAAGAAAATTATTTCTTGTGGGGTTGCAAAAGTTTCAATAAGTGAAGTTTCTTCATTTTTTCTAATGGATTCTTTTTCTACAATCTCACCACGGTTCGCTGTGCGAGGAATTAAGGGTGAAGTTTTCCATTTAAAGGCGTGCTGAAGGCGAGGACATATAATTTTTTTATTACATGGAGTTGTTAAACGAATATACTGAGAACCAATACTCAAAGGATAATACTTTATTAACCAATCATTTCCTAATAGAATATCACATCCATGATTTATGGATTGAAAGATTTTATGTATTTGAAGTATATTGGATTGAACTTGTATTATTACTTTTTCTGTAATAAGATCATATTTGGTTGTATTTCCTGTAATATCAATTCCTAGTTTATAATCTTTAGTTTTTTGCCATAAATTTTCGGGAAATACATAAGGTTGTACTAAAGTTATTGCAGAACCAGTATCAATAAAGGCATGATATGAGACTGTATGATATTCTTTGTATATAATTTCGATATTGATATAAATACTAAATGGACTAGTTTCTATTCCTTGAAACTTTGTAGTTGTTTCCATCATATTGAAACATAAGATAATCTTTTGTAAGATTATATGGTGATATTTGCTCTAAAAAGTCTAATCCTAATAAAATTGAAATTTGTGTAGAAGAGATTGTATCCATATGTATCTGTATTGGAATAATTACTATTTTTCCTTGAATATTTGTTAATGCGAGATTTATTTTTACATATTTATTAATTATATGTTCTTGTCCAGAATAATCTAAAAATTCATAATTTGTATCTAGATTGTACTTTTGGAATGAAAATACTAAGCTTTCATGAATATGACTTTTTGCTGCTCCAGTATCTATTAATGTTTTTAATAATTTCCATTCTCCTCCAATATCTAATTCTGTTTTGATATAATATTGATCTGCTTTTACTGATGATCTTAAATCAATACCTCTTCTGGATTGATTATGTATTTTTCCTTGTTCGTCTAAAATTAATATGTTATTTTCTTTTGATTGACTTCCTTTTTTATGTTCTCCTGAAGATATTAACAGTCGTTCTCCTACATGTTGTATTCTTGGTATAATTCCTATCTTTTTATTTCTTTGTCTTAAATCCATTGTTAATTCATCTAAAATGGTCATACTGGATGGTGTTAATTGTCTTGGTGGTATATATTCTATTAAGTCTAAAAAAGTGTCATCTATATCAACTTGTAATTTTACATTAGCTTTTTGTAGTTTTTTATGATGACTTGTAGTGAATGCATATATTGTTCTGTAGGTTACAGAAAATACTTTTGAACCACTTGACATTTCTATTCTATGTAGTTTATGATATAGGTTAAGTGCTTGATCTATATTTTTATCTTGTAGACTTACTAAAAAATCTGGTATTATTGTGAATTTCAATTTTTTATATACTAAATTTCCTGATACAGCTCCTAGAAGGGCGTCTATAGGATCATTTAGTATTCTATCATCCATACAAAATAATTGAATAGGACTATCTATTCCTTGTCTAAAGTGTGCTTTAATGATTATTTGTATTGCTCCTAAATATAGATTTTTATATCTATTTTTATCTGGTAGTTTTGCTAAAGCTTTATTTATTTCATCTTTATTTATTAATGGTATTACCATATTTCCTTTAGCTTGATATATGTCTATTGCAGATTCATAATGTTTTGCAATATAAGTTGCTTTTATTAATCTATTAATCCATCTTCTTTCAAATATATCTTCTTCTTTAAGGTTTAATTTATGATTATTTAATTGGCCAAATTTTTCTTCATCAAATGTTTTATTATAACTAAAAATATTGTTATTATCTATAATTTCATGATCTTCGTTAGAAGTCATTTTAGTATTTTTATATCTATTCTTCAGTTGATGTTTCTGACTCAACTTCAAACTCTGTTTCAGAATAACTATCTGAAATATTATTATCAGTGTTATATTGAGAATTTAGTTCATATATACTTTCATTTTCTGATATTTCACTATCTTCTATAGGATCATAATTTTGTTCTATCAATTTTTCATATATTCTATAAGCTTTATGATTTTCTTTATCTTTTCTTTTGGGGCATTCATTTGCATAATGTCCTTTTTCTTTACATATCCAACAAGTGCATGTTTTAGGATTTTTCTTACTATATCTACGATTTTTCCTAAAATATCTTCCTTTTTTAAATTTTTCTTTCTTAAAAGGTTTAAATTTTCTTTTATAAAAACTTTTATATTTTGGCTTATAATTTTTTCTTTTTGATAAATTATACTTATTATATTTTTTATATCTTTTATGTTTTGTATAACATCCCCAATGTGTAGGTTCAGCTAAGAGTGGACAACATAATCCTCCATTAATTGCTTTTCTTAATTTCTTATTTTCATATGTTTGATTACACATTTCATTTATTCTATTAAATATGTAATTTTGATAAGTTCCTAAAGTTCCTTCTAATATTTCATTTTTATTTTGTATTTCATTAAATAACTTAAATCCCCATGGTTTTGGTAATTTTGTTATATAAGATTGTTTTAATAACTTAATTTCTGCTCTTTGTAATATATCTGATTTGGCTATATTATAATAATAGTTATTAAATTCACATGTATATTGTTTTAAATAACACATATTACATATTGTTAAATTTTGTATTTTCCATAAATTTTCTTGTCCAAATTTCTTTAATGATTCTGTAGGATCTAGCCAATATTCTCCTAAAAATTCTCCTTTTATTGCTAATTCAAATCTTTGTAAAAGATCTTTTAATGTATCTGTTGATGTAAAATTTTCATTATTATATCCGTATTTTATCATTTGTCTATCTTCTAGACGTATAGCATTCCACCACTTTTCTACGTTTCCAGTGAAAGTGCTAATTAAGAAATTACTAGCTCTTTGTAAATCATATCCGTATAATAGGATTGCTAAATTATTCATTTTTATCCATTTTTCAATTTCTTTTTGTATATCTTCTTTACAGTCTATATCTAATAATACTCCATTTGGATAAACAGGTTCTGTTTCAGATGTTTTTACTGAAAATTTTGAATTATTATAAATAGGTCTTTGTCTAGGATTTTTTCGTTTACTTCTTTCATATTCTCTAATATCCATATTATCTGACATTATGTTTTGTTCAGTTTCATTTACAGTTCCAGAATATTCTCCTGTTTCTATTTTAGTTGGAGTAGATGTTGGATTAGTATTCATTTTTAAATTTTCTAAATTAATAGTTAAATTTAATATTTCTTCTTCAGAAATTTCATTTTCTTCATATAATTTTAATCCTTCTTCTAATGTTAGCATATGAGTTTTTATTGTTACTCCTCCTTGTGTATGCTCTTTTTCTTTTCCTTTTTCTATCTTTTCTACTCTATTTTTTAAATCAGTAACTTCTTCTTTAATTTCTGTTAACATATTAAATATTTTGTCCATTTTATCTTCTGTACTTTCTTGTTTTGGTTTTTTAAATACAATTGAAGGTAAAGTTAAACTTCCTTCTCCGTATTTTTCATCTCCATATAAGGTACTTGTAAAACTATATTGTTTATTACTCATTTTTCTTATGTTTTGATTTAATATTTTTAAATTATTATTTATTTGGTAAATTTGTTCATCATATGTATATCCATTTATATCTCTTATTTCTTCCATATATTTTATTCATTATATCCTAACTTTTTAGCTACATATTTTAAATAATTTTCTAATTGACTTAATTTATCTAAAATTTGTCTTTCTAGGTTTAATTCACTTAATATTCTATATTTGATTAATTCTAAATCATCTATACTTTCTATTTTACTTAATAAATTTTTTATTTTATCTGCGTTAGGACTTAATCCGATTCTTATATCTTGTATTAATTTTTTATTGTGCATATTTATAGTATCTATTTTATTTAATTATTTTATCAGTTCAATATCTTCTTTATTTAATTCTTGAAGTATGGATGTATTCATAGTTTTGGGGTCTTTATGCAATCTATTGATTCTTTATGTATGACTATTGTTAATTATTAAGTTTGACTCTAAGAATGGTGGTATTTTTGAAATTTGACTTTTAAAAGGGGTATTTGGCATAATTATCTCTAGATTGTTCAAATGTATGAGCTTTCTAAATTACTATTCTATAACATCTTGTATTGAAACTTCATATATTGGCAAACATAAGGATTTTTTCACAAATGTCATGAAAAAGAAAACACATTTCATATTTGCACTATTCTATTTTTTATTTTTTAAAATATTATTTTTAAAATTTTTTATTTCATAATTATCAGTTTTGAAATTTTTAGTTTAAAAAAATGCTCCATATATCAGATTCAGCTTCTTCTACTGCACCAGGATTAAAAAAAAAGATTATCGAATGATACATTATGTGCAATTCCTAAGCTTCCAGAAAAATCTTGATTTTTTAGTAAAATAGCAAAGATATCATTAAAGAAGAGATTGAAGGTGGAACAAACAGCCCCATTCTCAACGCAAAAGGATGTTTCAATTTTTCATATCCAAAAGGTCCCCAGAAATTGAAATAGAATAAATTAACAGTGGATGCCAAAAAAAAACATTTCTAAGCATCTTATTCGAGTTATAAAAAGCATACTTTTATAAGACGAAATGGAATGAAGAAGAGGTGGGGCATAATTCCAAATGGAATGAAGTGAAATGAGCTAAGTGGGAAGTTTACCTCTACTTAATCTCTTTCTCTAGAACTTTCACAAGAGAGAGTGAACAAATAATGGGTCAAAAATGGCACCATTAGAATTAAAAGAGCTAAAAATTCAATTGCAAAAATTGCTGGATAAAGGCTTTTATTATGCGTAGTACATTGCCTTGAAGTGCACTGATTTTGTTTGTTAAGAAGAAAGATGGGTCTATGAGAATGTGTATAGACTACAGACAGCTGAATAAAGTAATAGTGAAGAGCAAGTAACCATTGCCATGAATAGAAGACTTATTTAATTAGTTGAAAGGTGCTGGTGTGTTTTCCAAGATCGATTTGCGATTATGATACTATCAACTTCGAGTAAAGGATGTGGATGTTTTGAAAACTACATTAAGAACCCGATATAGTCATTACGAGTTTCTAGTAATACCTTTTTGGTTGACAAATACACCAACAACTTTTATAAACTTGATGAATATGGTGTGTAGACCCTATTTAGACCAATTTATAGTAGTATTTATTGATGATATACTAGTTTATTCTCAAAATGAAGCTTCAGAATATTTGAGAATTATGTTACAAACTTTGCAAAAAAAACAATCATATGCCAAGTTGAGAAAATGTGATTTCTAGCTTAAGGAAGTCTCTTTCCTTGGAAATATTGTGTCGTCAGAAGGTATTAGAATGGATCCTAAAAAGGTTAAGGCTGTTGTTAACTGGAAGCCTTCTCAAAATATGCAGGAGGTGAGAAGTTTCTTAGGCCTGGTAGGTTATTATCGACGATTTGTGAAAGGATTTTCAATTATTATTTCTCCACTCACTAAGTTCTTGAGAAAGGGTATCAAGTTTGAGTGGACTAATCGATGTCAAGCCAGTTTTGAATAATTAAAGAAAATGCTAACAGAAGCTCCAATTCTAACATTGCCAATTTCGAGTAAAAAGTATTCTACGTACAATGATGCTTCCAGAATTGTTTTGGATTGTGTCTTGATGCAAAATGGCAAGGTGGTAGCTTATGCATCCAAACAATTGAAACCGCATAAACAAAACTACCCTATGTATGATTTGGAATTGGCAGCAGTAGTGTTTACTTTAAAGATATGACAACATTACTTGTATGGAGAAAGATGTAGGATTTATACAGATTATAAGAGTCTCAAATATTTACTCACTCAGAAAGAATCAACTTGAGATAGCGTAGATGGTTAAAGTTATTTAAATATTATGACTGTATAGTTGATCATCACCCAAGCAAAGCAAATGTTGTAGCAGATGCCTTAAATCGTAAGATGATGGCAGCTACGATATTACATCAATGCAGATGGAAACTTGCATCGAAAGGGGCATTAATAGCTCAACTAAAGGCTCAATCTTATGTAAGGCATGCAATGATTGATGCTCAAAAAAATGATGGGAGGTTGTAATAGATTGTGCAATCATTGCATGAAGGGACCCACTTTAAGTATTCAATAAAAGAAGATAGGTATGTGTATTATCAGAACAGATTATGTGTTCTAAATGATAAAGAACTAAAAAGAATATTATGGTGAGAAGCACACAACACAGTATTCACTATGTATCCTCGTGGTAATAAGATATATCAGGATTTGAAGCCATTTTATTAGTGGCCTGGTATGAAGAAAGATATGGTGGATTATGTTTCTAAGTGCTTAACTTGTCAACAAGTGAAAGCGAAATACCAACTCCCTTCAGGATTGTTAAATTCCATTCCAAATCCACAATGGAAGTGGGATGATATTACCATGAATTTTGTTATAGGGTTACCTCTCACGCAGAGGAAGCATAATGCAGTATGGGTCATTATTGATATATTGACAAAAATAACTCATTTTATACCAGTTCGATTAGATTATCCTATGGATAAATTGGCTGAACTTTATTTAAATAAGATTTTTTGGTTACATGGAATACCGGTATCTGTAATTTCAAATTGAGATCCAAGGTTTACATCTAGATTTTGGCACAATCTACAACAAACTTTGGGAATGCAACTTCGTTATAGTACTGCTTTTAATCCTCAAACAGATGGACAATCAGAACAAGTTATACAAGTATTAAAAGATATGCTGAGAGGATGCGTTCTGGATTTTCCAGGAAGTTGGGACAAATATCTTGCTTTAATGGAGTTTGCATACAACAACAATTATCAAACTAGTATTGGCATGGTACCGTATGAAGCTTTGTATGGCAAAAAATGTAGAACTCCAATTTGTTAGATTGAGTTAGTTGAACGTAAAATGATTGGTCCTGACATTGTTAAGGACACAAAAGAGAAAGTGCAGGTCATTAAACAGAGATTGAAAGCAGCTAGTGATAGATAAAAGTCTTATACAGATTTGAAGAGGAAGGATATAGAGTACCAAGTTGGTGATAAAGTATTCTTAAATGTATCTCCTTGGAAGACAGTATTGATGTTTGGGAAAAAGGAAAAACTTAGTAAAAAATTCATTGGACCATATGAAGTTTCGGAAAAAATTGGACCAGTTGCTTATAGATTAGTACTTCCTTTAGAGTTATCCAAGCTACATGAAATTTTTCATGTCTCTATGCTTTGAAGGTATCGATAGAATAAATCTCACATCTTTTCTTTACAGAAGATTAAAGTACAATCTGATTTTTTATATAATGAAAAACCAAAGGAAATTCTAGCAAGAGAGATCAAGCAATTGAGGAATAAACAAATTCCCATAGTTAAGGTGTTGTGGCAACATCATGGCATGGAAGAAGCAACTTGCAAACTAAAATCGGTCATAAAAGAATAGTATCCCCAACTATTTAAATCAGGTATGAATTTTAAGGACAAAATTCTTTTAAGGGGGAGAGAATTGTGAGGCCCCAACTTAGGCCCTGGTAGAAAATATGCATGATTAATTAGTAATATAGTTAATTAATATTTATTTAATTAATTAATGGTAAGTTAGGGTCAAAAAGGGGTAAATTGGAAATTTACTCACATGTAGTGCATGCGAATAATTAAGGCACAATTATTAATTAGGGGTGTAATTGAAAAGAAGTAAGAGGTGGAGTTAATGTGTATTTAATTCATCAAGATATGGTTTCCAATTAATATGATTATTTCTTATTATTATTACATATTATGTGTGTGTGCGAAAATGACCACTGTGAGTGGTTGTTCACATATTTATTGTTCCCCACTAAGTTTTATAGTTAGCACAGATTGTTTATCCATATAGGTTCAACAGCTAGCACTTTGGCACAAGGATGTAATTCTGTATCAGGAAGGCCAACACAAGTCAAATAAACAAAAAGAAGTTTGATGTATAACGTCCCACGTTTATCTATGTTTAACTTTTGTATCACGGATAATATAACGTGTGGATGTACTAGATATAGTGATGGTGTTTTGAAAAAGGCTTACTTTTGTAACTATACGTTATAACTTATCTTGTATATGTATATATATAGTAATGTGTAAGCTTAATCAGTATAATTTTCAAGAAAGAGGGTGTTACATCTATGATTTGCATTGAGGTTTAAAATCCAATGATTTTGATATTGAAAGTTTAAAACTTTCATTCGATAAGTGATTTCACTTATAAATTGCATAATTTATTACTTTCGTCCTCATCATCTCTCACTTATTTTATTCTAATTAATAGTTTATTGTTTAGATTTCAGGAAATTCATAAAAAAAAAAATTAACATCTAATAGGGGATTTGTTGTGTTGTTATTAATAAGGTGAAAGTGCAAGCAAAAGGAACCATTTGTTAACTATTATTTTCATGTCTTCCATTAAATAATGTACTAAATTTTGATCATGCTCCCCAAGCTCTTGCTATTCTTTAAAAATGAAAGTCATGGAGTTACTGCTCCATATTGCTACACTGTGAAGTTTTGTTTTCTCATCTTTTTTGTTTGCCAAAAAGAAAAAAAATGCTTTTAGTTGTTCATTTTATACATTACTACATAGATATTTTAGTCAAAAGAAAAGTAAATATAGTATAATGAGTTTCGTCAAAAGAAAATATACTGTATTTTATTTATATATAAAAGTAAATACACTATATTTTAGTCAAAAAAAAAAATACAGTGTAATGAGTTTCGTCAAAAGAAAATACACTGTATTTTATTTATATACAAAAGTAAATACACTTTATTTTAGTTAAAAGAAAAAAAATACAGTGTATTGAGTTTCATCAAATGAAAATATATTGTATTTTTTATGTACAAAAATAAATACACTATATTTTAGTATAATATAAGAAAATATAATGTATTAAGTTTCGTCAAAAGAAAATACACTGTATTTTATTTATGTATAAAAGTAAATACATTGTACTTTAGTCAAAAGAAAAAATACAGTGTATTGAGTTTCTTCAAAAGAAAATACACTATATTTTATTTATGTAAAAAAGTAAATACACTGTTTTTAGTCAAAAGAAAAAAAATACAGTGTATTGAGTTTTGTTAAAAGAAAATACACTGTATTTTATTTATATACAAAAGTAAATGCCAACTCTGTTTTCTCTTACTTGCTCACGTGTGATTTCTTAAATGGATTTCTTAAATATGTTTTGACTTTGTTGAATCATATCAATCACAATGTAAAGCTTTATATTAGATTTGCTTTATATATATATATATATATATATATATATATATATATATATATATATATATATATATATATATATATATATATATATATATATATATATATATATATTTCTTTTCTTAATAATTTGCAGCCAGAAAATTATGGACATTAATTATTAATCAAATAAGTAAATCCCTTTTTGTTAGCTTAGATTTCTTTACCTTAATCTTGCCCAACTAAATAAATAACAATTTAAAATAATATATAACAGTATATTGTTAATACAATCTACTAATAAATTTATATATTCAGTTATGTAAATGTTGCTCCTAACTGCTGAAGATGGTAATTTATTATTAATTAGAGAAATTACATAACTAGAATTCTCCTTCAGAAATTAATATATTCTTTTTTTGGTACAAACTATTCAGTTTTTGTATTTTATTAGTATAGTTAATTTAGATTTTTGACTGACAAATCCATCAAAGTGAATTCAAGAGGCTTTGTTGTATAGGTAACTTGTCTCATGATCAAATCAAGAAGATAAGAACCTAGCATTTTTGTGCCTTCCTTCCTCTAAATTGTGCCTTCTGCCAACTTTTCTTGGAACCAATTTGCAGGTATAAAAAATCTATAATTTATGTGTATGTGAATGATATTTTGGTATAAATTGACTAGTATAATTATTGTAAAGGATGTGAAATTGATGTTTATGGATTGAATTGAAGTGAAATTGCTTGACTTGGCTTGAAAAAACCACAGGAAATATTTAGGAAAAGTTTTGTTTTGGTGACAGAATTATAAATTTTGAACTATTTTGATTGTTTTGGACCTATTTCGGTCTATAGACCTTGAAATTGAGTAATTTTGATTGCAAATGAAGCTTGAGACATAGATCAACAAATTTTGTTGAGATACTGAAATCCATTTCTATCATTAAAGCTCTTAAAATTGAGTTTGAAATATGTGACCTAACACTGCCCTATATTTTGGAGCAATTTGTAGTATTTTAGATATATTTCTTGATTTATAGATCCAAATTGAGTGATGTTTAATTCATTGAAAACTTAAGACATAGAGGAACAATTGTTAAGAAAGACACTGAAGCCTAAATAATTAATTTACTTTGTAAAAAATGTAGATAAAATTGACCTCAAAATATACTCTATTTTTAGAAAAGATCGTGAAAGATCCATAAGCTCTTTGAAGAGATTTACGAAATGTTTAGCCATCACCCACTCAATTCTAATGACAAGTAGCTTAGAGAGTTAAGAAATGTAAATATCATCACTAATCTTGGAGGTATAATCCAGAGAAGGAAGAGTTTGAGATGTTGAGATACTTTTTGCTACCTGCACTTATAGTAAGAAAAGATGCAATATAGGCCACTTTTTGCTATTGTAAAATGTGCATATATTTCTTTAGCTATGTTAATAATATGAATCTTTCTTATGTATGTTATATCCTATTTTATTGCATAATGCATGGTAATAATTATGATTCAATTATATAAGATATTAATTCAATAAATATTGCTCCATTGAATTTCAAGGAAAAATAGCATCTTGATTGCATCCAATAGGCTCTTGAAGTGGGATAGATTGAGAGAATAAAAAATGAAAGAAAATGAGAAAAAAATGAAAAAATAAAGAAAAGTATTTGCCTTGACTTGAGGTGACATGATGAGAATCGATAGAGTCACTATGAAATAGACTGGCAAAGTTTATCTAAACCACAGATCATTTAAGCAATAAATTCGAAGACTCAAACTAGAAGGCAAAAAAGATGAGTTAAAGGTTCCAAGCGACAAGCACTGAGGAAGCTAATAGTAAACCAAAAGTGCCATTAGCTTGAGGTGCCAAAATTTCTTGAAGATGCCTCAAAGAAGGACCGGAGAATGATCTACAAGCTGATTATCTTAAGTGAAGCATTGTGCTATAAATAGGCTGACAAGAATTAATCAATATAAGGAGAGAAAAAAAGAAAAATAAAAAAAGAACTTATATAGAAGCTTGCATGGTTGACGTGAGAGAAGAAACAAGATGGTAGGTGAAGTTTCAAAGACTATTTCTCTCTCCTTAACATCTGGGGGCAAACATAATGCAGCTAATCAAGATTTAACGTCAACCATCAAATGATGTTTTAGAAGCTCAATCGTCAAAGTCAAATGAATAGAACAAGGCCTTCTGCAATTTAAAAGAGAACATCCTGGACAGGTTAGCAAAGAAGACGAAGGCCTATTTAATCTTTCAAAAAATGGGTCTAAATTCATCATTCAAAAGAACAACTCAAATCAAGTGCTTCAGGTTACACAAGCCAAAGTCGAATCCTTTCTGCTAAAAAGATATGGTTGGAAGAAGGAACCATTTCTCACCAATAATGGTCAGAAGGATTCAATAGGTTAAGCAATGATGATGGACGAAAGAGGATTCTATGGCTAAGATGAAAAAAAATGAAAAATGAAAAATAACAAAAAAGATAAAATATAACCCTGTAGCTTGAAAATCGAAAAAAATAGTCTTGCTAAAATTAGGCATCCCACTGGGGAAAAAATTTGAAAAAAGGGCATCCTAGGTAAAAATTAAGGGTCAAGAGAAAATATTCAATCAAGAAAACCCGTAAAGGTTGATTGATAACGGGAGTCGGATGCATATAAAGTGCCACCCCCTGAGTTTGAATGGAACATGTCTTTTTGCATTACATGTTTGGGTATGATTGTTGTTATTGCTATATGATGCATGTAAATAGGGATGCATACATAATCTAGGCATAAACATATGATTAACATACAGAAAGAAACTCATCGTAAACATAAAGCTGTATCGAGGCTAAACTCTGAAGTGGCACAAGTAGCACCTCATGTATTGAATGCTTTTTCTAATGTTCTTAATATGATATTCCCACCAAGATACAGTGCCAATAATTATACACCATAGAGGAAAGTCACCTTTTGGTGTCCAGATGCTTGGTCTTGATGAATGCCACAAGTGGAACCTAGTACGGGTCAACAAAGATAAAGCTGTGCCACTTGAACCGGATGAAGTAAAAATGCTTTTGTGATGTTTTTAGGGATTACGTGCACCTAGAGAAATGAAGGGCTGCTAATAAGGGTCAGGCTCGAATAACCTCTCTTTTAGTGGTTAACTCGCAACTTAAGATGCAAGGTAGAGTCTTAGGGTTAAGAGAATATTCCTTTGATGGCTACAAGTTCTTCAAGTAAGGGACAGAACTTTGAATGGACAAAGTTAAAATGTAGAATTGTGATCCCTAATAGGTACTAAAGAAGACACATAACAAATCAATCTCCTTAAGAAGCTAGTGAATTAAGTGCAATGGCCAAGATAGGGTTTCTTTCTAGGTTCTTTGAGGTATCAGATGGTATATGCAGTCTATTAAAGAAGAGATTATTTTTGACAAAAGCACAACAGAGATGGATTGCCTTCCTTTAGAGCAATAAGAAAGCTCAAAAATACGGCAAGGCAGAGAAACTAAAGAGAAAGCACCTAAATCAAACTTACTTAAAGCCTATTTGAAAAATCTTGCTGAAGAGAGATTTCTCATTTGATCATGGAAGTTACCCGAATCCATCAATGGTGGGATTATACGGGTCAGAAGAATTATTAACTTTGGGGGAAAAGACAATAGAATTATTTAAAGGCTCATCGTTGGTAATTACCATGCTCATGGTGAATACTCTATCAGAAAAAAGTAATTGCCATCTTGTGAGAGCTTAGGAAGACTGAGCAACTAGTTTACCTTCTAAGCCTTATGATTAGGGATGAAAACTTATTGGCATATGCCATGACAACCTTAATTTCTATGTTGAGCATTCTAGCAAGGGTGATCATGAAGTTAAAATTGATAATGGGCTCAGACAGATTATGTTTCGGAGCCATATAGGTGATGTACATTCAGATTGTTGATTAGAGACCATAGAGCTACAACACTTAGCCTTACTAAAAAAATGACATCCTTAAGGGAAGCTTTTAGAGAAGATCGGGAAAGATCCATAAGCTCTTTGCCAAGTCCATTAGTATGGATAGGATTTCAGACAAAGAGGTAGCCATGATGGTGTGTTTGAGGTACACCGATGAGTAAAAAGCCATGATGGTTATAAGAAAACTCATAACAGCATTCATATAGCTCACATGAATGGCTTGGCATTTTATATGTCAGAAGATTTTCTTAGCTTGCCATAGAGTTAGACTTTTCTTGTTTAGGGAGTAGATATCACGAGCAAGTACATTTGATAACTTTAGAAAGTAAACTGGATGACTGTATTGCCATTAAAGGATGTGTAAAAGCCAAATCATTCAAGCAATTAGGTCCTCAAGAAACTACTCGGGATTGTTGAAATAAAATTTGGTGCTCAAATATGGACTCTCTTAGTATGCTCAATTTCTCGCCACCATGAGTCTTCCCTTAGCTAAAGGGATAAGCATGGGAATGGAAGATTTTCCCCTTGAGAGAGTGCAAACCTAGGAGGTTTGGTTAGAAAAGTCATAATTGGCACTCTCGAATTGCAGCATAAGTGTTAAAACTCTAACTCAAGCCATTCCATCTTCCTTGGTATGTAAAATGGAAACAGTGTTGTTAGTAGCTGTTGAACTTCAATTCTTGATGGGAATCAAACACCTTCAGGATAAAGCCTAGAGTTAGAAAAAACCTTGAGCAACTCAGCCAAGTTGCTCTGATTAACTGCTAAGTTGCTCCATTTTTTTCTTTTTCTTCTTGTCAATTTTTGGAATGGGGTAGTTTTGAAATAAACATATTCAAATAAATAAAATAAAATAAAGTATGGTAATTGTAGTAATTTCCTCAAATACATATCAATGTGGATGTCATAGTAAATATCTTATAGCTATTGGTGCTTTGCTACCGGCCACATGTAACAAATCTCTGGCTAAAAGATTGAATAAGCATTTTTGCAACACTTTAAAGTATAGCCTAATAGTATTATAGTATGTTTAGGGTGAATTAGAAAATGAATTACAAGAGCTATAAAGCTAATAAGTAGTAAAATGCATAGAGAAAATAAATTTAAAAAAGTTAAGGATAATTCGGCAATTTGTTCAAATTGAGATATATATATATGTATAAATGAGTATAGGACAATGATATCTATATATATATATATGTGTGTGTGTGTGTGTGTGTGTAGGGAGGGAGGAAGGGGGAATTTAAGGAAAGATTGGGGAAGAAAAACATAATTTTCCAAATCTAATAAGTGGACTATTGAAATTAAAGCGTGTGCATTAATTTAGAAGTGCCATGAAACTTTATGAATTTTTTTAATGGAAGTGGCCGACCATACGGGGAAAAAAATAGATTTTTCCATTCCTTTACTCTCCTAAATCACACAAAAATTTGTCCCATAAGAAGGTTAAACAAAGAGAAGGAAAAAACAGTAAAATTCTAAGTATACTAAGTGGAAGAAATTTATAAAAGTAAAGGAAATAAAAAGGAAGGAACTGAATGAAGATTAATTGGCTATTTTGCAGGTATAGAAAATCTATAATTTATGTGTATGTGCATGATATTTTGGTATGAATTGACTAGTATAATTATTGCAAAGGATGTGAAATTGCTTGACTTGGCTTGAAAAAGCCACAGAAAATATTTAGGAAAAGTTTTGTTTTGGTGACAGAATTATAAATTTTGAACTATTTTGATTGTTTTGGCCCTATTTCGGTCTATAGACCTTGAAATTGAGTAATTTTGATTGCAAATGAAGCTTGAGACATAGATCAACAACTTTTGTTGAGATACTGAAATCCATTTCTATCACTAAAGCTCTTAAAATTGAGTTTGAAATATGTGACCTAACACTGCCCTATATTTTGGAGCAATTTGTAGTAGTTTAGATATATTTCTTGATTTATAGATCCAAATTGAGTGATGTTTAATTCATTGAAAACTTAAGACATAGAGGAACAATTGTTAAGAAAGACACTGAAGCCTAAATAATTAATTTACTTTGTAAAAAATGTAGATAAAATTGACCTCAAAATATACTCTATTTTTAGAAAAGATCGTGAAAGATCCATAAGCTCTTTGAAGAGATTTACAAAATGTTTAGCCATCACCCACTCAATTCTAATGACAAGTAGCTTAGAGAGTTAAGAAATGTAAATATCACCACTAATCTAGGAGGTACAATCCAGAGAACGAAGAGTCTGAGATGTTGAAAGACTTTTTGGTACCTGCACTTATAGTAAGAAAAGATGCAATATAGGCCACTTTTTGCTATTGTAAAATGTGCATATATTTCTTTAGCTATGTCAATAATATAAATCTTTCTTATGTATGTTATGTCCTATTTTATTTCATAATGCATGGTAATAATTATGATTCAATTATATAAGATATTAATTCAATAAATATTGCTCCATTTAATCTCAAGGAAAAATAGCATCTTGATTGCATCCAATAGGCTCTTGAAGTGGGATAGCTTGAGAGAATAAAAAATGAAAGAAAATGAGAAAAAAAATGAAAAAATAAAGAAAAGTATTTGCCTTGACTTGAGGTGACATGATGAGAAACGATAGAGTCACTATGAAACAGACTGGCAAAGTTTATCTAAACCACAGATTATTTAAGCAATAAATTGGTGTTTAGGACATCACTCTTATTAGGCATCTTGGTTAGGTATTGTTTTACAAGCTAGTTTTAAAATTAACCTACTCTCATCTTTCACACGATGTAAACAATAGAATTAAATAAATATCTCAACAAGGAAAATAGTAAATAATTACTCAAAATAAAATTCTACTTAAATTATTACATGAGCAAATTGTCCGAAAATAAAAATAAATTACATGCATATATCGGGGCATTCATTTAAATTGGGAACATTAGTTCGCTCATATATATTTACAAAAAGCATTTATTATCTCTTTTGTTTGGGCTTTGAATGAAAGTTGGACATTGGTCTAGGTTTGAAGGAAAACCCAATTTATTAGATATAAATTATTTAAATGCCTTTTCTTTTTAAGCGTACATAAAAAAAATCCCTTTTTACTAACTATTATATCCCCGAGATAAAAAAATACATCAGAAATATCAAATAAATAAACATAAAGAAATAATTAAAATGAAACTAAATAATAACCAAAATAAGCAATAAAAGAAATAACTAAGGGAGGTAACCCAAAATGAACAGGAGTTCACTGATTGACTAGGGGCATAAATCCCAATACATAATGCCTTGCAAAAATCCTTCCAAGAAAAAAAAATGTACATACTCACAAAACAACATAAAGAAGGCAAATAAATTAGTACCTTACAAATGCAACAAAGATAATCATCCAATTAATTACACAGTACATAATTAAATTATATACAGGATTGAAATATACAGAATAATACACATATATCATGGAAATCAAGTAAATGAGATGAAACACATAAAATAGGTGAAAATACACATTAAAAATCATCCATGGATGCCCCAAATAGGAGAAGGATGACCACCTAGGGCGAAGGACGAGATGAGAGGATGGCCTGCGGCATCCCATTTATTGCTTTGATAGATGAGTATCTGTCGGGCCTTATTTTCTTCCGTCACCACTAGATAAAATAGAATGCAGATTTTTGGGACCAAAACTTGCAAGCAAGCATACAAAACATCTCTTAACACAAATCATGTGAGTATCAGGCCCTAAGTCATACTAAAACGGTGTTTTAACATCGAATTATGCATAAAATGCTATAAAACGTATTAAAATATAAATTTAGAGAATAAAGAATAAAAGCTTAAAATAAGAACAATGGAGGAATCTTAACCCAAACACACCACTAACATGCCAATTCCATTCAAATTCATGTTTTAACACATTTAAGCCATGCAAATAGATCAAATGTAACCTTTACAAACCATTTTTTCAATAAATTCCATATGATTCATACATGGCAATTCTAAAGAGAGAAGGAAAATTAAAATAAAGAGATAGTAGCCTAGAATATTACGCTCATGAGATATTCTAACTTTGAAATAGTTGTAGTCCAAATCTCCACTCCAATTTGATTCGTTTGCTTTTAGAAAAATCAATAAAAATCGTATATGCTTGTGTATTTTAATCAAAGAGATTGTTAGAGCAAATTCTCAGAGAGAGAGAAAATTGAATTTTCTTCTTCCCCAAAGTTTTACTCTCTGTAAATAATGATTCCTCCTCCCTTCAAAACCTTATAATTTTAGGTTTTATACTTAGCTTAGAGTTGGATTTGGATTCCAACTCTAACTCCCTAATCTGGAGGTATTATCCTTAAAAATTGGTAAAAAAAAACTCTTGAAATATATCTTTCTATTTTGGAATTCCAAAAATATGGAAACTCTAGAATTTGAGCCATGGACAGGCATCCCTTAGTGACAGGCGGCCTAGTTCAACTAGAATATTAAAATTCTTAAAATACCTCTAATTTAACTTGTGTAGGAGAGAAGGATCCGCAAACGACCGTCCCTCAGGTGACAGACGAGCATCTGGCACCACTAAAGGCTCAAACCAAGGTGTTTGTGAATCCTTTGTTAAAAACTTGAAAATACTTAAAAAATTATAAAAATCTTTGAAAAAGTGTTCAAAATTCATTATTGAAGCTTCGAGATCCAAACCTATTGTCAGTAATATACTATTTTTTCATCATTGAGTAACCCTGATATAGGCTACCTTGGGTTACGGTGCCTACAATTGCTTCCAATTTTAGGGAGCTGGTACACTAGTGCCAATGTGAGCCCAAATTCAGAGTAAAAGTAAAAAGATGTGTACCTGAGGCAGCAACTCTCTTAGTTGATTAAAACACGTACCTTCTGAGGCAATGAGCCTATTAGCTGGATAGTTATCGTCAGCTTATTAATGTGTTAACCTTGGTTCAAGTAGTTAACTTTAGTTTATCTATGTATTAACCCTGGTTTGGATAGTTAACATTAGTTTACCGATGTATTAACCCTAGTTTGACTGTTCGATTAGCGCTTGAGGTATGAAAAATCAGGATAAGTTGATTAAATCTTATTAGTAACTGAGGCATGTAAAATTAGGTTGTTTGAATACGTTTGATTAGCACTTGAGGCATATATAATTGGGATGACTTGAATGGAATTAATTGATGCCTAGCGTATTTAGAATTAGGTCGAGTTAATTAAATCTTATTAGCGCCTAGAGCATGCAAAATCAGATTATTTGGATGCATCTGATTAGCACCTAAGGCATACAAAATCAAGATGACTTGATTAAATATGAGTAATGCCTATGTTTAGCCTACAAAATTAAATAAGATTTGAGTGAGATTTGATTAGTGTTAACTATAGACTGACCTTTGTGTTGGTTGATTCCTCTGGTGGGCTTATTATCCCTTCATGAAGTAACATTCCACTAGGAATATTTTTGGCAAATATGCATCTTTGAGGAGTCACTGAGATGTGGGTGTGGTTGCCCCCTGGAGATATATTTTATCTTAGGAATTTCTAGCAAATAAAAATTTGTGAGGAGTCACTGTAATGCTGCCAGATTTTGTATAGTTTCTAATGACTATGTCACCACTCTATAAATTGGCACCAATGTAAGGAAACCCATCATCATTAAGGCTATTAACACCCCTAGTCTTACCTTGTGTCTTCCTCAAATTTATACTATCATCGAGCTTTTACCTTTTGTTTAATAGTTTCTTGTTGTCAATATTGATCTTGTGACTTCTCATGTGTTAAAATTTAAGCATTCCCAAGCCTTATGGAGAATATGGATCACCATATAAATGAACATTGACTGCTACAATGGCATTATGACCATTATATAGCTCTAGCTTCGGTCGTATTTCATTCTGGCCTTATGTTAATCTATACTTTACATGGTGACCCATGGTGAAGGATCCATAAAATGGCCTTACCCCACTTAGGCTTGATAGCAAAGATGTGTACAGTTTAGAATGAATGTATATGCTCAAGAAAAATTGAGTGTAAGACCCCTTCATAATTCAAAAATATTCTCACTTCTCTTTATTGTGTATCTCATTTATTTCAACCTATTCAGGAAACTTCTAACGACTAGGATGGGTGTTTTGGTTTGTTCTCTAGTTGTAGACATATGTCCCTTGATGGGGTTTATAGATGGTACCAGTAACAATGATTTGTTATTAGTGATTATATTTATTGAATTTGTCATTTTTATTTTTCTTGATTCTTTTTTTCTTATGTCTATTATTTTGTTTTATCATGGTTTATCGATTATAAGTCTTATTATTAATTTTATGGCTTTTTATGTTTTATTTTTTTACAAGCATAATGAGAATGATAAGTATGAATAAAATGATATACAACATGAGACAAACATATAAATTCAGTATAAGTTTTATTTTTTATATACATCAAAAATATTCAACTAAAGTTTCAAAATAATGGATCTATTGTGAAGGCCCTAGTCCCGATGCTCTATGATAGGCTGGCTCTGAAGGAGGTTTATGAGCTGGTGGCTTAGAAGGCCTGGCAAGTGCCATGGCCTATGGTGCTGCTGGTGGCTGCTCCTCATTTAGCCTGAATCTAAATAGGAACCCAGGTAGCACTACTGTCAAGGGCTACTTTGCTATCACCTCTATGAGCTATTCTGACCCTAATCAACCTCTATGACTACCGTGGAGTGCTGCTCAAGATACCTTACTAGGTCACCCCTAAAGTATCCGATGTACCTCCTTAGCTTCTTGTCCATCTCTACTACAACCTACCTGCCCCTAGGGACCTCTCCCTTAATGTGATCCCTCTATTCTTTAATCCTAGTGAGACAGTCATCCACTACCTATAAAGAGTCATCAAATCTTTAATCTGTAGCTACCATATCTACTCTGAGGACCTGTGCCTCTGTAAAGTCTATAAGTAGCTAGCAATGTCCAAAGAGACTGCAATACTGTAAGTATCATCTATAGTGTTTGATCTTGATGTTTATTGGCATTCTTTAGCACTAATAACCTCTTGAAGATGTCATCAGATGAAGGAATTGAGGAAGGGTATATTGGTGGTACAACCGGAGATGCCTCTAGGCATGCTAGTGATGATGGTATAGATGGTGAAGGAGCTATAGATGTAGAGGCTCTTTGGTGTCCATAAGGGGAAGGAGTTGAAGATGTGGATTTTTTGAGATCTCCATAGGGTAAGAACCTCCCCATCCTCCTAATTGAAGACTTTTAGCACTTAGAGTATGATCTAAGATGCACTGGTGACTGCAATGATCCCTCCAAGAGGTCTTGCAAATCTATCTTCATGTTGAACTCATAATTTGAATCTCACTCTACCCCTTATGGCTCTTATGGCTCATACACCTACTCTACCTAGTCATCTGGCTATGGTGGTTGTACTAGGGGTGCCTATGAAGCTAATTGTTAGTGGTTATGTCCCTAGCCATACATTTGGTTCTTTATGTAATGTCACATTTCATTTTATAAATTTGATTTTTCTTCATGTTAGAATATAATAATATTTGTAAATAACAATTTAATTTTTATTTTGGCTATCCCTAGTTATTTATCATTAAAGGAATAATGATAAATAAAACTAGTATGAGTTTGATTGATAATCATGGGATGATTATATATGGTGATATAAATCAAACTTGTAGGTACTCGTTGGAGAATAGAGTACTGGATTGACCCACTATGAGGTACTATATGGGTTAATGTCATTAGTGATCTCATAATAATTATGTTATTGATCTTTAGACCTGAGATTATCATAGTATCCTACACGAGGAACATTATGTTTTGACATAACTAAACATTATCTTTAATCGGATAATAATAAATGTTATGATTGGACATGATGATAATCATGTAAAGGATAGTGAAAAATTGAGATGGAATTTGTCCCTATTTTATGAGAGAGATATCTATTGGGCCCCTTAATAAGTAAGACTGAGACATACATGGTCGTGCTTAATTGAATTAATGGCACAATTAATGTCATTTGATATTATCAGTCTACTTAGTGACCGAGAAATTATATGTTTGAACTATATAAGTTTGACATGGACCATGACTTATGTTCATATAAGATATCATATGACAAAGGAATTATAACATGTTCTATGAGGTTAACATTGAATTATCGATATTCATATTATTCGGGTAGTCGTAATATCTTGCTAGAGGCCATTTATGACTTGTGGGCCCATGATGGGACTGGAGCCCACGGCCAATATAATATAAACCTATTGGGTCACACACATAGAATGTGATGAATGGACTAAGGGTTAATTCGGGCATTTAGAATTTTATTTTATGACAAATTAAAATTCAAAATAAATAATGAAATAAATAAATATTAACTAGGATTAATATTATAATTTTATTTTAAAGTATTTCTTATTTTAATAAGAAATATAGACCCAAAATTCTCTCTCTCTCTTAATTAGGATTAGGCCAACTATATATATATATATATATATATATATATATATATATATATATTTGGTTGGTAGCCCTAATACACAGATTTAAGAAGGTGAGCCAGCACTTTGAGAAAGTGAAGAGAGAAATTTGTTTTCTGTAACCCTAGCCAACAAAGAAGGGAGCTAGCACCCCAGGTGAATCCGTTCCTCATGTTCAAGTGTGGATACCGATAAAGGGTGTTCATTTTGTGTGAGCCAGCACCTATAAGATGATTTTACGCTTCAAGAGGTTAGTAATCATTACTTTTTCTTCATTAAGTCAATTGGATCGCATGGATCATGATGGGTTTCATTATTTTTGTTGCATTTTAGTTTTATTTTTATTTTTTTATGTCAAAACCCAACACTATTGATACCTCCTATGGTGGCTGATCCTACCTATCCTCCTTAACGGGTGCACTTGGTACTATCGGGTCAAGATCGTACCTTTATCTAGTCTTGGGTACAGTCAACAACCTATACTCCCTCTCTCACCCATCGATAGTCTCCACCATCTTCATTGTGAGTGCCACTTATGAATCGATATTTATACTCTCTGGGATTGGATCTCTAAACTTGCTCTCATCTGCTCCCAGTGAAAGTAACGACAGAGTGATGATGCCTGTGATATAAATTTGTGTACTCGACTATGTGGATACCCTAACTAAAGAGGCAATGATCTTATGTGTGATATCCACACGTCCACCCTCCTACATACCTTATAAGCTAGTGACATCTGCGAGAGTTAATTAACCCTGGACTCCCTATGCATCCCAAGTAGAAGGCAAATAGGACCATTTAAATATACCTATAAACTTGGGTAGCCAGCATCATAATCTTTGCCATATCAAACTTGTATATGGCCCTCAGTAGTGTCATCACTCTCCATGTATCTCAATCCATCAACCTAGGTGGTGTAATTGTATCTAGCCTAATTAGAAGACCTATAGCCTGAGCAAACCTACAGCGTGTGATGCTATAATGTATGCCCAGTGCCTAGAACTGGATGAATTCCTCCTCTGTATCTGAGCTCAAGTAGCTGCCATACTGTAAGGTGGTTAGTACCTCTCTAGTGGCATCTATGTAAGTCTTGTAGGTTGGGGCCAAAAAATCTATCCATCCCACCCTGGCTAGGGTTGGTTGACCTCCTCTAACAACCTAAAATCCTGTAAGAACTACCTAGACATGACTCGGCTCGAACTGAACTAAACCTACAGCAAAGCTCAGTATTTAGCAGCCTGTGCAAGTGTCATGTATGTAGATGTAGGCTAAGGTGGGTTCATACTTGCAATTCTATGAGGCATCCTAAAATATATTATGCTTCTTTGAATTTTCTTGACATTTGTGCATCTAAGGTCTTCCAAAATTATTTTCTTTGTTCTGAAGACTTCTGAATTCCATACAAAATAAGAGAAAATACAATACTATGTATGTTCAATACATGAGACATACAAAATGCATTTTGGCTTCCCAGAGGTGATAGATAAGCTGCCCATGACTCGTTCTTCGAGGGATGACCATCTGTCATCACTTTTTATAAATAGTGCCTAAAATTTCTTAGTCTTTGTGCTTTTAACTTCTCTCTTCTCCAAGGAACCTTCTGCTAGGTATTTTTTTTCTTCCCTTTTTTTCTTTTTCTTTTCTTACCATTTTCCTTTTTAGTTATTTATTTTTCTTATTATATTTGCACTTTGACTACTCGAAATTACCATCATCATGGGTTTTAGGCTTGCAAAGTTACATCATTATTGGATGAATCGAAAACTTAAGAGGACCCTCTATTGGCTCCATACTCAAGTTTGAGGTTTTTGAAAAGAGTTATGCCTTCTACTAGAGGAATTTGTTGCAATAGTCGATACCAGGTTCGAGCCTGGTACGCGAACATGTGTACCTTCTACTGTTTCTAGCTACCTTAGAGAGGTAACCCATACCTTGGCCATCCTTTCTACTAAGGCTAGGGGTTTAGTGCATCATAGAAGGACATTCTCATTGGAGCTACTAATTGATGTATTAACTGACTTCGACAATATATCCACCATCCATTTTAGCGTGGTATTACTTTGCTTCCTTACTAGGTGCTTATTGATGTGTGCATGACATATTCCAAAGGTGTAACCTATTTCCCTAATATGGGCCATTTAACAGATGATGAAATTATGTTCAGGTATACTTGGAAGGCTATCACCTCTGTGGTTCAAAATGGAGCTTCTGGATATGTTTCTTTATACGAACCACATCAAGCCACCTTCTATATTGTTGCCCATTATGCCCATTAGTTTGGGGATCAACAAGATATTGTTAGGAATCCATTGGGTTTCTGAGGTGGCATTTTTACTACTCATTTCTTATCAGAGTATCATCGGATGATTTGGACCTGATTCCCTATAAGAACCTCTATCACCGAGATTGGTGCTTGTGACTTTAGCACCTCCAACTCATACAAGCAGTGGGTCACCAATCCAGTTGTTAAAAATAGATTTTCTCACCTTAAGCACCTAGACGGAGAGAGAAAGAGAGATGTGATATGGATAAACTGATGGAATATGACATGATATGTTCATGATAATCATGCAGCAGAAAAACGATAAAATCGATCATACATGCCAAACAATTGCATGACAAGAATCGAAACATGCAATTTTAGGGTTTTTAAAAACTTACAACTTTAGATGCCTTTTAAAAATTGAATTTGATGATGACCAGCAACCAAGATGGATATGTCAACCTTAGATCTTCACCACTAATGCCAAAAGAACAGCCTTTACGGCACTCTTCTTTATGTTCAAACACAAAATTGCAACGATAGCTTAAAATTGAGATTGCTAGCTCTCTTTTAAAGTATTGTGTAATGACAATGGTTTGAAGCTACAAGACTTGATCTTGCACTTTTTTTAGGTGCTATTAATGCCCAAGAACACAAGAGAATGAGGAACAATCCTTTCTCCTTGTGAAAATTGGCCAAAAGAATTTTGTGTGAGAGAGAGAGAAGTTCACGCCAAAACTATCAAAAACTAGGGTTTCACATTTTTTCCTCTATCAATATAAATCACCTAATTATGTAAGTGATTAATCTAAAATCCACTACCTCAAGATAATTTATTTTAGCCTTAATCACTTCCTCAAAAATAAGTAATATATATTGATTCAAACTCTTTTAAAATTCAAATTAATTTGAAATAAAACATAAGACATTTTAATCAAATTAATCACTTAATAAAGAAATCAACATGTGCCGAAATTCCCTTGGTTTTATCTTGGAATTCGGCTAGGTTACTTATATATTAAGTGTTTTAATTTGATTTAAATATCATTAGGATTTAATACTCAATTAACTTAATTAATACAAGATAATTAATTAATTGAAATTAAACCATGTGGGTTGAATTTCTCTCTCTCATGGGCCAAGGTCCAATAGCATTTATAATGCCCATTACATATATTAATTTGACTTTAATTAAAAGCCCAAATTAATGTCCAATATATTATTTAAATATTTTAAGCTCAATGCTTTGTGTGCGATCCTATAGGTCCATTTAATGTTGGCAATGAATTAATAAATTAATTCAAAGGCTATATATATTCTCTAGCAAGATATTATAGCATTCCAAATTAAATGAAAATGCATATGGCATTTAGTGACCTAATGCAATTTTGTATAGTCCCTTACCCATAAATATCAGAATTAATATAAGGCATGGAACTAGTCATCCTTATATATATTAATTCCTTTCTTGATATTCCAGTGACACTGAACTCTCAGATAAATAATGATTACTCATTATTTCCTCTCAGTATGGCCATACACTTCTCAGTTCATTGATCAAGTGGCCGATGATATTTTCTCTCTTATAGAAAGGGGTAATCCCCTCACTTCTCTCATGCTTTCTAACATGAATCAATGTATACCCAAGCACACCCGTACTTGTCACTCTATTACGAGCACGTTAGGTGTATGTCAAAGCACACAGTAATTCATAAAGAGTTTCGTAGAGATTTTAGGTCTAAGAACTCCGATACAAAACTTGCATATGAGAAATACTTATGACTTGTACCATGTAGTGTTCTCATGAATGGATCTAATCCAGATACCATGTTCTAAACATGTATCTATAATCTCTGATTGACACTCTTGTCCTTATGATCTGTAAGACAGAACTTAACTTATTAGAGAGAGCATACTATTCTTAATTCATTTATTATTCCCATAATAATGACTGACTAGGGATATTTAGAATGAAGTCTCATTTATTTCAATGTCTTACAACAATGTGCCTCACACATGATAACTTAAATTGAAACAACATTCTTAGACAGTTCTATCAATTGATATGCACAGAAATACAATAGATAAAAAAAATGCCTCATTTATTAACTAAAATGTTTTATTACAATGTATTGGGGCTAGGGCTTACACTAACAATCTCCCACTAGCACTAGTCCCAATTGGGCATAGCCCTATGATCGAATGCTCTCAAATGAGCTTCGTGCAGATTTGGACGCAACTGTTTCGTCAAAGGATCTGCTACATTGTCTTCACTTGCTATCTTGCTAACCTTGACGTCCCCACAATCAATGATCTCTCTGATCAAGTGGTACCTCCTAAGTATGTGTTTGGATTTTTGGTGTGACCGAGGCTCCTTGGCCTGTGTGATGGCCCCGTTGTTGTCACAGAAAATTTCTAATGGATCGAGGATGCTTGGGACCACTCCTAATCTAGAAATGAAATTTTTAATCCAAACAGCCTCTTTTGTAGCCTCACTCGCTGCAATATACTCAGATTCAGTAGTTGAGTCAGCAACGATCTCTTGCTTCGAGCTTCTCCAGCTAACAGCACCACCGTTTAAAATAAAAACAAATCCAGATTGCGATCTAGAATCCTGAGTGCTGGTCTGAAAAGCAGCATCGGCATAACCTTGTATGACGAGCTCTTCTTGACCACCATACACCAAGAAGACCACCATACACCAAGAAGTGATCCTTAGTCCTTCGCAGGTACTTTAGAATCCCTTTTACAGCAGACCGGTGCTTCTCACCAGGATCTTGCTAAAACCTACTGGTTACACTTAGTGCATGAGCAACATCCAACCTAGTACATAACATAGCGTACATGATAGATCCAATAGCAGATGCATATGGGATTCTACTCATGTTGTCCCTTTCCTCTTTGGTTTTAGGGCACTGTTCTTTAGTGAAAGGAACTCCCAAAGCCAAGGTATGTACCCTTTCTTTGAGTCTCCCATACTAAAACGCTTTAGTACTTTGTCTATGTACTTTTCTTAAATTAGTCCCAAAAGCCGATTCGATCTATCTCTATAGATTCGAATACCAAGTATTGTCTCAGCTTCACCTAAGTCTTTCATTGAGAAACATTTTCCCAACCATTGCTTAACCTTTTACAATGTTGGAATGTCATTCCCAATGAGAAGGATGTCGTCGACATATAGGACCAGAAATACTACTATGCTCCCATTAACCTTCTTGTACACATAAGGCTCATCTTCGTTCTTGATGAAGTCAAATTCTTTGACAGCCTCATCAAAATGAAGATTCCAACTTCGGGATGCTTGTTTTAATCCATAAATGGATTTTTGAAGCTTGCAAACCTTCTTAGGATGCTTGGGATTGACAAAACCCTCAGGCTGTGTCATATACACATCCTCAAGTAAATTTTCGTTGAGGAAACCAGTTTTGACATCCATTTGCCATATCTCATAATCATGATATGCAGCTATGGCAAGCAAGATCCTAATGGACTTGAGCATGACTACAGGCGAAAAGGTCTCATCATAGTCTACACCATGAGTTTGTCGAAAACCTTTTGCTACTAGCCTACCTTTGTAGGTCTTATCAGCTTTGAGTTTAAATAGCCACTTGCATTCAATTACCTTAGCACCTTCCAGTGTATCAACCAAGGTCCAAACCTGGTTATCGTACATTGATTGCATCTCGGATTTCATGGCTTTAAGCCAATTTTCCGAGTCTGGGCTCTCAATAGCTTCTCGGTAGGTAGTAGGATCCTCACAATCTACTAACTCAATAGTGTCACTATCGGTGATTAGAAATCCGTATCTCTCAATCTCCAAACGTACCCTACCAGATCTTCTAGGTTCTTGTGTAATAGGTTCTTGTTCCACAACTGGTTGTGAACTTGATCCCATTTCCAACTCATCCTCTATAGGAGTTTGTGGTGCTTGAATTTCTCCAAATTCTACTTTACTCCCACTGTCTTTCTTGAGAAGGAACTCCTTTTCCAAAAAAAATGGCCTTGCGAGCAACAAATACTTTGTTCTCGGCTTGTGAGTAAAAGCAGTATCCCTTTGTTTCTTTGGGATAACCCACAAACAAGCAGACAGTGGATTTGGACTTTACTTTGTCAAATGTTAATTTCTTAACATGTGCTTCATAGCCCCAAATCCTGAGAAACGACATATTGGGTTCTTTCCCAGTCCATACCTCGTATGGTGTCTTCTCAACTGCTTTAGTTAGAGTACGGTTTAGTAGAAACGCAGCAATTTCTAATGCATAACCCCAAAAAGAGATAGGAAGATTTTCTTGACTCATCATAGATCAAACCATGTCCAACAGAGTTCGATTTCTCCTTTCGGACACACCATTCCATTGTGGTGTACCAGGAGGAGTGAGCTGTGAAATAATACCACACTCTTTTAGATGACCGTCAAACTCTTGGCTTAAGTATTCGCCACCTCGATCTAATCGAATGGCTTTTATACTTTTGCCGAGTTGTTTTTCTACTTCGTTCTTAAACTCTTTGAATTTCTCAAAAGTTTCAGATTTGTACTTCATTAGATAGACATAGCCATATCTACTGAAGTCATTTGTGAACGTCACAAAGTAGCTAAAACCACCTATAGCTTGTGTAATTAATGGTCCACATACATCGGTATGTATTAGTTCCAATAAGCCATTAGTCCTTTCACCTTTCTTGTTAAAAGGACTCTTTGTCATTTTTCCATGTAAACATAACTCGCATGTATCATAAGACTCTAAGTCGAATGACCCAAGCACTCCAGTTTTATGGAGTCTTGAAATGCGTTTTTCGTTTGCATGCCCTAAACGACAATGCCAGAAGTAAGTAGGGTTCAATTCGTTTGATTTAACCCTCTTTGTATTAATGTTGTATATGGACTCTTTGTTTTGTAGATCAAGGATATAAAGGTCATTTTGCAACATGGCATTGCCAAAAGAAATGCCTTGGCGACGAATATAAGCATTGCCATTTTTAATAACAAAATCAAGTTCATCCAAATCCAAACAAGAAAATGAAATAATGTTTCTGCTCATAGCAGGCACATAATAACAATTTTTTAAAACTAAACAAAGTCTAGAAGGTAAAGTGAGTTGATAGTCGCCTATCTCCATGGCAGCAACTCGTGCTCTATTCCCCACACGGAGGTCCACTTCATTCTTTCCAAGTAACCGCCTATTTCTTAGCCCCTGCACATTTGAACAAATATGAGAACCACAACCGGTATCCAATACCTAAGTGGTAGAAATAGAAAGGTTAATCTCAACAACAAAAATACTAGAACTGGACGCCTTGGCTCCCTTCTTCTTTTGTTCTTCCTTGAAGAGAGCGCAATTCTTCCTCCAATGCCCTATCTTGTTACAATGGAAGCAAGTGCTCTCACTCTCTTTAAGCTTCCGTGCCTTGGGCTTGGATTGGGCCTGAGGTGCACTCCCACTTGACTTGAACAGAGCTAGGTCATTCTTGGGTTTTGCCTTTCCCTTAGCGGGTCCCTTCTTAATGCCCCCTTGAACCATCAATACGGGATTGGTCTTTCAAATGTTCTCTTCAGCATTCTTAAGCATCCCATAGAACTTAGTGACTGACTTGTTCATTGCATGCATGTTATAATTCATCACAAATGGATCATAATCATCAGTCAATGGCCCTAAGATCAAGTCAATGGCCAATTCCTTTGGCACTTGTACCTCAAGCTTCTCAAGAGTATCAAAATACCCTTTCATTTTGAGTATATGGGTACTAATAGGAGTACCCGCAGCCATCTTACAAGAAATTAAGGCCTTTGTTGTCATGAACCTCTCATGACGAGCTTGCTCTTAGAACATCTCCTTGAGGTGTACCATGATCGCATAAGCCTCTTGGTCCATGAATTGCTTTTGCAAATCAGGCACCATAGTGGCCAGCATCAAACATGTCACATCATTGGAGTCGCTCTTCTTGGTCTCAAAAGTTTCCTTTTGAACCGCAGAGGGATTCCTAGCAGGTTCTTTAGGCAAGGGTGCATCCAAAACATACGACTTTTTCTCTTGCTTAAGAACTATTCTTAAGTTTCGAGACCAGTTTATGAAATTGGTGCCATTCAATTTTTCCTTTTCAAGGACCGATCGCAATGAGAAATTGTTGTTTGAAGAAGCCATTTTCAATCTACAATAAAATTTAGCAATATTAAATGAGGTCTTATTATAATCCCACAAACCGAATTAATATCCCCTTAAATAATTCGCGTTAGTGATTTTAATGTGGGCCAAGATCCACTTTTCACAACAACTTATTAGTCAAGTTGAGCTTGTACACCTAACAAGTTAAGTTACTTAGGTAGGAAAAACTCCAATCATGTCTCGTATATGACTCTTGGATCAAATGGACTAACATCTTAATATGTTATAGCACAAACCCATTTATTAGTTGCCTAGGTCCGAGCATCCCTTTGCATGTTAAGTCCAACCTACATTCACAACCCATGCCTCACAAAGATAATCGGGCGCATCTAGGACTCCTAGTCTACGTGACCGATGATCGATGCCTTGACATGTTTCGAATTAGGAAGGCATCTTTGTGACTTATTATTTTTAGGGATTCATTTTATTACGGCTTACATGGCATACCCTTTGTCATCCATACATAGCATACATATATAAATAATTGCATAAAGTAAAGCATGACAAACATGGGCCCAAAAGTCTACAACTAAGATTCTATACTATTACATAAGAATCTTCGAGTTGGGCTTCTCTACTCCGGTGGGCTTCGTCTTGATTTACAAAGTCTTCAAGTAAATTCTATTCTAAGAAATAAATGAAACTTTTACAATAATACATAATGGCTCGTAGGCCATATTTAATTACAAAAACCCAGGGCCCATGAATGCATCATGTATATCCATTCATCACACTAAACAAGCAAATAAATATACATAACATTCATGGATCAAACAAAGTCCAATTTTAATTAAATTAGCCAAGCCCATTAATGAAAATTGTGTACTTGAACCTTTAAGAGATGACCCCGTGATGGGCCTGGGCCGAAGCCCAATGGACTAAATCTACTTATTGAATAAGTTCTCTTAAAAGCCCAAAACACAAACTAGTTAGATTTGTGTTATAAATCAACTCTAGTATAATTTTCAATTTTGCCATTTTTTAATTATATGTCATATAGCCCATAAACATTAAAAATACATATAATATGTACCAATATGAATTAAAATACAAAATCATGAAGAACATATATATGATACACGACATGCATATAAAAACAAACAAACAACAAAACTAGTTGTTTAATGCTTATGTGATACCACAAAAATGCACAAATACTTAAATCAATTTTATAAGTCATTTAATAATTAAAATAAGGTCATAAATATTGATTTAATATTTTGTACCAATCTGACTAAATGTGTTTTTACCATTTTAATCAAAACAAAACAAACAATGTTGATTAAACATGTAACAAACACAAACTAGTCATAGTTTTAAGTTATTTTAAAATTAATCAATTAAATTTTCATGAACTAGAATTAAAACCAAATTTAAAATATGTTCATACCTGATATTTAATCTTTAAAAATCACTTACAAACTGTAATGGCCTCAACACCGGGTCAGCCGTGAACAGTACTTTTCGATGGTGAATAGTGCTTTTCAGGCCCGAAAGGACACCCGAAAGTCAAAAATATTTTATTGGACCATTGGAAAGTATTGGTCATGGTGAATCCGGAGTTGAAATTTGAAGTGAAATTGAGGCCAAATAGGCTTCAAAAGGTCAAAAATTCAAAAAAGTAGCAAGTCAATTTCCCTGGTAGGAAAGGTGACTTGATTTTACGTAAATAATTAAAAATAGTAAATGAACTCCAAAAATTGCCAGATTTTGCATGTCTACATGAATTTTTGTGTAGAATATTTTAGTGATGAGAATAGAATTTTTCGGTGACATCGGCAGTTATCGAATCGGACCGATAAATTTGAATCGGATCGATAATGAACTCCGATTGAGCCAAAAATTTGCGTGCTAGCTATTTTTGATGTGATAAGAGTGATTGAATTATTTTTGGAGTGATTTGATGGCTGAAAGAGAGAGAAATTAAATTGGGCCTTTAAGGGCCTAAATTGGGCCTTTTTAGTTAATTGGGCAAAGCCCAACATTTTGGCCCAATTTTGGGCCCATTGGAGAGATATTTAAAGGCCAAAAATCTGGAGAAAACTCCAGAACTCAGCTCTTCTTCTTCCTTTCTCTCCTTGGCCGAATTCCCATCCATCTTCTCTCTCTCTCTTGCTTCATAACCACTCAATATCTCTCTTAAATTCCAACTTAGGAATTGTAGTTCCATCCCTCTAATACACTAAAATAGCTTCACTTGATTGATTTGGGCAAAGAAAGTGAAGAAATCAAGGAAAGAAAGAAAGAGGGGTAAGTTGGAGCTTGAGAATTTTAATGTTTTAAATTGATTTCTTAGTGGTTTTCCATAGATTTTTAGGTGTAGATTATGATTATGAGGTTGGTTTTTGCATTTGAGAACAAGAAAATGAAGAAAACTAAGCTTAAATGGGCTGCCCTATGTAGGTGAACAGTGGAGGGGAGTTTTTCCAAGAACAAAGGCAAGGGAAAGGAACCTTAGACTCTCTAATTCAAGATAAATTTGTAAGTGACTAATTAATCTTTACATTTTCTAAGTTTATGAATTTTTCTTAATTATGTAATTAGGGTAAAAATGTCTAAAGTTGTTAATTGATGTAAATATGTTAGGGTTATTGTAATTAAGTTAGTGAATTGATGAATAGAAGATGAAAATGAAAAAAAAAAGAAAATTTTTAAGATGAAAAAAGAATGGTGGCCGAAATTGTTATAAAGGGAAACTAGTGAGAACAATGCAAATAATTAATATATGTTAGCTTAAAATCATAGTAGACATGATAATTAATGTTCTTGAATTTGTAGAGAATATTGAGAATTAATTTGGAAATTTTCAAGAGTATTTATAGTGTATGTTTATAGTAAAAGTTGTGATTTATAGTAAATTAGTTGATTATTTTAATGAAAAATGATAATAAATAATAAATAATGCATAAATAAATTTTATTGACATTTATTGAAATTATTGTGATTTTATTTAGAATTTAATGTTAATATGTATATTGAAAATAATTGAATTATTGATTAATAATTGCATAAAAATGATGAAAATGGTGAATTTATATGAAATTAAATTAAGGTTAATGAAAAGAAATAAAAAGTCAATTATTGAATTTTTTTCGGACTTGAAAAGAATTAATAAAGTAATTATTACTATGCCCTTAGAGTTAGTCTGGCAGTAAAAACTAGTTCTGGATATAGTTGGCTAGCCATAAGAACATCCTTTACCGCGGTGCAAGTCATGGCGACTTGCTTAGCTATGGGTAGGAACATTGATCTTCATAGCTTCAGTGTAAAGTGAAAGTAAAAAGTATAGTGTTTTGAGAATGGTTCCTTGAGAATCATTTCTCTTTTTAGTGGGATCCGTGGGGTCCATGTTCCGTGTATCCGGTCCGAGATTTTCTGCTGGTTCTGTACTAGGGGCATAATGGTTAATAAAATGAAAAATAAATGAAAAGAAAATGAAAAGTAAGAAAAGAAAGTGAAAAAGGATCACAATGAAAGAAAAAGAAAGTTTAGGGGTAAAACGGTAATTTTTCCAAAAAGTGTAAAAAGATTAGTAAAGTAAGTGAAAATTGGCTAATTATGGATAAAACAGTCAGATAATAGTTAAATTACTTAAAAAGTGAATTTTATGAACAGCAAGGACTAGTTTAAAGATAGTAATTGAGCTTATAATGGCAAAATTATAATTATGTGACTAAATAGAATAATATTATAGAAAATGTTAAGTTATTGTTTTGAATGTAATAACTGACTTTATAATTATGTTTATTTTTACATGTTAATATTTAAGAATAATCATGAAAATGTTAGGAAATGTATCGATTATTAGTCACCACTGAGCATATTGAGTGCTTAGCGTGTAGTTTTACTGCGCGCAGGTAAATAGGAGCAGGAGCAAGAGTTCACATTGCAAGATTTCTTTTAGAATGCTCTAGTCGTATTAATTTTAGCATATATATATAAGTTTAAATTTTACTCTTGATCATGTAATGTATCTGAAGTTAATTTAATAAGCTGAGTTTGAATTGTGAATGGAATGGATGGAATGAATGAATACCGTTGTTATTATTGCTTGTTGTGCCTCTGAGAGGCTGTGTGAGTTGTTTGCTTTTCAGGGGTCTAGTACTATGTACAGCCGTTATATTGCAAAATTTTTATTAAATGCATAGTATTTTGGACATTTATAGGTCAAAGGCGAAGGGTAGTTTCAATTAAGTAATTGTCGATACGATTTTTAAGTTTAGAAGTTAAGTTGGAAAAAAAAATTTTCAGTCTTCAGTACATCGGTACAATGTCAGGAGGGATAAGGGTGTTACACAAACATGCCAAAATCGTTTTTACATTTAATATTTAAAACTAGTTGTTAAACTAACAATTAACATGCCAAATAGCACCTAGTTTTTAATATTAACATGTACCATCAGGTATTATCAATTAAATCCGACCATTAACAGCTCCTAGAACATCTTAGGACAGTAAATCAACATGTCATATTAATTATAATACCTATCTAATCATTTAAAATCGTTTTTACACCAAAACAATGCAAAAAACTCAAAACAGAAAATTTCAGCATTGCATGTATTTAAAATAACGATTTTTGATTAATTATTTCATGCATCTAAAGCACTAAAATAAGAATGTTTAGGCTCTGATACCACTGATGGAATATGACATGATATGTTCATGGTAATCATGCAGCGAAAAAAATGATAAAATTGATCATACATGCCAAACAATTCCATGACAAGAATCGAAACATGCAATTTTAGGGTTTTTAAAAACTTACAACTTTAGATGCCTTTTAAAACTTGAATTTGATGATGACCAACAACCAAGATGGATATGCCAACCTTATATCTTCACCACCAATGCCAAAAGAACAGCCTTTACGCCACTCTTCTCTATGTTCACACACATAATTGCAACGACAGCTTAAAATTGAGATTGCTAGCTCTCTTTTAAAGTATTGTGTAATGGCAATGGTTTAAAGCTACAAGACTTGATCATGCACTTCTTTTAGGTGCTATTAATGCCTAAGAACACAAGAGAATGAGGAACAATCCTTTCTCCTTGTGAAAATTGGCCAAAAGAATTTTGTGAGAGAGATAGAGAAGTTCACGCCAAAACTATCAAAAACTAGGGTTTCACGTTTTTTTCCTCTATCAATATATATCACCTAATTATGTAAGTGATTAATCTAAAATACACTACCTCAAGATAATTTATTTTAGTCTTAATCACTTCCTCAAAAATAAGTAATATATATTGATTCAAACTCTTTTAAAATTCAAATTAATTTGAAATAAAACATAAGACATTTTAATCAAATTAATCACTTAATAAAGAAATCAACATGTGCCGAAATTTCCTTGGTTTTATCTTGGAATTTCGGCTAGGTTATTTATATATTAAGTGTTTTAATTTGATTTAAATATCATTAGGATTTAATACTCAATTAACTTAATTAATACAAAATAATTAATTAATTCAAATTAAACCATGTGGGCTGAATTTCTCTCTCATGGGCCAAGGTCCAATAGCATTTATAATGCCCATTACATATATTAATTTGACTTTAATTAAAAGCCCAAATTAATGCCCAATACATTATTTAAATATTTTAAGCCCAATGCTTTGTGTGCAATCCTATAGGTCCATTTAATGTTGGCAATGAATTAATAAATTAATTCAAAGGCTATATATATTCTCTAGCAAGATATTATAGTATTCCAAATTAAATGAAAATGCATATGGAATTTAGTAACCTAATGCAATTTTGTATAGTCCCTTACCCATAAATATCAGAATTAATATAAGGCATGGAACTAGTCATCCTTATATATATTAATTCCTTTCTTGATATTCCAGTGACACTGAACTCTCAGATAAATAATGATTACTCATTATTTCATCTCGGTATGGCCATACAATTCTTAGTTCACTGATCAAGTGGCCGATGATATTTTCTCTCTTATAGAGAGGGGTAATCCCCTCACTTCTCTCATGCTCTCTAACATGAATCAATGTATACCCAAGCATACCCGTACCTGTCACTCTGTTACGAGCACATTAGATGTATGTCAAAGCACACAGTAATTCATAAAGAGTTTCATAGAGATTTTAGGTCTAAGAATTCCGATACAAAACTTGCATATGAGAAACACTTATGACTTGTACCATGTAGTATTCTCATGAACGGATCTAATCCAGATACCATGTTCTAAACATGTATCTATGATCTCTGATTGACACTCTTATCCTTATGATCCGTAAGACAGAACTCAACTTATCAGAGAGAGCATACTAGTTTGAATTCATTTGTTATTCCCATAACAATGACTGACTAGGGATATTTAGAATGAAGTCTCATTTGTTTCAAGGTCTTACAACCATGTGCCTCACACATGATAACTTAAACTGAAACAACATTCTTGGACAGTTCTATCAATTGATATGCACAGGAATACAATAGATAAGACAAATGCCTCATTTTTTAACTAAAATGTTTTATTACAATGTATTGGGGCTAGGGCTTACACTAACATAAACTAGATTAGATACTATTATAGATCATGTTTTTGCTTTTATTTGAACTTTTAGAACTTGAACATGTGAGAAGAATATTGCTATTTTTCGAACACCTTGATGATACTATGAATACATGCATGATATTTCTTTTTGATTTCAGTATGCATGATCATCATTTGATATTATCCCAATTGCACATAATATTTAATCTCGAGTGAAATTTTACAAGCATCATTAACTCCTATCATTAATTAGACCTCTTGGATTTTCTTGATTGATTTTTCTCTCAGCATTTAATTTTTTCCTGGGGTGTTTTTTTTAGTTTTTACCTTGTCGTGGTGCCCAATTTTAGCAAGGCTGCCATTTTTTTTATTTTTGACCTACTGGGTATTTATTTTCTTCTTTTTCTCTTTTTTTAGTCTTAGCCATGGAACCTTTTCAATCTATCTATGTTCACCGGCTCTTTGAATTCATTGTCATTGCTCTGACAACATGGCAACTCCCGTAGGCAATAACTTTTTGAAAATAAAAGATCCTTTCTATGTGGGCCTAAACTTGCCTTGAATATCTGGAATCCCTGACCTCATCTATTTGAACACTAAATCTCTCTCTTTCAAAGGATGATTCCTAACATTTTTCCTGAATAAATAAGCAATCGTCTACTAATAAACCTGATTATGATAATATGCCCTCATTCTATCCCCATCAAGTAGGTTAAGCTATGATAGTCTTTGCCTAGCCCATTCTGCCTCTAGTATCTCAGCTTCTAAAACTTCTCTCAAAGATTGATGTGTAATTTCTATTGGTAATACTACTTCTGTCCCATAAACTAAAGAAAATAGGGTAGCTCCTATTGAAGTTCTAGCTATGCTTCTGTAATCCCATAATGCAAAAGGTAGCTTATCGGTCCAATCTTCATAAAACTGCACCATCTTGGCCAAAATTCTTTTCACATTCTTATTAGCTGTTTTGACTATTTTGTTTGCCTAAGGTCTATAAGGAGAAGATTTATAATATTTAACCCCATATTTGATAAGTAATTGCCTAGTTTTACTGGAGAACTGTAACCCATTATCCGACATAATATGATAAGGCAAACCATACCTATATATCAAGTTCTTCTCGATGAACTTAGCCATGTCCCTTACATTCACTTTTTTTGAAGGATCTAGCTTTTACCCACTAGGTGAAATAATCAATGGCCACTATGATGAACATGTGTCCGTTCGAAGTAGGTGAATGAATCATACCTACGATTTTTATGCCCCAAACAATGAATGGCTATGGTGATGTAATGTTGAATAACTCTGAAATAGGTCAATGCCTTAAGTTTGCATACTGTTGGCACAATTGATATTCTTTGACATACTTAGAATGATGATTATCCATTGTGAGCCAAAAGAATCCTTGGCGTATAATCTTCTTCGCTAAGGTTAAATCGTTTATGTGAGCTGCATGCACTTCTTCTATGACCCTTTTTTGCCTCTTTTTCATCCAAACACTTTAGCTGGATTCCATAAGGCTATCTTTTATAAAGTACTCCTGCTATGGTAATAAACTAGGTTTATAGCTTATAAATCATCCTTTGGTCCTTTTTAGTAGCTTTTGAGGGAAACATTGACTTCTTTAGATAGTTTTGAATTTCATAATACAAAGGCTCCCTATTATCCACCTCAATATTCACAATTTGTTCATATTCAAAGCATGGTTTATTTAAACTTAAAATTAGCACTGGCTTTATACTTACCCCTTTTGGATTATCCCAGATCAGTACTAAGGTGTCTAAAGCATCTGCTAGTTGATTTTTCTCTCTAGGCATATATCCAAAAGTACAAACCTCAAAATGACCACTCAGAGTTTTCAGGATTTTAAGATAAAGTAATAACTTTTCTTCTTTGATCGAACATTCACCCCTCATTTGATAAATTACCAAAGATGATTCTCTAAATACTTTTGCAGATTTTACCCCACAGCCAACAATGCTTCCAACCCAAAAATGCAGGCTTCATATTCAGCTTTGTTGTTCGTGGCCTTGTACCTCAATTTCTTAGCTAGTGGCATTTTCTCTCCTTTTGGGATCACCACGATTGCTCATACTTCTGCTCCTTTATTGTTCACAATCCCATCAAAGTACATCTTCTAACCCTGCACTATTATAGCTATAATGTGCTCATTAGGGAATTCATAGGTTACCTCTTCTCCTTCTAAAGGTTGATCATCTAGGAACTTCGCTACCGCTCTCCCTTTAATGGTTTTCCTAGTGATGTATTCTATGTCAAACTCTTGTAAAAGTATTAACCATCTTCCCTAAGAGTGAAGGTGCTTCTTGTAAATACCTAAAGGGGTTCTCTTTAGCCACTGCATATATCCTGTAGGAATGAAAGTAGTGTCTCGATTTCTTTGATGCACATATAATTGCTAAATAAATCTTTTCAACTTCTATGTACTTTACTTCATAAGGGAGAAACTTCTTACTGAGGTAGTACACTACATACTCAATCCTAAAGTCATCTTTTTGAGCCATCATTGGTCCTACCGAATCATCCTCTATAGCCATATACAAAATCAAAGGGTTACCTGCCTGAGGTGGTCTTAACAATGGTGGATAGAGCAGGTACTCCCTAATGGTATCAAATACTTTCTAGCAATCCTAATTCCAAACCACTAGCTAGTCCTTCTTGAGTAGCTTGAATATTAGCTCGTAGATCAAAGTCAACTTGGCTATAAACCTGCTAACATACTAAATTCGACCTAAGAACCCTCTGACATCTTTTTCCTTTTAGGATACCAGCATTTCTCTAATAGCCCTCACTTTATTAGGATCTACCTCTATAACGTTTTTGGCTCACTATATGCCCTAAAAGCTTACTTGAAGTAACCTAAAGATTTACTTCTTCAAGTTAAGGTGAAGATTGTACGTGTCGATCCTCTGGAAGAATTTTTCTAGTACCTCAAAATGACCTTCTCGGGTGAGTGACTTGATCACCATGTCATCCACATATTCCTTCACTTTCTTATGAATCAAGTCATCAAGTATCCTAGTTGCCATTCTTTGATAGATAGCTCCTACATTTCTGAGTCCAAAGGGCATAATTCGGTAGGCGTACATACCCCACTCTGTTATGAAAGCCATCTTAATTCAATCTACTATCTTGTTCAAAATCTATGCTAATCCATTCATAAAGCTATACATAGCATAGGCGGATACACTATCAACCAAGACATCTATGTGAGGCAGGGGAAATCATCTTTAGGATAGGCCTTGTTTAAGTCTTTATAATCCATATAAAATCTAACTCTTCCATCCTTTTTAGCCATGGGAACTACATTTTATAGCTATATGGGGCATTGAACCTCCACTGGGAACTTAGCCTCTATCTGTTTCCTAACTTCTTCTTTAACCTTTTCAGCCCATTCTAGCCTAGGTCTCCTAAGCTTCTTCTTGATTGGCTAATAACCTAGATATTTTGGATTGGCATTTTTAATGATTTCCTGATCTATTCTTAGAATGTCCTTATAGGTCTAAGCAAAGACTTTTTCATATTTTTTCAGCATTCTCTCAAACTTTTCTCTTTCCTCAGGAGTTATGTCCGATGTCAATAAAATTTCTTTTGGGTTTTCTTTTGTTTTGAAATTAAATGAACATGTATTTATTGAGTTAATGTCAATGATTCATGATCATGATTATGCATATTGAAATCAGAAGAAACATCACACAAGTAAGCAAAATTGTTCATCTTATTGATAAAATCAAAAGAGCAATCAATGTTCTCATCAGAAAGTTTAGGAACATAAACAATAACAATAAAAGTATCTTCTTCAGTTTTAGCCGCATAAAATGTCTCTCCAGCCTTAGCCTCTGATGGATCTTCAGCCTCGATCTTCCTTTTACCCTTCAGCAAAATAACAAGTAACTTTTCTGTTATAATATCTTCAGGTGTTTCCTTGTCCTAAGCCAAATGGTGCAGAAGAATTTCTTCATCCAAAAAACCCTCAACTGGCTTGATAATCCTTTGGTCCCGGTTGAAGACATTATTGAATAGCTTAAATCCTAGTAGTACTTTATCCCCAATTAGCTGAGATTCATTCTCTCCATAATAAAGGCAAATACCTAAACCTGGTTCAATGGTCTAAGAGATATGAGGAATCCTTTTTGCCATTTTATTTTCGTTACCCTTCTAACTGGTAGCAATAAAGCCTAACTCCTTTTTTTCCTTCTAACCTTTAGCGGCTATAGCAGTCGGAGGCCCTTAGGACTTTTTAGCTAACCCAACACCTGACAGGAAATTTATCTTCTTAAGCATATTAATTACTTAAGGAATATCAAAAAAAAACTACCCTCATTTTCATCATCATCGATGATAGACACATGGAATCCATTGAAAGCTTGTTTGGCTATTTCCAATATGGAAACCTGATTCTCCCTAGCAACTTTAATAGTGACTACTTGACCATCATGGGGGATCTTGATCATTTGATGCAATGTGGAAGGCACTCCGCCCAATTTATGAAACCATGGTCTTCCTAATAACATAGAGAAATTTATTGGTATAGGCAGCACTATAAACTCAGCTTTTGTCTCAATGAGCTCTTTGAAAGTCCCAGCAGTTTACCTCTTGGAATTGTCATAAGCAATGATGGTTAAGTCAGACTTACTCAACATGCTTTCTTTCAATCCAAAAGCTAGAATTGCCACTAAAGGATAAATATTGATATATGATCCATTGTTTACCATCACGCAGACTATGTGTTTGCCATTCACTTGGGTTTGATGTATAAAGGATGGTTATGATTTCTTCCTTCCATATGTAGGTCAGCATCAGAGTACACAACATTCTCTCCAATCTCTTCCTTAACCAAATCCAGTAGTTCAGAAAGTGAGATGGTAATGGCAACAGTTACTTCACTCAAATCTTTGACTAGCTTTTGCCTATGCAAGGGAGACTGTCTCAGCAAATCCCATATGGAAATCTATGCATTTGTTTTCTTCAACTACTCAATTATCTGATCCTCCTCAACTTCCTTTTATGTTGGCACTGCAGTAAGAGCTAGTTGCTTGTCGACCTCTAGGGCCACTCTTCCACTCCCCATGACCGCCTTTACCTTTTTCTCTTTCCCTACCTATTTTTTATTCTCAATTAATAAACTCCAAATGTCAATAGGCACCAAAACCCCTTCATACTCACACTCTCTGTAGGAGTATCCCAATAATCAATCATCGAAACTGGCTGATTTTCTTCACTTGGCTTTATTACTTTAGGGCTGAAATGGGTAACAACCATATACTAATTCTTAAACAAGTCTCTCATCATGTACCACTCACGTAAACTAGAGCCAATCATGAACATTGAAGGTGGAACAATGCTATAACCTCCTTTCTTCTTTTTATCTCTCTTCTTAGGATCTAAAAATTGATTGCTATCTATCATATCCTGAATCTTATTCATTAGACTATGACAATAATCAATCAAATGCCCCGTGTGCTAATGGTATACATAGTTCTAATCTTCCCTATGGTGGGGCAGGCCCTAACTCTTTACAATAGCTGAAGCTTCCCTTCATTTCTCAAACAGTCTAGGACCTAGGATAGTGATTTACCCATATCAAAATAATGCCTCTAACTAGCCTCTGTTGAGTTCTTTCTAGTTTGGTTTGACCTAGTACTGTTCCCAACTACTTTGTTATTGCTAAATTTCTTTTTGCATTCTTACTGTTTTCCCTTTTAAGTAAGTACTCTTCTTTAGCTTCTATGGCTGTGTCCTTTAGTGACTCCAATCCTTCAAACCATTCATCTTTAAGCCATCCCTCGGATACGAGCTTTCATTCTTGATGAAAAACCTTATTTGATCAGTTGTGTTAGGCTTTCTCTTCAATTCCATCACCATTTTCCTCTACCTAGCGAGGTACTCATGAAAAGATTCATTATGCTTTTATTGGACAAGTTCAAGGTCTTTCGGTGTGACCTCTATTGTAGTATTGCAGTTATATTACTTTAGGAACTCTTCAGTCAAAAGATGTAAATCCTCTTTCGTAAGCCTATTCAACCTATGGTACCAGTCAATTGCATATCTAGTCAAGCTCAGAAAAAAATACTATGGGTGCGTTTACTTGTAGAAAATAATTTTCTATTTTCTGTTTTCTATTTTCTTAGAAAATTGGAGTATTTATTTTTCATAAAAAATTTAGAAAATGCGTTTATTTATCAACAAATGGAAAACTGGAGTGTTTATTTTTTTGTATGTATACACACACACACACACACACGTATGTATATATATAGACACACACACACACACGTATGTATATATATAGACACACACACACACATATATATATATACATACATACACATATTACATGTATAGGTATGCATACATACATACATACATTTATATATGTATGTGTGTATGTATGTACATATGTGTGTGCATATATATATATATATATATATATATATATATATATATATATATATATATATATATATATATATATATATATATATATATATATATATATATATCCATATGTATATATATGTATGTACATACATATGTATATGTATGTATGTATGTATGTATGTATGTATGTATGTATGTATGCACATACAAGAACATATAGATACATGTATATGAATATGTATGTATGTGTATATGTATATGTATATGTATATGTATATGTATATGTATATGTATATGTATATGTATATGTATATGTATATGTATATGTATATGTATATGTATATGTATATGTATGTGTGTGTGTGTGTATTAATATTATTTAGAAAATTTGAAAAACATCTTTTATTAGTTTTCCAATTTCTTCTTTATTTTGGAAAACTAGAAAATTCATTTTCTGTTTTCTATTTTATAAAACTGACGAAAATAAACAAGATTTCTATTTTTTGTGAAAATTTTTCCTGAAAAACTGGAGCAATTTTCTATAAGTAAACAGGCTCTATATTTTATACTTCTTTGTGAGGGTTGTTCCCTTCATAATCAGCATGTACTACTTCATATGGGCTAAAGGGTCTGAAGTACCATCAAATCTTAAGAGATCAAGCATTTTAAACCTCTAAGGTAGTGGCTTATCCCTATCTAAAATCTCTATCTTTAGGTTTCATTCCCTTACCAGCTAACAACAACCTAGATATGGCTTCAATTTTCTCCTCCATCTTCTTAAAAGCTGGATCCTCAGCACTAGGACCCCTAATCCTCATGTTCACTATTTGAGGGATATATTCTTCATCTTCCTCCTCTATGAAACCATCATCAAGATCATGCCTTATTTTTCTTTTAGGTGGGTCTCGAAGCACAATAGCATCAACTACGATAGTGTTCCCAATATGCATTGGCTTTGCTATCTCGTGAGTAGGTGCTATAGGTCAAGTTCCAACATTTGGTCCTATAGAAGCCATCATCCCACAAAGTGTAGCCATAAGGCTCTCTTCAAAGTCCTGAAATCTCCTATCTAACCTACGATCTATATCATCTCGCACTATCGAAGTCCCTACAAAAGTAACATTTGACCTTTCCTTCAGGAATGGAAACCTTGCTATTGTGTCATCAGTCACTCTCCCAGTCTCATTCACCCTTTTAACCTCACTCAATTAATCATCTACCATTTGTTATCTTTTTTCTTAACTACCTTCTGACAACTGAATTGAACCCAACTCAAAACTGACCTTTGAACCAAATTCTAAACCCAAACTTAACCTAAATAGTTTGGATATAGATCTTTGGAATAGGTAACCATATGACCCTTTGGACTACCTAAATGAGTCTATGATGGCTGTAAGAGTCAAATGTTAGGAGTGATGCATGGTGAATGATGCATGAACATGGTATATACATGATGCATGAATGCAATGTATGCTTTTGTTAAGCATTAATAACAACCACACACAAGCATAGACAATAGCCTTCCAACCTTATTACTCCCACACGAGAGATCGTGCAATCTCTTTCCTAGGTGGGCTTAGCCCATAGGTTATCAGGGTACCCGATGGATACGTATTGTGCATAGTGGAACACCGATAGCATAACCTCTCTAATTGAAAGTGCAGGCACATCAGTTTTAACCATTATTTATTTTGACTAACTCACTCAGATTGGGTTGTGCTTGTTGGGGTATGGTAGCCTTTAACCGGTGCCCTCCTAATTTGTTTGAGTTTGGTATGGCAGCCTTTAACTAGTATTCTCCTAATTTTTTTGAGTTTGGTCAATACATAAAAGTCCACATAGCATGCAAAATATTACTATGGTTATACAACCTAAGGGAAGTAACTATTGTCATTACATGGTCTTGAGTCAAGGGTGATGAAACTTTAAGGCTACATAAGCATGATCCCTGCTAATAGGTCTAGCTCATAATGAGTATAACGACTGATGAGTCACCATTTTATATACTATTTGGTACTAAACTTAGGTTGGTGGGTCTCCTTAACACCACCCAATATTGAATGAAAGTAGAGCATGATTTAAGATAACATTGAGGTTTAAAAAGGATGCCTAACTTAATTCTAAGGCTCTAAGATGTATATAAGAAATGCAATTTAGAAAAGAGATAGGATTAATAATAAAACCCAAGTGCAAAGAATTTAACCAAGATGCTTTTAGAAGTAAGGTCTCTTTAGTCCCTAGTGGAGTTGCCACTATGACACGCGCTACAACTGTCGAGCCAATTTTTTGTTAGGTTTTCATAAGCACGCTTTTAGGGTTTGAGACTGAAGAAGGCTCACTTTTAATCATGGATTGGCCGCTTTGCCATAAAAAGAGATCAAACTCAATTTATGGCTAATAGTCAACCCACAAAAGCATCTATTAGTAGGATTAAAAAGGTAGGTTTCATAGATTCGCCACCCGATAGAACATCAAGAAATGAATGTCAACATTTTAATGCCCAAACAGAGATTGGTGTTTAGGACATCACTTGTAATGCCCTAATGGTACCCTAAGAGGGATAGATGGTTATTTTCCATGAGACAGAGATTGATTATGTGGTTAATTAAGGGAAATTGCAAATTAGGGACTTAATTAAAAAGTAAAAGTAAAAGTTTTGAGGTAGAAATGTGAATTGTGAAAAAGGAGAGACCAAATTAAGAGACATAATTTAAAAAGGGATTAAAATGAAACTTTACCAAGATTTTTATTAGCAACGAATAGGAATTAGACAAGTGGGAGGCTAGGAAGAGAGAAGCAAAGTTGGATTTTCCTTTTTGTTGGCCGGCCATTCTTGGCCATGAGCTCATTTGTTTTCTTCTTCTTTTCTTTTCTTTTCTCCTTTGCTTCTTCTCTTCTCCTCAAGCCTACGATGATTGTGGTCCAAGGAAGGTAAAAGCTGTAGATGTAGATGGTAGAGATGAAGAACAAGAGAGAGAGAAAGGAAAGATAGAAAGGATGAAGGAGGAAGATATGGAAAAGAGAGAGATTGGTGGAGCCTTCAAAGGTATGGGAACTCTTCATAGTTTTTGTATGTGATTGCTATGAATATGGTGTTAATAATGAGATATTTGATGTTATAACATGTTATTATCATGAAAAATTAAAGTTAAACATAATGAAAAATCGAAATTAGGAAGCTCTCTTCAAGATAGTGAAAATTGTTTTAGAGTTCACATGACCAGTCTGCATAAAATTATTGATATCTTGAGTTACTGTGACTCAAATTGAGAAATTCCAATTGGATAAGAAACTAGAATTATTTATCTACGTTTGATATGCAAAACACAAAGCCTAAATCAATTTGCATATTATAGAAAATTTGGCTTGAATCCGAGTTAGGACTGTTTCCTTGTCATTGGGAGCAGAATGGAGTTTTTAGTGAATATCTGAGATATACAGGTTAGATTGATATTATTTTGATGTTTTAGAAACTAGAAACATTAGGATAAAACTTTGTAGAAGATGAATTTTTCAGAAAATGTCTTTTGGTATGCCTAAATTGAGATACAAGTTGATTTTCTTAACCAGTTTACAGGATTTTGTGAGCAAAGGAACCATCATTTGGGCCATTGCCTTTGTCGCGAGCGCAACTATTGCTGAGAGCATGACAACAGGCATTTGTCCCCTATACTTGCCTATTTTTTTCCTTTTCTCACTATAGTAGGCTACCACTATGTGTTGCTTTTATAACCGGATATAATAGACCTTAAAATACGAGTATATAGGAATGATAAACATAAATATATATGAAATTGTATCAAGTTAGTTTATGAGTATGCATGATTTACATCACTCTTATTAGGCATCTTGGTTAGCTGTTGTTTTACAAGCGAGTTTTAAAATTAATCCACTATCCTCTCTCGCACGATGCAAGAGATTGAATTAAATAAATATCCCAATCATAACAAAGAAAGCAGTAAAAAAATACTTAAAATAAAATACTACTTAAATTATGATATAAGCAAATCGTCCAACAATAAAAATAAATTACATGCATAAATCAGGGCATTCATTTAGATTGGGAACATTGGTTCCCTCATCCCATATGTACAAAAAAAAAACATTTGTTATCTCTTTTGTTTCGGATTTGGATGAAAGTTGGATATTGGTCCAAGTTTGAAGGAAAACCCAATTTATTGGATAAAAAACATTTAAATGCTTTTTTGCTTTTAAGCGTATAGGAAAAATCCTTTTTTATTAACTATTACATCTTCGAGATAAAAAAAATACATCAGAAATATCAAATAAATAAACATAAAGAAATAATTAAAATGAAACTAAATAATAGCCAAAATAAGCAATAAAAGAAATAACAAAGGAAGGTAACCTAAAATGAATAGGAGTCCATTGATCGACTGGGGGCATGATTCCTAATACAAAATGCCTTGCAAAAATCCTTCCAAGATAAAAAAATGTACACAATCACAAAACAACATAAATGGCAAATAAATTAGTACTCTATAAATGCGACAAAGATAATCATCCAATTAATTACATAGTACATAATTAAATTCTATACAGGATATCATCGAAATCAAATAAATGACACGAAACATGTAAAATACGTGAAAATACACATTAAAGTTACTTAAAAATGATCCATAAATGCCCCAAATAGGTGAAGGATGCCCACACCTAGGGTGAGGGATGGGATAAGAGAAAGACTCACGACATCCCATCTATCACTTTGATAGATGGGCATCCATCGGATCTTCTTCCTATTCATCACCATTGGACAAAACAAAATGCAAATTTTTGGGACCAAAACATGCAGGCAAGCATACAAATCATCTCATAATGTAAATCATGCAATTATCAGGCCCTAAATCATACTAGAACGGTGTTTTAACATCAAATCATTCATAAAATGCTACAAAATATATAAAAATATAAATTTACAGAATAAAGAATAAAAGCTTTAAACTACAATAATGGAGGAATCTTAACCCAAACATACCATTAACATGCCAATTCAAATCAGATTCATGTTTTAACACATTTAAGCATGCAAATAGATCAAATGTAACATTTACATACAATTATTTCAATAAATTTCATATGATTCATACATGACAATTCTAGAGAGACAAGGAAAACAAAAGTAGAGAGTTAGCTGAAAATATTAGCCTCAGGACATATTATGATTCTGAAATCCTTATAGTCCAGATCTGCACTCCTACTTGATTCTTTTATTTTCAGAAAAATCAATAAAAATCATATGTATTTGTATGTTTTAGTCAAAGAGATTGTTAAAGCAAGTTCTTAGAGAGAGAGAAAATTGACTTATCTTCTTCCCTAAAGTTTTACTCCTTGTAAATAATGATTCCTCCTCCCTTCAAAGTTCTAAAATTTTAGGTTTTATACTTAGGTTAGAGTTGGATTTGGATTCTAACTCTAACTCCCTAATCTAAAGGTATTATCCCTAAAAATTTGGGAAAAATCTCTTGAAATATATCTTCCTATTTTTGAATTCCAAAAATATGGGAATTCTGGAATTTGAGCATGGATAGGTATCCCTCAGTGAGAGGCGATCGTCCCTTAGCCTATAATCTTGGAATTCCTAAAATACCCCTAATTCAGCCTGTGCAGGAGAGAAAGAGAGCCACAAACAGGTGCCTTTCAGGTGACAGATGGGTGTTTGACACTATCGAAGGCTCAAACAAAGGTTTTTATGCATCCTTTGTTAAAACATTTTAAAATACTTGGAAAATCATAAAAATCTTTGAGAAAGTGTGACAAATTCATAATCAGAGATTCGAGAGCTGAACCTATTGTCAATAATATACTATTGTCTCATCATCGGATAACCTTGATCTACACTATCTTGGGTCATGATGTCTACACCCTCTATTTACTTTATTCTAATTTTTTAAATCATCTTTCAAGTATAAATTAAAATATTAAATTTCCTTTTTTCCTCTATTATTATTTTTATCATTATTATTAGCACTTATTTATTCTTATTGGGTCATATCTAGGTTGGGTTTGACTAACAGTATTTTTTTTAATAACTAAAGTTTGGGGTATTACATTATTCGTATCAAATCAATGAACTCTTGTCCATAACAAATCCATCTTCTTTCTTAGTTTGAAACTTATCTTCTTAAACAAACTCTACTTCTTCATTGCCCTCTCCATTTAAATCATATGTAGATTTTAGATTTGCATTTTATGTTATTTTCGTCCTCATAGATCTAGTTATCCTAACTTATTTTACCCCTAGTAGCTTACACCTCATCATCTTAATAATAACAATATTCCACAACCATAATTTACTTAATTATACACCACTTCATATAGTTTTACATAGTTTTACATATACATGCTATAAAAATATTTGATACTTCCTTTGCAAATACACAACATTAATATATATCTTTTTGCATTTCTAATTACTAAAAAAAATTAAGCTCTTCACCTTTTCTTGCTCCTTTTCCTAATTTTCCATACCTGTCACTTGAGCGTAGAAAAAGCGTAGCGCGAAGCTAAAAGCCTAATGGTGGATACAATTCTAAAATATTTCATAACCTATGTGATTATGCAAAATCCACTTACTTTTGTTTGTTACTTTGTAACACCCTTATAACACTATACTATACATACGATGACTGATTAACTCAGATGTTACATTAGAGATACAATCACCCAATGCACTAAACCAGACAGTCCGGTAATTTTTTTTTTTTCAAAACATCATCAATATTAAGCACTATAATAACCAAACAGATTATATACAATATTAATTACAGCTTGCACTTATACAAATATATAACCATAATTTTAACACTTACATTCCTATTCCTTATGATAACATACATGCCATGCCTAGCCTTCCATCATCCTCCATGTTTATCTGCAAAATTTGCTGAATCTTTTCGTCTTCGAAACGTGCTCGCAGTTATAATACTATGCGCTGAGCATTAATAATGCCCAGTGGTATGATACATATCCCAAACTTTCTTATCCAAATCACATGCAGGTATACACAAGTTTATTTATTTCTCATACTATACTATCATTAATTCTTTTTGATATTGCTACCTCGATTATCCATTAACTATTAGAATTGACTATTACTATGCTTACACTTTTATTCATTAATATTTAAGTGCTAGGATCTTATTTAGCAATATGATTACCTCACTTTCCTGATCAATCTTTCTATCATTTCTTTTTATTGCTACTATGATCTATCTATACTTTGCTAACCTATTTGATTAATTCTTTGACATTATAGTAGCATTACTAATTACTTTACTGTTAGTATTCTTATCATTAATATTAACACCAATAACTTATACATTAACACTATCTATCACATTTTCAAACTTGTTTCACTTACTGATTATATTCTAATTCAGCTTGTAGGCTAAACTTCCTTTAATCTTATCAGGATTAATTTTCAATTAAGTCCTCCTTAAAATCCATTAATTTACAATTTACCCTTCACTTGCCAAACATTACTATTTTTGTCATTTCTTAAACAATATTCAATGTACTTTTTAATTACACTGATGGACCCTACTATTTCTAAATTTCCATTTTAGTCTTTTTCTTACTATTATTAATGGCAAATTACAATGTGGTCCTTAAAATAGTACATTTGCCAATTTACGTTATATTTTTTTACTATTCACTCTTATAACTCATTTTTCTTATCTTTTACTCTTAATACATACTATGACATGTAAAATTACGATTTAGTCCTTACTTTTTACTTAAGTGCAAGAATTACACTTTTGGTCCCTATTTCACTATATAATAGGATTCATTTAGAATTTCATCCTTCAATTTAACATTTCATTTGCTAAATTACGATTTGGTCCTTGCACGTTCACTAAATTACGACAGTGCTCTCTTTTATCACTTATTTACCCTAGTGCCACCTTATCTCTACTTTCACACTTAATTTCTTATTTGACATGCAATTTATCTTTTATTCATAAATATATTATTTTTATGATAAATTACATATTGACCCCTATTAAACCATTAACTTACATGTTAAACCACTCACTTTCCTATATTATCATTTTTATACTTAACTTTCATTGAATTACAATATTGCCCTCTAAATATAATTAATTACTTTAATATCACTAATTGAACTCATTTATGCACTTTATTTACTATCCACTATACAAATTTAAATTTTGATCCTTAAGATATTATTTTCTTACTACTTTACATTTTAGTAACAATTCTTTTCGTTCTTTACAAATAAGGTCACTTATATGTTCCTTCCACCTGGGAAATAACCTTCATATTTTTATTCATTACACAATTACCATTTTAATCATTGAATGTATTAATTCTTTTCAATTAATTACAAAATTATCATTTTTACATCTTATTTACAATTTTGCCACTAGTTCACTCATTTTCACTCTAAATTCTTTATTTGACATACAAATTATCAATCGGTCCTCATTTTAACATTTTCATGTCAAATTACATTTTGGTCCTTCAAAATTACAGAAGTTCATTTTTAGGCTATTCATTTACTATTTTTAGCATGTTTACCCTTTTATTTAATATTTTACCATTTTTGTTCACTAAACTTATTATATAGGAAAATTACCATTTCGACCCTAAACTTTTTATTTTCTTTCAATTAGGTCAATATTCACTCACATTCTCATTTTTACTTAACTGTTTGCACTTTTAACTTATTGTTACCATTATGCCCCTCGTACAATCCTGGTAGAAATCTTTAGATAGGATATAGGGGATGTGGACCCCACTGACCTATAGCAATGCATTAGAAGATGATCCCAAAAGACCAATCCATCACTGAACAGAATAGTCAATATAGAAATTATGGAAGATCATTACGATTCTGCCATAGCAAAATAAGTCACAATGACTTACACCATAATATGGGTATCCCTATGGCTAGCCAATCATATCCAGAATTAGATTTAAACCGTCAGACCACTACTAGGGGTAAAGTTACGTACTTATTTCAAAATCACTTTCCACTTTTTGGCATTTTTATTTGCTTTTTCATTTCAATACACTTTTCATTCAATTCTTTCATCACTTTTACACATTTGAACTTTTTCACTTGCTTTTTCATTTCATTGCATTAGTCACTTGACTTGTTCATCACTTTTGCAAATTTCATGAATTATCTCATCATAATTCATTATTTTCACTTAAAGAATAATGCATTTTCACAATTGAAAATATTCATACATATTTCATAAATTTGTAATAAAATCATGGATACTTTTTTTCATATCTAAATTCATTTTAAAAGCCCTCAATCATATTTTTAGGTTTATATTAAATAAAATACAGTTATCATTCCACATAACATTATTGTACAATTATTATTCCACAACCATGCATTTAACATTTTAGGATTATTCATAATCCATAGTCACTTAGTTATCAGACAGACTTAACGCAAGACATCCTTAACTCTATGCACATATATTTTGATTACATGACCACTTGCCATTTCCTATCATATTCACAAATATTGCATTGACGTTTATACTTATCACTACACATCTTTTCTTATCAACTTTCTATATCGATAAACTTTAATTGCATTTAAATTGGTAAGGTACATAACCATCATTATGTACAACTATGTGACCTTAAGTTCACTTATTATTTTTAACTTTAATTATTTTTATCATATTTCTTATGTGTTAAATTATGAATTTCATACTTAATAAGCCATAAATTATCAAAATCATCTTATGCTACACTTAGGTTTAAATTCGACCAACATGAGTTTTCTTACTTCCACATGGCTTTCTTTGCCAATTCACACTTTATACATCTTAATTCATCATTCTAACATGTTATCTTGAATTATTCCTCATTCCTACATAATTACTTACATAATTCATCAAAATGTAACCTTATATACATGCATGGCCTAACCTAAGATTCAAGTACCAATTTTCTTTCTTCCAATTTAAACACTTAAACTTCCATTTATAAACTCTATTCACATATCTATAACATTAATTTCAATTATCCATGCATATTCTCTTAAAAAGCATATTAGACATAACCTTAAACCTATATAAACTATATGGAAATTAAAGGATGTTGCTTTCACTAACCTTTAAATTTGCTTTCACACTCTTTAAGCTTCCTTTTATCTATCTTTTTCCCTTAAAGATCCTTCTCCTCCTTGCTTTTCTTTAGGTGGACAAATTTAAACATCAAAGAAACATCCATTAATTCACTTCTTTTATGCAATATAACTTCATAAATAAAGACTACATACTCAATTTCATATAATAGAACCATTAAATAAATTTTAAACCAACAATTTCTCTTACCTCACCTCGAATGCATAATCTTCAATCCTTAATTTTCCCACTTTAATCACTCCAAATTGAGCTTAGATATGGTCACCATATGAAAGAGAGGCCTTGATTTGTTTGGAAGAATAGGATTTGGTGAAAGATTCAGAGAGAGAAAATAAAGAAATTATTGAAAGGTGCAATGGCAAATTTAGCCAAGAAGGAGAAATGAGAGACAAGGAGAAGCTAGGTGAAATCTTTGGAAAATTGTAGATTTTTTGGTTATAAGGCTGGTTTGGGCTGAGCTTGGTTCAACCAAAAAGGTTAGGCCTAATTAAGACCAATTTGATTTTTAAGCCCAATTAATGCACTCTAAATTATTTTTCTCTCTTTCTAAGCTCAAATTAATTCAAAATCAATTCTATAATCCATAAAATACATACCTTAGCTGACATACAAATTTTCAGCCCAATCGGAGTTCATTTTCGATCTGGTTCACTCAAATTGGTCTGGTTAGCAAATTTTTGGTGTTACCATAAAATCACTTTTTCACTATCAAATAATTCTAAATACTAATTAAAGCTCAATTGAAACTTTCTACAATTTTTAAAAATCATTTGCTATTTTTAAAGTCTCGATCAAATCTACGGTCAATCGGTTACTATTTAAACTAAAATCATTATTTTTTTCTTACTTCGTGTGTTCAAACCTTCCAAAAAATACTTGCATAATTCTCAAAATATATTTATTAGGTTTTTTGAGCCAATCAAAGAATATTTTTTGATCGAATTCCCTTTTACCAATCCGATAATCTAATTTTCAAAGTCACCAAAAAATTAGTTTTTATTACCATATAATTCTACTCATCAATACGAGGGCATCTATATTTTCGAATTATTTTTTAAGGTTCGTAGCATATTTTATGGTTCTATCAAATTAGGTCAAACTAGTCATATTCCAAATTTGAGAGTGACTTAACTTCCTAATGTTTTTTTGAGGTCCAAACTACCTCCGTTTAACCCCAAATTTGAACTACGGACTCCTACTGACATGTTCTTTTCAATGATCAAATAAAATATTTTTAACTCCGGGAGATACTATTCACTCTGATGTCACTATTTACTGTTGGAAAATATTATTCCTGACCAATCCAATATTCAGGCCATTACATACTTTATATGACCACTTATGTTACTTTTATTCAAATTTCCTAGTTTTTTGTTAAGTCCCTATTCATAATATAAACTATATTTATACCCTTAAATTTTTATGACTTTACGTATATTGCAATTTAGTCCCTAAGTTAACCTTTTTCCTCAAATTTTAGTCCTTATTTCATTTAAGTGCATTTTTGCACTCTTATTCCATTGTAATCCTTATTTTCACCATTTATGTGTAAAATTGCAATTTATTCCCTAATCACTCTCATTAATTGTAAAATGACTATTTTACCCTTCATTACCATTTTTATCTTATTTATGTTATTTTTAACCCTTTTTCATCACTTCACACTATTTTTCTCTTTCAATCCTTATTAAGTACCAAAATTACTATTTAGTTCCTAAAGTAATCAATTTATTTTAGCATGACCATTTTACCCCTAGTTCCTCAATTTTCACCTTTTTACTATTTTTCATCCTATTTTATGGAAAATTTCATTTAAATCCCTATATTTACCAATTATGTATAAAAGTTCATTTTAGTCCTTCAACTTTACATTTTCTTACATATCAAATTTTTACTCATTTAATTCACATTTTCACCATTTTTTATTATTTTGCCCCTAGTAGTATCCAGTGGAAATCCTCAAACCAAATATGAAAGAGTATCCAATGGCCTAGAATCAGTCGAGGTGACCACTTGGCGTGGCCAGTGCCCTAACTAAACATCATAATGACTTTTCTTTTATAACATATTATATATGTACATAGACCACTATTGGCCTATGACTGTAATTCACCATGACTTATTTAATGCAGTACATATCCCTATGGCTAGCTAATTTTATCATATACTTCTAGTTTAACCACTACTTACTAAGGGCAAATAAAATTTCATTAATTATGTTATATTTCTCACATTTTTACCAAGTTATGCATTATGTATTGATATCAAATTAGGCATTTCATATTATTTTCATCACATACTCCTATTTTCATCAATTATCATCATAAGTTAATCAAAGCATGCCATTACATTCAAGATTCCCATTTGGCCATCATAGCATTTCACTCAATCATATTATTTCATCATGAAATATCATCAGAGTCGTGTTCCTTTATTCATTACATGCTTTAATTAGTCATCATTCATTAACATTTTAAGGATTAATCATGTAATTATCATTCGGCAAAACCTTAATTCACACACCATTGGTCACCTCATCATTAAATCTAATTCCAATCTTTGTCTAAATGTTTAAATCATGTATTTTTTTTATTAAGAATACATCAAAGTTCAACATATCTTCCCTAGGTATATGGTTCGATCACCACATCCATTCATCCTAATTTACATTTTTATATTTTACTTATATCCATTAGTTAGTTTCATGCATTTTTTCTTCATCAAACATCATCATTCCATAGATTGTTCATAAATAGTGCATTTGACTACTAAAGCTTTCATGCCACTAAAATTAGTTCATTCTCCCATTTTCATTTCTAATCATGTTATATTCCATTTTCATGCATATTCAACAATTACTTCAATTTAACTTCATAAAAAAAGTCAAACATAACCCTAATTCTCTCATGGGCTGAATTATACCTTTCATCATATACATGTTAAATTTTTATTTTGATGATATTTTCCTACTTAATTAACATCTAATTACATTAATTAAAAATCAATTAAATTTTACATGTTAATTTCATGCAATTTCCTAAAGTTTCATATACCTTAATTTATGATATAAACTAGATTTTGTATCCACATACCTTTTTAAAGCTTGAACGCCTCAAATCACCTTGTCTTTACTTTATATTCCTTGTTTTTCTATTTTTCCTCCAAAATCCCACCTACGGTGAATTTTCACCATCAAAAGCTCATTAATTTTTGTTCACATTTCAAGCCAAAATTACTTTAAAACATGTTATCCTACCCTCCCAAACCTAATTATAACATTAAAACTTAAATGTACTTACTTGAGTGAGATTTTCTCTTTGAATTTCCTTCTATTTTTTCACTCTTTTTTTAGCTTTTATAGCTTAAATTAGGTGGAGAGGAGGCTAAATAAGTGATTTAGGTTGGAATTTAAGGTAAAACCTAGGAAAACCAAGCTTAGAGCAAGATTTAATGGAAGAATTCCATAAAGAAAGATACGATTTGAAGAAGGAAATGATGAGCTTAGTTTTTTAGCCTAAATAATCTAATTTCTAGCAATTAAAATTGTCCTAAAATCAATGGCCAAGATGGGTTTAACCAGTATTCAATTAAAGAGCCCAAAACTTGCCACTTATCACCTTATGATTGGTCCAAAATTTTTGGTGTCAAATTTCCATCAAAATTAGTTCAAAAATATGAAAAAATATTATTTAGGGTGTGTTTAAAATTTTGGATCAAAATGAGTTCATTTCGATATATTTCTCAGTCTAGATGTGCAGTTACCAATCCAAAACCCAAGATTTTCAAAGTTATCCAAAAATTCATTTTTCACTTTTAAATTTTTATTTGGAATATTTCTAATGGTCTTTGTAATCAGACTAATTTTCTAAGATTCAGAATAATTTTTTTCTAGCCGATCGAATCCTAGTCAATCTAGCTTACTGTTCACTTAAACTTGTTACTTATTTTTATTTTTGACTTTTAAGAGCCTATTTGATCTCAATTTTACCTCAAATTATATCTTCAAAAACCTCATAAATTATACTTTTCAATGGTTTATGGATCCTCAGGTAGCACTATTCACCTTGGTGTCACTATTCATGGCTTGAGAAGCACTTTTAATGCAATCAGAGTTTTAGGGGCGTTACATCATTATTATGTATTTAAAAATCCCTAAACCCTAAACATACGAAATTTTGAGAATCCCTTTTGTCCAAATTTGAATTTGTAAATGTAGTTAACTGCCATTAATCCACAACTACCACTACAAATTAGATTGTGAAATTACCTATACCCCAAAATCTAACTGTTCGAGAAAAGATTAAAAAAATAAAATCAGAAACTTGCCACTTGCCATTTGCTGTTGCAACCTTTGTTCTTCAAAATACCAATTACATGTAAGAGCTAATAAAGATTGAAATTAATTCCAACAAATAAACCCTAAATCACATATATTTTCTCTCCATTCTCATAAATAATACTAATGAGGTCTTCACTCTTCCCATTAAAATAAAACTCATTTTCTTTATATTTTAAAAATGTTGTATTTTACTTATATATAATGATCATTTCATTTAAAGATAAATCAAGTATGATTTTTTATTTGAAATTATTTAATTAAAATTTTTAATTATTAATATAAATTTTTATCTCTTTAGCTAACATATCAATAAATTAAATAAAAAATTTATGATGGCCCAAAATCAAAGCATGTAGTAAATGCTTATCATTATTGCTAAATCAAGAGTTAAGTTATCTAATATGTGATTTTTTTGCAAGAAGGTTAGGGTTTAGCAATGCATTTTACTTTATTTTTTATCAACAATTGATTTAAATATACTTTTTATAATTATTATTAATATTTACTTGATTAAATATTAGTTCATTAATTTATTGAAATTTTTACACATTAAATACTTATAGTCCTTAATAACTGGGGATGAGCATGATTAACCGAAAAATCGATCCGAAATCAAATAGATTTTTAGGTTAATTGAACCGAAATTTTATGTTTATGATTTTTACTTTAAAAATCGGTGTTTAACTGATCCAAAATCGAATATATATATATATATATATATATATATATATATATATATATATATTATGAATTATATTTTAAATTTTACACTTATATTTTTCAATTTTTGTGTAATTTATAAATATTATGATATATAATTTTGTAAAATATATATTTTTAATAAATAAACATTAAAATTATGTGCATAATTAGCGTTCTATTGTTAGTTTTATATTAAATATTTTTAATTTTTATAATTAATTATGAAAAATTAATTTTTATTTTGATTATTTTAATGGATATTGTATTTAATTAGTATTTTTTTCATTTTAAAGCATTTTAACTATTAAAAATAATATTATAAATTGTATAATTTATTAAATTTTTTTAGTGGTTAACTGATAAACCGATTCAAAAAACAGAGTTAAAAATTAAAACTGATATAGTGGTTAACCGATAGTAATGGACCGGTTTAAGAAAATTATTAATGGACCGGTTAACGGGTCCATGCTCATCCCTATTAATGACAATATAAAAACAATTAAAATTAACAAATTAATCTACTTTAGAATTAAGTTGTTATATGTAAAACAGGTGCAAAACAACTTAGTCTATACCTAAAATCATAAACTAAAATAATTGCATAATTTATTTCAATAAATATAAAAGAGATTGAATTAAATATGAATTCTTCAAAGATTTGATGCCCATCAAACACTCCATGATAACAATTCTATTATTCTGGACTGTTGTCTTGATAGGGTTTTCAATAACTTATGACTGAATGATTAAGGTACCCGAAAATAAAAAATCTGATGGAGTTTTTCAATAAGCGAAAACTGCACAATCAAGTTAGAATTATATTGATAACGGGTAAATAGTTAAAGTACTAAGAGAGAGAAATACCTAAAATGTAGCCTCTATTTATAGAGATAGGACTCCTATCCTGAGTAGGATTTGGCTTCCTTATTTAAATAGCTTCCTATCGCAAATAAAGAGCCTATTTAGAAGACTTGTTCATTAAATAGAAGTGTAAATATAATCCCCTGAATATAACTCTTTACTTTTTGGGAAAGGAAAGTTAGTTCTCCGAACCTGATACAAACTCTTAAGATGATCAGCTAGCACTTATACTGAGGCAAGAGATCGGATCTAAAGATCAGCTTAACTAACTCAACTGCTTAGTTATTAGGTTACTTAAGGGAGCCCTGTTATCATAAGTCCCCCCCTAAGTGAAGGGCATTTATGTCAAGAAGTATTGATAATGCTAAGGCAACCGTAGCTCTAGCATGAAATTAAAACGATGTACCTATTAGGACCTTTCGCTACTGATAGTTATCCAGAGGGTTACCTCGATTCTTATATAGAGCAATCAATTATGGCAAGCCATTAACTCCTAACATACCCTAGCCATTCACATGTTGACCAACCAATGGCTTTGACCTTTTATATAAACCCCATCCAATTTCACATTTTTATATTTGTCCATTTTGAAATTCTTAATCCTTGCTTCTCTACACTTCTCTTGTTTCTTTCTTTCATCAGCTAGCTTTTCTTGCTTGTTTGCTTGCTCCCATTTTTGATCAAATCCCTTAATTTTTTTACAGGTTTGTAATTTAAATATTTTCGCTTGCATTTTAACTTTGCTTTTCATGTTTTTAAAAAAGGAGTGAATTAAAGAGTTCAAGCAAGGGAGTTAAGATTAGTGAAGGTTTAATAGATGATAGTTCACTGAGCACTTCTATCGATAATTAACCATTGAGGAGATCAATTCAAACCAAACTGATGAGAAAAGAGTTTCATTCACTCTCAAGGGTGGGAAGTATCACTTCCATCATCAAGACCTCGAATTTAACTGCCCTATGAGAGAGACTAGAGATATCCAACCAGTATGATTTTCGAGCTCTGAGCTTTTCCCTCTAAGCTAATGCCAAATTCAATGATAACGAAAGAATAATTTTCTATAATCCAAATATAAAAGCTGGGGTAAAGATCCCTTTGAACCAATTTAAGGTGGCTCTACTAAACTACTATGACCTTACTGTCAAATAACTTCATCCTAATGCTCGGTGAGTTATCTCTACTTAGAAAATTTGGACACACGAACATGACATCAAGCTTACTATCAAGCTATTTAAAGCAACGCATGTGATCAATTATGGATAGTTATAGAAAACTATCATTATATGCAAATACGAGTTGGATAAGGTGTGTTCATTGGAAAATCAAACTTCTAAAAGAATTGGAATAACCACTTTTTCATCCTTGAGAGCAAACAAGACTACCACTTTTGAATATCACGAAGAAGATTTATCAATAGGAATGACAATAAAGTAGTGCTAACAGAGGAAGCAGATGCCACATTAGCTCATTGGAAGGAGCTCACTAAAGATAAAAGGGATATAAGTCTCTAAATAGATCCCTTTATGCCAAATAGAGATCAAAAGAAGAAAGGTAAAAGATTTTTATATTTTAAGTTCCAAGTCTAATGTATCTTCATTGTGCATTTGTCTTATAGTCATGAAGAGGATAAACAAATTGAGCTTCGCAGAGACAATATACCAGAAGAAGGTTAAAAATGGGATGAGCCAACCTCTACCAGCGAATACCCATTCTAGAAGTCCTATAACTCCAAGCCTTCCATCTAACAGGCCTCTAACCATAGAGAATATTATTCAAGATATTTCTCTACCATCGAAGCTGAACAAGCCACCTGCTATCATACTTGGACCCTCTGCCTCTTGATTTTTTTAGGACGAATCTATCCCTCCTCCCCATCTAAACTAGGAAGAAAGACTTAACTCCCTAATCGATGAAGTTCACGGGATTCTGGTAGTAATAAGGCAAAGCCTATTGTTTGGCCACCTTGCTTGTGTCTTGTGTGCTTAGTAAGATGGCTCCTTTGATAAACTTGCATGCCGATCATCTGGCCAAGGTAATAAGAAGACACAAAGTGGAGGTAAGAATTTTGAGCTAATCTTCTGCTTTTTAACTTTTACAAGTGTTGAAGCCCTAAACCTACTCGATTTTTCCTTTTGTACAGGGATTTATTATTGGAAGTGCCATAATCGGCTAAATGAATAAATAAATAAGTATATGGAAGGAGGAGAAAAAAATAATTATCGAGAAATAATCTAAAGGAGGCAGAGCAAAAAATAAATAATGCTAATAAGAAAGCCACTAAAGCCGAGGTTGAGGCCAAAGCCAATGAAGTAGCAAAGTCCCTCTAAAAAGCTACAGAGCCTAAAAAAAGGATGAAGAAACCACTCGAAAAAGCCAACGAGGCTGAGGCTTTACTAATAAAGGAGAGAGAGGCACTTCTATCAATAAAGTTTGAGTTGGAAAAGAGCCAAGAAGAAAAGTCCAAACTTGAGAAAAATATGCTGAATTGGAGGACCACGCAGTGGAGTTCGCTACTGACAAGTGTATTGCTTTTAGGAAAAGCTTACATACACTGTAAAGGAGAAATTTCAAGGAAAAGACTTGTCATTGATGGACGATATCTACCCAAACAAGGAGTAGCTAGGTTTTTAATTCCTTTGTAGTGTAATTGCTCTGCTTATGCACTTATTTGTAATAAATCATATTTTTTAGCAATGAAACTTTATGATTTTATCAGAACTTTGTTTTCTAGGAATAACCCATATTCGTTATTGCTGTAAGCAGTTAAGTTTCATAACCTATAAACTAATGGGTAAATTTGCATTATCAACTCAAATGAACACAGTAGTGATATTTTCGAACCAAATCATTAATGAATTTTTAGATGAATAGTATAATATAATTTTGAAAGAATAATGCCAAACTGGACTATAAATGAATAATGCTTATGACAAAACTGTCTAACTGAGCTATAAATAAATAATGCTCATGGCAAAACTATCAAATTGAGCTATAAATATGAATAATGCTTGTGGCAAAACTGTCGAACTGAGCTACACATAGGAATAATGCTCATGATAAAAATGCCAAACTTAGCTACCCAAGAATAATGCTTATGGCAAAACTGCCGAATTGAGCTACACTAGAATATTAGTTGTGGCAAAACTATTAAACTAAGCTACACATCACTGATGTTATATCTTTAAGTTGGAGACATTCCATCGGCATGGCAATAGTTTATTGAACATGTCTCTAAGATAATAGGCCCCGAAGTTAACCACTCTATACATTTCGTATGGTTTGACCTAGTTCTAACTTAATTTGTTAACTCCTGCTGATAATTGTGCCTCGATAGCTTTTTTGAGGATGATTTGTCCTACCCGAAGAGATCTTAGCTTTAATTTACGATTATGATATATGTTGCAATCTAGATTTGGATAAGCTGTAATGCCTGCCTTTATTACTTTTTTTACATAATTTTCTTATTAATCTGTTAAATTGCTTGAACAAAAATACAATTATACATATGGCATATAATACACTTAAAGTATAATTACAACTTAATTTATTACATATACTTCAAATCTTTTACATTATACATTTATAAAAAAAATTAATACATTATCAGAATTAGCCTTCACTCACTACCCTTTTAATGGCCTGTAGATGTTGACTTGAGAAAGGCACTTTTCTTATTCCTGTGAACCTACACGGGAAGAACACCCATGCTGAGCAATGGCTTAGTAGGGAGAAAACAGTGCAATTAACTTTCTTTCAAAGTCTCACATACAGATAACATAATAGCATGCCTTTTCATATTCCAAAACACATATACTATAACAACAGTCCATGCATTAAGGAAACATTGCAATACAATTTCTTAATAATGCACGCAGTAACACTTCAATATAACTCTTTAATTATATATCATTATTCAATAAGACACACTAGCACTATCATGAAATAATGAAACACTTACACTATTGATCACTTATCAATATTCATTAATCAAATCACTTTCATTGCCTGAATTCTCATAAATGGTGGATACAAGTACAAACACGCGACACTAACAATCAATATCGAATGGATGAGATATAATAGTCTCGAATCGAGTACCATCGATAAATGATATCGAATAAGCAAGACATAATAGTCCTGAATCAGGTGACACCTTTAGGTATCGAATTACTAGGCAACTGCAATTACTATCCCTTTATAGGCATGTCTATCTATCCACTACTATGAAAAATTAGGCTTTAACAAATCAGTAGTCACTTGTAATGGCCTCAACACCGGTCTGGCCGTGAACAGTAAATTCCGATGGTGAATAGTGCACCCGATCCGTAAAACGGACCCGAAAGTGAAAAATATTTTATTTGACCATCGGAAAGTATTGGTTATGGTGAGTCCGGAGTTGAAATTTGAAGTGAAATCGAGGTCAAATAGGCCTCTGAAAGTCAAAAATACGAAAAAGGTAGCGAGTAAATTTTCCTGGTAGGGAAGGTGACTTGATTTTGCATAAATTTTTAAAAATAGCAAATGAACTCCAAAAATTGCCATATTTTGCAAATCTTCATGAAATTTCATGTAGAATATTTTGGTATAAAGAAATGATTTTTTCAGCGATGTCGACAGTTGTCGAATCGAACCCGTTTGGTTGAATCGGACCAGTAATGGACTCTGATTGAGCCGAAATTTTAGTTACTTTCTATTTTTGATGTGATAAGAATTATGGAATCAAATTTGGAGTGATTTGGAGTGAGAAAAGAGGAAAAATCAAATTGGGCTTGAATTAGGTAGTTAATGGGCCTTAATTATTTAATTAAGCCCAAATGCCAACCCAAGCCCAATTTATCCATTAAGAAGGCCTATAAATAGTGTGAAATTTCTGAAACAATCTAGCAAAATCAGCTTCTTCCTTATCTCCTCTCTTTGGCCGAATTGTCCACCATTGTTATCAAGCTTTTTCTTCTTCTCTCTCTCTCCATTTCACCCTAAATCAAGCCATCCAATAGTAATATCTGCCCCTCTAGTTAAGTTTTATGACCTCCTCTCTTCAAATCAAGGAAGAAAATCAAGGAAAATTAAGAGAGAGAATTTAGGATTTCATTTGAGGTAAGTGAAACCAATGGGTTTAAATTCTTTCTAAGGTGCCTACTTGTGTTTTTGGGTGCCTAGACTTCATTTATGATGTTATTTTTAGCATTGGAGGTTGAAAAACTAAGGTTTTAATGGGTTGAAATTTCGGTTTCTATAGGGAATCAAGGAGAAGTTCAAGCTTCCAAGGCTAAAGGCAAGGAAAAGGAAGCTTAGGCAACCTAAAGCTAGGAAGGAAGGTTAGTGACTAATAAATCTTAGTAATTTCTTTGATTTTAAGTGAATATCCTTTATGTAACTTAGAGAAATTATGATAAAAGTGGTGTTTAATTGAAAATGATGATAGATCAATGTTATGAGACCTTAAATGAGTGTGTTTAAATGCTTAAATGAATTGTTACATGAATATATGGTATAAAACCTATAGTGGCCGAATGAATTTCCTAAGAAACTAAGGTTTATTTTGTGATTTTGATGAGATTATGTCTTAGAATCATAATAGATATGAAATAACATGCTTAAGAATTTTTATGGAATTTATTGAAATTAAATGAATATTTTAGAGATACATTCTCAATTATGTAAGTAATGAAATTATTGAATTAATATGAAACAATGTGTATTTTGTGAGAAAATGAATGATTTTGGTGAATTATGGTATAATAATTCACAACTCATGTAATGAAATTGAGAAGAATAATTAATAAGTAAAATAAGTGTAAGCGAGTAAAGAAATAATAAGAAAATAAAGTTTGAGATTTCTGTGAAATTATGCCCTTAGAAGTAGTCTGGCAGTAAAAATCTAGTTCAGGGTACAATTGGCTAGCCATAGGGACATCTGTACCGCGGTGCAAGTCATGGCGACTTGCTTAGTTATGGTAGGATCATTGATCTCCATAGCTTCTATTTGTACCTGGTATCTGCTATGTGGAAAAATGGTCTTTGAGATCATTTTTCAGTCTATATGTGGCCCATGGGGTCCACGTCCTGAGTATCTAGTCTGAGAATTTATGTCGGTACTGTACTAGGGGCATGAAATGAAATGAAATTGATAATAAGTTAAAAGAAATGAAAAGAATGATAAAAATGAAGTTTAAAGTGGATAAAGGGCTTAAACGAAAGAAAATGAAAGTTTAGGGGCAAAATGGTAATTTTACCAAATGGGTAATTAATAAGTAAACATAAGTAAGAAATGGTTAACAAGGGCAAAATAGTAATTTTGGAGACCTAACAGTGTCAATAAGATAAAATTTTATGGTACAGGGACTAAACTGTAATTTTACTCAAAGGTAGTGAAATAAAGAATAAATGACGAATAATAGAGAAACTTGTACATTGAAAATGAAAATAAATGACTATAATGGCAAAATCGTAAATATTAAGACAAAAAGGATATTTTTGAAATTTAGCACAATTTTGAGGACTAAATGGAAAATTTGTCAAGAGTTATGTAATAAATGAGAAAAAGAGCGAATTTTATAGAAACAATGGTTTCCACTTGAATTTGATGTAAAAAAATGCTTAATTGTACTTATTTTAGAATTTAATTGATTAGGTTAAAGTATAATAAAGAAATAAATATTGCAAAGAAAGTATTAGGATTGTTTGTCACCACTGGGCATAATTTATACTCATCATGTAGTTTCTACTGCATGCAGGTACAGAGCTGGAGGACCAGTGATGCACAGATGGAAAGAAAAGTTATTTTGTTATGTGGCTTATGTAGGTTTTGGCATGTATATAAACAGATTGTTATTTATAAGTATACGATTATGTAAGAATATGTAAACATATATGTGTGGTTGTGGATATGGTTTAATTTGAGTGATTGGATGTTTGATGGAAGTTTTGAAGAACAAAATGATTGTTTTAGAAGTGTTGTGCCTCTGAGAGGCTGTTTTTTGTCTGTTTTTCAGGAGGCTAGTTAAATATACAGCCGATATATTACCGAAATTTTATTATGTGAATAGTAACCCAGGACAGTTATAGGTCATCGATCACTTAAGTATATTGGTAGTATTGAATCTTGGCGTTATTTAAAGGTTAATAAAAAGAAAAAAAAATTCGGTTAGCGTGCACTGTTCAGTTAGATCGGAGTGATAAGGGTGCTACAATTTTATTGGTATCAGAGCAAAGGTTTAGACGATTCTAAGATCGGAGTGGGTATTAATTGATTTATCTGTATATACATGCCAATTATTTTTGGAAATTGGTGTTTTCGAAACTAATGTGCATCTGCTCCTTTTGTTTTATAGTGAAAAGATGTCTACTGACCAAGGACAACAGTCAGCTAACAGCAGGAGTAAGGCATCAAGTAATATTGGGCGACAAGAGGCCCCATAACAGAAACCTCCTCCTATAACACCGCCTCCTTTTCCTCAGCCAGATTTCCTTGATTTGATGGCTGACTATATTCAGCAGCGACTGCAGGCAGCCCCAGTCCCGGTGCAGCCTCAGCCGACAGTAGTACAGATTCAGCCAGCCCCGCCTAGGCGGAGACCTATCCTGGAACAATTAAAGAGATTGGGGGTAGAAGACTTTTCTGGTAGAGAACCTTTGACACCTTTAGTGGCTGAAGAATGGCTATATAAGATAAAGAGATTGTTTGAGATAACCCATAGCCCACTGGAAGAAAAATTTGAAGGCGTTGTAGCATTACTTCAGGGTCCTGCATTCATTTGGTGGGATTCAGTCAGAAGACATACTCCTGCAGATCAGTTGAGTTGGGAGTACTTTGTGGACCAGTTTGAGAAAAAGTACATTGGGTGCGAGTATAAGGCCACTATGCAAGAGGCTTTCTGGAGATTAAAACAGGGAAATAAGACAGTGGCAGAGTATGAAAGAGAGTTTGAGCGGTTGAGTGCTTACCTAGATGAAGGCCAGGCTACAGAGGAGAAATTGTGTTACAGATTTGAAAGAGGCCTGCATACTGAGCTTAAACAGATCATTGGAGCTCAAAAGTATCCTACCTTACGGGCTATGGTGGAAGCAACCGTAAAGTTAGAGACGACTCAGGCTAAGCAGGCTGAGAGACAGTCCGGATTTCAGTAAAAGAGAAAGCAGGGATAGTTCAGTGGTAAAGGGAAGAAAGCAAAGGGATCTCAGGCATTTCAGGGACAGTCACCTGTAGCAGCAGGCCGAGGTCAGGGTGGTGTATCTCGAGCCAGAGCTCCGACTGTTAGTACCCCTCGGTACCGAGATAGTGGTTCTGCAGTGGCTTGTGAGCACTGTGGTAAGTTTCACTCTGGAGAATGCAGATTTTTGACAGGAGCCTATTTCAAATGTGGATCCAGAGATCACCGGATCAGAGACTGTCCTGCCATGCAGACTACCTCAGTTAATTCACCAGTATCAGGTACAGGATCCTCAGCTCCTAGAGGTCGTGGTAGGGGAGCCGCCCCTCACACTTCAGCCTCCAGACCTGTTGGGCAGACATGAGGAGAGTATCGGGTTAGACCTATGCTGTCAGAGCACGTGAAGATGAGGACGCCCCAAATGTGATAGTCGGTACGTTTCTCTTGTTATCTGATTCGGTGCATGCATTGATTGATCCGGGTTCCACACATTCTTATATTAGCACTGCCTTAGCACGGGATAGAGGGATGAAAGAGGAATGCTTGAACTAGGATGTTTTGGTGAGCAATCTTCTGGGGCCTAGTGTAGTGGTAGATAAAGTGTACAGACAGTGTCCTATTAGTGCCTAGGGACACATCTTCCTGGCAAACCTGATCGCTTTGCCTTTCCATGAGTTCGACGTGATTTTGGGGATGGATTGGTTATCCGCCCACCAAGCGACTGTCGATTGCAGAAAGAAGAGAGTCACCTTAAAGCTTAGCAATGATCAAAAGGTTACAGTGGTAGGTGTGAGAACTGATTTTCTGTCCGATGTGATATCCGCCAGTGCTGCTAAAAGGTTGATTAGAAAAGGATGTGTGGCTTACATGTGTTATGCAGTGGAAGCAAAGAAAGTCAGTTCGAAGATTTCAGAAGTACCTACTTTCAGGGAGTTTCAGGATGTTTTTCCTGATGAGTTGCCCGATTTACCACCTGACAGGGAGGTAGAATTTTCTATTGATGTTGCTCCAGGTACTATACCTATTTTTATTGCTCCCTATAGGATGGCACCTGTAGAGTTAAAAGAATTGAAAATTCAGTTGCAAGAATTGTTAGATAAGGGGTTTATTAGGCCAAGTGTTTCTCCCTGGGGAGCGCCAGTCCTGTTTGCCAAGAAGAAAGATGGTACACTCAGGTTGTGCATTGACTATAGGCAACTGAATAAAGTTACCATTAAGAACAAGTATACTCTCCCTCGCATTGAAGACTTGTTTGATCAGCTTAAGGGAGCAGGTGTTTTTTCAAAGATTGACTTGAGATCAGGCTATTATCAAATGGGAGTGAAAGAAGCAGATGTGCCGAAGACTGCTTTTCGCACCAGGTATGGCCATTATGAGTTTCTGGTTATGCCTTTTGGGCTTACGAATGCTCCAGCCGCCTTTTATGGACTTGATGAATAGGGTTTTTCATCCTTATTTAGACCAGTTTGTAGTAGTTTTTGTTGATGATATTCTGGTCTACTCCATAACGCCAGAAGAACATGATAAGCATCTGAAGCTTGTTCTGCAAGTCCTAAGGGAAAAACAGTTATACGCTAAGTTCAGTAAATGTGACTTCTGGTTAAATGAAGTGTCTTTTCTGGGTCATGTGATCTCGGCAAAAGGTATTAAAGTGGATCCTTCAAAGATTGATGCGATTATCCAATGGAAACCACCCAAGAATGTTACGGAAGTGAGGAGTTTTCTGGGTTTAGCCGGGTACTATAGGAGATTCATTAAAGGTTTTTCTACTATTGCAATACCTTTAACCCGGTTACTACAGAAGAATGTTAGATTTGTGTGGACTGATGCTTGTCAAAAATGTTTTGAAAGACTTAAAAGTATGTTGACTGAAGCTCCAATTCTTACTCAACCTGAATCGGGTAAGGATTTTGTGGTCTATAGCGATGTATCCAGGAATGGATTAGGTTGTGTTTTGATGCAAGAAGGCAAGGTGATTGCATATGCCTCCCGACAGTTGAAAACACATGAGAAGAACTACCCTACCCATGATCTGGAGTTAGCAGCCATTGTTCTTGCGCTGAAAATTTGGAGACATTATTTATATGGCGAGAGATGCTATATCTACTCAGATCATAAGAGTTTAAAATACCTTCTTACTCAGAAAGAGCTTAACCTTAGACAAAGGCGCTGGTTGGAATTGATCAAGGATTATAATTGCTACATCGATTACCACCCAAGAAAAGCTAATGTAGTAGCCGATGCACTTAGCAGGAAATTTATGTCAGGTGATGTGAATACCCTTAAGTAATTAGTATAAGTAATTGTTTTGTATTAGTAATTGATTGTTTTGTTTGCAGCTCTCCGAGCTATGAATGTCCATTTAAGTTTAGCTTCAGATGGAGCCCTGGTAGCTGAATTGCAAGTAAAGCCTGACTTTGTGCATCAAGTTAAGACTGCTCAGAAAGAAGATGATCGGTTGATGAGCATTAAAAATAAACTTCAGAATGGCAGTGTAGAGAATTACTCCTTGAGTGATGATGGGAGCCTTTATTTTAAGCAAAGGCTTTGTGTTCCAAACCAGGAAGAGTTGAAGAAAGGTATTCTAACTGAAGCACATCATAGCAGTTATGCAATGCATCCTGGAGGCAATAAAATGTATCAAGATTTGAAAGCTTTCTATTGGTGGCCAGGTATGAAGCGAGATGTGACAGAATTTGTAAGTAAATGTCTGATCTGTCAGCAAGTAAAAGCTGAGCACCAAGTTCCTTCAGGGTTGTTGCATCCTTTGTTAGTACCAGAGTGGAAATGGGACCGAGTAACCATGGATTTTGTGACAAGCTTGCCACTGACTCAGAAGAAGCATGACGCCATCTGGGTGATTATAGATCGACTCACTAAGTCTGCTCACTTTTTGCCAGTACGGATGGACTATCCTTTGTCTAAATTGGCGGAATTATATATTAATAAGATAGTAAGATTGCATGGAGTGCCATCTTTCATTGTTTCTGACAGGGATCCAAGGTTTACTTCATTAATTTATTATTCTTTAGACTCATTTCATATCACTTATTACTCTTGTTTTTACACTTAAAACACTCTAAAAGTGTTTCGGTATACTTTGGTGACCATTCAGGATCTAAAAAGTAAGGTTAGAATAAACAGAGAAAGGACACGGTCATTAGTATATACCTGTTGACCATGACCTAAGCTGCATTTTGGTTCTAGACTGAGTAAGACTACCTCACAGTCAGTACCAAAAGAGTGTTGATCATGACCTATGTTATAGGAAGGGGTCATGGTAATTAGGTAATACCTGATGACTGTGATGTAGGTTCCATTTTAGTTTTAGAAGAAAATTTAGGCTATGTCACAGTCATTAGGTTTTTCCTGCTGACTGTGAGGTCCCTTCTGCCCAAAGGTAGATTTCCAGTTTCCATTTTTATGTCATTTTTGACCTAGTAAACAATGTTTTCATGAAAAATTCTATTCTACAAAGTTATTCCACTATGTCTCTAGTTTGTAAAACCTCAAAAATTACTCAATTATGACATCTAAATCTCAAGATACCACTAAGATATTATAGACTGCTCCCAGATGACAAATAACAGGAGTCTGTCAATTTCAAGCTAAATTTTGAATACTTTAGAGGCAAAGTAAGGTTTTTAAGTCTTACACAAAGTTGTAGATCTATTTCTTACCTTTAATTTCCAACTATAATCACCTCAATTAGACAACTATAGAAGGAATTATTCTAATTACACCGAAACTAGTTCACATGACTCTAAGCAAATCTTCACTTTTCACTTTCCAAAGCATAAATCATCATTTTATTAACACAACACAATAATAATGATTTCCATCATCAATCAAAAAACAAATATAAAATATACATACACTTGAATCAAATAAATATATAGCATAATGAAGAAAAACTCTCAAACCTTATTGATGCTCTAACCACCTTCTTCACTCTCACTTTCTACCTCTTTTCCTTGCTCTTTCTTACTCTTCTTTCTTTATATGATCATTCACATATAAACATCCATTCAAATCATTAAATTATCATCATACAAAACTTATAGAATTGAAATTGCTTAACCTTTAAATTCTCTTTCTACACCCTTTGATCATTCACATATAAATATCCATTCAAATCATTAAATTCTCATCATACAAAACTTATAGAAGAAGAAGAAGAAGAAGAAGAAGAAGAAGAAGAAGAAGAAGAAGAAGAAGAAGAAGAAGAAGAAGAAGAAGAAGAAAAGAAAAAGAAAAAGAAAAAGAAAAAGAAGAAGAAAAAGAGTAGAAGCTGTTACCTTGAAATTGCTTAACCCTTAAATTCTCTCTCTACACCTTTTGAGCACCCATGAGCATATAATTTGAGAGAGAAGAAATTAGTGAGAATGAGCATATTTTTTGTGCTTTATAACCCTTAAATTACCCGGATCTTTCTCATGAGATTTCTAGATTAGGATACTTGTCTCCATCATATTGGTCTTTTTTTTCCTTTACTTTTCACTCCTTCTCCTTTCTTTATTTTTTATTTTTATCACAAAACTTTCACTCTTTCTTTTCATTTAGGCCCCCACTTTCACATTTTTTCTAAATTTACACATATACAACTTAATCCCAAATAACCCCTTTTGCCCTTGCACTTCTAATTTAATTCCCTTTAGGTCCTCTACTACACTCTAAACACTTATCTCCTTGTATCATCTTCATAATGCATCCCAAACACATCCAATTACTACTAGGGCGTACTTTGGGGTCTCATATAAGCTCTCTCTTTTCCTTCAACCTGTATAAATTGTACATTGTATTGAGAAGTTTGGATGTTTGGAATTCCTATTTCATAAACGATGACTAATTTAACTCCATAATTTAGATGAAAGAGTGTGATGCATGTTGCTACCCAGAGAGATGTTCAGTAAGCCCACAAAACATTGTTCAGCTTATCTACCTAGAGGCTTTTGGCATTATCAAGCCTTTTTTTGAGACTGATTAAGATAGTTTTGTTCATTACTTCAATCATACCATTGGATTGAGGGTGATACACCAAGGTGAATATGAGCTAGATGTGTAGCTCCTCACAAATATTCCTTAAATATTTCCAATCAAACTATTTTTCATTTTCAATAATAAAAGTGTGTGAAATGCCAAATCAGGTAATAATAGATTTTTGCAGGAATTTGATTATATTTGCTAGAGTGATTGTTGCCAGGGGCTTTGCCTTAACCTGCTTTATGAAATGGTCAATCATAACCACAAAAAATTTATGTTGTCTAATGGCCAATGGAAAAAGGGCCAATATGTCAATCTTTCATTATGCAAAAAGCCATAGGCTATATGTTGACATTTGTTGAACTAGCTTTTAATGAATGATTTTATTAAACCATTGGCATTTATCACACTTATGGGCTAACTCCTTTGTGTAGATCTCAATTTTAGGCCAATAACAACCTTATAAGAGTGATTTTTGAACTATTATTTAGGCACCCTCATGCGCATCATAAATGCCTTCATATATCTCTCTAAGGACATAATTGTCTTCTTTAAAACTTAAACAAAATTCCTAAGGGTGGGAGTAAGATCGCTAATATAACTTGCCATCAAGGATATCATATAAAATGGACCGCCGAACTATCTTTTTTGTATCCATATAGTCTTTTGAAAAAGCACCTATATCCAAAACATGATAGATTGGGAGTCACCTACCATCCAACTATTTGTTGAGTTGGACTATATGAGTCTTATAGGACGGTTGGGTAATGATAGCCTAAACTATATCCACTATTTATATTATACTTTCAAATGATGCTTATTTGGCTAAAACATATGCACCTTTATTTTATATCCAAGGTATTTGCTTAATGGCTTATGAACTTTTGATTCTTTCAAGTTGAGATATTAGGGCGATCATAAGGTTTTGGTATTGGACCATTATCTGCTCTTTAGCCTTGAATTTACCAAGCAAATAGCTAATGACCAATTAAGAGTCGAAATAAATAAGTAGAGAGTTTGGCTTTACTTTCAGGGTGAGATGTATGCCAAAACATAGGGCTTTATATTCTATAACATTGTTAAATACCATAAAGGATATTCGAGCCATTCCTCAAATGGAGATTCTACTAGAACTTGTCAATACTACTCCAAATCAAACTCCTTTAGAAGACACTGGCCCATCACATATAAGCTCTAAAAGGCTTTAGCTAGTTCGGATGGAGGAATATGTAGTTCAGCTATAAAATTAACTAGGATTTGAGTTTTCATGGTCGATCGAGGCTCATACTGTACATTAAATTTACTTAAGTGGCCTGCCTATTCAATTATTCTTCCTTATTCCTTTGGTCTCTGTATTACTTTTTTAAGACTCTTGTTAGTTCGAACTATTATAGTATGAGCCTGAATGTAAGGTAGTAACTTACTTACTAAGGTGATAAGGGCTAAGGCCAGTTGTTCTAAAATTGGGTACCGAATCTTGGTGCCTTTAAGAACCTTACTTATGTAATAAATTAGGAATTTTTGTGTATTATCTTTCCTGATTATGATCGAGTTGATGCCTTTTTCAGAAACTACCAAGTATATGACTAATGTCTCACCTAGCTGGGGTTAACTAAGCAGAGGTAGTGAGCTCATAAATTGCTTGAGTGCTTTGAAAGTCGACTAACATTTCAAAGTCCATTCAAAATTCTTTAAGTTCTTGAGTGCATAGTAAAATGAAAGGCAACACTTAGCCAAATAAAAGATGAATCAGCCAAGAGTTGTTATTTCCCCATTCAGCTTCTGTAGCTCTCTTTTTGACCTTGACGGCTTCATTTGTATGATGGCTTCAATTTTGGTAGGGTTAGCCTCTATTCCCCTTTTAGAGATCACAATCCCTAAAAATTTATCAAACTGTACTCTGAATTGAGTTTGAGACCAGACTTCCTAAGGGTTGAGAAAGTTTCTTCAAGCTCCTTAGTAAAATTTGATGAATTCTTACTATTGATTATCATATCATCAACATAAACTTCCATGTTCTCACCTAGCTAATTGGCAAACAATTTGTTCATTAGCCTTTGATAGGTTGCACCTATGTTTTTAAGACCAAAGGGCATCACCTTGTAATAGTAAGTTTTCTGATAAGTAACAAATACAATTTTCTCTACATTTGCTGTGTTTATAGGAATTTAATCATACCTTACCAAGGTATGTAGGAAAGAATACTCTTCAAAACTAGTTATGGAGTCGACTAGTAAATTAATGTTCGACAATGGATAACTATCATTAGAGCAAGCCTTGTTCATATTAATAAAGTCAATGCATATTCTCTATTTCTTGTTAGAATTTTTACTATAACCACATTGGATAACCATTTAGGATAGAGTACCTATCTAATGAACCCATTTCTTAATAGAGTATTAGTTTCTTCCATTATTGCTATATAGCACTTGGGTGCCTAATTGCACTTCTTTTGCTTTATATGTTTACAATCTGGTTATATGTTTAATGAATGAGACATAACTTTAAGAGAGATACTCATGATATCAGAAGGTTGCTAGGTGAACACATTTAAATAAGAAGATAATACTGACAACAATAGCTTTAAGTTCGAGCAAATTTTATTGAAAGCTATCTTCATTATCTTTCCTAGTAAGAGCTTTACTTTTTATAGTGAATCGATAGGCTTTGCTCTTTAGGATGGGTCAATTGGAACATCCATTGTGTCCACCGGTAATGCCAAATTTACTTCCTTTAGCATGGTAATGTAAATTTCTCGAGCTACCAACTGATTGCCCTGAATTACCACAGTTTCTCTTAGAGCAGTGATCTTGAGTATCGAATTCTACAATAAGATGTAGGAATCCACCATGGCTAAGAAAGGTTGCCCAAAGATTGCATTCTAAGGTAGTGGTATATTTACCACCATAAAACATATTATGTAGGCTTTGACTGTTGAATCATCTTCGAGTTGAAGAGATAGGTTAATTTACCTTTCCACTTTGACGATTTATCTTGGGATATCGATTAGGGGCACAAAAACCTCTTCCAAAGGTTTGGGCATCCCTAGGGCTTTATAGGCGTGTAGGGTGATTAGATTAACTGCATTGTTGAATTCAATTAAGTTCTTTAAACTAAATAATCTTGACTACTAACACATTGTTATGTGGTTGTCGAACATGTTTCCCATCCGAGGATGAAATTTGAATGATGCCAAATGAAATAGACAGCCTGGTCTCGAGAGAAAATACTTCTTTCTCCTTACATTTTTTGGAATTATCGTACACATTATAGTGTTTTCATCCTGTAATTACATGGATAACCTTGGCTAGGGCTTTATTACAATCATTGGTTTTCACTCTATCTGAGTGCTAAGATGGTAATCACTTACCCTCATTGTTATTGCCTTTGACAAATGTTGTAGTCCACCTTTCTTAATCTAATATTCAATCTCCTTTTTGAGCTATCTATAATTATTAGTTTCGCACCCTTTATCTTTATAGAAAGCATAATATAGCCCCTAGTCTTTATTTGGTCCTCTCTCATTGGCTTCGACCAAGCTACTTGGTCATTTTTCTTCATCCAAGAAAGGATTTGTACGAAGGAAGCTATAAGGCCTTAACATATACCCTAGTTGTAATTGGATATGTTTAGGATACATATGGGAGTAAATATAAAGAGATAAATATGAGAAGTATAAGTTGGGACCTAGAGGGAATTAATCTAAAAGTCAAGGGCAATACGGTCATTACATATTAAGTATAAAAAGTGTATGAGTAGAAAATAATACTTATATACGGAATTAAATGAAATGTAAGAGAGAAATTTTTGGGGCAAGAATGAAAATTGAAGAAAGGAAATGAATTAAATGCAATGTGTTTATAACCAATGAGATGAGGACACATAAGATATTTCTAGATTTGTCTGAAGAAAGGAAGAAATTTCAAAACACCTATAAAAGCCATGATGGATAGCCATTCTAGAGAACCCAAAAAGGCAACCATTTCTCTTCCAAATTTCAGCCTTCTAACCCCTAATTTCAAGTAGCTTTGCTGAAGAGAGAGAATTTAATGGTTAAATAAGTAAAGGTAATAATTACTTCTCTTCTTCTTCTATTAGTTTTATATGATGAGAATTGAATGATCTAAATGGATATTTTTATGTGATTTATTCTACAAAGAAAAAAGAATAAGAAAGAGCAAAGAAAGAAGCAAAGAGAGATTGAAGAAGATGTTTGGTGCATCAATAAGGTATGTGAGTTGTGATATGACGAAGCATGCTAGTAATGATAAGTGATTCATAGTGTAAATGCTTTGTTGATTCGGTGTGACTCCTAATGATGTTTATTAGTGTGATTAAAAAATGGTATTGCAATGTCACTTAATGCATGTACTATTGGTATAAGTGTATGTACTTTGTAACATGAAAAGGCATGTTATTATATTATTTGTACTTGAGACTTTGACGAAAAGTCAATTGTATTATTTTTCTCCCCATTGAGCTATCGCTCAGCACGAGTGTTTTCCTCGTGTAGGTACACAGGTGTAAAGTATAAGTGTCGATTTCAAGTCAATATCTGCAGGCCACTAGAGAGGATAATAAGTGAAGATTAATTTTAGCATAGAGTTACTTTCTATAAATGTTCAATGTAAAGGATTTGGAATATATGTAATGAATTATTCTGTAAATATACTTTAATCATGTTAAATATATATGTATAAATGTGTTTTTTACAAGCAATTTAATAGAATAATAAGTACATAAAATGGTAATAAGAGCGAGCAATACATTATGGTATCAGAATAAAAGTTTAGATGATTTTGGTCTATAAGGTGTTAGAGAATAAATTAGACATGTGTGTCTATTAGTATTATGGCCTTAAATCAGATGTTGTCTTGTCTAGAGTAAAGATAGAATCGAATCCTAGTGAAATTATAGATAGTTGAAAGTGTAAATCCAATATTAGTGTAAGGGTTAATGTAGATGTTCCTATTTATGATAGATAGTAGAGTATGGAAGCCCCTATATGAAGTTTATAGAAGTGAATTCAAATTGGGTATGGTGTTCTGTGTACCTATTAGTAACTCTTCAACAGTGTGGGCAATTGATTACATATGTTATAGCATGAGATGGTTATGATACATAAAAGCATACATTTACATCCTATCATTCTTTCACATCATTGCATCAACATCATTTAACAATACATGAAAAGTATCAAATTACATACATAGGCTCTAACTGGAAAGGAAATCGACAGGATATACATTGAGTGCAGCGATGATGTACTAGCAAAGATAAAGCAAGGAATAAGATAAGCGAGGAGAGATAATATTGAATAGATTTTGATCGAGATAGAGTTATAGGAATGCAAGTAATGAGATTTGGCAAGTGACGTAGGAGGAATTTCGAGGACGAAATTCTTTTAAGGGGGAGAGAAATATAAGGTCCCAACATATACCCTAGTTGTAATTGGGTATGTCTAGGATGCATATGGGAGTAAATATAAAGAGATAAGTATGGGAAGTATAAACTTATCATTTTGAAAAATTACTATTTTGACCCTAAACTTTTCATTTTCTTTCATTTAGTTCATTTTTTCATTCAAATCTTTATTTTTCACTTTCCTTTTTTCATTTTTCAGTCACTTTGACCATTATGCCCCTAGTACAATCCTGATAGAAATCTTCAGACATGATATAAGGGACGTTGAACCCCATAGATCCATAGTACAGATTGAGAAATGACCCCAAAGGACCATTTCATCACAAAATAGAACAAAGCAGAGCAGATAATATAAATACTATAGGAGATTATTACGATTCTACCATAGCAAAGTAAGTTGCCATTACTTGCACCGCGGTATGGATGTCCCAATGGCTAGCCAATCATATTCTGAACTAGATTTTAACCATCTGACCACTACTAAGGGCAAAATTTACTTTTCACATATTAACATTTTCATTTGCTTTCTCATTTTAATGGATCAGTCACTTCACTTTTTCATTACTTTTGTACAGTTTATGAATTATCTCGTAATAATTCATCATTTTCACATTAAACATAATCCAATTTCACATTTGAAAATATTCATACATATTTTATAAATTCTTAATAAAATTATAGACAAATACTTTTATGTCTAAATTCATTTTAAAAGCCCTCAATCATTATCATTTTTTTTAGGCTTATATTAAATAAAATACAATTATCATTCCATAACTATGCATTCACATTTTAGGATTATTCATAATTCATATTCACTTGGTTATTAGACTTTAACACAAGATATCCTTAACTCTATGCACTTACACTTTGGTTTACATAATCACTTGCCATTTCATATAATATTTAGGTTAGTAAATTACATAACCATCATTAATATTCATTTTAAAGTATTATGTCATATTATTCTACAGTTAATCAATTATTCTATTAAATTATATACTAGCTAACATATCTATTTTCTTGTATACCCTTAAACATTAAAAGGTACAATATTAAATTATGGTATACTATTCGGCCAAACTAGAATTTTTACTTTGACTTAATCATGTTCTCGTTCATCACTAATTCCATTATCTAATACACTAATTAACTTGTTTTCTACACCTACCTTTTAATAAACACTAAGTTATCCTTTGACAAATTACATTATACACATAATGTATATATAACTTAAAAATGTACTCAAATAAGTTCTAATAAATCTTATTTATAGTCATCAATCAATTATAACTGATTTCTATTTGATACTTCATTCGATTGACTTAATTTCTCTACTCTTCAACATTCTTTTTCCTTCATTTATTATGTATCAAGCTTTATTATAACTTCATTTATCTAATTATATACTTAATTCACATTTATTATTTATTAAATTTTATTATACCCTAGTTCACTCATTTATACAATAAATTTACAAAAATTTCTCTTATTATACCCCATTCGGGCACCCTATCTCATCTTTCTCTTTTTATTTTCTTTTCATTTTAATCACTTAAATCACCATTTCTAACCTCCTCTAGCATACCTATAACATTAATTTCAATTAGACATGAAATAGATACACAATTTCATAACATACATAACCTTATATCCATATGAAACTTATGAAAATTAAGGGATATTGAATCCTCTTACCTCATAAGCTTAGTTTCCACTTTTAAAATCTTCATTTCCTTTACTTTAAGCCATAAACAACCTCCTCCTCATAATGTCCTAAAGTGGCCAACATACACATCAAGAAAACATCTATCAAAATGCTTTCTTAATTCAATTAAATCACATAATTATAATCTTTAATCTTAGATCTACCTATAAAATCAATTAAATCAAATTATGGAATCCAATTTCACTTACCTCACTTTTGGTCGATAACCTTTTTTATCCATCTTTTTCCACTTTTTTCATTTCCAATGGAGTCTAAAGATTGCCATAAGTGGAAAGAAGGTCTAATATTTGCTTTGGGAGACTTGATTTGCTAAAAACTATGAAAGAAATAATAAAGAAAACCTATGGAATTTTTTAAGAATGAAGCTAACGGCAAAAAGGGAGAAGCTTGGTGAAGTCTCTATAAATTTTTAGATGTTTAGGCTACTTAAAGGGTTGATTTGGACTGGATTTAGTTCAACCAAAGTGGTTGGGCCTAATTTAAGCCTAATTTGGTTTTTAAGCCCATTTAATGCATTGTAAATTACTTCTCTCTCTTTCCAAACTCAAATTCACTCAAAATCAATTCCATAATCCATAAAATATATACCTTAACTTACATACAAATTTTCAACCTAACCGAAGTCCGTTTCCAATCCGATTCACTCAAACTGATCCGATTAGCAAATTTTTGATGTTACTGTAAAATTACTTTTTCACTATCAAATAATTATAGATACCAATTAGAGACCAACTAGAACTTTCTATAATTTTTAGAGATCATTTACTATTTTTAAAGTCTCAATCAAATCCACGGTCAATCGGTTACTATTTAAATCGAAATCATTATTTGTCTCATATTCCCTGAGTTCAAACCTTTCTAAAAATACTTTCATAATCCTCAAAATATATTCATTAGGCTCTATGAATATTTTTGAGACAAATAAAGACTGTTTTCCAATGTGGTTCACTTTTACTAGTTCGATAACCTAATTTTTTTCAAAATCACTGAAAAATTAATTTTTCATTGCCATATAATTCTACTCCTCATTTAATATAGATCTGAAAATTCTGATGATTTTTAAAGGTCATTTGCTATTTTTTAAGTTTCGATCAAACATTAGTCAATCCGGGTACTATTTAAACCAAAACTATGAAATTTCCTTATTTTTAGCTTTTGGAGACTCATTTGATCTCATTTTGATTCCAAATTTCACCTTTAGACTAGTCTTAACTAGTACTTTCCAATTATCACATAAAATATTTTTCAACTCTGGAAGATACTATTCACCTCAATGTCACTATTTACCATCAAAATACTATTCCCGACTAATTCAATAATTAGGCCATTACACATGCTCTATTATGTAGATTAACTCTATGATCCTAAATGCATTAAATGTGATATTTTGAGTGACTATAATCTTATTGTAAGCCTAAATTTTACATAGTAGTAGATAAATAGGCATGTCTAAAAGGGATAGTAATTGCAGCTACTAGTGTTGGCACCAAAAGGTGTCTAGTATTTTGATACCCATTGGTATCCAGTGACTTGAGACTTATGTCTCTAATGTTTGATACTGCTTACCAGTATCCAGTGTTTCTTCCCGTTATCCAACATCAATGAGAATTTAGGCGATGAAAGTGATTTAATTGACAAATAATTGTAACGCTCGCTCTCATCAACAAGCTATTTATTAATTCACTATTCAAAAAAAAAATTCACACTTCTAACAACAACTAAATACAAATACATAACTGGCTTCAAATTCTTAATTTATATATACAGATGAATATTTATACTACAAGAGATACAAAATTTTTTCACTATTTACATTACAAAAATATGTGTATATACCAAAATTCCTTTCAAGCTCTACTCATGCGGCCAACAAATGTTGCCTAGACATGCAGCACTTTGCTTACACCCATAAATCTATAAGGGAAAGCACCCGTGCTGAGCAATGGCTCAGCAGGGAGGCAAAAATAATACAATAGAATTTGACTTTTAGCAAAGTCTTAAACACATCCAACACAATATACGATGAATGTAACATAAACATTTTTATATCATAATACACATACACTTTTAGTAACAGTTTTATGCATTAAGAAGGATTACACTATCATTTATTAATTGCACTGATAATATCACTAAGAGATATTAGTTTATACTGAGACACTATAACATTCACATTACTAATCACTTATCTATAGTTTTCAATTCAATAATTTTTCTTGCCTGAACTCCATTGGTGGTGGATAATGAGTACAAGCATTAGATACTGATGAACAATATCAAACACTAGAGACATGTTAGTCTCAGGTTACTAGATACCAACAGGTATCAGAACACTGGACATATTTCAATGTCAACACCAGCAGCTGCAATCACTATACCCTTATAGGCATGCCTATCTATCCATTACTATAAGAAATTTAGGCTCAATAGTCACTAATCATTTAAAAATATCACACTTGTCATATTTAGAATCATAGATTTAATACATTCAATAAGGCATGCAACTAGTTCAATATATCATGTCATCCAATGATAATAACATGGTTAATACCATTATTCATGTTCATTCATGCTTTACACTTATCTTATGCCACTTATTACTCTTGTTTTTATATTAACATGCTTTAATAGTATTTAGAAAGGTTGAAATATACTTTGGTAGTCTTTTAGGACGATAAAAACAATTTTAGAAAGAGGCAGGAAAGGGTCACAATCATTAGCTTATACCTGCTGACCGTGACATAGGTTACGGAAGGGGGTCACAGTTATTAAGTAATACTTGATGACTATAACGTAAGTTCCATTTTGGTTCTGGACTGAAATCTGGGCTATGTCATGATCACCACAAATTTCCTGATAACTATGAGGTCTATTTTGCCAAGAGGCAGATTCCCAGTTTCAACTTTTATACACTTTTAGATTTGAAAAACGACATTATTAGCAAAAGTGGCCTCCTAAAAAATTGTTCAAATATGTCTCTAGTTTCTAAAAAATTAAAAATAACTAAATTATGAAATATAAATCTCAATATATTATTGAAATATTACAAACTGGTCCATATAATAAAACATCAAGGGTCTGTCAACTTCAAACCCAATTTCGAACACCTTAGAGGCAGATTCAAGTTTTGGTCTTTGACAAAGTTATAGATATATGTCTTATCTTTCATTTACAACTAGAATCACCTCAATCCAACATCTATAAGAGGAGTTATTCAATTTACATTGAAACTGGTTCACATGAAACCTAAGCAAATCTCCACTTTTCACTTTCCAAAGCATAAACCATCATTTTTCTTAACACAACATAACAATAATTATTTCCATCATCAATAAAAAATCAAATACAACATATAAATCCACTTGAATCAAATAAATATATAGATTAGAAAAGAAAACTCCCAAACCTTTAATAAGCCAAAACACCTTCTTAACTCCTTTGAAATTTTCTTCTCTTTTCCTTTACCTTTTCTTCCTTCTACATAGGAAAGGTTACAAATATAAACATATATATATATATATATCCTCCTTTAATTCAATTCCCACCATAAATACAAAAAAGAGGAGAAAAAGAGAGCATTTTTTACCTTAAAACTTTAATCACCAAGCTCTCTCTCCTCTCAAGAATAAGGCAGAATTTTACGGCAGCTCTTTGTGGGTTATTTAAGGGTTAGAGAGGTCAATTTTTCCACCTTGTTGTCAAACTCCTTTCCCTTTAAATATCCCATCTTGTCTTCCAATTTCATGAGAGTTCTAGTGCGGCTAGGTGCCTACACCTTATTAGTCCACTTTGCTAATTCTAATTAATTACATTTAACCCCTAGCCTTCCTTAATTTTATACTCTTACCATAAAACTTACACTCTCTCCTTTCAATTGAGCCCTCAATTTCATATTCCATCTCAATTTCTGCATATATGACTTAATGTAAAACGACCATTTTATCCCTCTTTAGTAAACAATTCCTTCTAGGTCCCAACCTATATTATCATTAGCTAGACATGCACATGTAAATCATATCATCAACAAAACACATCTATTGAGCATTACTTAGTAATTCTCTTAGGGTACAAGTAGAGGCCTCATAATAATGATAAGTGATTAATAGTGGAAATGCTATTATGTCTCATTATGAGGCTAGTGTCTCTTATTGATATTGCTAGTGTGACTGATAAGATATATTGAAATGTTCCTTAATGCACGGGACTGTTACTATGAGTGTATGTGTAATGTGACATGATAAGGCATGTTATTATATTATATGCACTAGTGTATTATAATATTTGTGTTTGAGACTTTGTCCAGAAGTCAATTTGTAATACCCTCATCCTATAACCTAGTTATGTCCTATTTATCATATCTTAATAAGCAAGCTTTATTATATTCTCATGTTAATACTCTGATTATCACTTTTTTATATAAAGGTGTTATTATACTATTCATATGCTTTCTCATTAAATACTATCATGCACGTTACATAACTCATTTTACATAGATTTATATATATATACACACATACACGTATATATACTGCATAAATTAGCTTTTTACATGTTCCACCTCTATATACCTTAACATTCATATCAAATACTATATAAACTTATCTTCATTCGTAAAACATTATACCAGTTTACTTCTATTTTCAAGTTACTATACTTATTATTATATACCTATATTCCAGTTGTCTTTATATGTTACTATTATTGTATGCATACATACATACATACATATTATGTTTGATTACAAAAGTGAACTTAAAATAACTCAACCTTTCATATTAGATACATCATTACATAAATAGTACACTTAATACAAAAGTTATACAAAATATTTTAAACAGGGACTTCTTACTTCAAATTTTTTCATAGAATTGTGTTGACTTTTTTTGATGCAGAGATATGTTCCTGTGCAAAATTTTTACTGCAAAACCTATATGCATAAATAACTTGTGCTAAGTTATAAAGCTTAATGGGGAACAAATCATGATGGACAACCACTCACAACTGCCATCAACAAGCACTCATCATGCAACACAATTATAATATATGATTTAATAATAAAAACAACATAACAAAGTACATAATCCAAGACATAAAATAGAAATTATCATTTATATCAACATAAAGTAATCTTATGATTCATTGGTAACATTCGAGTATTTATACTTTTAATACATATACTGCAATTAGCTTGCCTAAGTTCTGAAGTGGATAACAGGAATGGTGGATACCCGTAGGTATCGATCATATAAATACCTGTAGGTATTAAGTTTAGTAGATATCTGTAGATATCAAATCGGGAGATCCAAACGGGATCGAACGGTAATTTCAAACGGGAATGACGGTAGACCTAAATGGGGCCAAACGGTAGCGGCTGCAACTCTATCCTTATAAGTGCCTGTCTATCCACAATTGAACTCAATTAGCAGGCATTAACAAAATTCATATACATTTCAATCAACATACTGGTGCCTTTTACTGTATAATTTTTTCATGTATTGTTATATACATAGATAAACAATCTCAAATATTAATATAAGTACTGTAATTGTAGATAACATGATAACCATATACCTTAGCATGATAACATATAAGTATTATATCATGAGCATAAACATGTGAGCATAAGCATGTAAGCACAAACCCATAAGCACAAACATATGATTTCAAATAAGCAATAAACCACATGGTTGATCATGTTCTGGCTATATATATATATATATATATATATATATATATATATATATATATATATATATAGTTTTTTCAAATTCATATATGCATAGCTTCACATTATGGTGCCATCATGCCTTTATGTACTTATATTTTATTGTATCTTATCTCTTCTTAGTTAAATAGTCCAACACTCTTCCTTCTTAACTCTTCAACCCCATAGTCATGTATAAATTATAGTACCATTATTCCTCTATAAAATTATAAAACATGTAACATCCTTATTTTCATGATCAAGTTGTTCTAAGATCATATAAATACTTACAGTAACATTTACGCATCAAAGAATTTGGTTTATAGAAAAATAAGGTAGGCAGATTTCCATCTCTATTTTGCATCTCTATTTTGTCATACTAAATAACTAAACTAGCCTAATTGATTTTCTAAATAAATAATGGTCTATGGCTCTAGTTTTTTATGATTCAAATACCATTCAATTTGAACATGTATATTAGAAGTTATAATCCAATCATTATAGACTGTCCAAGAGTACATTTTTTAAAATAGTTTGTGTGACCACTTTGAAAATTCATGGAGTAAAATAGGTGCAGAATTAAACAAACATTTATCCATGAACGTTGTGTCCCTATAAGTCTAGTTTATCTAGAATTTTATCCCATAGTATTTTGACCTCTCTACTATGGGTTATGTCTAATATACTAAAACCTATTCACTAAAACTAGGCAGCAGTTGACATTACCAAAACCAGTTTTGTTATAACTTTGAAAATTCGTAGAAGAAAATGGGTACAGAATTAAACTAATATTCCTTCACAAAAATTATACTTATATATTTTTAGTTTATCCAAAATTTTTCCTCATAGAAATTAGACTTCTCTACCAAGAATTATATTCAAAATACTGCAACCGACTCACTACAACTAGACATCAGCTCACTTCAAACTTCAAGTTAAAATTAAGAATACTTAAAGGCATAATCAAACTTAGGTTTCTTATACAAAATTATTGGTCCATGTCTTAGGTGTAATTACCAACTATAATTACCCAAATTAGAGTTATATAACTAGAGATATGCTTAAAATTTAGAAACTAGTTCAAAGTGAACTAACACAATTTCAACAATTAACTATTCTTTCTTTCATTCACCTTTAATTCCATAAACACGATCACCCTCACGAAAAACTCAGCCAACAATACAACTCATTTAGTATGAATTCATCTATACAAATACACATGCAAAGCAAAATTTGTGACACCCTCAATTCATTCCTATTTTCCTGTTTTTTTACTTAATTATAACCTTATCAACATAGATCATTTATACACATATTGATATTCAAATATATATAAAAATCAGTATTTACAACAATACTTGCATATACAATGATAATTTCAGCCAATAAGGATCATACTATATATAAATTACTCAAACCTATGAGAATCCTTCATTTTTCATGTACATGCCATAGCGTTCTTTCATTGCCTCCAAGTACATGTCCTTGCGCACAGTCAACAAACCGTATGCTAAGCAACAGTATTGCCTAATAGTGGATACAACTACACAAAATTTAATTTAATTTCTCTTGTAATTTGTTTGCTTTCCCTTATATTCCTTTGTCCTTAATACATAGCCTTCTTGATTCACTTTCATGTATGACTACACTTAAGTAGAAAATTATGCTTGAGTCCTGATAATTCCCTTTTATTACACAAATCCATAATTTATTCTCATTATACTAAAATTTACCTTAAATCTCTCAATCATTTATTTTTCTTACTTAATTTTGACATTTTCTATATTTAAATGAAAGATTCCAATTTAGTCCCTAAATTTGACTTTTCCCTCATTTTGACCAATTTTGACTTCAATTTTGATCCGTTTGACTTTCTTTGGCTTTTAATTCAATTTAGGTACATAAATTACGATTTAATCCCTGCAATTCTTCTTATGATGGCAAATTACATTTTTGGTCCCTGAACTTTAACTTATTTACGATTTTACCCTTTTCACCTACTCACCCAATTTAATTTCTTTAACCACTATATTTGTGGTACAATTACAGTTTTGCCTCTACTGTATCACGTAATCATCTTTTTATCCTTTTTAAATTTATTAACTACATTTTTTTTATTTTAATGCTCTTTTAATTTCATGTATCACTTTCTTTTTATACAATTTAATTTTTGGTCCTTATTTTTTTACATAATTACGATTTTACGCTTGTTAACTAATTTGTTATATTTTCCATTCGATTTCTAACCTAATTAACTATATGACATTCTTATTCCTTAATTTGCATTCCAAATCCTCATTTTCTTACATAATTATCATTTTGCCCCTACTTAGGTTGTTAACCTCATTTTTCACTTTATTTACTGTTTACTGACACTTATGTTTTCTTTAATGTTATAATTGCCCCTTTTATCCCTATTCACATTTTACAATTTTTCCCCTAGTGGTGGGAAACCCCGAACCGAATAAGCGGGACAATATCAAATCTCCTGGAATGATCATACAACTAGGGCACGATACAGTTCTCCAGGGTACCAGATAATGAGTCAACTATACAATCATATATATATATATATATCATAGTCAGATCTCACAGTAACAGTAACAGAACAATCTTAGTGTAACCTCATAATCTCCATCGAAATATATATCCTTATGGTTAGCCATACTATCCTAGAGTTCTGGATCAACCACTAAACACCGAGGGCATTATTCACTTTCATATCACATAACATTTTTATACCATTATTTATGATAATCATATTATGTTAATCACATCATGCTTTCAGTGGTATTCATTTAAACTTATTACTTATTAATTCCTTACATATAGGTTTTCGACCTAGAAAATATAATTAAATCATGTCATATATCATACACATACCATTCGGCCATCAAGTAAAATTACACTTCCAAAATATTTTTTCCTTTGATCTCATACTGTATGTAGTTTTGTATTCATTCTAAGTCATAATATAGTAGGATATATCAATTTCACATGTAATTTCTTAAGTTCCATTAACTTTCACCATTATGTAACTATTACATAATTAGGCACATTTCTCATATTTCATTATAGTCAACATTGGTGCATCCCTTATGCTTTAATTTATTTAATTATCATTAAATATCCAATTAAATGTCAAAGTACACTAGGGTACTCCATTCAGCCCATAAGGTTTCTTCCACTTGCAATTTAATTTCTCCACTAAGTCAAGTTTCTAATGGCTTATTTTATCATTGTAACATGTTATCTTAATTTATTTCCCAATTTCATTACATTATACATATTCCTTCATAATGTTACATCATTACGTATTCATAATAAATACTATTTTCATACATTTATTCATACTCAATTTACTCTAATTATGTTCCCCTAAATTAATATAGCACAATTTATGTTTAATTCATGGATTAACATTAATTAATTACTTTGTTGTCCATTATGTATAATTTGGCCCCCACTCCTCTCATCACTTATTTATCAATATATTTCTTCTCAATTCTAAAATCACTATATACCAATTCATCATTTTATTACATAATCTTGAATTATCTCACACTATTCTTTATATTTACTTAGTTACATAACCTAAATTTCATACCAAAATTCATAATTTAAAAGAAATAAGGTGTAGTTTGTATCAACTTACCTTGAATTCATGTTCTGCACATCCTAATCTTCACTTTCTCCATCTTTCTCCTTGAGAGCTCCTTCTTCCCTCTTGATTTCTATCATGGGCGAATTCACCAAAGCATAAAACCATCATTTTATGGCTCTATTAATTCAATACAACTACATAAATATAATCTACACCTACCAATTTACTCGCTATAACCTTTAAACTAAATTAAAAACTCTAAATTCACTTACCTCAATTTTGATACCTAGACTTTAATCCTTGATTTCTCCCACTTTTATCACTCATATTGAAGATTAGAAGCTACCATATTATTGTAGAGGGGCTGAAATATCATGGAGAAGCTTGGACTTGGAGAGACTTAAAGAAAATTGAAGAAACAATAAGAAAAAAATGGAAAAGAAGATTTGGCCAAGAGAAACACCTAAGAGGAAATGTGAAAGATATAGAATTATTTGGAATTTTTGAAGCTCCTTGGCTTATTTATACTTGAATTAATGGGCCAAGTTTGTTTAATCAAGGTAAATGGGCCTAACCTAAGCCCAAATTAAAGTTTCAAGCCTATTTTGCACACAAAAATTATTTCTCTCTATTTCCATACTCAAATTCTCTTATAATCAAATCCACCACATTTAAAATAATAAATTATGCCTCCACATAAATTTTCAAGCCAATCAAAATTCGTTTTCAGTTTGATTTATCTAAGGCAGTCCAATAAGCAAATTTTCGATATCATCGAAAAAATTATTTTTTTGTACAATTATATTTTACATATAATTTGATATAAGACTGAAAATTTTGGTGTTTTTTAGAGGCCATTTACTATTTTTAAATTCCCATTGAAATTTTAGTTAGCCCTTTTCTCGGTTTTTTATCATTTTTCTGAAACCAGTGTTTTCGATGTCAGAATGGTTCAAAATTTTATCCTGAGTGCACTAGAATATTTAAAAGTATGTGATTAGAATTTCAGTCTATTCCGATATCATTTTGATATACTTCTGGCTTTAATGGCCTATGCTGCCGATCCGAAACCCGAAATTTCAAAACTATCAAAACATTTATTTTTCACTTCCAATAGTTCATATATGTTATTTTTTACATATTTATGCAATCTAAATAATTTTTGGAGGTCGGTACACAAATTTTGAGTCTGATCAAACATTCGGTCAATCCTTTTGACTGTACCGAGCAAAAAATTTTCTATTTCTCTATCTTATTCAACTCCGATTACTCTAAAATTTGTCCAAGGGTAATTATTCATGCTCTACATCATATCACGTTTGACATATGCAAATTTGGGGGTGTTACAAAATTGGTTCAAAAATCCCTCACCTTAGCCGAATTTTACAACAAACCACCTTCACTCCTTCAGCACCTTTTTACCTTTGTTCTTCTTATTCTTTTCTTCAACTACAAAGAACATACATTTTTAAAATCCAAAAATCCTCCTCATAAATTCATTTCAAACCAATAAGAAAGATAAAGATGAAGAGGAGTACTATACCTTAAAATCTCTAACTCAAAATCCCTTAATCAAGCACATAGATGCAGAATTTTCCTTTGACTTTAATAAGAGATAGTTTAAATATTTAATGAGAGAGATGAAGAAAAAAATTTGAATTTTCCTCCTAGGTATTGCCATCCTCCTCTTTCAAAGAACTACTAAAACATATTCTTTCTCCTACATGCAATTCCTTGGATTAATGTGAGAAAGTAAAAATTCCACTAACTCCCTCACTTTCTTACATGTCAAAAAGCTATCATGTAATGGTCACTATTGTTACCTTTTATTTGCCCATTACTTTATTAAACTACCTATACAAGTAAACATATATACGTATAAATTTAATATACTTAAAGTATAATTACAAATTTATTTATTACATAGGCTCCTAATCTTTTACATTAAGCAATATATAAAAATAACTCTACACAAAATAATTAATCTTTACTTGCTATTCTCTCTAGTGGCTTGCAAAGTTGACTTGAAATCGGCACTTATGCTTCACCCTTGTGTACCTACACGGGAAGAACACTCGTACTGAGCAATGGCTCAGTGGGGAGTAAAAACAATGCAATTGACTTCTTATCGAATTCTTAAATACAAATAACACAATAACATGCCTTTTCAGGTTACAAAATAAACACATTTTATAATAATAGTCCATGCATTAAAAAACATTATAATACCATTTATCACTCACACTAATAATATCACTAAGAAACACTAACTTTTTCACTAAAATAAAAAGACATTTACATTATTAAATCATTTAACAATAATTGTTATCTAAATCACTTTCATTGCCTAAACTTTCATTAATGGTGGATACGGGTACAAACACTTGATATTGGCAAGCAGTATCGAATGGGCAAAACATAATAGTCTCGAGTCACTTGATACCAAAAGGTATCAAAATACTACACTATTTACCTTCTTGTGACAACACTTGTAGCTGCAATCACTATCACTTTTATAGGCATGCCTATCTATCCACTACTATGTGAAATTCAAGCTTCAACAAGTTACTAATCACTCAAGAACATCATACTTGTCACATTTAGAATCATAGGTTAAAAGCATTTAATAGAGCTTGCAACTATTTCAATATCTCATGCCATTCATATCCAAGTACACTAAGGATACAATACATCATGCTCATCACTCATCTAATAATACATAACATGGCTAATTAATACAACTATTGATGTTCATTAATTATACAAATTCTTATGCATTAGGGCTTGGTATTTAACTTTACCTCACTAATTTATTATGCTTTATATTCATTTTATGTCACTTATTACTCTTATTTTTTTTAGGTTTAACATGCTCTAATAGTGTTTAGGGAGGTCCAAGTATGTTTTTGTAACAATTTGGGACCTTAAAATCAAATTTAGAAAGAGGCAGGGGAGGGTCACGATCATCAGTAAATAGGTATTGATCATGACCTAAGGTTATAGGGGGCTCACGGTTAGTAGCTTATACCTGCTGATCGTGATATAGATGTCACTTCGGTTCTGGACTAAATTTAGGCTATGCCACGGTTAGTAGGTCATACCTACTAACCATGAGGTCTATTCTGCCCAAAGGTAGATTTTCAGTCTCAGTTTTTAAACACTTTTTAACCTGTAAAATAGAATTTTTAGCTAAAATAATCTTCTACAAAGTTGTTCTAATATGTCTTTAGTTTCCAAAACATTAAAAATCACTTAATTTTGACTTCTAAATTTCAAGATATCAATAAAATATTACACACTATACCAGATGACAAAACAACAAAAGGTCTATCAACTTCAAGCTCAATTTCGAACATTTTAAAGGCAAATTCAGGTTTTAGGATCTTCTACAAAGTTGTATGTCTATGTCTTATCTTTCATTTTAAACTAGAATCATATTAATCAGACATTTATAAAGGGAGTTATGCCCTTTATATTGAAACTAGTTCGAGTGAATCTTAAACAGATTTTCACTTTAACACTTTCTAAAGCACAAATCATCTTTCTCATGCACATATAAAATCATTTATTTACTTAGACATCAATTATAGATCATCTATAATACATATAGCAACTAAATTCAATTGCAAACACATAGAACGATAACATAAACTCCCATACCTCAAAAATTGGCCAACTTTAATTCCCTAGAACTCTTCTTTCTCCTTTCCTTTACTCTTGCTAGTTCTTCTCGCCACTATGATCAAAATTTATTTAATTACCACTTACAATAACAAACTTATATTCTAAAGAAAGGAAGAAGAAAAAAGGAGTTTCCTTTCTTATAAAACTATGCTTTACTTACCTTGATATGTTGAAAGTCACTTAAACACACACACACACACACATTTTTTTATAGTAGCTTAAAGCAAGGAGATGGCATAAAGAAAGTAAAGGGATATGGCTAGAAGTTTTTGGCTAAGAAGTGGCTGATCATCTCTAGGAAAAAAGGCAAAATTTTCCCTTTTCCTTCTTGCTTCTTCTTTATTTTTCTAGAATAAAATGCATGCTTGATCTTCATTGGATCACTTGTGTAGTTATTAAAAGTTACAATTTGCTTCCTCTTCTTTTACAAATTCTCACACTTGACATGAAGTTATAACAAAATTTTCGATCAAATCCTTCTTACTTTACTAGCAATGCACATTCATCCCAATATAACAAATTATGAAATTTCCCTTTACTTTTGCATTAAAACCAATCACATCCCAATTACATTTACAATTTTTTTTTTCAGTATATACTTTGGGACCTTACATATCCCCAATAATTTTTTTTCTTTTAATAACCACCTCTAAAGTCATTTCTTTTTTAATTAAACTCCTATCTTAAACATAATTTATAATTCACATAAATAACATAACTTAAAATTAATAATTTGCCCTTTCATGACCCTAATCTTTATTTCAAAGATTAATTAAACATTAGATTAACTATAATTCTAATTAATTCATGCAAATATTTATTAGAGTCAAAGTTGAGGCCTCACACAATTGCATTATTTTACTCCCCACTGAGCCATTACTCAACACAGGTGTTCTTCCCGTGTTGGTAAATAGGTATGACTAGAAGTGCTGGTTTTCAAGTCAATTTTGCAAGCCACTGGGGATAAAGCTTGAAGACTATTTTTGGTATATGGTCATTTTTGGTACTGTGTAATGTAAATGATATGTAATATATATAATGAACAAGCAATGTAAATATTTTATAAGCATCATAAGTTAATATTCGTGTTTGTATATTGTAAATAGGAATTGTATGCATTTGAATAAGTTAGTGTAAAGTGTGAAAAGGCATAACTAAAAGACATATAGAACTTGTAATTGAAAGATAAATTTTAACAGGATGAATTTATTAGGACTTGTACCACTTTTATATTCCTTTTAGGGGGTATAAGGATGTCATAAAATTGGTATAAATGAGCTTGGGGGTCGGTGCTACCATTGTACTTCGGTAGGTTAGGTAATCTTACACTCAAAAAAGGCATTACTAACATTGTCTTGGACAACAATGACTAGAACCCTTGGTACTGCAGGGTGTTTCTCTTTTGGTATTTCAGTATTCTTTCTTTAAAAAACTTCTCGAACTCATCCACGGTTATGGTGATTATGGGAACAAGTGTTGGTGTGATGATTAGTTAAGAGGAGGGTATGTTCAAAGGTAATGGTGTGTTTTAGCGGTCATTATTTAGGTTACCCCCTACTAGGGTGGTTGCTTAAAGTGATGTAAGAGGCAGTGCCTAGGCTGCTAGGGTAGATAACATTGCCAAGAGGGCTTGGGCTATTTGTGGAGTGAAGCTAGGTAAGGGAATTATGGGGGTTGTTTGGGGAAAGTTGGTGATGGGGAAAGTAGTGGAGGTGCCTGTTGGAGTAGGTTTTAGGGAGTGGAAAATAGGTAAATATGGGGGTGATGGGGTGGTGTTTTGGTTATTTCCTATTTGGGCAACCGATGTATCTCGATCTTAAGGATTCATGGTTTTGGAAGATAATGTCCACGCTCACCGTGCCAAATGATAATAGTTCGGTTATTCCGAACTGTTGTCTTGATAGGGTTTGTAACGTCCGTTCTAATTACCTTTATCTATACATTATCTTATTTAATTATTTACACAAAACTCAATTAAATTACTGATGAATAATACACAATTCTTAGGGCATATAAATACAATTACATACATATGCACTGATTAAAAAGCTTAACAAACATTTACTATTATACGAGTTTAGTGTCAGTTACAAAATTTCATTATGTACATTACAAAATTTGGGTTATATACCAAAATCTTCCTCAAGCTCTAATCCTTGTGGCCTGCATATATTGCCTAGACATGTAGCTCTCTATGCTAAATCTAGGAACCTACATGGGAAAACACCCATGCTGAGCAATAGCTCAATAAAGAGGCAAAAATAATAATAACACTAGTACACTTGTCATATAATAAAACATATTGAGGCCATAAAACCATTTCATATGCTCACTAACATGCCAATAGTATCTCAAGGAACAAAACACTATTTTTCATACAAAACATTCACTCCTTGATACTCATTTACTCATGATCATTCACTCATTTACAATATTTCATTATTATTATACAACCTGAATTTCCATGAAGAATAGATAACGGGACAATACTGGATACTGTTAACCAGTATCAAACACTAGAGACGGGAGTCTTGAAACACTAGATACTAAAGGTATCAACACTAGACACCTACAGGTGCCAACACTAGTAGCTACATTCACTATCCCTTATAGGCATGCTTATCGATCCGCTTCTATGTATAATCCAGGCTTTTACTAAATCCTTAAACACTTAGAAATAATGTGCTTTATATATTTAAAATATTGACATTAATGTACTTAACAAAGCATGCAATTACATAACTATATCATGTCATTTATATTCTTATACATGAAGGCTTAGTATTTAACTTTATTCCATTAGTTCATTATACTTTATACTCGTTTATATCACTTATTACTCTTGTTTTCACACTTACAAGACTTTAAACATGTTTAGGAAGGTCTAGATGCGCTTTGGTATTAATTTGGGACCTTAAATTCAAGTTTAGTAAAAGGCAAGGAAGGGTCACGGTCATTAGCTTATACCTGCTGATCGTGACATAAGTTCCATGTCGGTTATGGACTGAAATTTGGCTATGTCATGGTCATTAGGTTTTTCCTGCTGACCGTGAAGTCTATTCTCCCCAGAGGCAGAATTTCAGTTTCAACTTGTATATCAATTTTGACCTAGCAAATGATGTTTTCAAGGAAAATGATCTTCTACAAAATTGTTTCACTATGACTTTAGTTTTCAAAACATTAAAAATAATCAATTATGACATCTAAATCTCAATATATCACTAAAACATTACAGAATGCTCCTAAATGATAAACAACAAGGGTCTGTCAACTTCAAGCTAAATTTCGAACATCTTAGAGGAAAATTCAGATTTTGGTGTCTTCTACAAAGTTGTATATCTATGTCTTATCTTTAATTTACAACTAGAATCACCTCAATATAACATCTTTAGAAGGAATTATTACAATTACACTTAAACTGGTTCACATAAACCCTAAGCAAAACTCCACTTCTTACTCTCTAATGTATAAGTCATCATTTTCTTAACACAACACAACAATAATCATGTCCATAATCAATCACAAAGCATATATAGCATATACATCCATTTGAATCAAATAAATATATAGCATACGAAAGAAAAACTCCCAAACCTTCACAAACTTCGCTCTTTTCTCTTTAATCTTCTCCTTACTTCTTTTTACTCTTGCTTGATTGTCCTTTAATATAACACAACTTATAAATGTAAACAATCATCTTCTTACTTAATTTAATATTTACTTACTTCTCTCTTGAATCAAAGTAAGAAGAAGATGAGAAAGAAAGTTTTTACCTTAATTTAGCCTAAACACTAAATTCTCTTTCTTCCAATTGCTTGCTCTTCCTTTTTTTTTGGGTTATTTGGGGTTTGTTTAGGGGAACCAAAGGAAAGGAATAGTTGATTAAAACCCTTAAAGTGGTTTGCCATTCCCTTAATAAATCTCTCAAATTCTCTTCATCTTTCAATAATATTCTAGAGAACTAAGTGTTAACATTTCATTGGTCCACTTGTTAGCCAAGGGAAAAATTCACTTAGCTCCCTAATTCTCTTCATTTTGTTATATGTTGCCTTAAACTCTCTCTCTTTCTTTTCAATTGAACCCCTATCTAACATTTTTCTCTAGTTAAACACATGTATAGCTTCTTTTAAAATGTTCATATTGTCCCTACTTTGTCAAAACAATTTCCTTTAGGTCCCATTCACAATGCATTAGCTAACTGTATATATATTGATCATAATATCATTTAAACATGCATACATTCTTCTGGGGTATATGTTGGGGCCTTATAGGGTTTTCGATGACTTTTGACTGAATGATCAAGATACCAAAGAATAAACAAATTCGATGGAATTTTCCCACGAGAGGAAACTCCAACGATCAACTTATAATAGCATTGATAATGGGTAAATAGTTAAAGTGCTAAGAGAGAGAGAGAGAGAAATACTTGAAATGTAGTCTCTATTTATAAAGATAAGAATCCTATTATGAGCAGGATCTGACTTTTTTATTTAAGACAAAGAACTTATTTAGGAAAACTTTTTCGTTAAATAAGAGTATAAATATAATCCCCTGAATATGATTCTTTCCTTTTTAGGTAACGAAAGTTAGTTCTCCTGACCCGATACAAACTCTTAAGATGATCATCTTAGCACTTATATCGAGGTAAGAGCTCTGATCCAAAGATTAGCTCAACTAACCGAACTATCTAGTGACTGAGTTAATCAAAAGAGTCCAATTATGAAGCCCGATTATCATGCCACATTTGTGATATAAAACAAAAGCAGTTCTTAATTAACTTTCCCCAACATGAGCTTTTACAAAATTATATATCTTTATGATTTAAAATTTTCTTAAAGTTATTTTTGTTCAATTTTTTTTCTCTAATTCTCACAATATATACCAGTAAGTATAAGTATACATTTTATATATAATATTGATATACGAGAGAGAATCCAAAATATTTATACATGCATGTAATTTCTATGGTTATATTATGAAATTCAAATTTGATCTATTAGAATAAATATAAATTATATATTACTGTTCAAAATATTAAATTTTTATAATTAAAATATTAATAAATATTTTAAGAGCAGAGCACTAATTCCAATGTTTTTAGAATCGGCTCGGAGATCGACTCGGTCTATTAACTGAGTCAAGAGTCAATTGGTTGGATCGGTTCGACTCGGAGTTTTTACTTTTTATTAAATATAATTATTTATAAAAAAATAAAAATATAATATGTCAAAATACATTGAAAAATTTATTAATTAATAAATATCAATACAAAAATATTAAGACCAAAAAAGTTAGTTGTATTTTTAAAATTATTTGTATACTACTTATATACTAATTACAACATTGTGATGCTTAATTAGTCAACATTAATTGTCCTTGGATGGTGCTTATCAATGTCTAATTGCAGCTCCATTAACATGCAATTTAAGCAATTAAAGCTTAATCTAATTTCTTACCAGTTTTTTAATTCTTAGAAACTAATTATATGTTTAAAAATTCCTATCATTTCAAAATTTTCAATCATAATTAACAATTCATTAGTTGTAATTACTATGAAAAGATTTTTTTCGATCTATATGTAATAAACTCTTATATATATAAAATAATAATTAAAAAATTATCTACTATTATGATCAAACATAAAAGATTTTTGTGGTAATTCAATTCTGCATTCAGATATGTATTATAGACATTATATTTGTATATTTTGCATATATATAATAATTTGTTATGGATTTAGTTAAAAGAACACATTATAGGATCTTTAAATTTTTGTGGTGATTCAATTCTGCATTCAAATATGTATTATAAACATTATCTTTATATATTTTGCATATATATAATAATTTGTTATGGATTTAGTTAAAAAAACACATTATAGGATCTTTAAATTTTATATTTTTAATTATATCATTGTATTTTTTGGAAATTTAGGGATTGGTTTCTTAAAATGCAAATTTTTTTGGTTGAACCGGAATCTGATCCGAGTCACCGAATTCCGGTTCAACCCAATTTTTTCCGAGTCAATCCGAGTTTTTACCATTTTCGATTTTCATATTAAATCGACTCGGATTGCTTTTCTAGTCACGGTCAAATCGGTCCGACCGCCCGAGTCAACTCGAGTTTAATAACCATGACTAATTCAATTGGCGCCTAGGGATGATCATGGGACGGGAAATCCCCGAATTTTTCCCCCGCGGGGACTGAGACGGGGGGGAAAAAATCCCTGTTATAAAATCGGGGACGGGGAATGGGGTATCCGCCCCGCGGGGATCCCCGCCCCGCAGAATATAATCAATTATCACACTAAAAAAATACAACTGAATACAATGTAGTCATTCATCAAGTGAATACATTGTATTAAGATTTGTTTTGTCATGTATATGATGTATTCGGTTTTATTTTGACATTCACTTTAAGTTTTTATTTTCCTTTCAATTTTTTTTGGACGCTTCGTGTTAATTCAATAAATTAGAAGGACTTTACTATAATAAATATAAAATTAAAATACTACATTATACTGTCATATTCAATTAGTGTAAAATATTAATACAATATATTAACTAGTAATATAACGACATCATATTCACTTATTCCCGAAAATAATATAATCAATATTGTTATTCTATATTAACATAATACATTGTATATGGTAAATTTCATAAATGGTTTTGTTATTATATATTAAAATAATACATTGTGTATTGTATACAATGTAATCCGATTTGTTATGCCATGTATATTTTAGAAGGATTTAAATTCATATTTTAATTCACTTCTAAATTTTAATTTTAATTCACTTGTAAAAAAAATTAAAGTACAAAAATTGAGAACACTAATACTCTACTACTCAATTTAATAAATTAAGGATTTAAATTTATATCATTTTCTAAGTGAATTCATTAGCAATTCTTTCCATATAAATTTTGACAGTGTATCCACCTTTGCCCAAAAAATAAATTGTGTTCATTTCTATCCAACTGAATGTATTGTGTTTATTTTTGTCCAAACTAAATAGAGTAAAAAGAATGATTCCCATGTATGAATAAACTTATTAACTCTATATATAAAAATTAAAAAAAGTCATTAATTAACAAATTACACTGATATAGAATATCACATTAAAGAGATGTCCATATATTAAAAAAAAGAGATGAGGCAATCTATATAATATAATTAATTTGCTATTTATTTCATATCAACACAAAGAAATGCGTAAGTTGATGCTGAACAACTCAAAATAAAAAGTAGTGCAACAAAATCAATTAAAATAACATTTGTAATTTCTATTCAATTTTTATCTTCCTTGACATTAGAAAAGATAAATTTAAAAGAAATAATTTTAATTTAATAAAGACAAATAAAATTAAGAAAAAGAAAAATATAGTTAATTAAATAAGTTAAACACCGTTAACTTTAAAATAACTCCATAAAATCTATTGTCTTTTTAGCTTTCTTAACTCCAACAGTGAAGAGCAATAGTAAAAAAAAATATACAACAATAGTGAAAAGATCCACTGTCAACAACACCTGCTGCTGATAGATCGTATAGAGTTTCACTAGAACTAATACACTCTATCCAATTTGGCCAAAATTAAATGCCCTATATTCAGTTTTACTCCAAATAAATATACTATTTTTCAAATTGAACTCAAATTCAATCATCTTTTTAATTAAAATTGAATTTGTAAACTTAATTTAAATTGGATTTAATCTATTAATTTAATTTTAATTGAATACTATTCAAATTGAAATTAAATTGGATTTTAATCAATTTCAATTGCCAAATTTAATTGAATTAATTCAATTTTTTTGAATTTGGATTTCATTTGAATTCACATTTTAATTAAAATTAAGTATTAATTAAATTAATTAAGATCAAATATAATTACACTAGGCAATTCGATAATTTGATAAGTGAAAGAAAGCTCTCGAGGAATATGTATTTTTACTTTTGTCCAATCTCCGTATACAAATTTTGAAAATTATGTTGGCTATTTGATCAATCATCCTTCACAAACGTATTCATTGCATGCCTATAACTATATCCCTATTAGGTCCAACTGCAAGGTGGGGATTTTAATTTAATTTTAAATTTGATGGAAATAATCAATATTAAAAAAAGTAAATAAATAAATTTAAAATTTATAAAAAATAAAAAGAAAAAATTTATTTTTGAAAATAAGAGGTGCCATTCAATTAAAATAAGATTGAATTTGAGTTTGATTTGGATAATTGAACACAGTTTATTTAGTTTGGATAAAAATAAATATAGTATATTTAGTTTAGTAAAAATGAATTTAGTTTTTTTGGGTAAAAGTGAATATAGTGTATTAAATTTAGATAAAAGTAAATTGAATGCATTTAATTTGGCTAAAAATGAATGCAATATATTTAGTTTACATTTAGGCAATGAAGTTATCGGTTTTCTTGCTTTTACATTTTTATAGTATATAAATTATGGTGCTAATGCTATTATAGTGTATAAATTATAAGAATTATACTCAAATCAACAGAAAAAAATATTTAGAAGTAGAAAATTGACAAATTTAGATTTCTATTTTTTTTTAAGTTGAATACTTTTTAGGAGGTATTACTTTTTTCACAATTAGGACTCGAAAAAAAGATTAAAAAACCACTAAATTGGGAAACGGGAATTCCTGTGGGGGACGGGGATCCCTGCGGGGCGGAGGACGGGAGGAATTTTCTTCCTGTTCTAGAGTCGGGGGCGGAGACGGGGAATCCCCGACCTCGGCGGGGCAGTGAGTGGGAATGCAATCCCCGGTCCCGTCCCGCCCCGTGAGCACCCCTATTGGCGCCCATCATAACACATTCTGTTGAGGGCAAATTTAGTTGATGCTGGATTTTTTCAGTAATTTGTACCTTTCGCAAAAAGAAAAAAAAAAAAAATCGCTCTCTTCATTCAACTCTTGTCCCTGTGACTTAGGGTTTTGTTTCATTGACTGGCAGATTTCGTACTACATGGCCGGGGCTGGAATCCACCCATATCACCAGCAGTGGCCTCCGGCAGCTGCACCTCCGCCTCCACCGGCTGCGGCTGCGGCTGCGGCTGCGGCTGCGGCTGCTGCAGCTCCTCCTCCGGCTGTGCACCATCCTCCTTCGGTTCTTGTTGACAATAGCAATCGCGGTCCCACGCATGATGAGGTAACCATATCTCACTGCGTTAATTAGTTTGGATCTCTTAGATCTAATGTGTGAGATTATTGAAATCGTAGTGATAATGAGAGTGCTGGTTTTAGGTTCGAACAATATTCATAACTGGACTTCCCGAAGATGTTAAAGAGAGAGAGTTGCTGAATTTATTGAGATGGTTACCTGGTTATGAGGCTTCACAAGTCAATTATAAAGGAGAAAAGCCTATGGGTTTTGCTCTCTTTTCCATTCCTCACCTTGCAATCGCTGCCAAAGACGCTCTTCAGGTTTCTTTCCACTTTTCTTGTTGATTTAGATGTTTATGTCTTCTTATAAATTTTTTTTTTGGTTGGGATTGCCAGGATATGGTTTTTGATGCCGAGTCCAAGTCTGTGTTGCATACAGAGATGGCAAAAAAGAATCTTTTTGTTAAAAGAGGTGATATTTGGCTGTCTGTTTGGTTGGGTGTTAATTTTTTTTTCCACTGGTTAATAAATACTGTAATGTATTTTTCTTTTGTAGTTTCTACGTCAAATAAGGGAAGACCAATAGAAAATGGTTATAAACTACCGGGTTTAGTAATTCTCATTAAAATGATTGTTAAATTGATTTGCATTGACAGTCTGATATTTGGGTACTGAAATAGAGTAGCTTAATTCTAATTGTTATTAAGAAGAAAAGATAAAGGTTGAAAAGGGTAAGAAGTGACAGTCTGATATCTGGGTCCTGATAGAGTTTTGCCATGCTAATTTTGGTTTATAGCTTAATTCTAATTGTTATTAAGAAGAAAAAATAAACCTTGAAAAGGTTAAGAAGTGCTTATTGCTTTTGATCCGTATACCTTTTTTTAAACTTGTAAGTGGCATATGACTTGTGAGTGAGATAACAAACCGATGTGGAGTCATGCTTGCCTGTGCATGGTGGACTGACCTTGTTTCAAACTTTGGATACAGAATTATGGTTTACTCGAAACTAGGGCTTCTATTAAGTATTTACTTTAGAAGTTCCTGCAGATGTACTAGGGTGTATCCCTTGAAACCATATGATTGTATGCTGCTTTCTTCCATTAATTAGACAGTGAATTGCATTACCAAGTGACATGGGAATTTGAAGGTTAGAAACAGGCAACTGAAAGCAATAGACAAAATTAAGAACTTTTGTTAGTCAGGCCCCACCTTGTAGATCGATACTTAAAAATCAAGTGAATCAAAGAGGCAATTGAAAGCACTATAAAAAGTTAAAATCTTTTTTCGGTCAGTGCCCCCCTTATAGATCAGTACTTAAAAATCAAGTGAATTCTTACTGGTTCAGTGAATGAAAAACTTATATCATCTAAATGCATGACTTTTCTAGCCATTATCTTTGAATTTTTCGAGAATGTTAAAAAAATATCTGGTGGTTATTAAAGTGATTTTTGGTTCATATGTAAATGAAGTCTTACTTTTGAGCACATACAATATTCATGTGGACATGATTCTCTGTCTATGAAAATCGGTATGCTGGGACATTTTCTCTCAAAATTGATGGGACTTTCAAGTGAACTGCACCATTTAGATAGGACATAATAGAATAAATGTCTACAGCAGTAATCCCATTGTAGTCTGAGGGGTAAAAAAATCTCTCAATTTGCAGTTATGGTCTGGGCAATCATAGCAAAGCTGAATCCACTTAATTACATAGATTAGGTTATGATATGCTCATTGCAGAAGTAGATATCAATACAAGAGTAATTCTTTTGATATTAGGGCAGAAAATCATTGTTGCATGATTCTTAATTTCTTTGTTTGTGGTCTTAAGTTCACAGTTCATTTATTTATTTATTCTTTATATTAAGAAATAAATATATTTGCTATTCTGAAGCACAGGCTATAGTTGCTGCTGATTGGGAATTAAAAGATGTTTCAGCTTTCAGCCCTTAAGTTCTGATATAGGTTTCCGTAATTGGAAATCACAACTCCATAATGAATTTTCAAAAAAAAACCTAATTAGTTAAATATATTGTTACATTTAAACAATTCTTGAATGTTCTTATATCTTTGTAGTTTTTCAGTTCTGTATATTAATAGTGATACATTTCTAAAATTTGTTAATTTTATAGGAATAGTAGCGGATTCTAATGCTTATGATCAAAGTAAGAGACTAAGAACTGGGGGTGACTATTCTCACACTGCATATACCAGCCCCTCTCCATTTCACCCTCCTCCTGCCCCTGTTTGGGCACAGCATGGGTAATTATTAAACTTCATATGGATTGCAGTAGAATATATATTTTTTTTTCAGTGAAAATTGATGCTTTTCAGAGTTCCTTATTTTTTCTTAAAATTTTATTCTCTTTCAAAACTTTATCTGCATGCTCTAGGTATATGGCCCCAACTCCGCCTCCATATGATCCTTATGCAGGCTACTCTGTCCCTCAAGTGCCAATGCCAGCTCATGCACCAATGCCAGCTCCTAGCAGTTATGTACCTGTTCAGGTTGTGCTCCTATACAATTTTCATCATCATATCAAGATATTTATATATTCTATGGCAATAGGTTTACCTTTGTTTTTTCATATTTTTTTAGAGTCCTTACTTGGTTTAGGTTCATAATTATTGAAGACTTTTATGAAACAAGATTTTTTTTTTTTATTATCTCAATTACCTTTCAAATAATAATACAACTAGGTTTATATATGTACAATTAGTATAAATGGGAAAATACTATTCTATCCTTAATTATAAACTAACTAAAATAAATAGACTAACCAGTACGTTCTCTTAAGTTAGTGCAAAAATATTACACATGCCCAACTTGCAGACTATGATATGAAACGCTCTATTACTGAGTTATTTTGTGAAAACATCGGCCAGTTGTCTGTTTGACGTTACATGAAGTAAGTTCACGACAACATTAGATAATTTCTCTTTAATGAAGTGTCGATCAATTTCAATATGCTTTGTTCTATCATGTTGAATAGGATTATGAACAATATTGATCACAATTTTGTTATTACAATACAAAAATAGCCTATCTTTTCCAGTCAATTTCAACTCTACTAACAATTTCTGCAACCATAAGAACTCACTAATACCTTGAGTCATAGCTTTGTATTTTATTTCTGCACTAGATCTTGTAACTATACTTTGTTTCTTGCTTCTCCAAGTGACTAAGTTACCTCCCACAAGTGTACAATAACTAGAGGTGGACCTTCTGTCATCTAGAGATCCGGCCGTATCTACATCTGTAAAAACTTCAATTCGAAGGTGACCATTTTTTGAAAAAAGATATTTTCCCGAGGCCGATTTTAAATATCACAAAATGTGAAAAACAACTTGCTGATGAGATTTTCTAGGATCATGCATAAACTGACTCACCAAGCTGACTGCATAAGCAATGCCTGGTCTAGTGTGAGATAAGTCTACCAACTAATCTTTGATATCTGCCTTTATGAACTGATTATTCAGTTCCTGCTTGCAGCTTATGGTTACTTTCAATGGGTGTGTTTGCTGGTTTGCATCCCAGCATACCAGTTTCATCCAAAAGATCCCGAATGTATTTTCTCTGAGAAATGAAAATTCCTTTGGTTGATCTGATAACTTCAATTCCTAAGAAATGTTGTAGCTTTCTAAGATCCTTGATCTCAAACTCCTAAGCTAAGAGATTCTTCAGCTGAAACATTTCTTCTTTATCATCCCCTATCACCACTACGTCATTAACATAAATAATGAGAAGAGTGATCTTATTCTTGGAGTGTCATGAAGAGGGTATGATCGGTATTGCTCTGTTGATAACCAAAAGAGATCATGACTTTATTGAATTTGTCAAACCAAGTTGTAGGAGATTATTTCAATCCATGCAAGACTTTCTTCAGTCTGCATACCTTCCCTTTAGTTCTTTCATCATCAAAATCAGGACGGATCTGCATATAAACCTCTTCTTCCAGGTCCCCAGGGAGGAATGTATCAAATTGCTGCGTATCTCAATCCAAGTTAGTTGCATAGGAATACAAGATTATGATTGTATTCATTTTGGCAACAGGTGCAAATGTCTCCTGATAGTCAATTCCATAAGTCCGTGTGAATCCCTTTGCCACTAATCTAGCTTTGAATCTTTCAATCAAACCATCAATTTTTGTGTTTTATTGTGAACACCCATTTACAACCAACTTTTTGTCTGGAGAATCAATTAGTTCCCGGGTTTCATTTTTAGAGAAAGCTTTCATTTCTTCAACCATAGTTTCTCTCTACTTTGGATCCGTGATAGCTTACCTCCAATCCTGTGGTATAGACATAAAGGAAAGAAACAAGGAAAATGCTCTATAGGAGGGAGACAGACTCGTAAGAGACAGTTAGAAATATGATGTTTTGTACACAACCTGATTTCTTTTCTTTGAGCAATGGGCAAATTTAAATTAGGGTCAGAAGATAAATCAAGGTCAGAAGATAACTCATCCGAGGATTCTGGCAGTGTAGAAGGCATAATGGCTTCTTTTGACCTATTCTTCCTCGAGTATTTCAACAAATCAGATCTATCTAAATGACCAACAACATTTTGCTCCCCTTGAACATCAACATTCTGCTTCCCCTGAACATTAACAATATTCTCCTCCTGAACTACAATCTGTTCATTCTCCTTTTGAACAAGAGCATGAGGTACCACAGGTACATTCATCGCTACTTTTTCACTATTCTCCCCCTGAAGAGGTGATTGTATAATGCTAAAATAAGGTTCAGACTTTCGAAAAGTAACATCCATACTAACATAGAATTTTCTATATGTAGGATGATAGCATTTATGTCCTTTTTGAGTTGGAGAATATCTAATAAATATACATCTCGGTGCTTTCGGATCTAATTTTCCAACATTCCTAGTATGGACAAAGTAAACACATTCAAAAATGTTTGGTGGAATAGTATAGCCATTTTTCCCGGTTAAGACTTCTAAAGAAGTATTAAAGTTTAGAGCTTTGAGAGACATTCTATTAATAAGATGATAGGCAACCACTGGTATAGCATGGTTTCGGAACATTTATAGCAAACATAAGGGATTTAGCAAATTCTAATAAATGCCTATTTTTTCTTTCAGCTACACCATTTTGAGCACTAATATAATGACAACTAGTTTGATGAACAATTTCATAAGATTCTAAATAAGTATCAAACCTACCATTTATATATTATGTCCCATTAATAGTTTGCAAAATCTTTATTTGAGCATCAAACTGGGTGTGAACCATTTTACGAAAAGATTGAAATCAGGAGAAAACATCACTTTTTACCTTGATCAAATGCACCCAAATCATTTTAGTGTAACAATCAATGAAAGTAATAAACCATCGATTTGCAGACAAAGAAACAATCTATGTAGGTCCCCAAACATCAGAATAAACAAGTATAAATTGATCGTTAGCTTTATTATCACTCAAAGGATAAGAGTTTTAAGTATGTTTAACATACTCACAAAGCATCAAAAGATAAAAAATCAAATCGAGTTTTAGAAAATAAATTAGGTTATAGTTTTTTTAAGACAAAAAATGATGGATGCCTTAATCACCTATACCACTGAATTATCTCCTGGTTGACATCTTAATATTTTCCAAAAAAAGCCAAGTCCCGACTGTCTTACATCATATAAAAGCCATCATGCTCTCTATCGTTGCCAATCCTCTTCTCTGTTTGAAAATCTTGAAAGATGCAATAATCAGGAAAAAAATCAACTTTACAGTTAAGAGTTTTAGTGATAGCACTGACAGATAAAAGATTGACAGAAAATTTAGAAACATGAAGAACAGAAGACAATATTAGGAGTACAAACAACAAAATTTCTTCCAAAAATAGGAGTTAAAGATCTATTAGCCACCCTTGCATTATCCCTTTTTAGACAAGGAGAGTAGTTAAGAAAGCCTTTAGAAATGCATGTCATATGTTTTTTTGCACTAGAATCAATAATCCATGAGTTAAGATGAGAAAAAGTGTTATCTGACTTGACAAGGTGTAAGCTGAGATAGAAGACGTTTGAAATGCATAATTTCATCAGAAGAGAGACCTTTAATTGAAACAGACTCCTTAGAGGATTGTACTATTTCTAATACATTTGCTTGAGCCTTGGTTGGATTTGCTCGTTTTCCCCCTTGGCACCTAGTAGGTTTACCATGCAACTTCCAGCAAGTTTATTTGGTATGCCTAGACTTGCCACGGTAATTACAGTGCAAATGACCTTTATTAGAAATAATACATTTCAGCTGCTCAAGATTAATAAGGGTAGTTAAGCCCGACCTGTCAATAAGTGCAGTATAAAGCATAACACTTATTCTGGTCTTTTCTTGTTGGATCAAAGAATGTGCGGTTTCCCATGCAACTTCCAGCAAGTTTATTTGGTATGCCTAGACTTGCCACTGTAATTACAGTGCAAATGACCTTTATTAGAAATAATACATTTCAGCTGCTCAAGATTAATAAGGGTAGTTAAGCCCGACCTGTCAATAAGTGCAGTATAAAGCATAACACTTCTTCTGGTCTTTTCTTGTTGGATCAAAGAATGTGCCTCCTCAAGGGAAGGAAAGAGAGATCTGCCAATAACTTGAACTCTCATCTAATTAAATTTAGGATTTAAACCAACCAAAAAATCATACATCCGCTCCTTTTCAAGCGTATTTTGAATTAACATTGCATTATCAACACATTTGGCTTGAAAATCTTGATAATAATCTAGTTCTTGCCATAAACTACTCAGCTCAGAAAAATAGCCTGAAATGATAAGCTCACCTTGTCTTGTGACATGAACTATATTTTGAAGTTCAAAGATTCAAACATCATTTTCCATTCGAAAATAGATGATTTTTGCAGTTTTTCAGATCTCCACAGTGTCAAGCAATAAATACTGGTGGAAGATTTTAGGGTGCATAGAATTAAGAAGCCAAGATATAACCGATTATCAGAGTTCCATTGACTAAAAGTAGGATCAATAACTGGGGGTGATTTCTTATTCTCATCAGTATAACCCTGCAACCTTCTAATCTTAATAGACAATAAACAAGACCTAGACCAGACTAAATATGTACTACTTTTATCTAATTTAATGGACTAATTTGCGAATAGGGGCTGTCATTAATAGGATGATATTTCTCTATTTTCATATTAGTATCCTTAGCATTAGGCATAATGGAAAGATAAAAGGAAGGCAAAAAACCAAAAATCACAGCAGTACAAAATCTGTTCAAGTGGGATCCAAAAAACTAAGGATGTCAGAAGTCATTGGCGATTAGTTGGTTAGAGGTGGAAAGGGCTGGCACGATGATTGGAAGAAGAATCAGCAGCAAAAGGTGGTCGGAGGTGGTCCCACGTGCCTCACTCGCCAGCGAGTGGAGAAGGAGCCGAAAGCAACAAGTAGCGTGTGTACTCACACACGACGTAGGAAGGCACCAGAAATTTGGTTGCTGGACAAAGATGGCTTTCAGCTTTCCTCCGGTGGGTTGGTGTCGACAAAGAAGGGCTAAAACGCGACCTTCTATACTTGCTGAAAAACGGTGACCAAAAATAACCAATTGCAGAAGGGAGTTAACTCAACTTTCGAAACGGCAGTGACTTTGATACCATGAAGATTTTTGTGAAACGAGATTTTTTTTTATTATCTCAATTAACTTTTAAATAATAATACAACTAGGTTTATATATGTACGACTAGTATAAATGGGAAAATACTATTCTACCCTTAATTACAAACTAACTCAAATAAATAGATTAACCAACAATTATCAACTTAATGCAAAATACATGTTATCTTCGGTGTGTGTTTTAAAAGAGTTGCACATATTTAATCATGTAGAAAATAGTTCCACCTTTTTTTCCGTTTTTAGTCTTCTTTCATCTCTTAATGCTGTTAACTGTTATAGTTTTTGTTTCATCTGGTTGGCTAAACTAAAATGCCTTATTTATCAGTCTTATATAAGTTCTCAACCTTAAACAATATGAAGTCGTGCACATGAAATCATTATTGAGTTTTGCTTGAGATCTTCATTGATCACTCAGGTTCCATATCTTAGGTCATTTTTTGCTGGCACCTTGATGGCATAGTTAGTTTTGATTTTTGGTTAATTATGTAGAATCAGTGATTTACTTTGTCTATCAACATTTAGTATGATGTTTTTGGTTTGTGTATGATAGGATAAGCATTTTACATGTCTACTTCATTTACTATATGTAGCATAGCTATGTATCAAGGATTTGTTAAAAGAACCATCTGAAGCTGGACAAGTACATGGTTAGATTTTAGACATTTAAATTATTGGTTTTTGGAGGTATCTTGATTCAAGTCATTTAATGGCAAGGGAGACAAAAGTAATATATCAAAGTTATCCCTCTTTCAATCCTTGATTCTGTTTTCATTCTCATAATTCTATTGATAAAAATATTCTACTGATATAACATATGTCATTTTTGTTTGAAAATGTTATTGATTTCTTTAGCTCTAGTTTCTGATATTGTTGTTTATCTCAGCAATTCTGTACCATCATAATGAATCAGAAAATATGGTACAAGCTACTTATGGAATATATGTGGACAAATACCTAATGGTACATTCGTGAGCAGCTAAATGTCTTAGTCTTGAAGGACATCATGCATTGAGAGAATCATGACTAAGGCTTTAATCAGATCATTAATTGCTGATTTGAGGCCCAAATCTCTTGCAAATGATTTTCCTTTGCATTCCTCCCACCTCTAACTACTGTCATTTTACTTTGATTTTGAATGCTAATATAGACTTTTCTCCCTTGAGAAAAAAAAAAAAAAAAACTGCATATTATTTGAAATACTAATTTCATGTATTGAATTTATGCCGTTATCATCTTGTTTCTAGTTCTGTGCCCTTGCACCACTCCTTATATATATTGACTTGAGCTGAGGGATTTGTACCGAGGGGATGAATCATATTCATTAGATTGAATTCGCTAATTTCATGCATTGAGTTTCCTCTTTCATGTTTGGTAACTCTGGCATAGTTCTTAGGGGATGAATCATATTCAAAAGATTGAATTCGCTCATTTCAAGCATCGAGTTTCTCATTTAAGTTTGGCAACTCTGGCATAGTTGTTATTGCTATTTTTTCCCTGTGCTTCATTTAGGTTCCTTTTGTTCGGGAAAGAAATAATGGCTGTAGAAACATTCTATGAGAATATGATGTCTTTAGCTATTCGGTTGCCATATTTAAAATTGCTTTGAAATTATTTGTGTTTGGAGCAAATTAGAGAATGCTTAGAACCACAATGAGTTCATATTTTGCAATTTATTTGTGAGAATTTTTTTTAAAGGGCAGTAACTCATTGCTGCGCCTGCAACTGGTGGTAGCTGGCAGGGCCTAGAAGCAGCAAGAGATAATTGACTGCTAATTATCTAAAATTTTTATAGATTTTTGGAACATTGTTTTGAGGATCCTAAGTTTCAAAAAGTTAACTATAAAATCTCCTTCTCCTTATGTCAACCTGTCTGCTTCAGTGTTTCCAGGAGATTAGTATCTAAACAAGTTGACTGTATGAATGCAATTGCTAGGCTAATATTTATTATCACATGCCAATATGTTCATCAAACTAATTATTTTTATACAATATTTATTAATATCACTTCCAAAACTCAGCTCTAAATGGATGCATTTTTTTTAATAGTTTCCAATTGGTTTAAGGCCACTTCTTCAGAAAGACTTCTGCTGTGAATGCTTTTGCCACTTCCCTATACTTTTCTCTCTGATTTCCTACAATTTTAATTTGGTGCATTTACTGGTTCATTTTGCTACTGTCCATATTATAATCTTTTTTCTTTTGTGTCGTTACTCAGTGATGCCTCCAACTTAGGTGCTTATTCACTTTTATTTGGTCAATTCTTGTATTTCTGCAGTTTCCTTGTAGTTATGAGGTGCAATAGCTGTAAGAAGATGAAATTCTTTTTTAGCAAATGGAAAGTTGGCTTCCAATTTGGACACAATCGAAGAATTTTGAGAGAAATGGATCTATATTTGGAAGCCAACAAATCCCTGATCAATTTTGGTTAAATTTTCAATTTGAAAGCTAAATTGGAATGCAATTGGATGGGATTTGATGGCTCGACTACAATGGCACCCAATATTGATGTAGTTGAGAATCAATAATTTCCGATTTGCCATAATTATTGTTTGGATGAATTTCATCGCCATGAAAGAAAGCTACTATAAGAGAACAACAATGAAAACCTCAACAGATTCTGCTGAGAGCAGATGATCCTAAGATACCAATTTTGTCAAATAGATATAATTCCCATGATTTATTCATTCCACATATTTTTTTCAATTCCTGGAATTGTTTGTCAACCCCCTTCTCCCTTTTTTGCTGGTTTTTTATTGCTCAATTTTTTATTTTTTTAATTTTTTTTTTCTGTGGCATCTCTGAAAATATCTTACTATTTCTATTTGTCAAAAGTGGGTGATGAACTTATTCCCTGCATAGTTTTGTACTAAACGTTCTTATTTTCTTTGAGTTAAGCAGAACACGAAAGATAACCCTCCGTGCAATACTCTTTTTATTGGTAATCTTGGCGAGAATATAAACGAGGATGAACTAAGGGGTTTATTCAGTATGTAAGAATTTCTTAGCCTGGTTAGTTAATTTATTACTTCCAGCTATGAAGGGTGTGTGGTGATTTTGTGCAATTTGCTCCTGCAGACAACCTGGCTTTAAGCAAATGAAAATTTTGAGACAAGAAAGGCATACTGTTTGTTTTATTGAATTTGAAGTAAGTTGCTATTAATCAGATATGCCCTTGTTTTGATTTTCCTTGAACACTCGGGGAATGTTTTTATAGTGGTTTTCCTGTGAATTCTGAGGTTTTGTTTTCAATTCTTGCAGGAAGTGAACAGTGCCACCAGTGTGCACCGAAGTTTGCAGGGTGCTGTTATCCCAAGTTCTGGTTCTGTTGGCATGCGAATACAATATCCTTCGAGCTTATATTTTTCCTCAATGATAACTACCTTTTTTTCTAGTTTCTCTTCTATTTCTTTCTGATTCAAGTCTCATTCATTCATTTTAAGCTCTCAGCTAGGTAATTTGGCATAGCCAAAGCATTTGTTTTGGTTTTTCCTAATTTTCTTATTCAAATATCTCCTCCTTTCCTATCTCAGGATTCTGGCTGGCACATTTTATGTTTTCTTTCAATTTGACATGCTTCATATGTATGCTGCTGGTACCATTTTTTTTTTTAACTTGACATGTTTTAGTTTATTATTCTTATCCAGAAGTTCTTGTTTTCCTTTACTGTACATGAGTTCCAATATGTTATTACATTTTGACCTTTCATATCTTAATTTGATTGTAATTTGGTCTTAATATTGCTGTAAAGGGACACTGGAGACCCTCAAGTCATAAGTTATTCAATTGAATGATATCTTGGGAACTAAAACCCCTTTATAAGATATTAGGGATGAAAGTGTATATTGGGCTGGACATCAAGGTGATGTTAGTGTTTACCTTAAATATTTTTATTAAAAATGAAAAATGCATATATTTCCTTATTCTTGGGGAAAAGGCTGGGTAGGGAGAGGGTTGCTTTACTTCTAATTTTGTTTCTTTTTTATGATTCCATAAAGTATTTGTTCTCCTTGACTTGTAACTTACATATTCAAAAAACCCATTTGGAAAGAGGAAAGACGGAGGCCATCCTCTTGCTTCTCCCAGTGCAAATGGAGCCCCGCCAGCAAATACTTACCAGTAGCTCGAAGGGGATGTACTCTGATCTTGAAATACATGATAGGATGCATCTTGCAGCTCTTGCATGCATCCATTTCATTATCAACATCAGCATTAGCATCTCTTCTCATGTGCATCAATGCACATTATGCTATCATGAAAGCACCATCTGGTCATGTTATACAAATTTCTCCAGGACATGCATATGTCAGCAGCATATTTGATGCGTTGATAATTTAGTTGGGGCCTCAGATATGTTTACGTTTCATAGCACTGGTGCATCTCACCTTTTTTTGTTAAATTGTATGTGTTCGTTTGTTATTGATATTAGGAAATGCTTATCTGAATAGACATGATTCTATATGATGTATCTCATGATAGGCTCATTAGATTACATTACCGAACATGACATCCTAAGGCAGTTGGGAGTTACATATCATGACACTGATCTAACAAGGCAATTCATACCATCAATCATGCTTTTGTAGCCGTTTGCCATCTTTAGCCTGTTCATGAGCTCAGTCAAATCTTCGCTTAATTGATCCCAAAAGAAAATCAATGTCACAATAAGCATTCAGGTAGTTGAAAGCATAATGATAATAATATGAAGGATGTGAGGAAATATATGGCCTTATGATTTACATGCAGGCATTTTTATACAAAAATTGAGAGGCTTTCCATTCATTGGAGGAGCTCAAGTGCTGCAGCTGCGTTTAATATCGGTAAATTCAACTTTTGTTGGCAAAGATTGTTGGTCTCAAATGTTCAAATGAGACACTTTTGAGAAAGAAGTTTTTGTTGAATTTTTATTTTTCCCGACTGAAGTAGCTGGTAAGTAGGGCACATTTGGAATTGCAATAGTGAGGGGGTTCGGGTGGGCATTTCAGGTGTCTTCTGTTCGGTAGGTAGTAAGATTAGTTGAACTGAGTTTGAAATATGAAAGGATTCTTCATGTGAGGGAAGGATATATAACAAAACAACTGAGTTTCTATTCTTCAACCAGTACTGGTCGCTAACCCACTGTGCCTCTGTTTTTTTTTTTCCTCAAATATTTCTGTTCTGATTCTTTTTAATCAAGAGGTGTTTCTATCTTTTTGGCTCTTTTATGTCGCCATTCCCCAGAAAATGAATAAGCTCTGGTACTTTTTTCGTTGGAGCTACAATTTTCTATTAATTTTTTCAATTTTAATCTCGAAGATGTATTTTCAGCTATGAACGTAGGCAGCATTTTTGGAATATATAAGTGTTTTACTATTTTTATTGTAGCATGAAGAAATTAAGTCAGCTTCATAGTTATTTTGCATTGGTGTTGAGCATAAAGTCCGGTTGGTTCGGTTTTTGATTTTGGTTTGGTTTAATTCACTCCTATTTTGGATGATTTTAATATGAAGTGACCAGTTTAGTGAAATAAAGCTGATTTGAAAATTGGCGAAATGGTTTTGCTGTCAGAAAACATTGGATCTACATGTATCCTTAGGGTAAAATAACACATAAGGAGTTTGCCTAATGCAATGGTGGGAAAGTTGCAAATTTGCCTTTATTTTTTTTTTATTTTATTTAGTGCAATATTATCTTTCATTCTAAAATTGAGAATATTTTTTAACAAATTCTTGAGCCGTGGTATCAGAGCAAGCAAATATAGGGTATGTGAGATAATTTATTCAATTTTAAAATATAAAAAATAATATTGTACCAAATGAAATGTTAGCCATTAGGAATAAAATTGCCTTTATTTATTTATTTATTTATTTATTTATTTTTACCAAATATTAGAAGTAAATTTGCATAATTCACAGTGGCACTCATGCAATGTTTAGTATGTCTTTGAAGGATGAGGCAAAGGTTTGTAACTAATCAAAACAGCATATTATAAATTGAACTTTAATGGTATTCTTTTTCTTTTGTCATTTTAATTTTTTTTTTTTATTTTTATTTTTAGCTCTATACTTTTTATGAGGGTGGTGATTTTTAGCTTATATCTTTTTAGGAGGGTGATAATGCTTTGGAGATAAATAGTAATATTAATGTAAAATTGATTAAAAAGATATTAAAGATTCAAAAGAAACATTTTGTTGCGATATGCTATTGAACATTGATTTTTTTTTTTTTTTAACTAAAGAAATATAAGCCCCAGGAGCCAAACATTTTGATATGATTAATCATAAATTGTCCTTGGCAATTGACCAAAACTTTAGGTTGTGTTAGGTGAATTTGGGTAGCATGTAGCTGAAGATTCATGGTTTGCGGTTTAGATGAAAATAACATAAATGGACATCAATAGTATAATTTTGCCCTTGCATCTCCAAGCAGTCTTTGAAAGTCATCATCAATATATGTGGTCGGTGCTATTGTTTTCATCATGATTGAGTGTTTCTTCTTTAGGAGCTTTAGACGATGTGCCATTGAAAATCAATATGAGATCTACTATTGCATATATAGAATATAATAATATACAATTCACATTTGGGTCTTTGTAATATGGTAACAAATAGACTTGTTAATTTTTAATTCTGACTTGAAATTCAATCTGAACTCATTTGAGAAAAACGATCTTAATATAAATTTGATTCAATCGTATCTGAAAATTAAAGGTCAAATAAAGATCAACTTGATGACTATTTGAATGACCAGAATTTTTTTGATGTAGTGTCAGATATTGATAATTGATAATAATAAATGTCATTTTGGACCTGGATCACTATTAGTTCGCGACTCAAATCCAAACAAAAGCTCAAAGCCTAGCTGACCAATGTATCATGGGCAATCCGATTAGCTTGACAAAGCCATATCCAGTCATATCCACTAACAAACCATTGTCAAGCTTTACTATTCATATTGTTTTGCTGTACCCACTTTTTACACTAAGTTACTCTTAACACTTAAGTGTCCATAGGTAGATCCACTATATACAGTATAAATAGTTCAAAACACAAAGGAATTGGGTATTGAATCATGGACACCTTTTTTTTTATCTACATTTCTCTCTCTAACCATTACCGACTTAAGTTTTGAGGTGCTTATGTTTGGTCCGATTAGTCTCTTCTTATTACAAGTTCAAGTCTTGCTGATTTGATCAGTCATCCCATTTGGTATCTTTTATTTCTAATCTCTCAGGAATTATTGTTTGGTGCTTTCGTTGAGAGACTATAGGAGATTTACCAAGACAATATAGGCACTTCAAAATCAGAGCGAATGATCAATCTGGCAACAATAGAAGAAGACCAAGATCCATCATAAGGAGAGAGGAACCTAACTGGCGCCCTCATAGATATCCTGCTTACAACAATCTTTTACCAGCATTCAGCGAAGAATTTATGGTGCAATCAAATTCTACTTCAATCACGATAAAGGATTTAAAGGCAATCCTAGGAGATTTGGCTAAAATATAATACAATCTTCCTGAAAGGGAAAGCAACCTCAAACCTCAATGAGGGACTTAGAGGTTAAAAGTGAAAGAAGAGAAGATAAAAGGCAAAGGAGTAAAAGGATAGGGATACGAGAGCAAAATGAAAAAAAAAAAAACATATCAGGCACACGATATGACGTGTGTGAGGTTGATTAAAGAGAAGGGGAAAAAGAAAAAGTTCTCAACAAGCAACAGTCAAGCCTTCGGTGTATACGATCCGACTTACACTCTAACGTGATCACCATCACCCTTGGTCTCCATAGGAGATGATCTGACATATATATGCACTCCCAAAAGGAGATTTACCAAGAAAGTAAAGGAAGAAGTTAAAGGTCCCTTAGCAAATATAAATGAGAAATGGTTCTTACAACAAATTAAGAAGTTTGGGCTCGGGCATCCCAAGACCATATTTGATGGGAACGCTGTCTCTTCATTCTGCTAGGAGATTAGAGAAGTAGAACTGCCGAGTATATTTAAAGAGATAAAGAAGCCGATGTATACAAGTAAGTCCGACCCAAAATTCCTATCTCAAAGTATTTGACATAGATTTATATGTCTTCTTTCGATGATCAGATATTCTATCGAGTTTTCTTATAAGGTTAGCAAGCAATGCTCTGGATTGGTTTTATGATCTTCCTCCTCAACCAATCCACTCTTTTAGGCGAATTCAACATTTGTGCGCAGTGAGATTTATTATGCAAATTCGAATGCCAAAGATTGTTAATGATTTATGCAATTTAGTGCAAGAATTTACACCTAAAGGTAGCCACTAATGCCCTATCTAGTTGTTTGAGTCCATCACCATTCGGACACTAATAGACTTTTCAGATTTGATGGACAAAGCTAACCAATATATCCAATTGTGTAACGCCCCAAAAATTTGCATTCGACATTCTTAGCATGTTGTAAAGCGAGAAAGATAACTCTGGGATAATTTTCAGAACAAATGGAGTGAAGGGAATAGAGAAATCCAAGAAAGTATAAAGGTTAAACGTGCTCAGGCTAGGGTAATCCAAGGATGGGTAACCCGATAGGTAGTTTATCCTAGGAGAAATTTATGGAAGTAGGTGTTAAATGAAGCTCGGTGGTACAATTTGAGTCGAAAATGAGCTTAGATTGACTCTTAAACAGGATAGAGAAGTTTACCCGGTACTGTAGAAAGGATTGATCGGAAGTTTGATCATACTCTGAATTGGTGTATTGACATCCAAAAATTATTACAACTTCATAAATATGTTAGTAATAACCTAAATGATCTATTAGAAGTGAAAATTAAGTGTTCTGACAGTTTTGAAATTTTGAATTTCGGACCGGCTGCTCTAGCCTTTAAAGCCAAAGGTATGTCAAAATGATATCGCAATTGGTTGAAATTTTAACCATATGTTCCTGAGTATGCTAGTGCATGCGAGGCAAAATTTCAGGGCATTCTAATACCGGAAACACTGGTTTCAGAAAATGGATCGAGAAACTGAGAAAAAAGGGCTGATTAAGGTTTCAGTAAAAATTTAAAAATAGCAAATGATCTTTAAAAATCACCAAAATTTTCAGTTCTACATGAAATTTTATGTAAAATATTTTGGTATAAAAAATAAATTTTTCGATGAAGTCGAGATTTTGCTTGTCGGACTGTCTTGAGTGAATCGAACTGAAAAGAACTCCAATTGGGTCAAAAATTTATATGGAGACTTAATTTATTATATTATAAATTATGGAATTGATTTGGAGTATAATGGAGCAAGGAAAGGGAGAGAAATAATTTTTATATGCTTATTGGGCTTGTAATTTTTGTTTGGGCTTGAGTTAGGTCCAATTGCCTTAATTAAGCCCATTAAGCCTATTAATCTAAGTATTTAAGGACCAAAGAACTCCATAATTCCAGAATTCTTTATAAATAAATAGTAATATTAATATTTTATATTTTTTTGGTTGTAGTAAGGGTAAGGGTACTGTCCCTGTCCCCTGGCGTTTGGTGGTTGTTGATACCCAGGAGGCGGAGGACTACCCCATGTATAATACCATGAAGGTGCTTGTGGCGGAGGCCGTGCAGACTTCGGTGAGGGAGGCGGTGGCAACAGCGATGGCGGCGGCGGGGAGTGATGGGAAGATTGAGGAGGTGGAGTAGAGTGGTGAAGTGATGGAGGAGGTGGGGAACAAATAACCGGACAAGTGGTACAATCACTTATGCATAGTAAACCAGTTGCATTGGGTGCTTGTGCTTTGTCATCTTCAGAGCTTTCTCTAGCAACCAAAATCATCCAAAGAAGCAAAAACCATTTTCCTCTTAGGGATGTTACACCATTTACATAGATCATCTTCTTGGTATAGGAAGCTTGAAAGAGGTAGGTGACAAGATTATGCGAAGCTTGTTAGTCTTTATTTACTCAAAAGACTTTATATGCAAATAAAGCCAAAACTTGAAGTTTAATTGTGATGAGGGTGGCTTTTTAGAAAAGTTAGTTTTAGATGCTTCTTTTATTGTCTTCAAGAAACAAGTGCCTGAAAAGTTAGTTGTTTTAGATGCTTCTTATTTTTAAATAATTAAAAATGCTTTATACACGGAACTTAAAACTGAAACCTTTTATTGAAAAGTAATATTCTATCTCTTAATGTCTTGAGGATAGTATTTCTTGATTTGAAGCATCAAATCCATGTAGTCAAACTGCAATTTCTTTTAACCCGAGCTACTTTTAAAACATGCCTAACCCAAGCTACTTTTAAACTGAGCTTATAATTTCTGTGATTCAATCTTGTTACGTATGGCATTTACAAGGTAAAGCTTGAAATTGAATTATAATTAAAAAAGAAAAAAAGAGCTCCATAAATCTTGGATTATTCCAGCCATTATCTAAAAAGTAAAACCCATTAGTCAATTTCAGTTTAAAGTGAAAGTTAAGCGAAACATAACATACGTACGGCGAAGTTCAAACGTTTATATTTTAGCTTTGTGCAACCAAATGCAAAGTATTAAACGTCTCTGACTCTAACCAACGAAAAAAGTTTTTAACAATGTTTTCAGAATCGGTTCGGAGATCGACTCGGTATACCAACTGAGTCAAGAGTCAATTGATTGGATCGATTCGACTCGGAGTTTTTACTTTTTATTAAATATAATTATTTATAATACTTATATCTTTTTACGAGGGTGATAATGCTTTGGAGATAAATAGTAATATTAATGTAAAATTGATTAAAAAGATATTAAAGATTCAAAAGAAACATTTTGTTTCGATATGCTATTGAACATTGATTTTTTTTTTAACTAATGAAATATAAACCCCAGGAGCCAAACATTTTGATATGATTAATCATAAATTGTACTTGGCAATTGACCAAAACTTTAGGTTGTGTTAGGTGAATTTGGGTAGCATGTAGCTGAAGATTCATGGTTGCGGTTTAGATGAAAATAACATAAATGGACATCAATAGTATAATTTTGCCCTTGCATCTCCAAGTAGTCTTGGAAAGTCATCATCAATATATGTGGTCGGTGCTATTGTTTTCATCATGATTGAGTGTTTCTTCTTTAGGAGCTTTAGACGATGTGCCATTGAAAATCAATATGAGATCTACTATTGCATATATAGAATATAATAATATACAATTCACATGTGGGTCTTTGTAATATGGTAACAAATAGACTTGTTAATTTTTAATTCTGACTTGAAATTCAATCTGAACTCGTTTGAGAAAAACGATCTTAATATAAATTTGATTCAATCCTATCTGAAAATTAAAGGTCAAATAAAGATCGACTCGATGACTATTTGAATGACCAGAATTTTTTTGAATGACCAGAATTTTTTTGATGTAGTGTCAGATATTGATAATTGATAATAATAAATATCATTTTGGACCTGGATCACTATTGGTTCGCGACTCAAATCCAAACAAAAGCTCAAAGCCTAGCTGACCAATGTATCATGGGCAATCTGATTAGCTTGACAAAGCCATATCCAGTCATATCCACTAACAAACCATTGTCAAGCTTTACTATTCATATTGTTTTGCTGTACCCACTTTTTACACTAAGTTACTTTTAACACTTAAGTGTCCATAGGTAGATCCACTATATACAGTATAAATAGTTCAAAACACAAAGGAATTGGGTATTGAATCATGGACACCTTTTTTTTTATCTACATTTCTCTCTCTAACCATTACCGACTTAAGTTTTGAGGTGCTTATGTTTGGTCCGATTAGTCTCTTCTTATTACAAGTTCAAGTCTTGTTGATTTGATCAGTCATCCCATTTGGTATCTTTTATTTCTAATCTCTCAGGAATTATTGTTTGGTGCTTTCGTTGAGAGACTATAGGAGATTTACCAAGACAATATAGGCACTTCAAAATCAGAGCGAATGATCAATTTGGCAACCATAGAAGAAGACCAAGATCCATCATAAGGAGAGAGGAACCTAACTGGCGCCCTCATAGATCTCCTGCTTACAACAATCTTTTACCAGCATTCAGCGAAGAATTTATGGTGCAATCAAATTCTACTTCAATCACGATAAAGGATTTAAAGGCAATCCTAGGAGATTTGGCTAAAATATAATACAATCTTCCTAAAAGGGAAAGCAACCTCAAACCTCAATGAGGGACTTAGAGGTTAAAAGTGGAAGAAGAGAAGATAAAAGGCAAAGGAGTAAAAGGATAGGGATACGAGATCAAAATGAAAAAAAAAAAACATATCAGGCACACGATATGACGTGTGTGAGGTTGATTAAAGAGAAGGGGAAAAAGAAAAAGTTCTCAACAAGCAACAGTCAAGCCTTCGGTGCATACGATCCGACTTACACTCTAATGTGATCACCATCACCCTTGGTCTCCATAGGAGATGATTTGACATATATATGCACTCCCAAAAGGAGATTTACCAAGAAAGTAAAGGAAGAAGTTAAAGGTCCCTTAGCAAATATAAATGAGAAATGGTTCTTACAACAAATTAAGAAGTTTGGGCTCGGGCATCCCAAGACCATATTTGATGGGAACACTGTCTCTTCATTCTGCTAGGAGATTAGAGAAGTAGAACTGCCGAGTATATTTAAAGAGATAAAGAAGCCGATGTATACAAGTAAGTCCGACCCAAAATTCCTATCTCAGAGTATTTGACATAGATTTATATGTCTTCTTTCGATGATCAGATATTCTATCGAGTTTTCTTATAAGGTTAGCAAGCAATGCTCTGGATTGGTTTTATGATCTTCCTCCTCAACCAATCCACTCTTTTAGGCGGATTCAACATTTGTGTGCAGTGAGATTTATTGTGCAAATTCGAATGCCAAAGATTGTTAATGATTTATGCAATTTAGTGCAAGAATTTACACCTAAAGGTAGCCACTAATGCCCTATCTAGTTATTTGAGTCCATCACCATTCGGACACTAATGGACTTTTCAGATTTGATGGACAAAGCTAACCAATATATCAAATTGTGTAACGCCCCAAAAATTTGCATTCGACATTCTTAGCATGTTGTAAAGCGAGAAAGATAACTCTCGGATAATTTTTAGAACAAATGGAGTAAAGGGAATAGAGAAATCCAAGAAAGTATAAAGGTTAAACGTGCTCAGGCTAGGGTAATCCAAGGATGGGTAACCCGATAGGTAGTTTATCCTAGGAGAAATTTATGGAAGTAGGTGTTAAATGAAGCTCGGTGGTACAATTTGAGTCGAAAATGAGCTTAGATTGACTCTTAAACAAGATAGAGAAGTTTACCCAGTATCGTAGAAAGGATTGATCGGAAGTTTGATCATACTCTGAATTGGTGTATTGACATCCAAAAATTATTACAACTTCATAAATATGTTAGTAATAACCTAAATGATCTATTAGAAGTGAAAATTAAGTGTTCTGACAGTTTTGAAATTTTGAATTTCGGACCGGCTGCTCTAGCCTTTAAAGCCAAAGGTATGTCAAAATGATATCGGAATTGGTTGAAATTTTAACCATATGTTCCTGAGTATGCTAGTGCATGCGAGGCAAAATTTCAGGGCATTCTAATACTGGAAACACTGGTTTCAGAAAATGGATCGAGAAACTGAGAAAAAATGGTTGATTAAGGTTTCAGTAAAAATTTAAAAATAGCAAATGATCTTTAAAAATCACCAAAATTTTCAGTTCTACATGAAATTTTATGTAAAATATTTTGGTATAAAAAATAAATTTTTCGATGAAGTCGAGATTTTGCTTGTCGGACTGTCTTGAGTGAATCGGACTGAAAAAGAACTCCGATTGGGCCAAAAATTTATATGGAGACTTAATTTATTATATTATACATTATGGAATTGATTTGGAGTATAATGGAGCAAGGAAAGAGAGAGAAATAATTTTTATATGCTTATTGGGCTTGTAATTTTTGTTTGGGCTTGAGTTAGGCCCAATTGCCTTAATTAAGCCCATTAAGCCTATCAATCTAAGTATTTAAGGACCAAAGAACTCCATAATTCCAGAATTCTCTGCTGCCTTCACCGAAATTCCTTGGCTCTCTTTGGCCGACCCTTTCTTTTCTTTTCTTCTCAAATTCTTCTTGCATTTTTTCATGTTTTTTCTTCAATCCCAAGCTTCCATATAAGGTTTCAGCCCCTCTACAGTATGATGGCAATCCCTAAACTCCCTTTTAAGCAAAAGAAGTTGGAGAAGTTAAGGATCCAACCTTATGTTTTTAAAATCAAGGTATGGGTAATTAAGGTTTTTAATTTGAATGGAAGACTCTAATATATAGATTTAGGTACACAAATTGTTGTTACGATGTTATATGGGATTAAGAAGGCTAATTGATGGGTAGATTTTTGCCTTGATTGGTTCGGCCACTTGGTGTTTGAGAGAAGCATGGTGCTCTTTGATGAGGGATAAAATAATTGAAGATTAAGGAATAAGAGGCAAGGAAATAAGGTATGTGGATACAAACTACTCTCAATTTCATTTAAATTATGAATTTTAGTATAAATTTTACATTATGTAACAATATGAAATGGAAGAGTAGTGTGTAATTATTTAAGGTAACATTTCAAGAGGATGATTAAATATGAAATGAACATAAAAATACAAAGAAAACAATTAATTATTGGCAGGAACAATAGTGACCGAATGGGAAGCTTGAGAGCATTAAGTGAGAAATTGATAATTTATAAAATATTAAATGAAATTCTAATGTATAATAGTGGCTAAAATTATTATAGTGAAATTGAATTAAAAATAATAGATGTGCAAGGAATTATGTTGAAACATAATGATGTTCATATAGAAAATTAATTGATATTAAGAAAAATGAAGCATACATTGGTATATTTTCCTATAAATAAATATTAAAAATGTAAATGGCATAGAATAAAGCACTAAAAGATTTATGGTTGTAAAAATTATATAATGACCGAAACATATTAATGGGATGAAAGGTGGGTAATTGATGTTTAGTTGAGTAATTAATAATAATTAGGCAAAATAAGACATTAGAATTCTAATAATGTTAATTGGAATGAAAAATGAGGAAAGGTACCTAATTGTGTAATAATTACATAATGCAAAAAGTTAATAGAACTTGAAATTTACCATGCGTAATTATTTCAATTCACCACGAAATGATTATAAATGGATATTAAGATATGTATGATATTAAGTTGAAATGAGAAACAATTCATTAGTGGAAAATCTCTTGATGGCCAAAAGATAAATATGTGTAAATATTATAGTTTAATCACAATTATATAATAATGAGCATCTATGAGATGAATGCATGAGTAATGAGCTTAATTGAATATGTTTGGAAACAACATGTGACCAAAGAAAAATATGGAAAATAAATATTAATGCATAAATGTAATAAAGAAGAAAAGTTAATTATGCCCTTAGTGTCAGTGAAAAATTCAGTTCTTTGGATAGTATGGTTAGCCATAGGAATTTATTCCGCGGAATACCATAAGTTTATGTGATAGTTGTCATCAGAAATGACTATGATATATGAGATTGGATAGCCGACTTATTATATATATCAGTACTGGGGCTTTGGTGTCGCACCTAGATGTGGGATCCCTCCAGTACACCGTATTTATGCCTCATTTATCTACTTCGTGGTTGTCCACTACTAGGGGCAAAATGGTAATCTTGTATGAAACCGGGATAAAAGAGTAAATATGATAACTTGGATGCCATAAACATAATTAAATGATAAATAATGTGAAAAAAATAATATCAATGAGATAAGTAAGGGCAAAATCATAATGACGTGATAAAATAAGGATAAATTGGTCAATTGAAGTAAAAAAAAATAGTTAATAAAGAAGTTAAAATAGTTAAATAAGACAAAAGAGACAAAAATATAGTTAGTTAAAAGTTAAGGAATTAAATTGTAAATTTATCATTTTTGAGAAATTCAAAGAATTAAAAAGGTAATTTGTGCATTGAAAATTAAGTAAAAGTCAAATAAAGCCAAATGAGTCAAAATGTAAATAATTAGAGAAAATTTTCAATTTGAATATTAAAATAGCAATTAAAGAAATTAAATTGAATAGACAAGTTAAGAAGAATTAAATCGTCAATATTACAAATCTTAAAGACCAAAATGTAATTCGTCATTATGAGAGAAATTTTAGGATCTAAATTGCAATTTATACACTTAATTTAAATCAAAGACCAAAGGAAGTTAAACCAATCAAAACTGTGATAAAAAATTGGTCAAGTTAAGGAAATGTCAATTTCAAAAAAATTGAGAAATTAATTAGAAAGAATAAGTGTTAAAGAGATTTAAAGTAAATTATGAATATATTAAGAATAAATAAAATTTAAAGACAATGAGTAGTGAGCCCAGGGGGCTAACCGAAATGTTACAGCCGACTAAAGATTTTATATATATTTTAGAGCTAAAGAATTAAGTATAAGAGAAAATAAAGACAAGGAAGTAAATCCATAATTTAATTAAGTAAAACATGATGAAATAAAGGATCCGATTATTAAACTGTAGTATGGTCGAAGAAAGAAAAATAAAATATGAAATTATGGAATGGATCAAAGAATGAAATTAAGGAACAAATTGAAAGAAAATAACAGTTTCATGGCGAGAAACATTCAAAGAGAAACAAAGGATAAATTAGCAGTTTTAAGAAAATAATTAACGAAATATTGATTTAGCTAGACAGAAAAATTTAAATTGTTAGTCGAACAAATATAAGAACCTAATCGAAAATATAAGAAGAAAAGAGAAACTAATAAGAGAATGAGATATGATAAAGTATGAATTAGCAAATAAGAAAAAAAAAAGAATAGAAAGAAAATAGAAATGGAATGTTACAACTAATGAACTCTGACTAGTGAAAGTTTACTGTATAAGTTATAGTGAACCAAAATAGAAATTTCAAATAAAATAATAAAAGAATGACAATTTAAATGAAGAGACAGACAATAATCAGTAAATAAAAATGAAAATTGCAGGGGCATAAGCATTATTGAAATTAAACTGTGATAACAAATCAATAACATATTAGAAGATAACGTTAGTTAAATAAATAGAATTGCTTAAGATAATACATATATTAAAAATTGAAAATAAAATTTAATCAAATGAAATTTTGAGTAGTTGTATCCACCACTAAGCACATAGTTGCTTAACGTGCGGTTGTTGATTGCGTGCAGGAACAAAAAACTTCGGGATATGAAGAAGAAATTTCGAATGGCATGTACATAAAGATATTGGGATTGTATAAACCGAGGTAGAACGATTTTATATTTAATGCCTGGCATTTTATATTTAGAGTTATTATTATTTTAGTAAATGATTTTGGATTAATAGATATATGTGAATATCTGACTAGTATCTCTGTATAATGTATGGATATATGGATGAGAGTAGGGTGTTACAAACTGGATGATGTACTAATAGCCATCCAACTCGAATAGAGAGAAAGAAGGACAAAGAGTCCAAAAAAAGTCAGCACATCAAGGAGCTTAGGTAAAAAGAATGAAATAGAGAAAGGTTCGAATGCCATGTCAATAATTTAGCTAAAATCTATACCATGCTCAACTCTTCTCCCACCAAAGTCCTGATGTGGATAAAGGAGAAGCACAACAAAGCCAATTGGCCGAAGAAGTGTCCCATCGAACATACACTAGAAGGATATGAGCAAGTATTAAGAGTATAATTGGATAAAGGAAAATCAACAATTTTTGTTGCTATTTTCCGTTGTTATTTCAGAATTTTCTTGTAGTGTGAGGTTGTGACTCATTGACAGACAACCGTCTGTCACCTAGCCACAGGCAATCTTGGACGATCTGGATAGGGGCATCTACCAGAAAACTACCCTAAAAAAATAGCCACAAACGGGCATCCCTCCATGACAAATGGGCATTTATCAATTGTAGAGACCCAAATTCAAGGTTTTTTAAATTCTTTTCAAAACTCTAGGAAAAACGATGTTAAAACCCATAAAAATATTTTTTAAATATGTAAAAATCAAGGATGAAACTCGAGATTCGCACTTTTTATCAGAAATATACATGGTTCCTCATCATCGAGTAATCCTAATATAAATTGTCTTAAATCACGGTATCTACAGACTCCATCAAGAAGTCGATTGCATTATTTTGCTCCCCATTAAGCCATTGCTCAACATGAGTATTCTTCCTGTGCAGGTACACAGGTGTAGAATAGGAGTGTCGAATTTTCAAGTCAATATCTGCAGGCTTCTAGGGGTAAAGCTTAGTCTTATTTTGGCATATAATTATTTTTGTATTTTATAGTATAAAAGATATGTAATATGTGTAATGAACCAGAAATGTAAAGATATTATAAATTTTTTTTGGATTGTATATGTATTTGTATATTATGATATGGAAATGGTATGTAGAATTAAGGAAGTAATTTTAATAGTGCAAAAAGCATAATGAAGTTATGTGTAAAGATCCTATAAGTATGCTTTAATTAATTTTGTTTAATCTAATTCAAATGAGATAATTTAATGAGATGAAATTGTTAGGATATTGTTGCGCTCTCATATTCGGATGTGAATTCAAGAAGCCATGTGTGTGGCACTGTATGATAAATACTTGGAGAAATCTAAAGTTTCAGCATTAGTCTATTTTTCTTGATTAATACATGAATTCCTTGGTCTTGGTATTTGCCTATGAAAATGAGCATGTCTTTGAATTGTATTTGTATTTGTATTTATTTATTTTGCAAATTTTAAATTATATTTATATATATTATTGTGTATATTTATTTTATAAATTTTTAAAAATATTGAATTATTCAAAATATCAAAATATTTTTTACTGTATTGTTTAATACCGAACGAATCGAAAAATTGAAACGAATTGTCTTGAATTTTATACCAAATTATTTCGATTTGTCAAGACAATAACAATTATTCATTTTCATAATATCCAAAATTTCAATACAATACCGGAGATTTGTAAATTTTTAGATTGTATCAGATAGTTACATCCTTATTTGTTATCATTTTTAATAAAAGATTTAATTATTAAGGTGAAATACAACATCATATATATATATATATATTTGAATAATTGTTATAGCAAGTTGATTGAACTTTCTATCTTATGATAACTAAATTATTGATACGATTTTCAAATTTTTAAAATTTTATTTTTAATAGTATTTTTGTGAAAATATATGTGATTTCACGAATTTATACAAGAGTAGTTAAAGTCAATTAAATTTAATGCAAGGAAAGAATTTGTAAACATACTATTATTAATGTTAATATCCAAAGCAAAAATCGATTAAAAAAATTAAAAGATAAAAACTTTATCTTTTAAATAATTTACGGATAAAAATCACCTTTTCTCTCTAAGATATATTTAGCCTTGGCAAATAATTAAATAAATAGAGAGAGAGAGCTTTACTTACTTTCCTTTGAAAAAAAAAGGGTGGGAAAAGCCGGTAAAGGAATTATGAAGAAAACGAAAGGGTAGAGTAGGCCCACTGTCCAATATGACCGTTATCCACTAATTGCCAACGTGTCATTATCCCAAAACTTTTAATTTCACAAAATAACCAATATGGATTGGATGGTACATCAATTTATTATAGTTTGAGGAGCAGCTGATTCTGCCCTTCCAGTCCCTACTTGCCACTCGTAAAAATAACAGCTTTCTAGCCGTTGAGCTGAGAACACTCTCTCTCTCTCTCTTTCTGAAAAGTGAAACCCAGAAAGGATAAAAAAAAATACAGTCTAAGACTCTGCTTAAAGATCTGATTTTGAGTTTTCTTTTACCAGATTCTTCAAGAAATGAAGAGTGTGAAAGGGAAATTACTGAAGAAGCTGAAATCAATCAAGCCAGTTGATTACTTGAAGCCAGATCGAATTCTTCAGGTAAATGCAGCCGATGGGCTCGTCGAATCACTGCAGACCAACCCAATTTTTAAAATACCTCAAAAGCTCTTTATTTCCAGGGAATCACATCAAGAAAAGCCTAAAGAAAGAAAGGTTCTTATTCAAGAACCTGAAGTTATTGATGTCGCAGAGCTTATGAGAGATCTTGAAGAAGATGAAGATGAAGATATGGATGTTGATGATGATGATGATGATGATGGCGATAAAGAAAATATTGGGCCACCGCCATTGAAGAACAAAATGGATTGCATCGATTGTTCTTTCCAGCAAACACCTCTGTCAGAGATTGATATCTCGTCTTTCCGGCGACCGGATTTGAATACGGGTACCCTTTTCGATCCGAATCTTCTTGCTGCCTTTGAACTAGCAGTGAAAGATCATATCAATATGAGCCAAGCAAGAACTGGGGAAGAAAGTATTGAAACAGAAGAAGTAGCAGAGAAGCAATCAAGAACTGAGATCGCAAAAAGAATGGACGAAGAAGAACCGCCATTAAAAACCAGAAGAATTGAAGAAGAAGAAGATCCTTTATTAGAATTCGAACAGAAATGCCCACCAGGAGGAAGTGATTCGGTGATTCTATACACAACATCGCTTCGAGGAATAAGAAAAACCTTGGAGGAATGCAACAGCATTCGGTTCCTTTTAGAAAGCTTTCGAGTAATGTTCTTCGAGAGAGATGTGTCGATGCACATAGAGTTCAAGGAGGAGCTATGGAGTGTTGTAAAAGGGAAGATAATGCCACCAAGGCTGTTCATAAAGGGAAGATACATCGGTGGAGCAGAGGAAGTTGTGAGATTACATGAACAAGGTAAGTTTAGAGTCCTTTTCAATGGAATCCCAATTGATAGATCCAGTGGCCCCTGCCAAAGTTGCGCTGGTTTTCGATTTGTGCTTTGTTTCAATTGCAATGGCAGCCATAGGATCATTCAAGATCATGGGCTTTCAACTAAATGCACTTCTTGTAATGAGAATGGCCTTATAATCTGCCCTCTTTGTTGCTGAACTGAACATATTGTGTCTTTCTGTATCATTCTTTTATACTTTTGGTTTCCTTAAGTTGAGGGTGTAATGCTTTTTTGTCACTCAAAACTAAAATCTGTACAAGTTTATTTGTGCAATGGAATCTGTAATATTCAAGCTCGCTCTTTCTTTCTTAAAACTTAAAATTATGTCTTCTAATAGATTACCTCCTAAGCTAAATGTTAATGTTAGATTTAAAATGCAAATAATTGCTCTATACTATTAAAAATGTCATATTATTTCTACACTTGTTTAAAAAATATCACATTACTCTCCCGTCGCTCTAAATCATGCACCTTTTCTAAAGTGTCATATCCTCCTGTAAAAAATAATTCGGTATTTTTAACAAATTCAAAAAAATAAAATAACACTCTATTCATTCAAAGGTAATTTATAAGAAAATTTGTGTGTTGTTCCTATTTAAAATTATAGCATGTGTATAGTGAACAAGTTAAAATGTAAACTGTAAAACAGCATAAACAATTACTTTTTTATTTTTGGGTTGAACAGTATAAACTATTACTAATGCTACCCAAATTAACCAATTCTATTTAATAAATACAGTCGAATAAATATATTTCCGAAATCCATTATTTAAAAGCCAAATGATGAAATTAAATCTAAAACTTGAACAAAAGCCTGGTTATCATAGAAATAAGCTCATACATTATATAGATTCCATTATCAAACTGAAAATTTTCTATACAAATGCCAAAGAAGAAAGAGAAAAATGAATAGCGAAAGAGAGTCAAAATATAGACTTGAGCTACAGCATAGTTTATTTGCCAAACATAAATCAATTTCGACCCCTGGATCATATTATTAAAAAAAATGATAATGTAGCAAGCTTTCAACATTAGTCTGAACTTATTTTTTAATGTCTGGATCATATGTGACATCCAAAAGCTTTCACCTGCCAGATCAACTAGAATGAGAGAACAGTTTCTGGCATCTAGCCACCAACACCACTTTTGCAGAAGCTTGCAGCCACAGAAATGCGGTGTGGCCATAAAGTTTACCAGAACTTTGGCTTTTTCCTGGCGTGGAATGGAAGGTGCAAGTGAAGGCTCAGGGATACTTTGACATTCAAGGGAACTTTGACATGTTTAACTCAGGACATCTGTAATGGTAGGCAAATTCCTTGACCAGAACCACAATTTCCCAAGCCATTTGAAGTTACACCAATTCCAGAGCAAAAAAATCAAATTATATCCTGTAACAAATATCATGGTTCAGAACTAATTGGAGACCATCAGTGAGCATGCGTCGCCCACCTTATATCGGAAATAGAGATATCATTGTATTTAGATCAATGAGAAAGCAAACTTCAAAAAGTGAGTATAAGCTTAATCTTCTGGAAGAATTCTGATACGGATTGCATTGCCCATGTGAAGATATCGAGGAAATTTAGTTTCTGGTGGAATACCACAAAAAATAACATCATTAAGGCCACACAAGCTTGCAAACCAAGCCAGTATTAGTTGGAATCCAGACTTCTATTTTTCAATTATTTACTATTTGTTTTTTAATGCAAGAGCTTAGGCTAAGTTAAAAATAAGGTAGCCAAGCTAGATGTAAGTTGAATTGAACCTAAAAAGCAGCCAAGCAATTGAGCTAATTCAGAAACAACCCTAGTATCGTTTACGAATCCGTCAAGTCTAGGATTGACAAACAAAGCAGAAGAACTCAGCATTCTTAACATTTTCAGCCAACCAAACAAACACGTGGAAAATTGGACAACAATCAAAATGAACATTGGTATGTGCTAACCCCTAGCTACAAGGTCTGAGGTGATTAGCAGGGTTCTTTGTAAAAGAGTCATCCACAGCATAGCCAGCAATAGATAGATAGATAGAGAGAGAGAGAGAGAGAGAGAAGGATACTCAGCTGGACTCTGTATATGCATACACGTAATTGCACACAGATATATAGGTACAAGCAGACATAATATCAAAATATCTTTTGCTTTCATAATACTGAACTCTTCAAATTCATTAATTGCAATATTAATTCTATTTTCCAAGAGTTCTACCAGTCCGCTGCAGAAAACTGTATATCTGGCTTCCAAAAATTCCAATAACAAATGGGAAGTAATTCAAATGCGCACCTCATAGCTTTATATCCGTGCATTTATCCTCTCCCAACCCAATGCAATAGAATTTCGTCCTCTTCCATTGGCTTCAGAGAGTACACAACCCGTTGATTGGGAACATAGGTAAGCAATGGATTGCAGCCATGAAACTAATGCGGGCTTACGTGTAACATCATCAGACTCAGCCACCTGACTAAATAACTCATTGAGAACCACATTTTGGCCATCCTTTGGTAGCTGGATTAACAATTGTGCCAACAACTTCATTAAATCTGGTAGCACCTAAAAGATAGACAATAGATAACAAATTAATATCCAAGAAACAAAATATTATCACATAGATTTGCATTGTCAGTATTTCCTTAGATATGTTCCATGATTCCATCCATCTTCAAAATTTGGTACATCAGACAAATTAACTTATGGTTAATTCACCAAAATGATGCTACACATCGATAACATATTATTATTATTATTATTATTTGTTATTATTTTCATTCTTAACTAAATCTCGGACTTTAAATTAAAAAAAAAAAAGTGTAGCTTTTTGTCAGAAGAGTAAAGATTATAGGCTGTTTAGTTGCAAAAAACATTTTCTGGTGTCATTTTTTCAGTTGTCTTCTCTATTTTCTAAATTTCCTAATTTTATTTTCCATATATAAAATGGAAAAGTGGAAACATGTTTCTTTTTCTATTTCTTTTTTAAATTTCTAAGTTTTTAGTATTTCCTTTGTAAAATATTTATTGAACTTTTTAAATAATCGTGATCATATGGAAAGTATCAATTATTTGAATGAAAATATATAAAAAAAAATAAGTATATTTTCTTTTCAATTTATTAACATGTCATACACAAAAGCAAAAATTTTATGTTATATTTCAAAACTGACATAAAATTTGTCCACAAATACGTTGTTTTTAGAGAAATGAAAATATGGATACACATTATTATGTCATTTTCTTTTCTAATTTTCATAATTTATATTTTATTCTAAGCCTGGTATTCCTGCTCATTTTAATGACCTTGACCTCCCTATTTTTTACGTATAAAAGAAAGGGTAAAAATGTCAATTAGGTTGTTACTCTGTTAATTAAGTTATTCTGTTATGGCTGAAGAAGGTAGTTAGTTAAAGGAATTATTATTCCAGAAATTATTATTTTTGTTGAGCAAGGATTGCATGTGCACTTTTCATCTTGCACAACTGTCATCCCTTTGCTCCTTGAATAGCTGTAACGTCCACTTTTGGGACCACTCAATGATTGAATACAAATTCTCTTTTTTTTCCTCTCTCTTTCTCTCTCCCAAATCTGCTTTCTCCTCTCTTTCTCTCTTCTTCTCCAAATTCTCACCCATTCCTATTGGAATTCCCACTCAACAACCACTAATTAATTGTTAGGAAATAATCATAACAATTGGTATCAGAGACAGCAACGATTCCTTGAAGATGAGTAAAAATCCCACTGCCAAAAAGACAAGAGGTACCACTGTTGAACCTGCAGCTACCATGGAGGAGTTTGAAGAGCACCTACGAAGCCTAGATTCCAAATTAGAGGAGCAAGGAGGCTACTATTTGCAGCAGTTGGAAGCTAAGTTTGGCACCCTGCAGAACCAACTCCAAGAGATGCAACAGGAGCAGATCAACTGGAAGGCTGACCAGAAGAGAAGCCAGGCCCAATACGAGGAGCTCAGACTTGAGAACCAGAGCTCTGTCGTCTACTTAGCCCAACTTATCCAAGGTAATGCAGCCACTCAAACCTAGACCACCCTTTTTTTCACCACGCATCATGCCTCACCTGCTAGTAGTAGTGCTAGGGGTAAAGAAACCCAAGAGATACTAATGTAGGGAGAGGACTGTTGCCTAGACCAGGAGAGAGGGAAGGTTATGAGGAAGGGAAAAATGGGAGAACTTATCTAAATAAACTCTTACCCAAGTGTGAACTGCCCACATTTGAAGGAGGGGATGCTAGACCCTAGATTAGCAAATGCAAGAGGTATTTCCAGATTTATGAAGTACCTGGGGATAGACAGGTGGACCTAGTCAGCCTATTCCTTGTTGGGAAGGCTGAGGCCTAGTTCCTAAATTGGGGCAGGAACAAGGAGAGAGTAGGTTGGGAAGAATTTGCTAAAGCCTTACACTCTAGGCTCAAAGAGGGTGGGGAACTAAATGTAGTTGAAGAGTTCCAGAAATTGAGACAAACCTCAACTTTGGAGGCTTACCAAGATAGGTTTGAGAAGCTTAAGTTGAAACTAGAAAAGATTTTTCCCCAGCATACTCACCCCTATTATATCAGTAGTTTCATTGGGGGATTGAAGGAGGAAATCAAATGTGGGTCGAGGATGTTCAACCCAAAGGACCTCTATACAACCATAACTCAAGCTAAGCTCCAAGAGAAATACATAGAGGCCACTAAACCAAAAACATTCTCCAGAACCTTCAACCCAACCAAACCCCTAATCACTTTCAACCCTCAACCAAATCAATGCTGCCCCAATACCACTGACCCCACCACCCCAAACATACCCACTCCAACCACTACCCACAACCCTAACACCAAGAGAACTCTTGGCAGCTGCCACAAGTGGGGAGATAGATATTTTCTAGGGCATAGGTGCGCTAATAAGAAACTGCTGGCCTTGCACACCACTGCTGAGGCAGAACCAGATGATGAGTGGCAGGAAGTGGAGGAACCACCCCCAGATGAAGAAGGAACCAACCCTGGAACAGGTCCGGCTCTCCATACATGCAGTAGATGGGGGGCTAAGTGACAACACCATCAAGATCAGGGGACAGTTGCAAGGGAGGCCCATTATGATGTTGATTGACAGTGGGAGTACCCACAGTTTTGTGGACTCCAAGCTAGTCAAGGATTTGCAGCTACCAATAACCAAAGTAACTCCTGTCACAGTGTTCGTTGCTGATGGCCGAAGAATTCAAGTACAAGATAAATGTAACCACTGCACTTGACACATGCAAGGCTGCCAATTCCGGTTTAACTTCAGGATTTTTGAATTGGACGATTATGATGTCATCCTTGGGATTGACTGGATGAAAGGTTACAATCCTGTCACCTTTGACTTTGACAAACCCACACTCACCTTCATCAAGGATGGGAAGCCCCTGGTTTTGAAAGGCCTTATGAGCAGGCCTCCTTGAGGATGTTGTCTGCCAAATCTGTAGGGAAGCTTATGCAGATGGGTGGCAGGGGTTTATCTCCAAGCTATTTTGCATTATAGCCACACAAACTGTTCAAACAGCACCTAAGCCTCCTGATTTCACCATTCCACCACCAATACAGCACCTCCTCACCCACTACCAAGATGTTTTCAGCACTTGATCCACCTTACCACCCTAAAGAACCCATGATCACTCCATTCCCCTCAAGTCTAACACTCAACCAATCAATATCCGCCCCTATAGATATTCCCACCACCAAACAATTGAGAGAGAGATTTATTGAGGAGATGCTGGATAACTCCCTAATTCAGCCCAGTTCCAGCCCCTTTGCTTCTTTTGTTCTACTTGTGAAGAAAAATGATGGTACATGGAGATTTTGCATAGATTATAGGGAGCTTAACAAAGTCACTGTGAAGGACAAATTCCCTATACCATTGGTTGAGGATTTGCTGGACAAACTACACAGAGCAACTATGTTCACCAAGTTGGACCTAAAGACAAGTTACTACCAAATCAGGATGCACATCCCTGATATTCCTAAAACAGCCTTTAGAACTCACTCAGGCCATTATGAGTTCTTTGTTATGCCCTTCGGCCTTACTAATACCCCAGCCACATTCCAATCCCTCATGAATTCCATCTTCAAACCCTATTTGAGGAAATTTGTCCCTTTTTTTATGACATCCTAATCTACAGCCCTACTGCCAGTCAGCATGTAACCCACCTCAAAATTATCATTGACCTCCTCCGAACCCATCAGCTGTATGCACAAGAATCCAAATGTGAAATAGGACAGCCTCAAGTCTCATATTTGGGCCATGTGATTGCCGGGGCAAAGGTGGCTACTGACCCTAGCAAGATTGAGGCTATGGTTACCTGGCCTATTCCATCCAATTTAAAGAGCCTTCGGGGATTTCTGGGACTCATTGGCTATTATAGGACATTTATTCAAGGGTATGGCATTGTTAGTAAGCCACTAACTGATCTGCTGAAGAAGGATAGTTTGGGCTGTAGTCCAGCAGCTCAGGCAGCATTTGACCATCTTAAACAACTAATTTCCCAAGCCCCTATTCTAGCTCTACCCAATTTCCAGCAACCCTTCATCCTAAAGTGTGATGCCAGCAACACAAGCATAGGTGTTGTCATCCTTCAGCAGAACCATCCGATTGCATATCTCTCTAAACCACTTGATCCTAGAGCTCAACAACTGTCGGCCTATGAGAGAGAACTTCTAGCTATCACACAAGCAGCCACTAAATGGAGACATTATTTGGAACAAGGACCCTTCACCATTAAACGGACCATGAAAGCATCAAGCATCTCTTAAAGCAAAGGCTGCACACCTAAATCCAGATGAAGGGTATCACTAAACTCTTGGGACTGGATTACACAATTCTCTATAAGAAAGGCACTGACAACAAGGCTGCTGATGCCCTCTCCAGGAAATTTGAAGGTTCCCCATCCTCAACTCTATCAGCAATTATAGCCTTCACACCTACCTGGATTAAGGAGGTACTCCTGTCCTACACTGCTGACGACAAAGTCCAATCCGTCATCCAACAGTTAGTTATTTCTCCCTCCAGCCTGCCTAACCACACACTACACTGATGGTTAGTCCGATATAAGGACAGACACAACTCTAAGGTAGCAGTTACTCAATATCTGCCATAACTCTCCATTTGGTGGCCACTCTGGAATTTGAGGTGCACTAACTAGGCTCCAATAGATCTTTTATTGACCTGCTATGCAAAAAAGCATGTTATTGAATGGCTAACTAAGTGCAATACTTGTCAGAGATGTATGGCCAAATCTATAGCACCACCTGGATTACTTCAGCCTCTGCCCATCCCTCATCAAGCTTGGGTTGATATCTCCATGGATTTTATTGAAAATTTGCCTAAATCAGGAGGTTATGACACCATTTTGGTAGCAGTGGAAAGGTTCTCTAAGATGGGACATTTTATCCCACTTGCTCACCCTTTTAAAGCAGCCACTGTGGCTCAAGTTTTCCTAAATCAAGTCTTTAAGCTACATGGCATGTCAGCAACCATTGTGACCGATCGGGACAGGGTGTTTACTGGAGGATTTTGGCAAGAGTGAATGAAGCTCTTAGGCATCAACCTGCACTTCACAACAGCTTACCACCCCCAATCTAATGGACAGACTGAAAGACTGAACAGATGGTTAGAGTATTATCTCAGATGCATGAGTTTTCACAAACCCAGCAAGTGGTTCAAATGGCTCAGTCTAGTGGAATACTGGTACAATACCAGTTTCCACTCAGCAATCAAAATGAAACCTTTCCAGGCTGTTTATGGTAATCCTCCTCTACTCGCTATCCCTTCACTTTCGGCATCTATAGCCGCAGTAGAAGAGTACCTGTAGTTAGGAGTGTGCAACGGTCGATTCGGTTCAATAATCGAAAATCAAATTTTTAGGATTTTAACCAATCGAACCGAATTTATAGAATAATCGAATTCAAACCGAACTAAAATTTTCGATCGGTTTGGTTCGGTTAACCGAAAAATAAAAAATTAAAACTATTTTAAAAAAATAAAATAATTGTATCCAAAAATTATACAAAATTATAATTCATAATATATTAAAGTAAAAACATCTAAATTGTACAAAATAAAAATCCAAATTAAAGATACAATATCAAAATATATAATAAATAATACAACAATACCGTTAAATAAATTTTTTCATTTAATCGATTTTTCAATTTAATCTTCAAAATTTCAAATTATCACCTAAAAAATAGATATTAATAATTGATAAATGTACTCATATAATTTATAACTCAAAATAAGATAATTTATATGTACAAAATAATTATTAAATTAAAAAATTCAAAAAAAATATATAATTATATAGAATTTCGGTTCGATTCGATTTTTTTGCGATTTTTTCTTCAAAAATCGAACCGAACCAAAAAACCAAATTTTATTAAAATTCAAAAACGAAACCAAACCGAATAACCGAACCAAATTAAAAAATCGATCGGTTTGAATCGAAATTTGCTCACACCTACCAGCAATCCAGAAATTGTTATTTTTGTTGAGCAAGGATTGCATGTGCACTTTTCATCTTGCACAGTTGTCATCCCTTTTGCTCCTTAAATAACAGTAACGTCCACTTTTGGGACCACTCAATAATTCAATACAGATTCTCTTTTTTCTCTCTTTCTCTCTCCCAAATCTACCTTTCGTCCTATCTGCTTTCTCCTCTCTTTCTCTCTTTTCTTTTTCTCTTCTTCTCCAAATTCTCACCCATTCCTATTGGAATTCCCACTCAACAACCATTAATTAGTTGCTAGGAAATAATCCTAACACTATTCCTACAAGAAAATGAACTCAAAACCTATTGGACATCTTATTTCCTATCACAAACTCTCCTCAACATAAATGTTCTCTCACAACTATCAATTCTACTGAAAATCCAAAAAATGTACATGAGACTTAGAAAGACAGGAATTGAATGCAAGCTATTAAAGAGATAGAAGAACTAAAGAAAAACAAAAGCTAGGATGTTACAGAACCACAAAATACAGTTGTTACTGGGTGCAAATGGTAAAGTATTAGGCAGATAGGTTTTTGGAAAATCAATAGATAATATTAGAACCCAATGAATCAGCCCAAGTTTACAAGGCAAATGTTGGTTGCCTATATTTGAAGTTCGCAATAGTTTGATGTGCGAAAAAAAAAAATTCCTATTTGACTTGGCAATTTGAAAGAAAGTCTTCATGGAGTTAACATCAAGTTTTCAACCCAAATAAAGTTGCATCCGTAAAAAGGGCACTTCTGCAAGATAAAGCAATCTCCCAATGCATGGTTCAACAAGTTTACCAATGCAATGAAAAGAATGGAGTAAGAACAAATAGGTGCAACTGATCAGGTATTTTTGGGTACCCGATCCATCCTGACCCTAATGGGATGAGTTTGGGTAGTATTTACATGGGTTTGGAACATATTCGTATATTGAATTTGCTACTCAGGTCAGGTTCGGATTTACGCCTTCATGTACTAGCTACTCAAGCCCGTTTATAAAATTAATTATTAATTAATTAAAAATAATATTTATACTCCTATGATATATAAAATTTCATTTTAATTTATTTTATTATATTAGAAATATAATTTATATTTATATATTATATAATACACTTAATTAAAAGTCACTATTAATATTAAATATATCAATAATTTCATAGGTTAATCGAGTTTCAAGTCAAGCTAGTATTATCGGATAATAGTAAACATATTTGGAATAGGCATGGATTGTATAACAATTGGGCTCAGTCAGATTTGCGTAGGGTGTTTTTTGTGGATACCCTACCATTGTTCCTACAAAGAGAAAAGGGGAAATCACTGCTTTCTCAATATATGTTCATGATATTATCATATGGGAAATGATGAGGTTGAAATGGGACACTTCGACGAGAAAGTGGCTAAAGAGTTTGTAATAAAAATTCTCAGAAAATTAAAATACTTAAGATTGAGGTTGTCTACTCTGAAACGATATGTATTCTTATCCCAATGAAAGCATGCATTGGATTTCCTAAAATAAACTAGAATGACAGAGAATGAGTTTTAAGAATTCCCGTTGACTAAAATTATCGACCTGGAAAGAAAAGTGGTGCAGGTTCACTAGAAAAGGACACCAAAGACTTGTAAGCCAACTAATCTACCATACCCACACAAGTAATGACAGAGCCCAAACCTCAAGGTCAGAGAAAGCACACATTTATTACACTTTTAATATAAAAAAATCAAAAAAACCATATATATTATATATTATAACAATCTATTACCTTCATTTATTTAAAATTGTAAAAGAGACGATTATTACAATTGAACAAAAAAAAAAAAAAGAAATAAGAACAACTTTCACAATTGTCCTCGATGCAATTTCAGATTGTAAAACCATCAAATAATTAGCCATTGTCAATGCTATCAAATACATCTCTTTCTATACAAGTGACTAAATAATCATTCATCCAAATATCCCTCATTTGGTTACATAACCAGTTTTTCACAAATAACTCTCCTCTAGATTGCTTTCCAATATCAAGCTTAAAAAGATAACATCACAAACGATATGTAATATCTTTTGCTATGCTATACTCTAACCAATTGTTGAATTCTTTAAACCAAGAGGGGAAAAAATCGACGGAATTTATTCTCAAATTTCCTCTTAGAAAAATCATTTTGACAAGTTGATAATGCCCTTCTGCAAGTAATATCTTCTAAACTTATCTTGGTCATTATGATCATAATGAAACATTTTAGGGTGTAAAGCAGAATCTAATGGATGCTCTTTTTATTCTTTTAAACAAAATTGCCAGCTTTTTATTCTTTAAAAAAAAAAGTCCCTGCATTAGGAATTTTTCATGTATTATGTATGTGGTATTGCATATTAGGAGTTTATTTTTAGGATAATAATAGTTTGATTAATTCAGCTATATAATTACACTGTTCAATTTATTTTTTCCTCTATTTATGTTGGTTGTCTAAGATAGTGAATTAGTACTTGGTGATTCAGTTTTGTGTGTTTATTAGTTTATATAAAATTCCTTGCAGTTGATTTTGTGAGTCAATTCATGCATGACCTAAGAGAAGAGCACATGCAAGCTTTTCAAAAGATAACAATAATACTTGAAAGCAACACAAAAAGGGTATCCCATTTCAAACTAGTAAGAAATTATCAAATAAAGTTTATACTGATGAGGACAATGCAGGATCCATAACTGACTAAAGATCAACCTGAAGACTTTACATCTTGGGAAAATACATAGTTGATCAGATGAGAAAAAAGCAAAATGTTGAGGCTAGCTATGTTGAAAAGTTGGATCGGCTTCTAGAATCAAGGAAGATCAAGTAAATAAATTTGGAGAGTTAAGATTTTTTTAGTTTAAATTTGAGTTTATTATCTTTATGATTTTATAATTTGATCTCAGATTTATAGGAGTTGAGTTTGATTATATATGTAAGCATTATGAATAAAAAAATGCCAATTTTTTCAGTTCTAAATTCTCCTCTCTTGCTATATTTAGCCAAACTTTTAATTGGACAACAGCAAAATTCAAGAGAAACAATTAGTCTTTACATGCAAATCAAAAAAACAAACCAAACTACATAATTTAACAAACTTACCTATTTTCATCTGACACAAAGTGAAATGTAAAGTGCAATAAATAGGGAAATACTTACTTGTACATCAACCAGAGAAAGAAGCCATAAAAGCAACTCTAAGATTTTTTTGCATGGCTCTGACTCTGCCTGCCAGTTTTTCCATATATCAGCCTCTTGGGAAGTAACATCACTACAGAGTGTGTTTGCTTTTTCAACAAGATTGTGGATACAATAAAATGTGGCTGGACTTCCAGCAGGAAGATTTCGAACCAAAGCTACAACACCAGAAGCCATACCCTCAAAAGGAGTAACACCAGGATATCCCTGCATTCATATAGAGGAATAAAGTTAAACCTCAAATGATTAAATTAAAATCTAAAAATATGGTTTTCAGCCACTTAGATACCTCTAAGGATCTCTGCAGGTAATAGAAAGCAAGTTGCTCCATCAACGATGCTCTTTTATTATCATTAGAATCCTTCCCGGAAGATACAAAAGCCACAAACACAGAATGTGCTGCTCTAGCTATTTTTCCATTTGGATGTCCTATATATCTAAATTCGCTTCTATTAAGGAACAAAAATTAACTCTAAATTCACTTCTATCAAAGAACCAAAATTAACACATAAAAACTCAAAAAACCTAAATATTTTAATAGAGGATACAAGAACATTGTTGGAACTACTGTCCTGCTAAATACAGGACCATGCAAACGATCAATACACGTCGGTATAACGCGCAAGTAAAATAAAATACGGGCAGTTTGAACTTCATCCTTGAACCATCTATATTCCATTTTCTGGGGGAATTCTACAAGGTAACATTTGAAATTTAATGAACAAAGTGACGGTTTACATCTAAAAGAAAATAGAACCAACCCAAATATGCAACCAAATAGAACATTTAAATAAAATGACAAACAAATGAAGGATACCTTGGGGATTTGTCAAATTTGCATAAGAGGGCATGGATTCTATGAAAGAATTACATGCAGTCTCACTATACTGTACACTCATAACCACACTTCGAATTGTATCCACATACTCTGTCAAACGCATCCGGCGAAAATACTCTACACAAGAGAATGAAACTAGTATTGAAACAGAAGTCTCCATCTGAGTTTTAGATGAAAATTTTGAATTTTGCTTCTGTTTAGTGACAGCCAGTGCAAAAACTACCACCATAAGGAAGGCAGACTCAGCGATTTTTTCAACATCCCTAAGCAACTCATCCTCCTTCCCACCAAGAAACAAGGCCACCTGCCGATGCCCCATGTAAAGCTCTTGGCAGAAATTCCATATCATATTTTCCACGGTCACCTTGTTCTCTTCATCTATTGAAACATAATGATTACAGAAAACACCAGTGATGGCCCCTGCTTCCTTGAAAAGGACACTATTCAAATGTTCCTTAACCTCATCAGACAACATTTTAGAGTTACTGCCATGTGTTAACTCAAGAATCCTTGTATAAAAATGCCTCAAGGGAAATATTTCCGTTAATAACGCTAAAGCAAGGGATAAAAGAATAGGGGCTCGGGATGATACCGGTCCACATTGAGCCAATGCTATTGAAATGCATTCAAGCAGAAGACTGGTTTTATATTCATTTACTGTACCAGAAGTTCTTCTGGTAATAGTAATCAAATCTTGCGCCAAGCATGCTATCCGATTTTCCGCAGAGATTTGTATTCTTGAAACAATCTGCAGACACTGGCCCCCTGGTGTTGACCTGTTCAAAGCTCTCAGAGCACCAGCTGCAGCCATAACCAGAACAAAAGGAGCATAGTTTGGCTTTGCAATTTCTAAAGTTTCTTCAGCATACTTTTGCAATTTCTCATTAGATTGTCTTTTGATGAACCCAAACAGGACCCAATCAACCAAATGCATAATCATAAGACCATGTGAAATATTACCTTGTGGTCCATCCTCTTTCCCCCATATTCTCATCAAAGCATTCAAAATTCGAACATAGTGAGTATCGACAGAAGAACACAGGGCATATCCAATCCCTGCAAGAACTTCTGGAACAAGTCTTTGAACAGAACCAACTAGGCTGTATTCTTTATCCAGCAGCCTATAGAGAAACTCCAAGCAAACTGTCTTAGAAGTTTCCGACACAGAAGGCACAAAGGCAAAAGCACCTAGAAGTAGAACACCTTCTGCAAATAGTTCAGGGCTTTTAATAGAATCAAATTCATTGTCCAAAATCTCAGAGAGGACTGGCACAGCCAAATCAACAAGTCCTGAAGAAGGCTTGAAGGATTTCCTAACCCAAATATAAAGTAGCCGAAAAAACAAAGGATATGATTCAAAAGGAAGGGAGATGTTTCGCAACGACAAAATGGAAAGAAGAAGTTTTGCCTGGGGGTCAGCAACATGAAGGGAAGTTTGAGACTGAACAAGGGTTTTCAAAGCCTGAAGATGATTGGGTTGGAATATCTGATGTTGAAGGGAATCTCTGAGTTCAGCCCAAGCCTGAATGATGGCTCGGGCAGATGATGAAGAGAACTGATTTGTAGTAATGCTGGAACTACCAGTGCCACTTACACCACTACAATTTCTCAACCATTCTTCAAGGAAAAGGGTATTACTATTAGTTTGTCTAGCCATCTTGCTACTCTTTAACTGCAAAGGACATATGATATTTGTTACTCTTTAACTAAGACCATTATTTATTGAAATATTCTATAATGACCGGTTAGCATGAAGCAATAATTGCTGAATGAAAGGTCATCACCAAAATTATTTTGCTGATGCAGTTGTCAAGCTAAAATCACAAATATCAACAGTCATATATAGAAAATGAAAATTGAACTGAACTGTAGACTTTATTAAGAGTTTGATTCTCACAATTCTCAGACATATGTTCATTTTCATAGGTAAATCCCAAGATCCAAGAATTCATGTATTAATCAAGAAAAATAGACCGATCAATGCAGAAACTTTAGATTTCTCCAAGTATTTATCGTACAGTGCCACACAAATGGCTTCCTGGATCCACATCCGAATCTTTACAACAACATAAAATCTACTTGAACTAGAAAGATTGAGTTAATACACACACACACACTCTAGATTGGGCACTGGTATAATTCAATGCAGACATTATTAATCAAATTAAAAGCCTCAAATAATTTACAATCAGAATTTTCACATTTAGCACTGGATAGAAAGCATTTGCATCAACAAATTGCCTACATTTAGCAATGCTATTAAATTGATTTTGATGGGATTAAAACAAGAAAAATCACCTGAGAAGCAGAAATGCAAATTCCAGTTGTTCTGATGAAAGAGCAGTTGCGGATAGAAGCCCAGTATGCAGAACATCAATCACAATATCAGACTTCTGAAGAAAAACCATTGCAAAATGACGTGAAGAAAAACCACTGCAAATTGAAGTGGAGAAAATCCACCAGTAACATACCTATCTAAGTCTTGAATTTATCTTCAATTCTGAAACAAGAAGAAAAAAAATGAACATGAATTCCTAATTCAAGGCTTTCATCAAAGAAGCAAAGGTAACAGAAAAGAAAAATCAAATTTGTAAATTATATAATTAAACCCAAGGATTGAAGAACCAACAGATGTACCATAGTTAAGAGTTAACAAAAACAAAATGAACAGAAGAACAATGACCAGCGACGCAGCAGTCATCAAGGAGAACGGAAGAGGCGTTGGTGAAAGGCAGATGGCAGAGGCGGAGCGCGCTTGCGAGCTCAAATTTGGTGATGGCAAATGGAGAAGCAACTGTGCGTTTATGGGTTTTGATCGAAGAAAGGGAAAAGGAGAAATAGGGCAACTGACAGTCTGACATAATGACTAATGAGTGCCTAGTGTAATTTTTTTATTTTTTTTACGTCAGAAATATTTTTTTTAATATTTTAAAAATTCGCTCCCAGAAACTTTAAAAGTTCAAATCTAAATTTTCTTTAAAAAAAATTATTTTTTCTTTTATTTTATCATTTTTAAATGTATTACTATAATTTCATTATATATGACAACTAATACAATTATATTATTAATTTATACACTTATATAAGCATTGGTGTCAAAAAAGAAGAAATAGCAGTCAGTGGGTAATGATATATAATTACTAAAATAACTACATAATAAGTTGTTTAGTTACATATTTTAATTGATATTAAAAATAAATAGTAATACTTAAGTGATACAAAAATTAAATTAAATAAAATTATTAAAATAATTTTTATGATAAATTATTTAGTTATATTAGGGGTGTGCAAATGGACTTTTCGGTTCGATTTTAGACTAAACCAAAAAAATTGAAAATCAAAATTTTCAACATAAAAAATCAAACCAAAAACCAAACTATTTAGAATCAAAATCAAATAAACCGAATTAATTTCGATCAATTCGGTTCAATCGATTGGATCAATATGGGCCTAGATCCTTCAAAATTTGGATGAAAAGAAGTGAAAATTCTTAGGTAAGTCTAGTGGGCCTTTGCTTAGCTAGTTTTCCTTTTTTTTTTTTGTGATGGCCAATTGTCATTTATTAATCCATTTTCTTTGCTTAGAATCACTTTATAATTTTAATCCATCTTGCTTTAAACTTAATATCAACCCAGATCCTCTTAGGCTTTGTGTATGTCTTCTTCTTAACCTTCTTCTTCTTCTTTTTGATCTTCTTAGTTGTCATCGTCGACTTTGTAAAACTGAAGAACGGCAAGCTTGACCTTTTTCTTCTTGTGTTTGATCTTCTTAGGCTTGGTGTAGGTCTTCTTCTTTCTCTTATTGGCTCCACCTCTCCATCGCAACACCAAGTGAAGAGTCGACTCCTTCTAGATGTTGTAGTCGGCAAGATCCAACCATCTTTGAGCTGTTTCCCGATGAAGATTAGCCACTGCAGGAGGTTTTCATGAAGATATGTGTCAGATATGCCTTGAATTTTGTCCTTTGTCAAAAATACAGCTGCTCCATTTGTCTTTTATTACATTTATTAGAAGTAGTAAAAGTTGAAAAAAAGCCATACTTTTTCAAGTTTTTTAAAGGCACCGAATTTTGAATAAGTGATAGCAGCAATTGTTGAATAAGAGGTTGCCCTTCATCATATTTCAAAGCCATCGAATTTTGCATTGAATTTGGTGGCACAACTTGCATAAGAGTTTGCCCATAAAAGGAGACATTTTTTAGCCATTTGGTGCATCAAAAAAATTGAAAGTGTTGTGCAGTGTGATATATAGTTAATTACTCTATTCAATTTAGAGGTAAAATCAAACATCTTTTAAAAGAGCATTTATGAGAACTTGTGTAATTAGGTTTTGGGTTTGAGTGTTACTCCACTTGTAATTTGTTTATCTCATATAGTGAATTTATTGCTCCTCTTCTCCCGTGGATGTAGGCATATTGCTGAACCATGTAAATTTTATGTGTATTTTTCTTTAGTCCCTATATTTTGGCTATTTCTTCATTTTATGTCGCCATTAAAATTACTATCTAAATAGCCTCTCGATCCTAACAAATTGGTATCAGAGTGAGGTTCCAGTCAAGAGTCGGTGAATAGTATCATTGCATTAAGGTTGCATGGTATGGAAAAGTTCAATTCAATCCTCTTACTTTTTTAAATTTATAGTTTGGTCCACATGTAACATCAAAGTAGCGTCAACATTATAGTTATGACAGAGAAACGAATAAGAAGACAAATAAAGAGGCTGAGAATAGATAATAGCTTGGAGTTTTGTGCTAATGAATTCAATAACTTCTACAAAAAATGAAGGCATTATAAGGCATCACACGGTTCGAATGACACCCCAACAAAATAGAGTTGCTAAATGCATGAATCAAACCCTCATTAAGAGAGCATGTTGTATGCTTTCTAATGCTGGATTACCAAAGAGTTTCTGGGCAAAAGTTGTTTCTATAGCTTGCTATTTAGTGAATCGTTCTACATCAGTTCTAATTGGCTATAAGATTGTAAAGGAAGCTTGATATGGCAAACCTACAAATTATTCAAATTTAAGAATATTTGGTTGCCCAACATACATGCACGTCAATGATGGTAAGTTAGCACCAAGAATGAAAAAGTGCATTTTTTTAGGTTATCCATCAGGGGTAAAAGGATATAAACTTTGGTGTCCCAAATCATCTTGTAATGCCTACTCTTATTATCTTTTTATTTACATAATTTTTTTTATTAATCTACTATTACAAATACTTATATACATATAACTGATGGAATATGACATGGTATGATAATCATGATAGCACAGCGGAAAAACAAAAATTTTATCATACATACCATACATATCCAAAGATAGAATCGAAACATGCAATTTTAGGGTTATCGAACTTACAACTTTTGATGCCTTTTAAAACTTTTATTCCGATGATGACCAGCAACAAAGATGGCTTTGTCTGCCTTAGATCTCGATCACCAATGCCAAGGAATAGCCTTTTGCGCCACTCCCTCTATTCTCACACACACAATTACACCGACGGCTTAAAATCGAGATTGCTAGCTTTCCTTTTCGGTATTGTGTAATGGTTATAGTTTGAAGCTACAAAACTTGATTTTGTACTTCTTTAGATTGCTATTACTGCTCAATAACACAAGAGAATGAGGAACAATCCTTTCTCCTTGTGAAAAATTGAACAAAAGAATTAAGAGAGAGAGAGTCACTATTCACGAGTTACTATTCATGCCACACAAAAAAATTAGGTTTAGGGTTTTATTTCTTTTAATATATATGCTTATCCTTTGGCAAGTCATTAATCTGAATTCAACTATCCTAAGATAATTAATTCAAACTCTATCACTTCCTAAAGATAAGTAATATATTTTGAATTAAACTCCTTTGAATTTAAATTCAAATTTGAAATAAAACATAAGACATTTAAATAAATAAAATCACTTAATTTAAATAAATGCCATGTGCCGAAATTCCATGAATTATCTCTTGGAATTTCGGCTACTTCATTAAGTAAATAAGTGATTTAATTTAATTTAAATTCCTTTAGGCTTTAATATTCAATTAACTTAATTAACACAAGATAATTAATTAATTGAAATTAAACCTTATGGGCTGAATTTCTCTCTCTCATGGACCAAAGCCCAATAGCAATATTATAACCCATTACATACACTAATTTGACTTTAATTAAAAGCCCAAATTAATGTCCAATACTTAATTTAAATATTTTAAGCCCAATGCTTTGTGTGCGATCCTATAGGTCCATTTAATGTTGGCAATGAATTAATAAATTAATTCAAAGGCTATATATATTCTCTAGCAAGATATTATAGCATTCCAAATTAAATGAAAAATGCATATGGCATTTGGTGACCTAATGCAATTTCGCATAGTTCCTTACCCATAAATATCAGAATTAATATAAGGCATGGAACTAGTCATCCTTATATATATTAATTCCTTTCTTGATATTCCAGTGACACTGAACTCTCAGATAAATAATGATTACTCATTATTTCATCTCGGTATGGCCATACACTTCTTAGTTCACTGATCAAGTGGCCGATGATATTTTCTCTCTTATTTAGAGGGGTAATCCCCTTCACTTCTCTCATGCTCTCTAACATGAATCAGTGCATACCCAATCATACCCGTACTTGTCACTCTGTTACGAGCACGTTAGGTGTATGTCAAAGTACACAGTAATTCATAAAGAGTTTCATAGAGATTTCAGGTCTAAGAACTCCGATACAAAACTTGCATATGAGAAACACTTATGACTTGTACCATGTAGTGTTCTCATGAGCGGATCGAATCCAGATACCATGTTCTTTAACATGTATCTATGATCTCTGATTGACACTCTTGTCCTAATGATCCGTAAGACAGAACTCATGAAATCAGAGAGAGCATACTAGTCTTAATTCATTTGTTATTCCCATAACAATGACTGACTAGGGATATTTAGAATGATGTCTCATTTGTTTCAAGGTCTTACAATCCATGTGCCTCACACATGATAACTTAAATCGAAACAACACTCTTGGATAGTTTTATCAATTGATATGCACAGGAATACAAAGGATAAAACAAATGCCTCATTTTATTAATTTCAAGTGTTTCGTTACAATGCATTGGGGCTAGGGCTTACACTAACAATAACATATAATACACTTAAAGTATAATTACAACTTAGTTCATTACATATTTTTCAAATCTTCTATATTATACATTTACATAAAAAAAAAGCATTATCAAAATTAACCTTCACTCGTTACTCTTCTAGTGGCCTATAGATGTTAACTCGAAAAAGGCACTTTTTCTTTACACCTGTGTACCTAAACGGGAAGAACACATATTTAAGCAATGGCTCAGTGGGGAGTAAACAGTACAATTGACTTCTTGTCGAAGTCACAAATACAAATAACATAACATGCCAATGCATATACCATAATATCATATCTTCTCATATTAAAATGTTCATCCACTTAAAATAATAATCCATGCATCAGACCACACTTCAATACAGTCCTTCAATTATACTTTATTATTCAGTGAAAAATACTAGCAATATCATGAAATACTTACACTATTGATTGCTTATCAATATTCATTAATCAAATCATTTTCATCGCCTGAATTTCCATCAATGGTGGATATAGGTACAATTGGGCGACACTGACAAATAGTATCGAACAGATGAGACATAATAGTCTCAAATACAGGTGACACCCTTAGGTATCAAATCACTACACTAGTCACCTTTTGGTGACAACACTTACAGCTGCAATCATTATCCCCTTTATAGGCATGTCTATCTATCCACTACCATATGAAATTCAGTTTTTCATTAAATCATTTAATCATTCAATAGTAATACATTGGATACATTTAATATCATAGTATCAATATACTCAATCAAGCATACAACTATATCACATTATTCAAGTTCAATTACACTAGCAACACAATACAACTTGACCATCCTTATTCAATTACACTTTACTACAATTATCAATTATTTTGCTAACATGTAACATTATGCGTATCAATAATCATAGTTATTTACATTAATTAATTATACAAATTATATGCTTATATACCCATAACTTTATTTTAACGATTTATTTATGCTTTACACACATTCCCTACTACATATTACCTTGATTTTCTTATGTTTAAAAAGCTTTAATAATGTTTATGCATGCTTTGGTAACCATTTGGGACCTTAAAATCAAGTTTAGAAAAAGGCAGGAAAGGATCACGGTCATTAGCTTATACCTGTTAACTGTGACCTAGGTTACAGGAGGGGATTATGGTCATTAGGTAATATCTAATGACTGTGATATAGGTTCTATTTTGGTTCTGAACTGAAATCTGGGGTATGTCATGGTCATTAGGTTTTACCTGCTGACCGTGAGGTCTATTCTGCCTAGAGGCAGATTTTCAGTTTCAACTTGTATGTACTTTCAGACCTGTAAAACGACATTTTTAGCCAAAGTAGCCTTCTACAAATTGTTTCACTATGTCTATAGTTTCTAAAACGGAAAAAATCACTCAATTATGACTTCTAAATCTCAAGATATCATTAAAACATTATAAACTTGTCTATATGACAAAATAGCAAATGTCTGTCAACTTCAAGCCTAATTTCGAACACCTTAGAGGCAAATTTTGGTTTTGGGATCTTCTACAAAGTTGTAGATATATGTCTTATCTTTCATTTTGAATAGAATCACCTCAATCTGACATATATAAAAGGAGTTATTCAATTTATACTAAATTTGGTTCACATGAACCCTAAGCAAATCTCTACTTTTTCACTTTTCAAAGCATAAATCATCATTTTTCTTAACACAACACAACAATAATTATTTCCATCATCAATCGCAAAGCAAATATAACATATAAACCCACTTGAATCAAATAAATATATAAATTAGAGAAGAAAACTCCCAAACCTTGAAACTTGCTCTATCCTTCTTCTTCTTGCTCACACACTTCCTTTTTTCCTTGTTTCCCACTTGTTCTTCAACTTATATCCGAGAATCCCCTAAAAAACATTCAAAAATCCATCATACCCTTTCATATATAGATACTAAAGAAATAAAGAAGAATTATACCAATTCAATTACTTAGCTTTCACTAACTAATGCTATATGGCTCCATCCTCTATCTCTCTATATATAGATATATTTCACTCAATAATAGAATTTTGAGAAGTTCTTTATGAGGAAGAAGCAAGAAAATTCTAAACTCTTCTAGTCAAGAATGGCCTACCAAAAGGGTTGTAGAAGGTAGAAATAAAATCTGCCTCCAATAATTAAAACATGGCTTTAAAAATAAGTATGGTGCCACAATTCCATTGGTCCCAATTTTTAAGTCCTAAGATAACTCTCTTTTGGTCCTTCTCTACTCTTTTAATTACAAATTCACTAAAATCCTCATTTCTTTCATCAATTAAATCTCTAACCATTTGCACATAAGCCCTCTTATGCAAAATTACCAAAATATCCTTAACAAATGCATAAATTTTGGTTACATCCCGATTACACCTATAAATATTTATCGGGGTATACTTTGCAATATTACACATCCAAAGTTATAATCAGCAGAGATGTTAAATTTGATGAAGGTTCAATGTTTCACTCAAAAAATAAAGTCTTGGTACCTTGTAATTCTGACAAGCAGGAGGAAGTTAGTCAAAGGTAGGAAATGGATGTTGATGACTATCCTGCTCAGCAAGACTTTACCTCACAATCAAATCCAACACCATCTAGCTCTCAGCAAGATTTTCTTTCTTAAAGTAATTTAGATCCTAACTCAGTTGAACAGGAGCAACCATACTCTATTGCCAAAGATAGAGAAATGAGAGAAATAAGGAAACCAATAAGATATAACAACTATGTAGACTTGGTGGCTTATGCTTTGTCAGTAGCTGAGGAGATGAACAACGTTAGAGATCCCTCCATATATTCAGAAGCCATTTTAAGACCCAACTCAAATAAATGGTTGGTAGCTATGCAAGAAGAATTGGAGTCCTTGTATAAGAATGGTACTTGGGAGCTTGTTAGACCACCAAAGGGAAAGAAGATTATCAACTACAAATGGGTCTTTCAAGAAAAAGGAAGGCACCCCAGGCATTAAAGAAGCAAGATACAAAGCTCGTTTAGTTACAAAAGGGTGCAATATAGCACAAGATATGGATTTCAATGATTTCTTCTCACCAGTTATGAAACATTGTCCCATTCGCATGCTATTTGTTTTGGTGGGTAAGTGTGACTTAGAGTTGGAATGGTTAAATTCCAAAACTATTTTTCTACATGTGACCTTAAATAACAGATCTACATACAACAACCTGAAGGCTTCAAGGTTGAAGTTAAGGAGGACCATATTTGTTTACTAAAGAAATCTTTGTACTACCTTAAGTAGTTATCCAGGCAGTGGTATAAGAGATTTGACTCCTTCATAACCAGTAATGATTTTTCAAGAAGTAATTATGACAATTGTGTTTACTTCAAAAGGTTAGTTGATGGATCATTCATATATTTATTGTTATATGTAGATGATATATTGATTGCTACAAAGAAATTGAGACCCTTGTGATGGTGTTTTCTTTATTTATATTATTTATTCATTTTTTGGGTCTGTAATTTTAAATACGACCCGTGTGTCGTTCTTTCGTTGTAATTTTATTTTACTAATAGTTTTAGTAAAATAGTTTATTTCATTATTGTAATAAAGACGAAGGAATTTCACGAAGACCATGAAGGAGATCAATCCAATTCCATGATGATGGAAGTGCAAAGTGGAAGCTGTTGATCAAGACCAGCTTATGTTTTTCACCTAAGATTGACCTTTGATCTTCATATTGGCTTATGAAGATCATATAGTTTTTGGCCATGCTATGACACGTTTTATATATTATGCATATTATATCGGTATGTGATGCGATGAATAATTATATATGTGTATGAGATTCCATGTATGGGATGATGCATGATGTGTATATAAATAGACATCATAAGTTAAAATTAAAATTCCCTCACCATAATTTTAAGTCTTATACCATTCATAATTATAACACTTATCAAGACTAAGATCACCAAAATGTAGGTTCTGCCAAAGTGATGTACATTGGGTTATCATAGTAAGGCAAGATGGGTAATGGTGCTACCTATATGTTAAAAATATGGTTGGACTTAATTAGGCTATCAAAATGGTTTTTGGCCTAAGGCATTATATGGGATTATAACATGCCGAGACATATGATGTCAAAATCCCATAAAGAATTTAAGAGTTACATGAGATGTAATTGGTAAGTAGTTATCTACCTAAATAACTTGATTTTAAGTGTCATGCCAAAGGTGACTTAGAATTAAGTGAAATATGGATCTTAGCCCACTCAAATCATTACAATTGTTGTAATTAATATTGAGGGTGAATATTTTAGTGGGAGTTTTAAGAAATACCCTAAAATAAAATTGGTACTAATATTTATTTTGCATATTTTTAGATCAATGGGTTCAAATAACACTTTCACACTATCACTACGATCGGTCCTTGATTTGAAAAAGCTAAAAGAAGATGGCACTAACTTCCTTGACTGGTTTAGGAACTTGAGAATTGTTCTCAAGCAAGAAAGGAAGGTATATGTTCTCGATAAGCTTGTTCCTCCTGTTCCACCTACTGACTCCCAAAGGGCAGTCAAAGAAAAATAAAAGAAACATGCTGATGATTCAGTTGATATGGGATGTCTTATGTTGGCCACAATGTGCCCAGAACTTCAGAAGGATCTGGAGCATATGGTGGTGATAACTCAAATTTATTATTTAGTTTTAGTTTAATTTGAGTCTAGTTTCATTGGTTTTCTAGTGTCTTTTGCTTTATTTTTGCTTGCATTTAATAATTTATCTAATTCTCAGTTAATTCTAGCTTTTGTGCAAATTTGAGAGCTTTTGTTGGAATTTTGTGATTTTTGTAGGTACCTCACGGTTACTAGGAAATTCTTAGTAATCGTGACCAATGTGTTGTATCAAAACGCACCGTTTTGAAGCTTATCACGGTCAGTATGAAAATTGTGCATGATAAGGTGGTAACCGTGACTTATGGAGTTTTCAGTATATAAGCTAAAGGAGAAACACCTCACGGTTACTAAGAATTTCATAGTAACTGTGAGACAGACATGTTTTCATGTCCATAATGAA